>JASJET010000415.1:0-1200000 GCA_034092305.1 Diaprepes abbreviatus
CAGGAGTTTACCATTGTTCACAATTTAAGTCTTTTTCTTTCATGAAATTAAACTAATACATTTAAAATAGCATTTCAATTAAAATCAAAACAAAATCACGAGTAAAAGACAAAGAAGAAGTATCAATTGTCCCAAATTATAGCAAAATGATTAATGATAGGCAATGTTGTCAGATTGTGCACCTAATCTAGAGAAGTTCTGATGTTACGAATTCTAGCTATCTGTTTGACAAACATTATCGGTAGAAGCCAAGAACTTTTAGGTAAAAGCAATTGTTTAAATGTCAGAAATTACGATATTTAATATTATATGGTTTAACACTTAACAAAAGCACACAAACACCACCCTCGGAGTGCTATTGAACGTACAATGCTTCCAAGACATCAAGGAGGGAGAGGATTGGTGGATATCGGTAAGCAACTCGTCCAACAAATAATAAACGTACGTTCTTGTTTCCACAAGTTAGCGGGCTCTTCCACTCTACATCGAGCAATATGCGAGACAGAAGATTCAACGTCGCTACAGCTGAGGGAACAAGATATTGCTTCTCATCAGCAAAGAGATCAAGAGGAGTTGCAAGCCTGGCTATGGAAGCCACTTCATGGACTGCATCCAAATGAGCTCAATCAGGACAATGTCGACAACTCAGCGTCGAACTACTGCTTGATTTCAGGACAGATGTTTCCGGAAACGGAGGGCTTCTTGTTAGCTATCCAAGACCAGGTTATTCCGACGAAGAACTATCGGAAGTTCATCATTAGAGATCCCTCAATAGAAAATGACCAATGCAGATATGGCTGTCGAACATCGGAGACAATTCAGCACATAACTAGAGGATGCTAAGCGTTTGCCGCAACCGAGTATAAGGAAAGACACGACTCAGCCGCTAAGATACTCCACCAAGAGTTAGCAGAAAAGTTGAACCTATTACAGGTGGGAAAAGTGCCTTATTACCAATAAAATCCCGAGCCTATTCTTGAGAACAACCAGTTCAAGTTATATTGGGACCGAACGGTTCTGACGGATCAGACAGTTGCTCATAATAGACCAGATATTATACTAATAGATAAAATTTCTAGGCGAACTACACTAATCGACATCGTTGTACCTAACAACAACCTAAGGCCGAAATACAACGAGAAGATTGCCAAATACAGAGATCTGGAGGTGCAAATCCGAAGACAAAGGGCATTGAACAGCGTCCAAACGATTCCCATAATACTCTCAACAACTGGAGTGATACCAAAGAAGCTCCTGCAGAACATCAAGGGACTGGGCCTTAGTGAGCATCTGTATAAACCTATTCAGAAAGCAGTTCTCCTTGCAACCGCGAGAACCGTCAAAAAGTTCGTAGGAAGGGAGTGCGAAGCAGTTTGGCTTGAAAGTCGAAAATAATTAAAAAATATTAATCTTCTTACAAATATCGAGCGAACTCGTGAGACTATATATGACTAGAGAATATTCCCGTTTATAATTTCGAAGAATCAAATTTTAATCTACAGCTTAAATATTCAAGATATCCGTCTCGTCCTCTACGGCTTCTCAAGTTCCCATTGGTCGATATGCCACTAACCACTGTGATGTCGCTAGAGAAATAATTCTCCATTGTTCCTCGAAATAGACGATTTTTTATTCAATCTCGTTAAATATAACCTCAAATGGGATTACACTGACACCGATTAGCCATTAATATATTCCTCTATTCACTCTGACGATTGTTTTACTTAATGTTACGTGATATACTGCTCACAATAAATTAAGAATCGTTTTCTCATATTTTGAGAATCAAAACCAGCTCTTGTAAAAATATATTTGTTAATAATAAACTGAGAAGTAAAAGAAACATTTTTAACTCTGGCTTTTTTAGAGCCAAAAGTAAATGAATAAAAAATCAATCAGTGAACCCCCCCCCCTTCCCCCCGGCATTACAATCATTCGATAGGATCATATTTTAAGAAGAAATGTCATTCGAAATAAATGTCGACAGCAAATAATACTATTCTTCTATAATTAGGTATTTTAAAGTGATCCATATTTCATTTTGTGTAGTATATATAAAATAAAACACTTCCACCCAACTATATACTCTATCAAAATACAGTTAGAGACGAAGCACAACCATGTTTAACATTAGTAACTTTTGAGTTAGAACTATATAGAACCCAACAAATTGAAAAGCATATAGACCACCCTACAATCTTATGACAGCTAAATTCTAAGTTCCCATAAAAACTGTTAAAAAGTTTATTTTAAGTAAAGTTCCAGGAAAGCATTATCTTTTGAATTTCCGAAAATCAATTATCACAAGAGCGTTTTAAAATGTCAAAATAAATTTCAATTTTTGTTCGCAACAACCCAGTTTGTAAACACCGCTGATACTGGTGATACCAGATTTCCCATGTCTAAATCATTAAATGATCCAGTTGCTTTATTTATTCCGTAAAAGGAGTTATTTTACAATTTCAGTAAATTTTCAGATCTCCGCGCCATCTATATATTACATTACTAAATATAAAATGCGATCAAATTTTAATCGAGCAAAAAATTCCTACCTTAAAATGCGGCCGATTTAACAGTTCCCTAAGCTCGTGAGTATCCCGTCGGTCGATATCCCTCCGATGTTCCACATCCCTTAGAACCTCCAACACGTACAGGGAGCACTGCACTGCGTCGTTAGATGGCGCCTTAATCGGCGTGGGAAGTCTTGTAACAACTTGGTCAAAAATCTATAAGAAATAGGGAAGTATTGAGAATAATAGGGAGCTATTGTGTGTAATAATATAATATAATTAGAATAATTTTTAGATTGGATCTACTTACTTCGAGAATAGAATGTAGATGAGTATCTTCTAATAATGCTAATAAATGAGGTCTTTCTTGTAGTTGTGATTCTTGAAGACAATAAATATCATCTAAGGTATCCATTATAGTAGACACAGCTGTAATTATAGAATAATAGATTAGAAGTATGCATAATTGAAAGACAGTGTATATGAAATGTATCCTTAAAACTATGGAGATAGCATCTACAATGAAATCATTTTAAAAAATAGAAGTAAAAACCTTGAATTCAAAATCTAACCTAAATAAGACTTCCATAAGAAGTCCTTTTCTGTGTAGAGCTCTGTTAATCATACTTATATATTAGTATTTCTATAAAAAAAAAACTCTGTACTGGATGTACCCAGGATTATTTCTATTAAATGTCGTATTAATTGATTTTTAACCCATAAAGAATGCTTTGATATTCGTATTATTTTGTCAAACTTACCCGCTGAAGTCACTTCATCATCCCCAAAATCGGGAATAAAATCGTCAGTTGCTTCATCATAATTATACCATTTACTAGAGTTCACAGCGTTTAAAATACATGTTTTTAATTTCCTCTTATTATTATATTTCTTAAGTTCTTCTATTGTGTCGTTAAGATGGATTCTAAGGGCTTTATCACGATCCTGAAAAAATATAAAATTGGTTATATATATATATATATATATATATATATATATATATATATATATATATATATATATATATATATATATATACGATGTTCTGTCGAAGTACTACGGATAAAAATTAAAATCACGATGTCTGGTCGATAAAGAGAAATACCACAAAATTATCAATATCCTACCGACATGTTCCGCCCGAAAATAAGTACAAATATCAGTTCCAACTTTATATAAGTACGTCAACACAGGGTGTCTGGGAAAGATACCAGCGGACCCACTGATGAATCCAACCGCTGGTATCGTGGACGAAACACCGCTGTAAAATTTTAAGTCAATTTCTCAGATTGTATATCGTTGTTACGAATACAACAGTTCCACCGGGAAACAATTCGATCTATATACGGAAAATTTGGGAATATGAGGGCAACCTGGCTAAAATATTATCAAGTTGATGGCACTTCCGATTATACCGGAAGTAAGTGTTGTCAACTTGCTTATTTTAAACGGAACACCCTATATATTATTGCGTTTTTGGATTCAGCGTAAAATTCTAGGTACAGTTTGTGTATCATATCATATACCTAAATTTAAGCATTTTTGATATATTTAAGTTTTTATGTCATAAATGACGTTTCCAGGCCCTAAAATAATTATCAATTTTACCCTTCGATCATACCCTAGATTTAAACAACAATAGATTTGTTTGATGGCTGTTTATGGTCGGTGGGGGAGACGCTTTTTTGATGTTTAACAGACATAAACATATTTACATATCTTGTCTTTCAGTTTAATTGTTTGTCGTGACTTTTTTCGGTGTTTTTAAGTGTTAGAAATTACTATAAATGCGAAGTTTACAATTAATATTAACAAAAAGAGGATTTAAAAACTTATTTTTATCGGTAAATATTGTTAGATATTGTTTACATATTGAAAATAACAATAATAAAAATTTAAGCAACCATATATTCATACTTTGTTTTCAGAATTGACGTACCCAGGGGTATGTTCGAAGGACGTACCGATGATACTCGTTTAAATAATGTAATTAGAAAAGGATAGCATAAAATCGGTATGTCTGTACCAAGAAATTAAAGCTACTGTTTATCAACACTTTTTCAAATATAAATAAAAATATTATTACGTTATTCAGCGTTCCCTAGTTCTGACGTTATGCTACTTCTACAGGGGTATGTTCGAAAATTTTACCTATAAAGAAGCCTGTTTCAGTTAATTTGGGTTGGATTTCTTGTTAAAAAGGGCCTACTTTATTAGATTTTTATATTATTTTGATAACCGATAACACAGGGTGTTTAAAAATAAAAATAAAAATTAAATTGAAAGAATCGTCAAACGGAAACCCCAATTTTTTAAATTTTACCTTATTTAGCATTAAAAATAAGTATAAGTTTGTGTAAGGTTGTCTCTGCCGAAAATTTTGGCGTTTTCGAAATACTGCCAATTTAATATTTTTATATGGCTGCTTTGCTGCGGATTTTTGGATCAGTTATAATCTTAGTTGGCTATGACATTTTACTTATAGTTGGCTACGATGGAATTGAAAACAATCAAATGCTAAAGAAATGTATGAAATTGTCATCATTTGAAAGTTTTTCATCAACGACCAAGACGTTCCAATGAACAGGTTGAAGCGGTTAGAGAGAGCGTTGACCAGAACCCAAAAGTGTCGTATCGTCACCGCGCTCAGCATTTTGGCGTCACCGGAACCACTTTGCGACGCATTTTGAAGGATGATTTGCATTGGTTTCCGTATTAAGTGCAGTTAACACAAAGAATATTGCCAACAGAATGTCCACGTCGCTTGAAATACGGTCAAACAGTTGCTCGAATGGTTGACACTGAACCTGATTTGCGCCGAATCTTATTTTGCAACAGTGGTGCAATTTACAAAAAAATGGGCAAAAAATCTAGATTATCTTATACAGCTGCAATTTTACATATGAGCTAAAAATTGCATTTAGAAAAACTTTTTCTAATAACTTTTTTCGATATTTTGAGATACACCCTCATTTTTGAATTTTTTTCTTTGGAAAAAAATTAAAATTTGACGGAGAATGCTAATCACGTGACTACTATTTTTTTTTTGGTTAATTTTCATCTCGATCGAAGCAGAAATTGATGGCAAAGTCAAATTTTGAATAAAACTATTAATAAAAAAATCCTATATGATGCGGACTTTACTGGTTACATTATATATATATATATATATATATATATATATATATATATATATATTACTACTGTTACTTAATGCTTACCCTTAACCACCTATGGTTTAGCACTTCTTGGATAGTTATTCTTTGTTTCGGGTCTACAGTTAACATTTGTTGAACTAAATCCTTAGCGCTATCACTAATAAATTCCCATTGTGATGCTGAGTTTATCTAAAAAAATCACAAATATTTTAATTTAGTTGTTTTTTTTTGCTTGGGACGTTCACACATAAATTCAGTTTAAACGGACTAGTTAATTCATTACAAGCCATAACGTAACAACAATTGAGGATTTGCGCAAGGTAAGTTATTCCTGACAGTCAGCTACCTCATTGCCCCGCAGTGACTGTGAACCACATATAAAAGAAAAGAAGACATTACGTTGCCCGCTACATACAGGCTTCACAAACGTGTAGCATATGTATGCATATAAACACAATATTAAATAAAAGTTTATCAACGGTAGAGCATGCATAAAAATACCATCCAGCCTTCAAAATAATAACACTGCTCTATAGTAATAACACCGACTTACCACTAATTTTCCTCTACATATTGCTTCATATAATCTTCTCCCACTGCCATGAAACGGCAACGTCCCAGAAAGTAACACATGGAGTAGAACACCTGCCGCCCAAATGTCAACAGCTTTACCGTATTGTCGTCGTTCTACCACCTCCGGGGCCATGAAGTGGGGGCAACCTACTCTACCTGGAAATAAAATATTGAAATAGGGGAATTCGTGAAGTGGGTAAGTGAATGAGGTTAGGTAATGTAAAATACCTTGGTAAAATTAAACGCAGTTATCGATATTTGCTTTGTTTCCAATATACTGGATAAATTCATGTAATTATATGAAATTTCATCAAGGTATTTTATACTTAAATGAAGTTATTGATTACCTAGGATTAAGTTGTGATGATAACTTAGAAGAAGGGTAATAACAAGTATTCTAGTTTAAAGATTTTTTTGCATAAAGTATTTT
The DNA here is from genome assembly GCA_034092305.1 of Diaprepes abbreviatus. Classification (NCBI taxonomy): domain Eukaryota; kingdom Metazoa; phylum Arthropoda; class Insecta; order Coleoptera; family Curculionidae; genus Diaprepes; species Diaprepes abbreviatus. Next base: position 6,672 of record JASJET010000415.1, read on the forward strand.
TTTTATTGAAAATGCATCTTTTTTTCCATTCTGATATACCAGTAGAGTTTAAAAGATGCACATTTTCATTTTTATAGAGCGACAAATTATTTTTATCTCGCATACACCATTTTGTATTTGGAAATTTATAAAAATGGGCTTTCTCTGTATTGAAATTTCATTATTGCTACGCTCTATTAAACAAGACTTAAACTAACATTGGTCATGATTAAATACTGTGAATGGTGATCAAATGATAAATGAAGTGCGTATGTGAGTCCGGTAATTAGCGGATGTTACCACCATTAAGACAAGAAATATTGCTGTAAGATGGCTAAAATCTAAAAAAATACAAAGACAGGAACGTAGAACTGACAGAAAAGCTATTAATACCAGAAATTTTTCTTATTCACATTCTGAATACGCAAATTCACATTCTTTTCTTTTTTTTTTAATGTCTTTCATTTTAATCTGGCATGAAGCACGTGCAATTTCTATGCAGATTTTTTTTTTCGTAAAAATTCTAGACAAAGACTAAAAGCATACATACGTCAATTTTTTACATAAAACACGTTTACATTTTTCAAAGAATACAGATGTTTTTGATTTACGGGGAAGGAATGAAAAATTTTCTGCCTACCTAAGAGATGGCGCTTGCAATACCATTTTGACTATGCCGCCTTGAAACTTCACCTTTTTTCAGTGTAATTTGAGTGAAAAAGCTTTTGGGTATTGTTTTTATTCCGCATTTTTTTTGTCGGTTTCCAAGATTGAAAAAAAAACCGAAGTGCGAGCCAGAAAATATAATTTTTATCAAAGGTTTATCAAGGAAAATTCAAGAAGGTAAGAGAAATTCTCAAAAGCCCTTTGAAGCTGGCAACGAACATCGTGAAATTTAGTAAAATTTTAATTTAATCGTGTGTTGCACTTGCTCATTACTTTTAAAGAGAGTGTTCAAGTTTTCAAGAAAAACAAACAAATATTAGAAGCTTTCGGAAACCAGCCCAGAAAAACACTAAATTTCTGATGGAATAACTTGTTGGAAGAAGTCACAAAGAAACGATAAAAACAAAAGAAACAAGAAATCTGTTCAAAAGAAGAAGCAGTGAGCAAAAAAATTAACAATGAGAACATAGATGTCGTGAAATAAAAAACTATATAAGACGCAGACGTGTAAAAGAATCGTAGAAGTTCATTAAAAGCATAAAAAAATCATATAAGTCGCAGAATAAACATGGAAATCATACCAAAATCTTACTGAAATACGTATTCTGTGACAGAATATCTACAAAAATTCCAAAACACAACAACAAATGACAGAATACAAAGATATGGGGACCTCAAGAAGTAAAGGAATAACATCGGAACTGATAAAATATGGATCAAATAGATTTCACAGAAAAATTACTATCATGTATCAACGGAAAAAACACACCAGCAAAATGGAAAGAGAGCTGGATTACACCCATAAATAACAAGGGTTCCAGAAACTATGAAAATTACAGGAGACTCACAGTTACCACTACACTTAGCCCATTATATGGACCAGTATTAATCCAACTCATTGCTCTCGAATATCAAATGTACCAAACCGAAGAACAGTCGGATTTTCGAGCTTGAAGATCCACAATTGATAGATAACCTCTTTACCAAAACACAAGTAATAGAAAAAAGACTTACCAGATCTCAAGAAATCTACGTTAAGTTTATTGATTTCCCAAAGGCCTACGATAATATTTCAATAAATAAACTGTTTGATATGATGTTCAAATGAGAAAAAAACTATACACAAAAGTGAAAATAAACAGTACCCTAACAGCAGGTTTTTTTTTGTTACCAAAGAATTAAGAAAAAGATGTTTATATATATATACAGGGTGTCCAAGATAAGGATCCTAAGCATGGGGATCTCGGAAACAGTTGGAGATACGAGGTCGGTTAAATTAGAGAAAAGTTGCGCAATTTAGTGCTAAATTAAACGCAGTTAAAAAAATTTAAAAATTTCAAACAGTTCCGGAGATTTCCGGAAAAAAACTAAATTTGGCAAAATCGTTTTTAATTTTTGCAGGCTTTATTTAAAGAGATATCAGAAAATAAAAGGTAGATTCTCATTGCCACTTTCTATTTTTTATAATTTGGTCTAAACAAAATTTAAATCCGACGTTTCATTTCTGAGATACCATCATGAACTTTTATTTTTTATATGGAACAAAAAAAAGTATTCCATGTATTTGATAGCATTTTTTATTACAAATTCAACGGTGTATCACCCTTGCATATCGAATACGTAGTTCAAGTACTTTCCATAAGAGCTCCGTGAGAGCGAGAGAGAAAGGTATATCAGTTTTATAAAAGCCAATGAACTACACACTTGATATGCAAGTGTGATACACCGTTGAATTTGTAATAAAAAATGCTATCAAATACATGGGATACTTTTTTTTGTTCCATATAAAAAATGAAAGTTCATGATGGTATCTCAGAAACGAAACGTCGGATTTAAATTTTGTTTAGACCAAATTATAAAAAATAAAAAGTGGCAATGAGAATCTACCTTTTATTTTCTGATATCTCTTTAAATAAAGCCTGCAAAAATTAAAAACGATTTTGCCAAATTTCGTTTTTTTCCGGAAATCTCCGGAAGTGTTTGAAATTTTTAAATTTTTTTAACTGCGTTTAATTTAGCACTAAATTGCGCAACTTTTCTCTAATTTAACCGACCTCGTATCTCCAACTATATATATGAGGTTATATGCGAAAATTGGAGTATTTTGGACATATCATGCGGAATGAGAAATATCGCCTGCTCCAACTTATCCTGCAGGGGAAGATGGAAGGCCAGAGATCAGCTGGACGAAGACGAATATCATGGCTGCGCAACCTACGAACATGGACTGGAATGACATCAACAGGTCTGTTCAGAGCAGCAGTGAATAAAGTAATATGGACCAATGTAATAGCCAACATCCAAAGAGGATAGGCACTTTAAGAAGAAGAAGATGCGAACAGTAAATGCAAACCATAATATCATTTTCGTGTTAGAGGTTGCATAGTTTGAATAAATTGCTACAGAACACAATTTATCCTATTCCACCACCATCGAGATGATAGCCTACCTGTACCACCATATCGAGAAGAAAGTCAAAACTTACCCTCCCCGCTACAGTGATATGATAGAGGTACATGTTTCGTCTCTACTAGACTCATCAGAGTACCGATATGCACCTGACTGTGCAAAGGACAGATCGGAAAGAAGTATGCAACACTGAACGCGGCTTCGCGAACTTCCCGCCGGATGGCGTATATATGTTTATGCGGCCTTCACGGATTCCTCCGTGTGAGATGCAATAGCAGTGGATATATCTACATTATGCCGTTGTAGTGTTGAAATCACATTCAGCAAACGTAGTTGCATATAGTTGTACATTTGCTGAATGTGATTTCAGCACTACAATAGCATAATGTGGATACATCCACTGCTACTGCATCTCACACGGAGGAATTCGTAAAAGCCGCATAAACATATATATATATATATATATATATATATATATATATATATATATATATATATATATATATATATATATATATATAGGTTTATGCAGAGGAAAGATAGAGAGGCAAGTGTAGTAGTATGGGAATATCAGCAGAGGAATGAACATTATGTTCACTACATTAGGCTGATGACCAAGTGGTAATTGCTCAAGACATAGAAAACATTGAGTACATGGGTCGGAAACTATGGGAGGAATGTAAGGGCTGGGGACAATCAGTAAACTTGGAAAAGACTGCCTTGGTGATGAAACTCAAGACTTATTCTTAAACAATGACAAAAACACTAAAAAAATGCTGGAAATAACACTTATCTTGGACCAAGCACACTGACCCACAAATCCGAAATAAGGCAAATAAATGAAAATAACCAAAGAAAGTTACTCGCAATTGAGATGGACTTTCTTAAACTGCATTTACTTTTAGTATAAATAGTTGTGTAGGTTTAGAATTTGTCCAGTTTCACTTAAAAATAGCCAGATAAAACTACTAACCGAAACGTCGTGATATTCAACAAAAAATAAAGACAATGGAAGTCCAGCAGATAACTACTACTTTGTAAGAAACATTGTTAGTTTATAACCTTCAGACAAACATAAGTCAGCCTTTTTCAGAGGAGAAAAACAGTCATAGGGAAACATATGTGCGACGTGCGTCTGCCAGCTAAAATGTAATTTATTTTTTATTGGTATAGTTGCTATACTTGCTAGAAATAAAAGTTTTATTCTCTGCCTTCTTACAGCAATAGGGCTGGTGACAAAATGCAGGATGGTCGATCGACAAATTCTCAATTTGCTTTTTACAAAACTCTGTCCCTTTGTAAGAAAAACATTTTTATATTATAAATAAACACTACCGCTGATGCAATTTTATTATTATTCTTTACTATAGAGCATTTCATATCTCCATACTGTAAATTTTTTATATCTAAAAGCATACAAACATCCAAGAATATTTTATACGAAACCACTTAGAGGCGCCTCTAAAAAGCGTTACTGTTAAAATTGCATTTTCCTAATTGCATCAAGGAACGGCAGCGCTGCCTTTTCTGTGGGGTGCCATTTATGCAAACGCCGAATTATAGTTTATGCATCTTTAACAGCGAGACTTGTAGAAATAAAGATTCTAAAATATTTTTAAAAGTATACATATTTTGTGAGAAAGGGGAGGAAGAAAAGTTCCAGCTTTTGATAAAAAATAATATATATATATATATATATATATATATATATATATATATATATATATATATATATATATATATATATATATTATATTTACCTGATTCTTGAACCATAGATTTAGGTTCTTTATTTAACAACAAAAAACTATCGCCAAAATAATTAATAAACGAACAAATAAATAAATTAAAACCTAAGAACAAGAAACATAGAACTTAAACAGCAAAAATATATAGCATTACCTTACACTAATGAGCTGTCAGAAAAAATAAAACACTTTTTAAAAAAGCATGAGGGTGTCTCAAAAGAAAGTTCACATTTAAAAAATCGATTTAAAAAAAAAGTCAGGACTTTATTGAAAAAATGTTTATTACATATTAAAATACATTGTTTAGGAATTTATTTTTTAAAAATGATATCGTCCAAATGTAATCCGGTGCGCTCACGGCATTCATTTAATCGAGCACTAAAATTGCCCATGACGGCTCGGCAGGTATTCTTCTCCGTGATGTCTGCCATTTCGTTGCGGATATTTTCTTTTAATTGTGCCATGGAAGTCGGTTTGTTGGCGTAAACTTTTGATTTGACATAACCCCATAGGAAAAAGTCCATAGGTGATAAATCAGGACTGCGTGGAGGCCAACTTATGTCACCTTTCTTTGAGATCAATTTGCCAGGAAAAATTTCACGCACTCGTGGCAGAGACATGTTGGACGTGTGTGAACTTGCTCCGTCTTGTTGGAACCATGTTCTTTGGTTATAGCCAGGAAAATTTTGCAGTTCAGGCACGAAGAAGTCGTCTAACATCTCCACATACCGCTCTGAAGTCACTGTTACTGTGCGTTCCCTTTCATCTTCAAAAAAGTACGGGCCGATAATTCCTCGCGCTGACATCGCAGCCCATATAGTCACTTTTGGCGAATGTAGAGGTTTCTGATGTTTGTGTTTTGGATTGTTTGCACTCCAATAGCGGCAATTTTGCTTGTTTACATGACCATTAAGATGAAAATGGGCTTCATCCGAAAAGAAGATGTTGGTAAACGTTGAAAAGCGTTCAGTCATCTGGTTTACGAAGTCAAGCCTCTGACCAGCATCCTGAGGCTTCAATTCTTGCACCAACTGAATTTTATAGGGGTTCAGTTTTAAATCCTTGTGTAAAATGCGGAATAATGATGACCTATGCACATTTAAAGCAACAGCACGCTTACGAATCGAAACGTTTGGGTCGTCACGAACAGACTGAGTAACAATCTCTACGTTTTCGACCGTTCTCGAAGACCTCGGACGCCCGGATTTTGGTTTATCTAGTGTTGAACCGGTCTCTTCAAACTTCTGGACCCATTTTCCAATAAGCTGAGCGCTTGGCGCATCATTTAAGTGACGAATATGTCGAAAATTGCAGAATTTTCTACGCGCTACAGTCGCCGAATTACCGTTTTTGTAAAACTCACGTACGCACAAAGCACGGTCCGCTCCCGAGAAACGCTCCATAGCGATTAAATTCCCAAGAGCCAGGCTACCGATTGACATACCCCCCGCGTCGCTCGGAATAGTTGCGTTCATGCAATAAGTAAAACAAATGTGTACTTTCTTTTGAGACACCCTGTATTATCGTATGCCGCAGATCTCATAATAAATTAAATACACTATTCACTATTTTAAAAAGTAAAACTCCTCTCATGAATAAATCAAATGCAACATATTCGATCCCTTGCACCAATTGTCCCAAAAAATATATAGGCATGACGAACCAATAGCTAAAGAACAGATTGAATGGCCATAAATATACGAAAAACGCCTCAACAGCGTTAAATAAACACACACAGGATGAAAAACATACTTTTGATTATAACAATACCATAATCAAACACAAAGATATGAATTGCCAAAAATTACAGATAAAGGAAATGATAAAAATTAAAAAAGATAAAAACACTATTAACGACAGAACGGATATTGGAAATTTGAGCCACATTTACACCAGCCTAATTTAAACAAAAATATTAAGCATTCGATCCTGTTAATAAGCATCAAAAATTGAATATCCTCTTAAACATAAAATTAAATGTATTTGTCTTTTTGCTTTTTTTTGTGCATTGTGAAATATAAAAAATATATCATAAATAAAACACAATCGCATTCCATGTATCCTCAGTACCTAAACAGATGCTGTAAAAGTTTTATTTCATTATTAATAATTAAACAAAATGTCAAGGTGTGTACCGGTAAAATTAAGTATATTTTTTTAATTTTAAATACTGTTTTAAAGTGTTTGTTTGTTTTTTAAAATTGTAGATATTTTTTTGTGTGAATGTTTTAAACATATAAATAATATTTTTAGGAAGGAAAATAAACCAGAAATTTTGAAAGTGCCTTAAATAAAGGGCGAAACGTCAATGGTTTGCATTTTTTATTAAATAAAAAATCTAAATCCAAGAAAAGACAAAATAGAAAAAAAAAGGATATATATATATATATATATATATATATATATATATATATATATATATATATATATATATATACAATCCGCGTCAACCAGATCAGAGCTATGGCCAAAATTTGAAGCAACCGAAAAAATCGACCAAAGGGTCATGCTGAGTACCGGAAACCATACAAAAATCATGTGTTTAGTAAACAAAGCTTGTAAAAATAAAAATTCGCAAATCGATTGGGTCGTTTTTGGGTCAAATTTTAGCTGATGGACACCTCTAAAAGCTATCGTGGTAGGTTGACAAAATTCAACATGGCGGATCCAATATGGCGGTCAAAAATCCAATATGGTGGCCGAATTTTTGAAAATCAACCTATTTGCACAAAATTTTGTATACGGGGGTTTTTAGGATCGCCAATTACGAATTTGAGATGGGATTTGCAAAATTCAAGATGGCGGATCTAATTTGGCGAAGCTATTTTTTGAAAATCAACCGATTTGCACCAAATTTGATGTACCGAGGTTTTTATGGTTGCCGATTACCAATCTGAGATTAAATTTCCAAAATCCTCAAATTTAATATGGCGAAGCTAAGATGGTGGACGTATTGTGCACCAAATTTGGTATACGAGGATTTTTGGAGTTGCTGATCACGAATTTAAGGTCAAGTTTGCCAAATTCAAGATGGCGGATCCAAGATGGTGGATGACATTTATAAAATTAAACGATTTGTACAAAATTTGTTATTCGGGGGTTTTTCGGGTTACTAATCACGAATCCAAGGTCAGATTTTCAAAATTCAAAATGGTGAACCCAATAAAGCGGAAACTCAATAACTCAATTCTCAATCTTGGATTTCGAAAATCCGAACCAGGATTCGTGATAAGTGACGCAAAAAATCCCCGTATACCAAATTTGATGCAGATCGGTTGTTTTAAAAAAAAGTCTGCCATATTGATTTGCCATCTTGAATTATTCAAACCGGATATCGGATTCGTAATCCGCGATTCCAAAAATCCCCGTATACTAAATTTGGTGCAAATCAGTTGATTTTTAAAAATTCGGCCACCATATTGGATTTTTGACCGCCACATTGGATACGCCATGTTGGATTTTGTCAATCTACCACGCCAACTTTTTAGAGGCATCTATCAGCGAAAATTTAAGCCAAAAACGATTCGATCGGTTTGGGAATTTTTATTTTTACAAGCTTTTTTTCTAGAACTCAATTTTTCTACGGCTTCGGGCTGCCATATTTGAGCCGCCATATTTGATTTTTTAAAGGCGCACTCGGCATTTAAAAGTAGATATTCTAAGCTTTAAAATGAGCACTTGGTCAATTTTTTTTGGTTGCTTTTAATTTTGGTAGTGCCTCTGATCCGATTAATGCGGATTGTCCCATATATATATATATATATATATATATATATATATATATATATATATATATATATATATATATATATATTTCTGACGTTTCGCTCTACATAGTGAGCTTCTTCAAAGATCTGGAATATTTATTTTAAATCTTGAAAGTAGCTTTGTGTTTTTTTTTGGTGCTATAGCGTTATATTATCTTGTGGTATATCTGGGTCAGAGATGTTATTAAGCCATGTTTGTGTATTTATTGGTATTTGGTTTTTTCTGTGTGATTGACCAGTTTTAAAAATTTCAGTTTCATATTTTTGCCTTCAAATTGCATAAAATTATTAAGGATAGTTTCAGGTAACATAGTTTTGGTAACTTCTATTTATTCTTTTAATTTAATCTCTAAATTATTTAAATTTTTGTACATTATCGGTGATTGTTAAATTTAAAATTTTAGATTTGGTGTTATTTATTATATTATTCAATTTACTTTCAAGGTACATACCTGAGGAAAAACATATATGAGTGATTTTGAAATTTAAAAACTTTGGAAAAATGCCAGAGTGTTTGCATCGAAGTAAAAATATTCTTCTATTTTTCTGTTTTGATATCTTTTTATATAACGTAGATATTTCACGAAGCTTATTAACACAGTCAATACCATATGAATTCTTGATATTTTCAAGGAAGGTCATGATGATCTTTCTAATGCACTCCGGAAACCCTTCCAATTAATAATTTATTTTTGTATCTTAAACCTTTTGTTAAATATTTTTTTGTAATATTTTCTTGAGTATAGGTTTTTCCATTAGAGAAACAAAGGACAACAACTATTTCTGACGTTTCGCTCTACATAGTGAGCTTCTTCAAAGATCTGGTATATTTATTTTAAATCTTAAAACACACAAAGCTTCTTTATATATATATATATATATATATATATATATATATATATATATATATCTATATATATCTATATATATATATATATATATATATATATATATATATATATATATATATATATTTATATTCAATAAATCGAGAGTTTAGTCAGATGGCTTTTCTTACACCTAACATTAATTGTATCCTGACCTCACGTAATTTTTTAAGATATGAATTAATATAGAAAAATTACTGTATTACCTATCTAAAATTAAACTAAAAGCAGGAAAAAACAAGAGTTTTTTTCAGAAAAGCAATTTTTTTAGTTTTTAATTTAAAACTTTACACATTATACTTTTTATATCCAGTTTCGTTCGATACTATTATAAAGTTTAATGGCATTTTACGAAATTTATTCTTTAAAAACTGAGCTTCTTTATTTCGATGTATTCAGTAAACAAACCGATCTAATAACGACCACGTAATGAAGACTAGACCTAACATCCAATTTTATACGTATCTTATATGTTGGCAACTGCATATAAATTGTCAAATTACCTAATAAATATTTTAAAAAATTATTGTATTTTCAAAGCTAAAGATAGTATTAAAAATTCGTGAAAAGAAACATTTCTCTGCCTTTGACACAAAAAAAAAATACTGGGATGGACAAAAAGTTATGGAATATATTTCCACAGTTTATTTCTCAAATTTTAAGTTTAATGAAGAAATCGAGAAAAAAAAAACATTACTGCTAAATGTTATGAAAATTAGGGATATTTATATGTCTTGCAAACTAAGGTTCTTCTATTATACTTGGAAGTGGATTTCTTTGTTGGTTGTAGTGATTTAGCTGATTCCACGTGTGTTCTATTGAGTTTAAATATAGAGTGTATGATAGCTAATCAAATTTTGGAATCTGGATTGCACCGAGGTTAGTTACCTGCGTTGTCTTGCCTGTTGCAGGCGGTCAAGTGTAATCATGCAATAATAGGAATATATTAAAACATGATATAAAAGTAACTGATTATTCACGATCTCCATTCAACTATATCTCTCGAAGCATTATGTCACTTCCTCCAAAACTAGCGCTGTATATCAGTACATCAAAATAAATATACAACAGATTGGTTAACCCCTCAAATTAATTTTAAATGTATTCTCAAATCATTAGAAAATACATTCGGAAACTACTATACACAAAGAAAAAGCCTAAGACAATATGATGAATTGCTGCAAACAAACAACTTTGAAGTAGGGATATACACTCAAGCGAAGACAAAACCAAAAAATGCCATTAGAAAAGAATGGGTTTACAAAATCTCGTGAAAGGGTGGTGCAATATACATGGGGAAATCAAAACGATTAGAAACCTAAAATACAGTTAGTTTCACAAAAACATATTGATATAACTACGCTCTGAAAAGAGCTCCTGACAAGACCCTTTCAGCTATTGTTATCATAGACCTTGTCGTATTACAAACTGGTCATTTTACCTCAGATTGGAAAGTGACAAAAATTATACTTGTCAGAAAGAAACACCAGGCCAATCAGCCTCCTTTCCAATCTCGGGAAAATAATAGAAAAAATTCTTTTCCATCTGACTTCTTAGCTTAGAGGAACATCTTGCCTCTGAAGCAGTTTGGAGTCTTATGAGCGTCCAGAAGACCACCAGACTGGCTTCATTTATCACTTGAGGCTTCAATAAGAAATTTCACACAGGAACAATCTTTTTTGATATCAGTAAGGCCTCTGACAAGGTGTGCCATAGCGGGCTTACAATCAAACTTATAAAACTCCCAAATTAACTAGTAAGAATGTCCAAAATTTCCTTGAGGGCATCATTTGTGGTATTGTGTGTCTTCTCTAAGGCAGATTAGAGCGGGATTTTCACAGGGTTCCTCTGTCCTACACTCTCTTCAATCTTTATATTACTGATATTATGAAAGATGATCAAGTAAACTATACTTAGTCGCTGACGACACTGCATTTGCGTAGTCCTCGAGATCATTTCGCCTCGTTATTTTGAGACACATAAACAAGTTAGAGAAATGGATGATCGATTGGAAAATGAAATTGAATCCTAAGAATACCCAGGCCATTATGTTTACTAAATCACGTTCGCAATTTCTGATGATTGGCTGTCTATTTATAACACTAGAATTCCCTGGAGGGATAATACGAAATACTAAGGGGTACCCCCAAAAACAAACAAACAACCTCAGTTCTATTTCAACACCACCAAACCGCCGGACATATCATCGACTTTGAAAACGCAAAAGAAATAGCACCAGTAAGAACTACAAGGTACGCGTCATAAGAGAGGCCCTAGAAATCGAAAAAGCGGGACAGCTGAATAAATGAGACGATGCTATACAGGGTGAGTCAACGATTGGATGAAGTAGGTTTGTGCCTTTTCGGTGAAATTAACAAAGAAACTATATCTATTGTTTGATACAGTTTATTTTTACGCAGATTTTAAAAATATTTAGGACTCTACAGGGTGAGCCAAAAAACTAGGACAGCATAAAGTTGTATTTTTTTAAATAGAACACCCTATATATGAATCGTATTTTCGATTTAGCTTATAATTTTAAATATTTTTTATTAAGGGTTTACTATAACAAAACTTTATAGTTTCTGAGATAATTAAGTTTAAAGAAAAAAAGTCACATTTTCAAGCATCAATTCAATCCTAAATAACGTTTCCAATTTTGTGACAAATATATTCAAATTTGGAATTTAGCAAGACCAAGGACAAGTTAACATAATTTTTACCTAATATTTGCAATAAAAGCTACAGGGTGTTGAACACATCGGCTCAAATTTGAACAAGTTTAAATGAATAAATATCTTTTTTTTTAAATGGTACACCCTGTATATTTTCATGTTATTTAATAGAGTAATAAAAACCCTAAAAGTTTGGTCAATATATTCTATACCTATTTATAATAGTTTTTGAGATATTTCAGTTTTTCTTATTTTCCATACTTTTTTACAGAAATAGTCTTCATTATCATAGTAGCCATGTAAAATAATAAAAAGAAACTACAGAAACAAACAGAATGTGGTTAAATATGATGAAATACATTATTCGTTATATTACAACGGCAATAGTTTAATTAAACATAATGTGAAAAAATTAACACAACAATAACGACAAGGCAAATACATATTTACTTTTATACTAAATTGAAACAAAAAAATTACCTATTAAATACTGAGATTAATTATTTCTTTTTAATAAGTGTTCGAATAAACAACCCTCTTGTGCAATGCACAAATTTAGTCTTTTTTGCAGATTTTCTCAGACCCTGGACAAAATTAGTGGCGTTATTGTTCTACAGGTATCCCTAATCCTGTTTCGCATATCTTCCACTGTTGTTGGTGGATTAACATACACCTTATTTTTAATATAATCCCATAGGAAGAAATCTACTGGGGTGATGTCGCAAGACCTTGGTGGCCACTCAATGAAACCCCCACGTCCAATCCATTTTTGCGGATATCGTTGGTCCAAAAACGCACGAACTTCAAGATGGTAATGCGGAGGCGCACCATCGTGCTGGAACCACATACTGTCGAGCTCATCCCTATCGAGACCTTGAAGCAGTTGGGGTAGTTCTTCTTGTAGAAAGTTCAGGTAACTATGGCCATTTAGTGGTTCATTAAAAAAGTGGGGTCCAATAATTCGATTATGATGAATACCACACCAAACATTTAATGACCAGTGGTTTTGATGTTGCACCTCTCTAATCCAAAATGGGTTTTCTGTGGCATAATAATGCATGTTGCGTCTATTTACGGCACCGTTACTTCTAAAGGTAGCTTCATCACTAAACATTACCTTGCATAATAAATTTGGATTTAATTAAATCTCCGCATTTATTCTACGACAAAAGTTTACACGACTTTCAAAATCCTGTCCATGCAATTCTTGGTGTAATTCCATGTGATATGGATGATACCTATATTTCTTGGTAGTACGATTAGCGGTGGATTGTGATATTTCACATAATGCTGCTAACTGACGGCTACCAATATAAGGATTTTCCTGAACATTTAACAATACTTGTAGTTCTTTTTCTTGATTAGTTACTGGTTTGTTGACCAATTTACGTTTTGGATAATCAACAGTACCAGAAGAATCAAATCTTTGCATTAAGTTTTGAAAAGTATGGGTATTAGGCTGGCGTCGATCAGGTTACTTCATTTTGTAAATTCTTTGAGCAAGAAGGCAATTTTTTTGAGCCTCTTCTATTGTATAAATCATATCTATTAACTCATTCTTTGGAAAATTCATTTTACAATATAAGATGAATGCAAAAAAAAACTAAACTACACTACATAAAAACCAAAAGAAGCGATTGCGGTTATAAATTTGACATACAGAAAAATGTTCTTTTACATTGTTTTTGCCATGGCTACTATGATAATGAAGACTATTTCTATAAAAAAGTATGGAAAATAAGAAAAACTGAAATATCTCAAAAACTATTATAAATAGGGATAGGATATATTGAACAAAACTTTTAGGGTTTTTATTACTCTATTAAATAACATGAAAATATACAGGGTGTACCATTTAAAAAAAAAGATATTTATTCATTTAAACTTGTTCAAATTTGAGCCGATGTGTTCAACACCCTGTAGCTTTTATTGCAAATATTAGTTAAAAATTATGTTAACTTGTCCTTGACCTTGCTAAATTCCAAATTTGAATATATTTGTCACAAAATTGAAAACGTTATTTAGGATTGAATTGATGCTTGAAAATTTGACTTTTTTTCTTTAAACTTAATTATCTGAGAAACTATAAAGTTTTGTTATAGTAAACCCTTAATAAAAAAGATTTAAAATTATAAGCTAAATCGAAAATACGATTCGTATATAGGGTGTTCTATTTAAAAAAAATACAACTTTATGCTGTCCTAGTTTTTTGGCTCACCCTGTAGAGTCCTAAATATTTTTAAAATCTGCATAAAAATAAACTGTATCAAACAATAAATATAGTTTCTTTGTAAATTTCACCGAAAAGGCACAAACCTACTTCATCCAATCGTTGACTCACCCTGTACATATTCCAACAACATGGAAAACATTAATAAAGAAACAAGAAACAAAACAACAAGGATCAACCATACAAAAACCAAATATATCGCACTCGGCAGAAGGGAGGAGCCTGCGAAGCCGCTGGTCCAATCAGAAAGCGAGCCAGCTAACAAAACTCGACATTCATCAGAGGGCATCATCAGCGAGTAACGAGACGAAGCGCACTTGAAAATGCCAAATGAGATTTTGGCGAAACGTCGTGAAAACGACCGGAATAACCAAACCATTCATATATATATATAAATATATATATATATATATATATATATATATATATATATATATATATATATATATATATATATATATATATATATATATATATATAGCTATAAAACCATGTCAATATCATTTTTAGGACAGTAAACTACATTTAAGCTAAAATACAGAAAATCGATTCTATTTATAATGAATGGGGGTATTCCTTCATTTCACATCCCTTCCTCCAAAATATGTAAGCACTGCTTAATAACTACGTACTTAAATTAAAAAACTTATTCTTCAATAATATATATTTTGAGCAATTCAATGCAATAATGAAAAAAAAACGCAGAGACAGAATTTTTTAAATTTTTTCAGACCACCCTGTATTTTCGTAATGCAGAAAGCATACAGGGTCTTACCGGCCTTGTCAGCCTTAAGATACATCCGGCCCATGGGACTCAGGCTGGTCCTGTACTCACACATTCCGCTTTCTACAGGATATAACATTTTATTTTTATTTGGAAAAAAAATGGGATAAGTTTTGAGGAAGAAAAGTTGTTAGATAAATTTGAATATAAAAAATGGTGACAGGTGCAGAACAAAAATAATAGAATAGATCGGCAAAGTAGCCGAATAAAACTGATATTTACTAGTTTGGTATGGATGCTTTCAAGGTGCTTGAAAATCGATAATAGTCCGGGAGCTCGGTGTGTTTTCGTAGTCGATGAAGAGATATGGCTCGATCAAAGTTTTTTATATGTATTTTGACCCCCTGATTACAAATATCGAGAGTAGATTCTCTAAAAAGGTAATTTGTTATAAACTAAAAATTATCAATAATTTAAAAAATTCGTTTTTTGTGAAAAAAAATATTTTCTTACCTCAGCTAATTCTAAGCAATTATGATTTTTCCGTTCGACGTACGGATATGTATATGTATATATATATATATATATATATATATATATATATATATATATATATATATATATATATATATATATATAGAGGGGCGAACGCCCCTCGATTGTGCCTCTTACACTAGGAATGTGTATGTTGCTGCTTCCACCCCCTCGTCGTTTTTTCTTGCGGTAGCCCCCCTTAGATTTACTAAAAATCATCATCATTACTTTTCAGATAGAACTAAATTGTTGCAGGGGGTACCTCAGGGCTTCATTTTGGGACCCATATTATTCTTAATATATGTAAACAATCTGGGAGATGGATTGGCCGCGGATAGCGTTTGCCAGTTTGCTGATGACACATCAGTGATTCTGGCGGACACTTCTATGGTGGGACTGTCTCAAAAGTGTTCAAACTCGGCATTAAAAATGGAGCAGTGGTGTTCTGATAACAGCTTCACTCTAAACGTAATAAGACCGGCCTGATTCTTTTTTCAAAGCATGCAATAAGGTCTGAGTCACTGCTTGTGTTGCTTGGAGGGTGGATCTATACCCACTTTGGAACACGTTAGGTTCTTGGGTGTTCATTTGGCCCCTCTTTAAACTGGGAGTATCATATCTCACCTCTTGGGGCTAGGCTTAGCAGTTTGTGTGGTGTAGTCCGAAAGCTTCGTGACGTCATCACTGCAGAGACTGTTAGGCTTTTCTACATTGGGCAAATACAATCTCTTGTCTCTTATGGTATTTCCTTTTGGGAATCATTAAGAAAGGCTGTTAATATATTTAAAATTCAAAAACGCATAATAAGATGCATCTTCCACCTACATCCAAGACCTTCATATCGGCCATTTTTTACTCTGTTTAAGTTGCTTATTGTTCCCTCATTATACTTTAGATCTTTAGTCATTCTTGCCAGAAGGAATACGGAATTATTTTCGCTAAACAGACAGCTTTATGGGAGAAACATGATTATGACTACTAGAGGAGCGAATGATCTAAGGATACCTTTACATAACTCCACCTTCTATGAGAGAGGACCATACTATATGGCGATTAAAGCCGTAAGAATGTTACCAAAAGAAATCTAGCTTATCGAGTCGATTAACTGCTTTAAGAGACGCTTAAATGAATGGCTGTCTGATGGGTGCTTTTACTTTTTCAATTTTAATGAATAATTTTTATAATATCAATATTTTTAACTTAATATTTTTTGTTTAGTAAGTTTTCTCATGCTTTTGTATTTTGTGTAAAAATTGCATTCCTTTTTAAATTGTAATATCTTATTTTACAAGCTGTAAAACTTTGTTCAGTTCAAACTGACTCTTTTGTTACTATTTTTTTTTAATTATTTTGTATCTGTCTTTTTCTCCTTTTGTTTTCCTTTGTATAAAGTTCCTATCGAAACGTCGATTAGTTTTTATCTTAATTGTAGTTAGATCAATATATTTATGATTCTTAACGTTAAACATTTCTTTCTCTGACGTTGCTTTGTTATGTGATCATAATTTTGTTGGCAAATAAAGAATATTATTATTAAGAGCTCTGAGTTCAGGAAAATAGACTCGATTCTGGCTCTTATACTACGACAACTTGTTTTTTCTTGCGATCGCCCCATCCTCCCCAAGAGCTTTGAGTTTAGGAAAATAAACCCGATTCTGCCTCTTATACTAGGAATATGTATGCTGCTGGCTCCCCCCCCCCCCCCGTCGAAACCTTTATTTACGATCGCCCCCCTTCCCCGTCCACAACTTGTTTTACACTAGAAATGGAAATGTTGCTGACGTCTCTTTCACCGCTTTCACTTGCCATACTGTACTTTTGGGATATCACCGCCCCCCCCCCGCCCCCCCGCAAAGAGAGAGGCTGGATCCGCCCCTGATATATATATATATATATATATATATATATATATATATATATATATATACATATTCAGAAGAGCTCTTGTTTCATTGGAAATTTTTTGTTATGGGAATTGTAGTCCTCCAATTTTTCCAATATACAGAAAACAGAATACAAGCTGTGCAAAATAATAAGGAAAAAGACTGCAGAAGATATAAAAATTTATAACAAAAGGCTTGTAGCAGAGCTATAAAAATACCAAAAGTACGTCGACAATGAGCAGAAAACAAATAATTGCACTAATGAACGATAGTGAAAGAATCACAAATAGGGATGAAATAATAGAAGAGGTAACCACATTCTAAGAATCTATACAGAGCACCAGAAAAACAAGAAGTAGAAGAGATAATTGCAGTTAAGGAAGACGTTCCAGATGTTCCCGTGGATGAAGTAGAAGAAGCTCTTAAGAGCATGATCAACGGTAAAGCAGCTGGGAATGATGGTGTTACAACTGAACTTCTAAAGTATGCTGGGAAAACAACTTGGAAACTCCTGGCGAAAATATAAATAGAATAGTGCCAATATAATTCTCATTCACGAGAAAGGAAAATATCAGTAACTATAAGCTATTTGCTACTAGTAATATACAAAATATTTACGAAAATTATTTAAAAAAAAAGCAATCTCGAGAGCAAGCAGACTTTGGAAGTGGTTTCGATATATTGAATCATATTCAAGCGCTAAGAGAACTAATGAGTCACACAAAAGAATATAATCTACCACTAATACTAGCATTCATAGGCTTTGAGAAGGCTTTCGACTCAGTATAGCCAAGCAATGCTACCTAACATATACAACGAAGACACAGCTAGAGAAAACATATATAAGAACACCTCAGAATCTCCCACCCAAAAGGAGCCCAGTAAGGAGACATATTATCCCCGAAGCTCTTCACAGTAACCCTAGAGAATATCTTCCGGAAATGAAACTGGAATGACAAAGGTCTAGATATAAATGGAGAACATCTAAGTGATTTAAGATTCGCTAATAACATAATTCTAATTGCTAAAAGTCCTGAAGAATTGCAAGAGCAAAGTAACGACGTCAACAAAGCCAGAAATGAAATAGGTTTAAAAATGAACCTAGCAAAGATACAAATAATGTGCAAGCATCTGATTATCAAGGTCGAAATAAGAATAAATAAAACCAGGTTGGAAGTAGTAGATGAATGTATATACCTGGGGCAATTTATACACAAATCGAGTTCAGTACTTCCGAAAAGCAAATGAATAAGTAAACTACGGCGAAACTTTATATTCTTCAAGTTCGGAATGCTGCTATAGTTTAAAAAAGAGTATTTGATCATTTTATGTTGCCAAACATAACATACGAGTGTTAAACTTGGATATTAAGGAAATAAATAACCACAAAACTCCATTAGCATTGTGATCCCTATCTTAAGGACAATTTTTTTATATTTAAGTACTTTGTTACAATTACATAGATATTAAAAACTAACAAATGCGTTTTTCCAACTAAGCTACTCATCACCAAATGTACTGTAGAACGAGATAATGTACTTTATCACTTTTTTCTTGAGTTGTAACGGTTTTATCAGTTTTATGAGCAACTACCAACTCTTAATGGATGAGTTGGCAGCTAAATCCTGTCTCTCTTTGTACTCCAATGCGGCACATGCTTGGCATCCTCCTTTTATGTACTGAACTATCTCTGATTTTCGACATCCATATCGGCATTGGTCATTGTAGATCAAGGAGTCTCTAATTATGTGCTTCCAATAGTTTTTCATTGGGAAAAATATTAATTTCTATTATTATTATCAAGGGTCGACCTGCACGTTCATCTTCGCATGACGTTCTACCACACTTAAACTAAAAATTATTGAGAATTTCAGTTGGCGCCCTATCTGAAGATACTTTAACATTATTTGCATTTTAATATCATTTTAATACGAACACACTGCACTTTTCAGGTTAGGCGTCCTCTCTATGAAGACTTAAAATTTTGAATATGTGCTTTACAGACGTGCAATAAATAAATGTTGACGCACAGTGTTAGATGTAAGTCAAAGCTGAATTTATGACAATCTGTCTTCCACAATACATCTACGCCTCAATTAGCGGTGCTCTCAACACCAGCACTGTTTTTAAAGATCATAAGATGATTTTTGTCTCAGTGTAAGAAATGAGTATGCTGTTTTGGCGGAAAAGACCATTAAGATTTCATTGCCCCTTTTGTACAACATATCAATGTGAGAAAGGTTTTTTAACATACACTTACCTGAAAGATAAGTACAAAAACAAGTTAAATGCAGAATCTAATCTAAGATTAAAACTTTCAGACATCAAACCAAATTTTGAATTTCTTTATTTCACTAAAATAAGCATAAATATCCCATGGAGGGTATTTTTTAGGTTCTGTATTATTGTATTCGTTTTGTAATTTTTTTATAGGTTAAGCGATCACTTTAGTTTTAATAATGTTTGTCTGTGAATGTTTTACTACACTGTTATAGTTTTTCGTTATGAACTCTTATTCAATATGGAAAATATATTTTTATAACTCAATTTAACTGCTTCATTTACTGTTTGTAATGACTAGACAGTTTTTATAAATGGCTCGCAAGAAGAAAAAGGTTGGGAACCACTGCTCTAGTAACAGACATTTCCAAGCATTTTGGAAGAAACTACATATTGTCGCAAAAGTAAAAACTGCTAAATTTTAATATACAAAATTAAATTATAAACAACGTCGATATGGTCCTTCTCTTCGAACATAAACAATATTATTAAAATTAAGAAAACAGCATAAAAATATTATTCAAATAAACAATTTCCTAAAATAAAATCTTTATATTCTAATTTCTATACAATAAGTTTGCTTATGTTACACAATTATTCCTAAATGGTTTCCGTAAATATCCAAAAAATTTAAAAGTGTTTATCTTTATAATTAGGTATATTTCATTAGAATAAGTAACGGAAAGTTTCAAAAATGTGCCGTTAATATCAAGGTAATGGAAAAATCAGTCAGAAAGTTTTAGAAGCATCATTAGTGGTCATTATTATTATATATGGGATCTCCCCACTTGTGCCACGCATCCGGAGCAGAACGTTTAAAAAAACATTAAGAGTTCCGAGAAATTGTGGCTGACATTTGACTGTGATAAATTGTTATCTAACCTGAGTTGTAGCTATCTAAAAGATCTTTTTACAACAATATTTCCCAGGAAACCATATCGTCTTCGACATTTTTTGTAACTTATTTCAATAGATTACTAGAAAAAATTAAAAATCTAATTATGCAGCTTTGCTGATGACAGTAAGCAGTCATGTATTTTACTATAGAGCCTCAAACATCAGGTATCGATGCTGATACTTGCAAACAATTACAAACTTGTACATCTTAACAAAGTTTTGAACAAAATTCTTGTTTGTGAAAGGTGAAAATGCTATATTTTGTTCCAGTTTCACCGCAGGTCTGTTGCTGAGTTAGTTGAAAGCATGTGACGTACAAATGGATGGACAGACAGGCTATCGAAAGATACATTAACTTTAGTGTCACGCATTAATTTTGAAGGGGGCAGCATAATGTTTTGGGTGGTGTTGTATGAACAACATGTATAGGAGAATATCTTACCTATAGATCCCGTGGGGGAATGTCTTTAAATATAAGATCCAAAAATATATAGGCGTGCAAAGTGAGGGTGACTCACTGACGAATCCACCACTGGTGTCAGGACGAAATTTTAATGGTTCAAAAGCTTGTATTTATGTCGTAACATCACCGGCATATTTGCAATTGTCGATATATTAGTTGGAAAGGAGGCACCAAACTGACTCGAGAAATAACTGGATACGTCTATATCTAAAGTGCATATAAGTCCTGTTTTCAACGAGATAGTACTGTTTTTAGAGGTACTGTCCCGGTGCCCCCAAAAGACCGTCAGAACACAATTTTACAAACATTACAAGTGCGATCTGCATGTGTAGGTTGTGGGTATATTCTTACAGAAAACGCGAACGGATTCTAGTCGTCGAAACTCGTTGATCCTGCCTTCCGCGGCCGCGTATTTTCCCGTCTATTCAGGTCAGTTCTTTGTACGGTCTAAAACGATACGCGAGTATTATATAAGCAAGCGACAGATGACGTGGACATATTTTTTATCGAGATGCAGGTGGAGAGTTAGCGGTAATAATAGAGGTAAAGTGTCTGAATCTCTGACTAAAATTTCTTTAATACATAAGGGCGATTTTGTTAGCAAATATCAGGTGACACCAATTTCTTTTACGACGCCCAAGAGACAATGCATTTTTAATGAAAAGTTACAAAAGAAAATATCCTTTTGTAAAATAATGAATTCCATCAGATCTACACATACATTGTGAAAAGTGCTGAATAGAATTTAGTGTGGAGGTGCCAGATGCCGATACTCCAAACCAAAATCCAATAGTGCACATGCAGAATCAACCAAAATGCCGCATACTACTACGAACAAATCTGATTTCAAGTACAAAAGAAGAACTCTGTATTATCACCAGTACGTTGTCACTAAAAAAACTAAATTTTTATTTTAGTTTCGTCTAATCACGTCAAAAACTATACTCCGTATTTTAACGACTACAATATTTTGTAAATATAATTAACATATTTTTTACTTGTGTAAATCTCGGATATTATCAATTTATCAACCCAAAAACACACCAGCACATGCAGAAACACGCCAAATTACGTGTCGTTCTCCAACATACTCTTCTGAGCTAAGAAAATCTAATTTAACGTAGTACAAAAGACCTTTCACTTCACTTTCTGGCATAAAGGAATGGCGTTTACCACATTAACCATTATTTCAGTAAAGTTACTTTGTCATTCCATCAAAAGACGAATGAATAATTTTAGAAAACTGAGACTTTTTTCTTTTTTCGAGGTATAAAAAGTACAAAAGTAATTCTATATTAAAAGCTACTTTTAAGAGTTTTTCTTTGGATTTAGTGTAGGGGCCAATCTGGTTTCTGTAGCTCCGCTTTATTGGAAGGAATAAGACAAGGTATTTTTATGTCTTTTGATGTGCTAAATACGAATTTCTTACGGTTGGAAGTTCATACGAATGCTGATTGATTTGTTATAAGCACATTAATGATGCAAAATTGCAAAAATCAGTTTTTTGGTGATTTTGAACAAAAAAAGGTTCCAATTTTGCAACATGAAATTGTTTATAACAAAATAATCAACATTCATACGAAGTTCCACACCAGGAATTTTTGTTCAACTTGTCAAAATTTCTCGAACACTTTGTTTTATGAAATAAGACAGGCTACAGAAACCGTATTGGTCCCTATACTACATGTCAAAAAGATTTTTACTGATCATTTTTTAAGATAGAGACAGATAATACAATTTCTAATACTCTATTGTGTATTTTTTAAATAAAATTCATAAATATCGCTTAAAATAAACGAAAAATTCTCGCCAGTACTCGATGTCACTCAGTTTTAACAACTCTGTGAATAATTTAGTAATACCATGTCGACGGCTTTGCTTCATTTGGAGATGTATTCAATTATGAAATCCCGTTTCCCGGTGACGTTGACAAATGCATTTTAGCACGTGATATTGAGATTCAATTTCAGTTGTTAATTTAGAAGACAAGTAATAATTAAATCTATTTTTGGTTTTATTCAAAACTCTTAATTTATATGCTGGGTAACTATTCAAAAGCGAACAAGTAGCCAAACCATTAAAAATAAATTATTCATATATATATATATATATATATATATATATATATATATATATATATATATATATATATATATATATGAAGTAAAATGCGAAACAGTAAATACAAACTTCTCTCCATCATATCCTTTCTGTGTTAGAGGTTACACAGAATAAATTGTTATAAAACACAATTTATCCTATTCCACCACCATCGAGATGGTGGCCTACCTGTGCCACCATACCGAGAAGAAAGTCAAAGCTTACCCTCCCCGCCACAGTGATACGGCAGAGGTACATGTTTCGTCTCTCACTAGACTCATCAGGGTACCGACATGCACCTGGCTGTGCAAAGGACAGATCGGAAAGAAGCATGCAAATACTGAACGCGGCTTCGCCGACCTCCCGCCGAATGGCATATACATGTTTATGCGGCTTTCACGGATTCCTCCGTGTGAGATGCAATAGCAGTGGATATATCCACATTATGCCGTTGTAGTGCTGAAGTCACATTCAGCAAACGTACAACTATATGCAACTTCGTATGTAAATGAAGTAAAATGCGAAACAGTAAATGCAAACTTCTCTCCATCATATCCTTTCTGTGTTAGAGGTTACACAGTTAGAATAAATTGTTATAAAACACAATTTATCCTATTTTACCACCATCGAGATGGTGGCCTACCTGTACCACCATACCGAGAAGAAAGTCAAAGCTTACTTTCCCAGCCACAGTGATACGGCAGGGGTACATGTTTCCTTTCTTACTAGACTCATCAGGGTACCGACATGCCCCTGGCTGTGCAAAGGACAGATCGGAAAGAATTTGCATGCTTCGTTCCGATCTGTCCTTTGACTTTCTTCTCGGTATGGAGGTACAGGTAGGCCACCCTCTCGATGGTGGTGGAATAGGATAAATTGTCTTTTGTAACAATTTATTCTAACTGTGTAACACAGAAAGGATATGATGGAGAGAAGTTTGCATTTACTGTTTCGCATTTTACTTCATTTACATACGGAGTTCCATATAGTTGTACGTTTGCTGAATGTGATTTCAGCACTACAACGGCATAATGTGGATATATCCACTGCTATTGCATCTCACACGGAGGAATCCGTGAAAGCCGCATAAACATATATATATATATATATATATATATATATATATATATATATATATATATATATATATATATAAAACTGAAAGCTGGACAAATCTACCTTAATCTCAAAAACGCACCCTCTTAATTTGGTAACACTTTGTGATTTTGTCATTGGAGGTCAGTTGAACGTATGAAACAATATTTCGAATTTAAAATGACTTTCCCAGTGTCATAATTTTTTTCCCAGCAAAAGTGGCCCAGTGACTACTAGGTTTATTAGAAATTTCCAAAATTCACAAAAAAAATGCATTTTTTGAAGAATAATAACAACAACGGTTCATTTTTGGACTTCTGTCAATAATCTAGGCTCAGAATATTGTACTTTTAATATAAAAAGCAAGAAATGAAACCTAATTTAGTCGACATAAGAGAAAAAATTTAAATTCAATGTTTATTTCGTATTTAATGTGGTAATTTATTTGTTTTCCAAGTGAAGTTCCAACAGAAGTATCAAAAACGCAAGATTTTGAAATATTTTACAAAATAATACTAATAATCTAAGAGATCTTTTCATATTTTCCGGAAAAATATATTTTGGATTGTAAATTAATAAAAACGGCTCACCTTTGACCTTTATTCTTTAATCTCTGTTCAAAACTTTGTATTTATCCTAAAAGACCAAGAATTAACTGATTATTTCATATTTTGTGATGTAATTACCTTGTTTCCCACTTAAACATTTTAGTTCCTTTTATCCCCCCCCTTTTTTTCGATAGCCCACAAGATCTTTAACGCATGATGTAGTCAACATGTTTTTTGTGGAACTAGTTGTATAATAATACGCAGATTTTCAATGAATCCTAATTTCCTGCATACAAAATTAAATGTAAACCCTCCAATTTAGAAATTAACAATATTAATTTAATAAACCGTTTTAATTGTTTATTTTATCCTTAATCATATTATTATTATTATGTACCAATGTTGCCACTATTGAAGTGCTCCGAATCCCATCGCACTATTTCGACCCTGGATGTCAAGCATAGCAGGAATATCAAAATCGCAGTGTGGAATTATATACATATATAGTCCTGTCTGCATATTTGAAAAACTATACTTTTTAACACCATTTAAACAATAAAATATCTAAGAACACTTAGAAGAACGATTTTTACATTAAACATGGTTTAAATGTTTGTATTTCTCTGGGTAAGAAATGCGTTATTATGAACACTAAGATGCTTTTAGATCTCATATGTTAATTATTTTAACTGTATATCAAGCCAGGGTATCCTGACACCTTCCATATTATAAATGTGATAAAATAATCGTGTTCTGTGTTCTAAAAAACCTGAAACCTCTTGATAAGCATTTTTTATATGATTCCGCACAGTCTCAGTGTGAAGAATGAGAGAAAGAAATATTTGCCGCGGGTCGTTTATCGTTACATACGTAATTAAATCTACAGGGAATATCGTACAATATCATAAACTAAAAGGTTTTTATTGGAATGACCTTGTTCGTCAGGGGGTCGCTGACAATTCCGTTTTTCTCCGAGCCACGGAAACTAGAGCACGACTGGTATGTATTATTTTTGTTCTGCATTCGAAATAAATGTATTGATACAAGATAGTTGATAATGGGAATTCATCTTTTAATAACAAATGCCGAATATCCTGTGCGACATAAGAGTAATAATAATAACAGCGAATCTCTTAAATCAGGCAGAGTCACATTCCTATCGTTATTACGAAAGAGGTAGACATAAATTCATTACATGTATCCTAGTTTTTTTAAAATTGATCTTGCTATTATTTTTCAAGTCACTAGTTTTGTAAACTTCCATTTGGTCTCTCCGTATATATATATATATATATATATATATATATATATATATATATATATATATATATATATATATATATATATATTTTTAATCTTGAACCATAGATTACATCATTTTTTCTTTATTTTGTCTTTTCTTGGGTTTAGGTTTTTATTTAACAAAAAATGCAATGTTTAAAAAGTTTAAATACTGTTTTAAAGTGTTTTTTTTTGGTTTTTTAAAATTGTAGATATGTTTCTAGTGTAAATGTTTTAATATAAAAATATTTTTAGAAAGGAAAATAAAACAAAAAATGCCTTAAATAAAGGGCGAAACGTCAATTGTTTTGCATATTTTGTTAAATAAAGAACTTAAGCCTAAGAAAAGACAAAATAAAGAAAAATTGAGATATATATATATATATATATATATATATATATATATATAATATTTTTTTGATTCTTGAACCATAGTTTACATCATTTTTTCTTTATTTTGTTTTTCTTGGGTTTAGGTTCTTTATTTAACAAAACATGCAATTTTTAAAAAATTTATATACTGTTTTAAAGTGTTTTTTTTTTGGTTTTTTAAAATTGTAGATATGTTTCTTGTGTAAATGTTTTAATATAAAAATATTTTTAGAAAGGAAAATAAAACAAAAAATGCCTTAAATAAAGGGCGAAACGTCAATTGTTTTGCATATTTTGTTAAATAAAGAACGTAAACCTAAGAAAAGACAAAATAAAGAAAAATTGAGATATATATATATATATATATATATATATATATATATATATATATATATATATATATATATATATATATAATATTTTTTTGATTCTTGAACCATAGATTACATCATTTTTTCTTTATTTTGTTTTTTCTTCGGTTTAGGTTCTTTATTTAACAAAACATGCAATTTTTAAAAAATTTAAATACTGTTTTAAAGTGTTATTTTTTGGTTTTTTAAAATTGTAGATATGTTTCTTGTGTAAATGTTTTAATATAAATATATTTTTAGAAAGGAAAATAAAACAAAAAATGCCTTAAATAAAGGGCGAAACGTCAATTGTTTTGCATATTTTGTTAAATAAAGAACCTAAACATAAGAAAAGACAAAATAAAGAAAAATTGATATATATATATATATATATATATATATATATATATATATATATATATATATATATAAATATATATATATATATATATATATATATATATATATATATATAATATTTTTTTGATTCTTGAACCATAGATTACATCATTTTTTCTTTATTTTGTCTTTTCTTGGGTTTAGGTTCTTTATTTAACAAAAAATACAATTTTTCAAAAATTTAAATACTGTTTTAAAGTGTTTTTTTTTGGTTTTTTAAAATTGTAGATATGTTTCTTGTGTAAATGTTTTAATATAAAAATATTTTTAGAAAGGAAAATAAAACAAAAAATGCCTTAAATAAAGGGCGAAACGTCAATTGTTTTGCATATTTTGTTAAATAAAGAACCTAAACCTAAGAAAAAAAAAAGACAAAATAAAGAAAAATATATATATATATATATATATATATATATACGCACAGTGCTCGCCGCTATAATTTTCAAAAAAACATTTTAAAGTGCTTTCCAACTACTTTCAGGTAATGTAAAGTGCTAGTTAAATTTTTCATTTTTTTAAGGTTTTATTTGAAAATAAAAAGATAAAAAAATGCATTTTCTTGGTTTTTCTAATATCAATGCAGTTTCGCAAGAAGTACTCGTAGAAAAATTCTGAATGGACAGTTTCCTGGGTTTGACCAAAATAGACCGTTTTAACGAAAAAAAAAATGGCTTTATATATCAATACTCCATATTTCTGCAACTACGAGAGATAGAAAAAAACTTTAATTAGAAAAAAATGTTTGTTTTTACACGTAGAATCATGTTAGATTATTTGAGAATTTTTTCCACACTTTTGATTTTTTTTCGATTTTAAAAATTTTTCTGGATTTTTCAAAAACATTATAATATGATTATGCATGTATCTAAAAATAGAACTGGAACAACTCAGAGTGGTGATGTGACTTTTTTACACAGTTATAGTTTTTTCTATGAAAAAAAAAATTTTTAAGAGCTGATACACATGAGCTCATACAAATGAGCTGTTAAAAATGCTTTTTTTTCATAAAAGAGACCATATCTCTGTAAAAAAAAGTTGCAACATGACACTAAATTGTTCCAGTTCTGTTTTTAGATACATGCATAACTCTATTATTATGTTTCTGAAAAATTTTTAAAAATCAAAAAATCGAAAAAAAAAAATCGAAATGCGAAAAAAATTCCGGAACAATCTAAGATGATTCTAGGTGTAAAAACAAACATTTTTTTTCATTTCAAGTATTTACAGGTATATCGAGCATTGAAAAAAAAAGTAATTCTTTTCGTTAAAAAGGTCGTAAGGTCGTATTTTGGTCAAAAATGCACTTAAAACAAAATTTAAAAAAGCATTTTAAAGCTTTTGGAAAAACCCAAAAAATTGTCTATTCAGAATTTTCCTGAGAGTATTTCCCGCGAAACTGCATTGATATCAACAAAACTCTATTTTCAAATAACACTTAAAAACTTAATTCGCACTTTACATTTCCTGAAAGTAGTTGGAATGGACTTTAAAATACTCATTTGAAAATTGTACGATTATTCCTTACTGAAATATAAGACTCAAAAGTATATATATATATATATATATATATATATATATATATATATATATATATATATATATATATATATATATATATATATATATATATATATATATATATATATAATAAATAAATAGATAAGTTTTTGTCCGTGTAATTTAAAATAAAATAGAATCAAATATTGGCGAAGCGGACGTGAAAATTTATCAATCTACATGATTTTCGTGTTAAAAAGTGCGGAGCACTCCAAAATATGGAATAATCCGACAGATGGCGACAGCGCTGTTTTGTCCTAATATGGGACTCGTCAGGCCACCGCACTCGGTACAAACCATCATCTCGCCTTTGCATCCTATAAAGCTGAGTTTAAAATCAAAAAACAGCAAACAAGACGACAAAGGCGACATCTCGATGGTCCACTTGATAACACAAGAACCACACAGATTAACAAAGTTTGTAAAAATCCGTCATATGGTGGCGCGACGGTGAATTAAAACAAAAATATGTAAAATCGAGTACACACATCCTTTGGGCAGCGCGTTTCGTGTACTCGATTTTACATATTTCTGTTTTAATTCACCGTCGCGCCACCATATGACGGGTTTTTACAAACTTTGTTAATCTGTGTGGTTCTTGTGTTATCAAGCGGACCATCGAGATGTCGCCTTTGTCGTCTTGTTTGCTGTTTTTTGATTTTAAACTCAGCTTTATAGGATGCAAAGGAGAGATGATGGTTTGTACCGAATGCGGTGGCCTGACGAGTCCCATATTAGGACGAAACAGCGCTGTCGCCATCTGTCGGATCCGGAGTTATTCCATATTTTGGAGTGCTCCGCACTTTTTAACACGAGAATCATGTAGATTGATAAATTTTTACGTCCGTTTCGCCAATATTTTATTTTATATATATATATATATATATATATATATATATATATATATATATATATATATAGAGAGAGAGAGAGAGAGAGAGAGAGAGAGAGAGAAAGTTGCAGTCCGTGCAATTTTAAATAAAATAAAAAATTCTCGGCTGTGCGGACATAGGAATATTAATAAACATTACTCTCTCATTAAAAAGTACGGTGAACTCCAAGACAATGGAAACGCTACAGTGCTGTTTCGTCCTTATTTGAGACTCATCAGGCCATTGTATCCAGTAAAATCCATCATCTCACAACCGTGGCTTATATACTGTTTTTAAAAAGAAAATTAGCAAGCAAACAATATTTTATTAAATGGTGGCACAACGGTAAAGTTAAAATAGAAATATATCAAACTCGACACACGAAGCTGCTACGAAAAGATGGAGGTCGCATCAATCGACATCGGCACGAGTTTTCGCAGTTCAAGCAGGTGTAATTGCACCCACGATCTCCTCTTGAGAGCGCTGCGTGTTTTTAAAGACAGCACATATATAAAACAGATAAGTTATCGTCTGTATAATCTTAAAATAAAATAGAAAATTCTCGGCTTTGCAGACATAAGATTTTCCGAAATTATATACCCGCTGGAGTGGAGTGGATTGGAAATTTTATCGGAAGAAAATCCAGTTCTTTAGGAGAGTGAAAAATCATGATTTTGCACCTTTGAATGTCAAAAGAGAACTTTTTTCAATATACCAACGATTCAGGCCAGCAAAATCATCCCGTAACATCAAGAGATCCTCCAAACAATTAACGCCCTGATGTATTCAGCAAAAAGGATTAATGACCATTAATTTTCCCGAGCAAGCCATTGATAAGCAACTTTTACAAAGCTCATTTTTTCTTGCAAAATACATACAAAGGAATTTATATTAAATTTAACATATAAGCAGGAAAAAATTGTCACTTTTAATAGAGCTTTTAGCAAACGATACATTATTGAAAACATTTTTCTGCGTAATTTTAAAAACTTTTGCCTCAAAATAAATTTTGATACTGCATTAAAGAAAACCCTGTACAAATTTTCACGGTAAATTTGAATAAAAAATTCAATGTTTTAGATACAAAAAATGTATAAGTTGCTGGAGAGATTCTTTGCTGTTTTTATTTTAATATAATGTGGTCTTACTTCTTCAAAATGATGAAGAACAAAAATTTTGATTTCTTAAAAAGATTCTTAAATAGTTTTTAAAATTAAAAAAATTAATCTGTAAAGACATTATTAATGTCGCATAAGATATTCGGTAAATATAAATATTTAATGAACACCCTGGTATAAAACGGAATCGAAAAAATTAATGAAATAATGATGTGTTTAACTTACCAGGAACATTGTTTGGATGTTTGTCAGGTAACTGTACCGCAATTCCGAAACCTCCTAATTTGATAGGTGCCGAGTTCTCCTTGGTAGCCAATAGGATACTTTCTGGCTTAATGTCACGATGAATGATGTCGTTTTCATGACAATACCGAAGAGCTTCTAGGATTTGTCGCATGTAATGACTAAATAAAAAAAACAGTTAACCAGCATGAAATAAAACTAAACATAGGGTTGATAAACAATAAGGCGGTTCACCTATTAGACCAGGGCTTATCTGTTGTTAGGTGGATGTGAAATAGAACATGGAGATTTTTGATATCCGTCATTTCAAACAGTTGGGCAACATTGTTTTTATTAATAAAAATATAAAATTAAAGAAAAAATACGTTTTTTTTTCAAATTTCTCTCGAGTAACTTTGAAAGTATTCATTTTAGAGGAAAGTTGAAAAGGAAAAAAAGTTTCGTAATTAAATTTACCATAAGATAGGGTTAATCGTAAATCTCAAAATATATTTTCCTTATTGCTATTTTGCATAATTAAAAAAAAAAAAAAGGAAAAAAAACGATTTTTTGATCAATTTTTTTCGACTATTTATATTTCTCTGAGGACCTTCATATTAAAGCAAAGAAAACTTTATGCCACGATAAAATAGCACGCTAAAATTCGTTAGGATCGAATCGATAGTTTTGCACAATAATTTTGCAATCCGATTTCGTTTACAAAAATTGACCATTTTTCAAGTTTGTCTGAGTCCAAAATATCACGTTAACGTATTTTAATTTATTTTTGACATATAGTAGGGAACTCAAGTTTTCCAACGCTTTTTTCAGAATCAAAATCGGATGATTTGGATGCCTTCAGGAATTGTTTAAAGACATTGTTGATATTTTTGCTTATAAACAAATAGATTATCTCGGCGGATTTTCATTGGATTTTTTGCCGCACATGGTTTGAAAGTACTTGGAAAGATGCTTCTTCTCGTTAAAAAAAAATCAGATGCGTCAATTGGTTTCCGAGATACAAACTGTCAAAGTTGACAGCCTGTTACGGTGAATCTATAAACAATACACAGACCTGATTCTTGAACCAAAAACTTTGTCTTACTGAGTTCTTTTTTGAAACAAATATTTAAATGATTATGTTATCGGAAATATATATATATATATATATATATATATATATATATATATATATATATATATATATATATATATATATATATATACCCAGATAGCACAAGATTTCCATTAGATATCCAGAATAGGTAAATATAATGTCCTGTATGTCCATGGACCGTTTATGGATGTCCATTAGATGTGATGACCTATAATCTATATGGACGTCCATATCTGGATGTCCAGTGTAAGTCCATCAAACGTCCATTAATTAAATTTCGGGTTGTCGGTAAAATCGGATACTGTAATATCGGCCTGTAGAATTGTCATTTCTTAACCCGCCGGCCCGCCATGATCACAAAATATCCCTTCAGATATTTTGTGCCCATTATTGTGTTGACGTCGAGCTAAAAAAGACCTTTGGAGTTTTAGTTGAGCTAAAATGAAGTGTGCTTTTTATTTGAAGAAGATGCCATGGAGCACAGATAGAGTTGTAAATTTGTGTAATAATAAAATTGTAAATTTTGGAGAAAATTCTCTCTGACAAAGTCATTATTGAGTAATCAGTCTAA
Source organism: Diaprepes abbreviatus (assembly GCA_034092305.1). NCBI lineage: Eukaryota > Metazoa > Arthropoda > Insecta > Coleoptera > Curculionidae > Diaprepes > Diaprepes abbreviatus. The sequence goes on from JASJET010000415.1 coordinate 39,416, forward strand.
TAAGATTGCTGGCATTAATAAATGTTATCAAAATTTATAATGGAATAAAAGCTATAGCAAATTTGAATAATTATATTAATTTTTTTATGACTATTTTGGATTAAACGCTAGTAAAAGTTTACATTGATGTGTATATTTGTGCAGTATAATTGTTAAAAAATATATAATAAAGGTTTGACAGTTCGACTCTAGGTTTAGACTTATAATTTAATTTATTTTAATTATTTTTTAGATGAATTTTCCACAGATTGGTCCAAATAAAATTCCTATGTGAAAGCCAATTTGTACCAAATTAGAGAGGATATTCAGGTAATCTTAAATAGGGAAAAAACAAGTATCTACAAAGAATTTTCTGCAGGAGTTCAACTATCCTTTTACTTAAGAAAATAATCAGCTGCCTCAAGTCACATAAGATCTTCAGGACAATGTAAACTTTAAAGATGCAGTAAGTTTATTACACTTCTCTTGAAATAAAAGCTGAAACTTATTCGAGTAATGCTTCTTTATGTGTACGAGTTTATTGATAAAAAAAAAACTTAATTTACAGGATTATTTTATAAATATTTTTTTACATTGATTCTTAAAGTCAAAAATATTCTTAGGTTAGCATATGTGGAATTAACGTTTAATTATCTCAATAAAGTAATATAATTTTAGGTTTTACAATTAGCGAAAATTGGAGGAAATTATACCTATTAACTTATTAAAAAATATTTTATTCTAACAATGACAGATAGCCTTTCCAAGAATTATACATATGATGGAACAGTAAAGTGCCCTTGAAAGAACTTATGTTCACTATTTGTAGGTAAGTTACCACTTAAATATAAAAATTTGATGAAAAAAATCTCTCTGTTTTATTTGTCATACTCGTAAATAATAAGAACAAATTTTCAGCTGCGGTAGAAGAATTGGGGGGCCGATAAAAAACAGCCGAAGACGAGATTAGACAATGGCTAAAGAGAATAAACGACAGAAATAAATCTAGAAAAAAATAATCATTGTAACAATAAAAAGTCTTTATTTAAATAATTGGTATATTTTCTATTACCCAATTGAAATTGTACCTATTACTATGGAACCAGACAACTTATTCATAAGTTGATAGATTATAACCTATTTATCCAAAAAGCACAATACCATATGTCCACAATCGGGTCAAGAATGTACAATATATGGACATCCAAAATTAGTCCTATTAATATCCAAAAATGATCCATACCTGGACAATATATGGAATCCAAAAAGACGTCCATGAGTGGGACAAACATATAGTCCAGTGGATATCCATAGGATGTTGGTGAACAAATTCTGGACATCCCATGGATACCCAGTATGTCCAGCTTTGGATAAACGATGGATATCAAGCGGACTGAAGTGTGCTATTTTGGTTATATATATATATATATATATATATATATATATATATATATATATATATATATATATATTTATATATATATATATATATATATATATATATATATATATATATATATATATATATATATATATATATATATAATTATCAAAATTGTTTAAACAATCATTGTTTAAACAAATAGAAAAAATTTTGGTTTTAAATTATTTTATTCGTAAAATAAAAAAAAATTAAACGGTTTTTTTTCATTAATTTTATAGTTTTATTAACAAAAACAATGTTGCCCAACTTTTTGCATCCACGGAACCCCGATATTTTACAGATAAGCCCTGGTCTATATGTCAAAAAGAAATTTAAAGATGCAGTAGAAAAAAATGTGTGTACCTAAAAATTAAAAGGTTCTTAACAAACGTTTCTTTTCAAAATGACGTCACTTCAGAATTTGTATTATTTAATAGTAAGACTACATGCATTTTTTAATGTCTATAAATATAAAATACTGTTTTGTTTAAAGTAAGCTTTAGCTTTAGTTACCTTGCAACAGCCTCGCTGTAAGCGAAACCTTGGGAAGCTCTTTTCACTACTTCAAAACATAAATCTGCACCATCCATGCTAAAAAAAATATCAAATAGGTCAGGTAATAAACATATTAGGTAATTTAGTTTTTTATACAGGGTGTCGGCGGTGTATAAGAAAAAGTCTATTTTCTAGTTATTTCATTGTTAGATATATCGTGCATTTTTTATTGCTAAATCAAGTATTTTAAACAAACTCAACGTTGATCCAGCGATATTTTGAAAAATCGAAATATAAAAAGGACCTGATATCTCAGTAATGAAGCAAGAGTGGACTCATGTTTACAATTTGTCATATTTTTGGGAGTAAGGCCTTTTCACATGTGATGACTTGCATTTTTTTGAAATACCCAATGTAATTCTTTGAAGTGTGTTGAAATCAGGCGCGGATCCAAGGGAGGGCGGTAGGGGCGATAGCCCCCCCCCCCCCCCCCAAGAGCTCTGAGTTCAGGAAAATAGACCTGATTTTGTCTCTTATACTATAGTTTATTCAAGAATTAGAGAGAGTAATATATCATTTTTTACCCTTTTTTTCTTCGGAAACTACCTATGTTCTTTAGTCCGGTGTCTTTGACAAAATCTGTTAGACACATATATTTTTCATATGATTGGGTTAGAAATTTTATAATTAAAAATACCGGTCTATAATAATGGACTATTTGGGTTGGATAATAATAGATATTTGGATGTGTGAAGTGTTAAAATTAATTTTAATCCTTGTCATAGGCGTCGGAAAGAGGTTTATTTTATCACTAAGTATTTGTGACATAGAATAGAATTTCGGTAATACACTTAAAATAACAAGTTTTTATAATATTATTTTATTTCTTATGATTTCTTAATAATTCACATACATTATAAAATGTAGATAATTTTGACATATTTAACACAAATCACAACTGTATTTTTATTATTTTTAATTTTGTCATAGACACCGTTTTAAGCACATTCAGACCACAACGTAGCCTGATTGCCTCAAAAAATTCTAAGTTATAATTTAAATACTTACAAAATACCCATTGTCAAAAATACAAAAAGTTAAACATATATAAAAAAATTAATTCGTCCATATAATATTAAAATATTTTTGAGACTATCGGTCATTTTATTATTAATTAAAAACATTTTTATGACATTTGACGTTTCAATTTATTTATTTCTTAAACCATCTGCATAATTACAATTAAACACTAAAAAGGTATTTAAATGTAATTAGTTTTTATATGTTACAGTTAAAATTAGACCTCTACTTATTTTTATTTTTATTGTACTGATACCTTAATTTATTTTATTATATGGGAATCCGATAGCCCCAAAAAAATAAATTTACTTTTTTTTACTAATTTTGTAAGTTGTGTTATATTTAGCAACTCTATCTTTTACTTGAGAGAGATATTTCCTTAACCAATGGACAATTTCCGGACGATCTATAAGAACAGATTTTCTATCTCGCTTTTCCCAGCAAAAAATAAGTTCTCTGAGCAATTTCCAGAGTTCAGTTCTTTTAGTTGCAAATGTTTCAAGTCAATCGCGATCATCATTGATTTTAGTTCAAGTTGGGATCTGCTTCTTATAACAAAATGTATGTACAACTCCTTTTATTGCAATTTACATCTCTTCTTCCAATGAGGTTTTTCGTCTGCCTGTGATCGGGAGTACTAACAATTCCAGTCATTTTTTTCTCCTTCAGTATTCGGTACATAGTAGATTTTCCAACTCCTGTCATGTCGGAACACATCTCAACAGAGCTTTTAACATTATTATCTAGATATTGATATTTTAAGGCATCATAAACATTCATCGTAATAAGTTTTTCGTTGAGGAAAAAATGCCTTGGTTTAACGATTTTGGAAGAAATATGGAGGTGGAAGCCATATGTTTTGGGTATCTCACTAATCTCAAATAGTACATAAAAATCAGCGCAAACAAGATAAATCACCAAGGACACACTGCAAGGTGTACTTTGCTCACTGACAGAAATTAAATTGAACTATCAGAAATTTTATTGTTGCAGTAAAATTATAAAAGCTTATAATATTTAAATAAAATTAGATTTACAACAGCCCTCAGTTACCTGCGGCACTGGAGCAGATACGTTGGAGGTTTCGGTAACAGTTTTATTACTCTTTCTAGTTCTTGAATAAAGTATAGGAATGTGTAGGTTTGCGATTGCCCCCCTCTTCCCAAGAACTTTGAGTTCAGGAAAATAGAACCGATTCTGCCTTTTATATTAGGAATATCTATGCTGCTAGCACTCCCCCCCTCCCCCCCCCCCCGTTGACAACTTGTTTTTCTTGCGATAGCCCCCCCCCCAAGAGCTTTAAGTTCAGAAAATAGACCCGATTCTGCCTCTTATACTAGGACTGTATATGCTGCTGGCATCCCCTCTGTTGGCAACTTGTTTTTTCTTTTGAGCCCCTCCCCCCCTGTCCAAGAGCTTCAAATTCAGAAAAATAGACCCGACCCTGCCTTTTACACTAAAAATGGGAATGTTGCTGGTGTCTCCACCCTTCCCCGTCGACAACTTGTTTTCGCTTGCCATACTGTACTTTTGTGATATCACTGTCCCCTCAAAGAGAGAGGCTGGATCCGCCCCTGGTTGAAATAGGCAATGCTACGTGAAAAATTAATATACAGATATTAAGTAAACGTTTTATGGAAAATTCGCAATTTTCCGAAGTTATTAAGTAAATTTTGTTAAAGAAATTATTAACTGTTGTGTAATGTTCGTATATTTTATTAGAAATGCCTAAATTTTAAAGGTAGTGATCGAAAAATACAAGTAATATGAGTGAAAATTAATTTTTTTTCCGGGAAAACCACGCGAGATGGGCGAAAAATAACAACATATTCATGTTCCACGAGCCGAAAATAGAAGGCATGTAGAAAATCATCGAAAAATTTCGATTCCACCTTTTCCAATTTTTACAGAAAATTGTATTAATTATCGTAGATTAAATTGTTTGAAAAGCAATAAACCATTTCAATGATAAATGTTTGTTTTTCTTTGTTACTCTCGAAATGTAAAGGGCTGCCCTGGTATTAAATAAAAATATGAAACTTATTGATTTTCCACTTAACCTGCAACAGTTTTAAAACCCAAATGCATCTCTCCCAAAAAATTGGAAATGATTATAATTATATAAGGATCAGTGTGCTATAAAAACATTGTTAAATTTTGAAATTAAGGCATTTTTAAACTGGATCAATTAAAACACATATATTATGTGTCGGGTTATTCCAGGAAATAACAATCATAAAACATAATAAGCAAGTTTATGCATTCAACACTTAATAGTAGCAGGATAATAAAAGTTACGCTAAAAATAGGATCTAAATAAATGTCTGTTTACAGTTGTTGTTAAAGGTTTCATGACAGAAAATAATATACTAAAACGTGTAGATTGGAAAGAACTTTGGTCAATTGGAGTTGTTAGTTAATAAATTAGTAATACTCCATGGAAATTAGATCAAAAAAGAGCTGTTTTGTTAACAAAAATGTAACATTGTTTTTTTTGCTAGAATGTGTTCATTACGGCATCCTATAAAACATATCTCGATGGTAACTCGGAAAGATCTGTGCAAAAAAAATGGCGGACCAAAAATGGTCACGATTTTCAGTTTTTTCAGTTTATCTTGAAAAGTAAAAGTTGTATCGAAAAATGTTTTAAACTAAAGTTGTAGAGAATTAAAAAAACTATCAATTCATATAATATAAGTTATAGGTGGCGCCACTAGTTATCGAGATATTTTTTTTTACAAAATTTACGGTTTTTGTTTTTTTTTTAAAAAAAGACATTTATTAACAAATTATCGATTTAATATTTAACATAAATATAGGTACTATTATTCTAAAAAAGTACGTCAAAAACGGGATCTGTGAGTTTTTATGTTCCGAGAAATTCGATGTCAAAATTGAAAATTCAGCCTCAATTTCCCGCTTTCCTAATTAAGATACAATGCTCAATTTCAATGGAAATTGTTTGTATTGTTTTATATTTTGAATATCTATTAAAAAAAAAATTTCAATCGTGGGCAGAGAAATTTTGCAAAAACCAATTTGCGCGCCAAAAAAATTGCGATAACTTTTCACCGGATGGAGATAAAATTTTCTTAAAGTGTGCATTGGATTTAGATGTATCATTTCCGATCTCCAAAAAATAAATATTTTAATTTTGGATGAAAAAAACGTTTTTTTTTCAGCTGTCATAATGGCGTGGTAAATGAATATTAAGGACTCAAATTTGCAGAAGATGCTTTTTAATACTTGTACTCTACCTGTGAATTTTTTGGATCCAAGAAATACACTTCCATACGATCTGTGAACCTTCGAAAATTGGGCCGAATCTAATCGAAAATAGCTGCTGCAGGCCGCTGTCGGCGGGTTGCCATAGTTCAGGCGCATTATTCATTGGCGGTTCAAGGAAACATGCATCACAAGTAATATTTATAATATTGATGTGGTTTTATTAATTTATATGATAGTAACAATTTGTTTAGTCATATTAATTCTTAATTTATTTATTAACAAAATTTTTACAAAAAATTATAGAGAAAATCATACAAATATTCAATTATATATTACGTATTATACTGTTTTTTTCCTTTATATTATTATTACCTAATAGTTTATTAACACAATTTTTAGGAAAATTTCTATAAGCAATTTTGTTAATACACTATAAGGTAATAATAATATAAAGGAAAAAACACTATAATATGTAATATATAATTGAATATTTGTATGATTTTCTCTATAATTTTTTGTAAAAATTTTGTTAATAAACAAATTAATAATTAATATAACTAAACAAATTGTTACGATCATATAAATTAATAAAACAACATCAATATCATAAATATTAATTGTGATGCATGTTTCCTTGAAGCGCCAATGAATAATGCGCGTGAACTATGGCAACCCGCCGACAGCGGCCTGCAGCAGCTATTTTCGATTAGATTCGGCCCAATTTTCGAAGGTTCACAGATCGTATGGAAGTGCATTTCTTGGATCCAAAAAATTCGCAGGTAAAATACAAGTATTAAAAAGCATCTTCTGCAAATTTAAGCCCTTAATATTCATTTGCCACGCCATTATGAATTTTTGAAAAAAAAAAGTTTTTTTCATCCAAATTTTTTTTTTTAATTTTGAGATCGGAAATAATACATCTAAATCCAGTGCGCGCATTAAAAAAAATTTATCTCCATCCGGTGAAAAGTTATCGCAATTTTTTTGGTGCAAAAATTGGTTTTTGCAAAATTTCTCGGCCCACGATTGAAAAAAATAATTTTTTTAATAGATCTTCAAAATATGAAACAATAAAAACAATTTCCATTAAAATTGAGCATTGTATCTTAATTAAAATGCGGAAAATTGAGGTTGAATTTTCTACTTTGACATCTAATTGCTCTGAAAATAAAAAACTCATATATTTTTTAGAATGATAATACCTATAATTATGTTAAATTTTAAATCGGTAATTTGTCTTTAAAAAAAAATAAAAACCGTAAGTTTTGTAGAAAAAAAAATATATCTCGATAACTAGTGGTGCCACCTATAACTTATATAATATGAATCGATAGGTTTTTTAATTCTCTACAACTTTTGTTTGAAACATTTTTCAATACAACTTTTACTTTTCAAGATAAACTCAAAAAACCAAAAATGGTGACCAATTTTGGTCCGCCATTTTTTTTTGCACAGGTTTTACAGAGTTACCATCGAGATATGTTTTATAGGACGCCGAAATGAACACATTCCAGCAAAAAGATCAATGTTACATTTTTGTTACTGACGAAAGTCTATTTTCCATGAAGAATAATAAAAAATATGCGAACAAAACAAGCTCTATAAAATAATGTAATCCGTAGTTTTTAAGACATTGTGTTTAATAATGTAACAGTGTCACGGACGCGCGGTCACGCCAATTTAATAATAAAAATGATAATCTGTAACGCGATCTTTCGGAATCTACTGGTCAAAAAAAAATTAATTGAAGTTTTTGTGAAAATAAAATTTAACGAGCTTCAAAATGAAGTACTACTTGATCCCTCTTTCCGTTTAAAATTTTAAGGGTAACGCTGACCCCTTTCAGGGAGTATACCCTGACGTATCTTTCCGATTTTCAATATTATTTAGTAGAACAGCGGTATTAATGGTGGGAAATTTTCAAATTGACACCATGTATACTTACAGAACACCCTGTATAGTGGCATAAATATTAAAATATATAATTCTATTTCACAAAAAAAAAGACTTTCTTCTTTCAGTCATCAAAAAATTAAATTAAACGACAATCTATTTAATTCAAGAAACGTTCTTAAAAACACTATATTGCAACAGTAACTAAATACGATTAAGTCTGATACTTACTATTCGAAAACCATATAAAGCATTCCTTCCGAGGAATAAGTTTCTAAAAGTTCCACAATATGAGGATGTTTCAACATGTGACATATTGTTGCTTCCCTTTTCAAATCTACAAAAATACATATCATATATGGAAATGTTTTACCATATTAAAGATTGAATGATAATAGTAAAATTACACCTTGATGGTGTACGAACTTTTCGATGATTTTTTACATACTTTCAACTTTCCAGTCGTAGCATAGGAACATAAACTTTTTTTGGCGATCTCGTATGGTTTTCCAGAAAACTTTTACTAATATAACTTAGATTTTCCGGGTACTATATTTAAATTTTGGACACTCCTAGTAAAATTCACAAACACAACATACTATTCAATTATTTTTTTTACAAAATTTACATAAATAACCGCAGAAAAATGCTAATTTTCCATAAAGAATAAGAAAACCATTGGTTTGTCGTTTGATCTTTTTTTAGAGCATATCTACGATTTTTAATTGAAACGTGTAATTTACTACGCAATGTTGCCAAGTTAACGTGGAAAACTGAGTAGTTCTAATGAAATTATTGTGGTCATTCCAGTATTTAGCATAAAATGTGGGTATACGTGTAGAATCGAAATGCCAAACATAAACAGATCGTCTAAAGATCAATATCAAACCTGAACTAACCAGAACTAACTGTGACAATCCTTTGAAAGAACTTGTAAAAATTTTCCCAATTTCCATCCCGGCAGAGAGTGCTCCGCCTCCCTGTGGACGCCATTTTTTAATTAGCGTGAAAAACAATATTGGAAATTGTTATTGACAAAGATGTACAGGGTGAGTCAACGATTGGATGAAGTAGGTTTGTGCCTTTTCGGTGAAATTAACAAAGAAACTATATTTATTGTTTGATACAGTTTATTTTTACGCAGATTTTAAAAATATTTAGGACTCTACAGGGCGAGCCAAAAAACTAGGACAGCATAAAGTTGTATTTTTTTAAATAGAACACCTTATATACGAATCGTATTTTCGATTTAGCTTATAATTTTAAATTTTTTTTATTAAGGATTTACTATAACAAAACTTTATAGTTTCTGAGATAATTAAGTTTAAAGAAAAAAAGTCACATTTTCAAGCATCAATTCAATCCTAAATAACGTTTTCAATTTTGTGACAAATATATTCAAATTTGGAATTTAGCAAGGCCAAGGACAAGTTAACATAATTTTTACCTAATATTTGCAATAAAAGCTACAGGGTGTTGAACACATCGGCTCAAATTTGAACAAGTTTAAATGAATAAATATCTTTTTTTTAAATGGTATATTTTCATGTTATTTAATAGAGTAATAAAAACCCTAAAAGTTTTGTTCAATATATCCTATACCTATTTATAATAGTGTTTGAGATATTTCAGTTTTTCTTATTTTCCATACTTTTTTACAGAAATAGTCTTCATTATCATAGTAGCCATGGCAAAAACAATGTAAAAGAACATTTTTCTGTGTGTCAAATTTATAACCGCAATCGCTTCTTTTGGTTTTTATGTAGTGTAGTTTGGTTTTTTTGCATTCATCTTATATTGTAAAATGAATTTTCCAAAGAATGAGTTAATAGATATGATTTATACAATAGGAGAGGCTCAAAAAAATTGCCTTCTTGCTCAAAGAATTTACAAAATGAAGTATCCTGATCGACGCCAGCCTAATACCCATACTTTTCAAAACTTTATGCAAAGATTTGATTCTTCTGGTACTGTTGATTATCCAAAACGTAAAGTGGTCAACAAACCAGTAACTAATGAAGAAAAAGAACTACAAGTATTGTTAAATGTTCAGGAAAATCCTTATATTGGTAGCCGTCAGTTAGCAGCATTATGTGAAACATCACAATCCACCGCTAATCGTACTACCAATAAATATAGGTATCATCCATATCACATGGAATTACACCAAGAATTGCATGAACAGGATTTTGAAAGTCGTGTAAACTTTTGTCGTACAATAAATGCGGAGATTCAATTAAATCCAAATTTATTATGCAAGGTAATGTTTAGTGATGAAGCTACTTTTAGAAGTAACGGAGCCGTAAATAGACGCAACATGCATTATTATGCCACAGAAAACCCATTTTGGATTAGAGAGGTGCAACATCAAAACCACTGGTTATTAAATGTTTGGTGTGGTATTCATCATAATCGAATTATTGGACCCCACTTTTTTAATGAACCACTAAATGGCCATAGTTACCTGAACTTTCTACAAGAAGAACTACCCCAACTGCTTCAAGGTCTCGATAGGGATGAGCTCGACAGTATGTGGTTCCAGCACGATGGTGCGCCTGCGCATTACCATCGTGAAGTTCGTGCGTTTTTGGACCAACGATATCCGCAAAAATGGATTGGACGTGGGGGTTTCATTGAGTGGCCACCAAGGTCTTGCGACATCACCCCATTAGATTTCTTCCTATGGGGTTATATTAAAAATAAGGTGTATGTTAATCCACCAACAACAGTGGAAGATATGCGAAACAGGATTAGGGATACCTGTAGAACAATAACGCCACTAATTTTGTCCAGGTTCCGAGAAAATCTGCAAAAAAGACTAAATTTGTGCATTGCACAAGAGGGTCGTTTATTCGAACACTTATTAAAAAGAAATAATTAATCTCAGTATTTAATAGGTAATTTTTTTGTTTCAATTTAGTATAAAAGTAAATATGTATTTGACTTGTCGTTATTGTTGTGTTAATTTTTTCACATTATGTTTAATTAAACTATTGCCGTTGTAATATAACGAATAATGTATTTCATCATATTTAACCACATTCTGTTTGTTTCTGTAGTTTCTTTTTATTATTTTACATGGCTACTATGATAATGAAGACTATTTCTGTAAAAAAGTATGGAAAATAAGAAAAACTGAAATATCTCAAAAACTATTATAAATAGGTATAGGATATATTGAACAAAACTTTTAGGGTTTTTATTACTCTATTAAATAACATGAAAATATACAGGATGTACCATTTAAAAAAAAAGATATTTATTCATTTAAACTTGTTCAAATTTGAGCCGATGTGTTCAACACCCTGTAGCTTTTATTGCAAATATTAGGTAAAAATTATGTTAACTTGTCCTTGGCCTTGCTAAATTCCAAATTTGAATATATTTGTCACAAAATTGAAAACGTTTTTTAGGATTGAATTGATGCTTGAAAATGTGACTTTTTTTCTTTAAACTTAATTATCTCAGAAACTATAAAGTTTTGTTATAGTAAACCCTTAATAAAAAAGATTTAAAATTATAAGCTAAATCGAAAATACGATTCGTATATAGGGTGTTCTATTTATAAAAATACAACTTTGTGCTGTCCTAGTTTTTTGGCTCACCCTGTAGAGTCCTAAATATTTTTAAAATCTGCGTAAAAATAAACTGTATCAAACAATAAATATAGTTTCTTTGTAAATTTCACCGAAAAGGCACAACCTTACTTCATCCAATCGTTGACTCACCCTGTACAAAATGTAATTAGCTTTAACGCCAGGTAAATAAAATCGGGATAACAAATATGAAATAATTCCCATTAGATGATTTAAACGTGTGTTTGAAGGTTGTAGACAATGTTGAAGATTGACTAAAATGTGGTTGTCGGACTTGCATCCTCTTTATTTTTATTTATTTTTCCGACGTTTCGAATAGATTGCATCTCTAATCGTCATCAAGTATAAACTGGAAGTTTTGTCTTAAAACTACAAGCTTATATAGGAACTGTGTCCATTGAAGCACGAATTTTCGCTTCACTGAACACACCCCAATGATTTGATGTTACAAAATAGGGGTTGCCAAAGATTAGGTATCTCAACACTAGGTTTACTGAAGATCCCATTATTGTTTTTAATGTAAGCTGCTTCTATAAATTTTATTTTTTTCATGTTGGGTTCCATATATAATGCCGCAGCCTCAGATCATTTTATATGGTGTTGTTTATCCCAGGCGTGTTATGCAAAACATGATATCGACGTTTCCCCTTTTATGTGTATGAGTTTTATGATCCTTAATTCTAACTTCTAGTGGTCGTTTGGTTTCTCCAATATACATTTCATCACACTTACAAAGAACTTGGTAAACACATTCTTTCTCATCGATAGTTTTTGGTTTTCTTTTGTTAAATGAGCTCTAAGTGTATTTCCTGATTTAAAGGCTGTTTTTATATTATAATTACTGGCAATTCGTCTTATTTTCTCCGAAGTTCCCTTGACGTATGGAATTGTGAAGAAGGAATGTGTTTCTTGCTGTCCAGTGTTCGTTGTTCTAAAGTCATTTATAACATCGTCAATTAGTTTCAAAGAATAACCATTCTGTTGTAAATCGGATTTACTATTTGCTGCCTCTTTTTCCAATGAATCGGCATTATTGCATATAGATATAGTTCGATTATAGAGGTTCAAACGATACTACTTTATCAGATCGAACCACGCCACCACTGGACGTGGTAATGGACTTTTTGAATTGTTGCCTACGTAGTGTTTACTTTCAAGTAAAGGACAAGTTCTACGCTCAGGACGACGGACTTCCGATGGGTTCTTCACTCTCTCCAGTCGTCGCCAATATATATATATATATATATATATATATATATATATATATATATATATATATATATATATATATATGGAATGGTTCGAAACTCATGCCATAGCAACGGCAACAGTAAAACCGAAAGTCTGGTTGAGATATGTCGATGATACTTTCATCGTATGGAAGGGCAATGATCAAGAACTTAATGATTTCCTAAAACATTTGAATACCATTGGACCTACAATTAAGTTTACCATGGAAAAAGAGGTAAATGATCAATTGCCCTTTCTAGATGTCATGGTTCAAACGAAACTATTAAAACTTCAGTATACAGAAAGCCAAAATATACTGGAAAATATCTTAATGATAGTTCCAATCATTCTGTTGTAATAAAACGGGGAATTATACGCAAGATGATACAAAGTTGTGTGTAAAAAAATGACTTATATATTAAATAAAGTTTGTTTTGTGAAATTTAATTTTCCAGTTATTTCTAATCAGTTGAGGTTATTTCAAGTATGATTTTGATTTTTAGACCAACGTAACCTGCCTAACGCTCTGTTTATAGTTGGCATTCCGATTTTGCACGTTTACTTACATTTAATGCTACAATACTGGAATGACCACAATTAATTGCAATAAACTACTCAATTTTTCATCCTAAGGAAATTCAAAATCCGCGTCAACGTGTCAACATCGCATAGTAAATCAGATGTTTCAATCCAAATTATAGACACCTAAAAAAAATCAAACAACAAGTCAAGGGTTTTCTTACTTTTTATGGAAAAATTCGCATTTTTCCGCTGTTATTTATTAAAATTTTGTTGCAAAAATGATTAAATATTGCGTTGTGTTTGTGAAGTTTACTGGAAGTGGCCAAAATTTAAAGGTAACTATCGGAAAACACAAGTAATATGAGTGAAAGTGAATTTTTTTTTTGAAAAAACCATGCAAGATTACCAAAAAAATCATATTCATGTTCTATGATCCCAAAATAGGAGGTAAATCATCGGAAAATTAGATATTTCCACTATCTTGAATAATCATCGTGAAACTTATAAGTAAAAGTTCGTTTTTAGAGAATTTTGATACTGGAAAAAGAAAATAATGCTTACCATTTGTGCTCAGCCCAGGGCTAGAAGTAAATTTGGCTACATCTACAATTTTGGCAGCAAATTGCTGCCCAGTCTGTCGATGAATACATCTGCGGACTATACTAAATGGACCCCTAAAAAATAAAAACACCATTTTTTGAAAGATGAAATACAGTATTATACGATGATGTATCCTGTATTAACTCTAGATAATGCAATATTTTTATCTATCTTAGTTTTAATCAAAATACTGGCTAAGTTTCTAATTGAGTGGAAAAAGATGTCAAATCTACACCACAAGAAAAACGTAATGGAGAATTTCTTCTTCCATCTGAGATTTCTGGATGTACTGTTGTATTATTTTTCTTTCTTTTAGTGTTAGATTGGTGCGTTATTTTAGATCTGAGAAAATATGATAGAAGATATACCAAATATGTACGGGGTAATTTATGTCTTCTTCTTCTTATTATTATTATTATTATTATTATCATGATTTACAAGCCAAACGGCTTCGCACTCCCTCCAGGGATTATTCACTCATACCAGGCATACAAAGACACCAAAAATATGAAGCTCTGTGGGACCCCTTTCCATGTTATCGGGTCCTTGGTGACGTCTGTTGTATTTCCTACGAACTTTCGGACAGTTCGCGCGGTTGCTAGGAGAGTTGCTTTCTGCATCGGCTTATGTAGATGCTCACTAAGGCCCAGTCCCTTGATGTTCTGCAGGAGGTTCTTTGGTATCACTCCAGTTGTTGACAGTATTATGGGAATCGTTTGGACGCTGTTCATTGCCCATTGTCTTCGGATTTGCACCTCCAGATCTCTGTATTTGGTGATCTTCTCGTTGTATTTTGGCCTTAGGTTGTTGTTGTTAGGTACAGGGTGAGTGAACGATTGGATGGAGTAAGTTTGTGCCTTTTCGGTGAAATTTACAAATAAACTATATTTATTGTTTGATACAGTTTATTTTTACGCAGATTTTAAAAATATTTAGGACTCTACAGGTTGAGCCAAAAAACTAGGACAGCATAAAGTTGTATTTTTTTAAATAGAACACCCTATATACGAATCGTATTTTCGATTTAGCTTATAATTTTAAATCTTTTTTATTAAGGGTTTACTATAACAAAACTTTATAGTTTCTGAGATAATTAAGTTTAAAGAAAAAAAGTCACATTTTCAAGCATCAATTCAATCCTAAATAACGTTTTCAATTTTGTGACAAATATATTCAAATTTGGAATTTAGCAAGGCCAAGGACAAGTTAACATAATTTTTACCTAATATTTGCAATAAAAGCTACAGGGTGTTGAACACATCGGCTCAAATTTGAACAAGTGTAAATGAATAAATATCTTTTTTTTTTAAATGGTACACCCTGTATATTTTCATGTTATTTAATAGAGTAATAAAAACCCTAAAAGTTTTGTTCAATATATCCTATACCTATTTATAATAGTTTTTGAGATATTTCAGTTTTTCTTATTTTCCATACTTTTTTACAGAAATAGTCTTCATTATCATAGTAATGGGCAAAAACAATGTAAAAGAACATTTTTCTGTGTGTCAAATTTATAACCGCAATCGCTTCTTTGGTTTTTATGTAGTGTAGTTTGTTTGTTTTTTTGCATTCATCTTATATTGTAAAATGAATTTTCCAAAGAATGAGTTAATAGATATGATTTATACAATAGGAGAGGCTCAAAAAAATTGCCTTCTAGCTCAAAGAATTTACAAAATGAAGTATCCTGATCAACGCCAGCCTAATACCCATACTTTTCAAAACTTAATGCAAAAATTTGACTCTTCTGGTACTGTTGATTATCCAAAACGTAAAGTGGTCAACAAACCAGTAACTAATGAAGAAAAAGAACTAAAAGTATTGTTAAAAGTTCAGGAAAATCCTTATTTGGTAGCCATCAGTTAGCAGCATTATGTGAAACATCACAATCCACCGCTAATCGTACTACCAAGAAATATAGATATCATCCATATCACATGGAATTACACCAAGAAATGCATGACAGGATTTTGAAAGTCGTGTAAACTTTTGTCGTACAATAAATGCGGAGATTCAATTAATCCAATTTATTATGCAAGGTAATGTTTAGTGATGAAAGCTACTTTTAGAAGTAACGGTGCCGTAAATAGACGCAACATGCATTATTATGCCACAGAAAACCCATTTTTGGATTAGAGAGGTGCAACATCAAAACCACTGGTCATTAAATGTTTGGTGTGGTATTCATCATAATCGAATTATTGGACCCCACTTTTTTAATGAACCACTAGTTACCTGAACTTTCTACAAGAAAAACTACCCCAACTGCTTCAAGGTCTCGATAGGAATGAGCTCGACAGTATGTGGTTCCAGCACGATGGTGCGCCTTCGCATTACCATCGTGAAGTTCGTGCGTTTTTGGACCAACGATATCCGCAAAATGGATTGGACGTGGGGGTTTCATTGAGTGGCACCAAGGTCTTGCGACATCACCCCATTAGATTTCTTCCTATGGGGTTATATTAAAAATAAGGTGTATGTTAATCCACCAACACAGTGGAAGATATACGAAACAGAATTAGGGATACCTGTAGAACAATAACGCCACTAATTCTGTCCAGGGTCCGAGAAAATCTGCAAAAAAGACTAAATTTGTGCATTGCACAAGAGGGTCGTTTATTCGAACACTTATTAAAAAGAAATAATTAATCTCAGTATTTAATAGGTAATTTTTTTGTTTCAATTTAGTATAAAAGTAAATATGTATTTGCCTTGTCGTTATTGTTGTGTTAATTTTTTCACATTATGTTTAATTAAACTATTGCCGTTGTAATATAACGAATAATGTATTTCATCATATTTAACCACATTCTGTTTGTTTCTGTAGTTTCTTTTTATTATTTTACATGGCTACTATGATAATGAAGACTATTCTGTAAAAAAGTATGGAAAATAAGAAAAACTGAAATATCTTAAAAACTATTATAAATAGGTATAGGATATATTGAACAAAACTTTTAGGGTTTTTATTACTCTATTAAATAACATGAAAATATACAGGGTGGTACCATTTAAAAAAAAAAGATTATTTATTCATTTAAACTTGTTCAAATTTGAGCCGATGTGTTCAACACCCTGTAGCTTTTATTACAAATATTAGGTAAAAATTATGTTAACTTGTCCTTGGCCTTGCTAAATTCCAAATTTGAATATATTTGTCACAAAATTGAAACCGTTATTTAGAATTGAATTGATGCTTGAAAATGTGACTTTTTTTCTTTAAACTTAATTATCTCAGAAACTATAAAGTTTTGTTATAGTAAACCCTTAATAAAAAAGATTTAAAATTATAAGCTAAATCGAAAATATGATTCGTATATAGGGAATTCTATTTAAAAAAATACAACTTTATGCTATCCTAGTTTTTTGGCTCACCCTGTAGAGTCCTAAATATTTTTAAAATCTGCGTAAAAATAAACTGTATCAAACAATAAATATAGTTTCTTTGTAAATTTCACCGAAAAGGCACAAATTTACTTCATCCAATCGTTGACTCACCCGGTACAGCAATGTCGAATGGTGTAGTTTGCCTAGAAATTGTATCTATTAATATAATGTCTGGTCTATTATGAGCTACTGTTTGATCCGTCAGAACCGTTCGGTCCCAATATAACTTGAACTGGTTGTTCTCAAGAATAGGCTCCGGATTGTACTTGTAATAAGGCACTTTTTCTACCTGTAATAGGTTTAACTTTTCTGCTAACTCTTGGTGGAGTATCTTAGCGGCTGAGTCGTGTCTTTCCTTATACTCGCTTGCGGCAAACGCTTGGCATCCTCCAGTTATGTGCTGAATTGTCTCCGATGTTCGACAGCCATATCTGCATTGGTCATTTTCTATTGAGGGATCTCTAATGATGAACTTCCGATAGTTCTTCGTCGGAATAACCTGGTCTTGAATAGCTAACAAGAAGCCTTCCGTTTCCGGAAACATCTGTCCTGAAATCAACCAGTAGTTCGACGCTGAGTTGTCGACATTGTCCTGATTGACCTCATTTGGATGCCGTCCATGAAGTGGCTTCCGTAGCCAGGTTTGTAACTTCTCTTGGTCTGTTTGGTGGTGAGAAGTAATATCTTGTTCCCTCAACTGTAGCGGCGTTGAAACGTCTGCCTCGCATATTGCTCGATGTAGTGTGGAAGAGTCTGCTAACCTGTGGAAATATGAACGTAAGTTTATTATGTGTTGGTCCAGCTGCTTACCAATATCCACTAATCCTCTTCCTCCTTGGTGTCTTGGAAGTATTGTACGTTCAATAGCACTCCGAGGGTGATGTTTTTGTGCTTTTGTTAGGAGTGTCCTTATTTTTCTTTACAGGTTTTGGATGTCCGTCCTGCTCCACTTTACAATTCCAAAAGAGTAGCTCAGTGCAGAGCTATTATTATTATTATTCTTATGGTGTATGCATTCAGGAAGTTGGCTAACATCATAACCATTCGGATTTTGTCTACAGCACTCCGAAACAGCTCAGTGTTAATTATCGTATTTTAGTCTCGAAGATTAGCCAACCAGAAAACAAAAGACGATATATTCTATATCGCATTACATGCCAAAAGTATTGTAAATTGCGACATTGAATTATTATTATGAGCTCTTCTTTTTGTATCCACCATCTTAATCCAACCTTCAACCCCGTACAGCAGGTTGGAAAATCCGTATTACCAGACTATACGTTCTTTTAGTTCCATGCTAGATCCCAGTTTTCATTCAAGGTGCATCCCAGACAGAAAAATTTTTCATCCCTTTCCAAAGGATGCCCACCGACTACAAGATCTCCCGGCTGCACTTGAGCCTTACTTATGATCATGTGTTAAGTTTCCTGATTCTTCAGCTCCAGTCCATATTCTACTCTCACATCATAAATTCTATCGGATAGCATTTGTAAATCAGCTAGATTTTCTGCTAGAAGCATAGTATCGTCAGCGAAACGAATATTATCATTGCTTCCGAATAAAGATTAAACAAATATGGTTACGATATACACTATTGCTTTACTCCTTGAATTATTTCTGCATCAACTTGATATTCTTAGGCTTAATACCCCCCTTTATTTAAAACGTCAACTAATTTACCACGTTTACACCTGTCAAACACTTTAGTCTATAAGACAGGCGTACATATCGCAGTCGACATCGCCATATCTGTATATAAGAACCTAAATGAGCTTATCTTGTGCCAAAGCCACATCTGCAATCAAAATGGAAAAACCTGATATTCTTCTCGCACTTTCTATAGACCTTGGAATGGATTATTCTAATGAAAACTTTCAAAACATGATTCATCACATTAATGATTCTAAATTCATCACAAGTCAGAGGTGCTAACTTCTTGGAAAAAATCACAAAAGTACACAAAAGCCAATCCTTTGTGATATAAATCTTACTGTACAATTTTTGTATCTTACTTAAATTTTAATTTTTGAGCTTTTCACTACTCTGTTGATGTTTTATAATGTAACATCGAGAATATCTACAGTTTAAAATTCTGTCAACATCTTTTAGAACTTAAATTTTATATAAACAGTTGTTTTCTGTGAATTTTGCTCTTAGTTCATTACAGCTCTACTGACGAGATCATTAGGTAGTCGAAACGCATAACGAAATAAAACCAGAGTTGTATTTGCAAGAAATAAACTGTCCATTATTTTCCTTTAATAAGAATTGTATAATATATATATATATATATATATATATATATATATATATATATATATGTATATATATATATATATATATATATATATAAATATATAAATATATATATATATATATATATATATATATATATATATATATATATATATATATATATAAACAAATAGATAAGTTTGTCCGTGTAATTTAAAATAAAATAGAATCAAATATTGGCGAAGCGGACGTGAAAATTTGTTAATCTACATGATTCTCGTGTTAAAAAGTGCGGAGCACTCCAAAATATGGAAAAACTCCGGGTCCGACAGATGGCGACAGCGCTGTTTCGTCCTAATATGGGACTCGTCAGGCCACCGCATTCGGTACAAACCATCATCTCGCCTTTGCATCCTATAAAGCTGAGTTTAAAATCAAAAAACAGCAAACAAGACGACAAAGGCGACATCTCGATGGCCCACTTGATAACACAAGAACCACACAGACTAACAAAGTTTGTAAAAAAAACCGCCATATGGTGGCGCGACGGTGAATTAAAACAGAAATATGTAAAATCGAGTACACGAAACGCGCTGCCCAAAGGATAGGGGTCGCATTTTTCGGTACTGGCAAGCAAGCCTACCGCTCATTTTAGCAGCCAAAGCCACGTGTCGCACCAAACGATCCCACCATGAGAGCAACGTTTAGCGTGTTTCAAAGCCAAACAAGTAAATAAATAAATAAATAAGTTTTTGTCCGTGTAATTTAAAATAAAATAGAATCAAATATTGGCGAAGCGGACGTGAAAATTTGTCAATCTACATGATTCTCGTGTTCTGTTTTAATTCGCCGTCGCGCCACCATATGGCGGTTTTTTACAAACTTTGTTAGTCTGTGTGGTTCTTGTGTTATCAAGTGGACCATCGAGATGTCGCCTTTGTCGTCTTGTTTGCTGTTTTTTGATTTTAAACTCAGCTTTATAGGATGCAAAGGCGAGGTGATGGTTTGTACCGAATGCGGTGGCCTGACGAGTCCCATATTAGGACGAAACAGCGCTGTCGCCATCTGTCGGACCCGGAGTTTTTTCATATTTTGGAGTGCTCCGCACTTTTTAACACGAGAATCATGTAGATTGACAAATTTTCACGTCCGCTTCGCCAATATTTGATTCTATTTTATTTTATATATATATATATATATATATATATATATATATATATATATATATATATATATATATAAATTCTACATCACTGTCTTTAGTGGGACCTAATTAGAAAGAGTGCAGATTCCTCTCGATGTTTAAGGTAAATTACTTTCAAACAATTTCCAATTCAAATGGGGGACCCGTTTTAAACTGCCAAATAATTTAAGGTAAAAAAAGACTTTTTAACATTATCGAAATAGTATTTTTCTTTCCAGTTATCTTGAAAAATATTATTTTTAACAGTTCACAATAAAAACTAAATTACTAAGTTAAAAATATGCTCATTTAGGGGACTGGCAAAGAATGACAACTATACACTATGTTACTTTTTATATCTCAGGATGGAATTAAAATTTTTTTGGTCTAACCTGCTCAGAGATGGCGTTGGTTCTGATCGCATAGCTACGATATTTTAACTGTTTTCTATAGATTTTTAGACAACATATACTCTTATTGTGAACCATTCTAAAAGGCATCCATATGATGTGAAAGGTTCAGTTTTAATTCCAGTTTCGACCCAAAAGAAGTTTTAGTTTCGGTCTAAAACCAACCGAGCTTGGCCGAAACTATAATTATGACGTCTCGACCTACGTTCAGCAACACTCAGCGAAGCATTCTCACCTTATTTCTAATGTAGTATTCGAACGGACCGATCCAATATAGCTACATTTACTTGAAATTCACGTAAATCGGATGAAAAACGTTTTTGCACGTTAAAACCCGAATACATTTGAAATCGCAAGTAAGTTGATTCATTCTTTTTTTGTGAAAACTTAACCTATAATTTTAATGAAATAGATAACAAAAAGTTTTATATATTTTCTTGATTAAAATGAAATTAAACAGTTTTTAACTCTTGTCTGTTTTTAATAATTGTTTGTTGACGCCTCATTAATAACACATTACCTACTGGAATAAAACTTAATTATGTTGTTTTAGGTGTGATCTAAAATATATATTGTTCGTTTTGTTTTTCAGAATCTTGTTTCTTTTATGCTTCGATGATCTATAGGGTAGATATAAACAACAACAGATTTGTTTGAAGAATGTTTATGATCGGTGGGGAAGAGGCTTCTTTGATGTTTGACAGACATAAACATGTTTACTTGCTTTTTCTTTCATTTTAGTTGTTTGTCGTGACTCTTTTCAATGTTTTTACGTGTTAGAAATTACTTTAAATGCGATGTTTGCAATTAATATTAACAAAAAGAGGATTTAAAAACTTATTTTTATTGGTATATATTGTTAGATATTGTTTACATATTGAAAATAACAATAATAATAATTTAGGCAACTATAAATTCATATTCTAGAATTGACGTACCGATTATCGTATGATACTCGTTTAAATCGTGCAATTAGAAAAGGGTAGCATAAAATTGGTATGGGTGAACCAAGAAATGAAATATCTACTATTTATCAACACGTGATCAAATATAAATAAAAATATTATTACGTTATTCAGCGTTCAAAAAACCGGGCCCTAGTTCTCACGTTTTTTTTCACCGAAGATTAATTTTTGGGTACAGGGTGAGTCAACGATTGGATGAAGTAGGTTTGTGCCTTTTCGGTGAAATTAACAAAGGAACTATATTTATTGTTTGATACAGTTTATTTTTACGCAGATTTTAAAAATATTTAGGACTCTACAGGGTGAGCCAAAAAACTAGGACAGCATAAAGTTGTATTTTTTTAAATAGAACACCCTATATATGAATCGTATTTCCGATTTAGCTTATAATTCTAAATCTTTTTTATTAAGGGTTTACTATAACAAAACTTTATAGTTTCTGAGATAATTAAGTTTAAAGAAAAAAAGTCACATTTTCAAGCATCAATTCAATCCTAAATAACGTTTTCAATTTTGTGACAAATATATTCAAATTTGGAATTTAGCCAGGCCAAGGACAAGTTATCATAATTTTTACCTAATATTTGCAATAAAAGCTACAGGGTGTTGAACACATCGGCTCAAATTTGAACAAGTTTAAATGAATAAATATCTTTTTTTTTAAATGGTACACCCTGTATATTTTCATGTTATTTAATAGAGTAATAAAAACCCTAAAAGTTTTGTTCAATATATCCTATACCTATTTATAATAGTTTTTGAGATATTTCAGTTTTTCTTATTTTCTATACTTTTTTACAGAAATAGTCTTCATTATCATAGTAGCCATGTAAAATAATAAAAAGAAACTACAGAAACAAACATAATGTGGTTAAATATGATGAAATAGATTATTCGTTATATTACAACGGCAATAGTTTAATTAAACATAATGTGAAAAAATTAACACAACAATAACGACAAGGCAAATACATATTTACTTTTATACTAAATTGAAACAAAAAAATTACCTATTAAATACTGAGATTAATTATTTCTTTTTAATAAGTGTTCGAATAAACGACCCTCTTGTGCAATGCACAAATTTAGTCTTTTTTGCAGATTTTCTCGGACCCTGGACAAAATTAGTGGCGTTATTGTTCTACAGGTATCCCTAATCCTATTTCGCATATCTTCCACTGTTGGTGGATTAACATACACCTTATTTTTAATATAAGGAAGAAATCTAATGGGGTGATGTTGCAAGACCTTGGTGGCCACTCAATGAAACCCCCACGTCCAATCCATTTTTGCGGATATCGTTGGTCCAAAAACGCACGAACTTCACGATGGTAATGCGGAGGCGCACCATCGTGCTGGAACCACATACTGTCGAGCTCATCCCTATCGAGACCTTGAAGCAGTTGGGGTAGTTCTTCTTGTAGAAAGTTCAGGTAACTATGGCCATTTAGTGGTTCATTAATAAAGTGGGGTCCAATAATACGATTATGATGAATACCACACCAAACATTTAATGACCAGTGGTTTTGATGTTGCACCTCTCTAATCCAAAATGGGTTTTCTGTGGCATAATAATGCATGTTGCGTCTATTTACGGCACCGTTACTTTTAAAAGTAGCTTCATCACTAAACATTACCTTGCATAATAAATTTGGATTTAATTGAATCTCCGCATTTATTGTGCGACAAAAGTTTACACGACTTTCAAAATTCTGTCCATGCAATTCTTGGTGTAATTCCATGTGATATGGATGATACCTATATTTCTTGGTAGTACGATTAGCGGTGGATTGTGATGTTTCACATAATGCTGCTAACTGACGGCTACCAATATAAGGATTTTCCTGAACATTTAACAATACTTGTAGTTCTTTTTCTTCATTAGTTACTGGTTTGTTGACCACTTTACGTTTTGGATAATCAACAGTACCAGAAGAATCAAATCTTTGCATTAAGTTTTGAAAAGTATGGGTATTAGGCTGGCGTCGATCAGGATACTTCATTTTGTAAATTCTTTGAGCAAGAAGGCAATTTTTTTGAGCCTCTCCTATTGTGTAAATCATATCTACTAACTCATTCTTTGGAAAATTCATTTTACAATATAAGATGAATGCAAAAAAAACCAAACTACACTACATAAAAACCAAAAGAAGCGATTGCGGTTATAAATTTGACACACAGAAAAATGTTCTTTTACATTGTTTTTGCCATGGCTACTATGATAATGAAGACTATTTCTGTAAAAAAGTATGGAAAATAAGAAAAACTGAAATATCTCAAAAACTATTATAAATAGGTATAGGATATATTGAACAAAACTTTTAGGGTTTTTATTACTCTATTAAATAACATGAAAATATACAGGGTGTACCATTTAAAAGAAAAGATATTTATTCATTTAAACTTGTTCAAATTTGAGCCGATGTGTTCAACACCCTGTAGCTTTTATTGCAAATATTAGGTAAAAATTATGTTAACTTGTCCTTGGCCTTGCTAAATTCCAAATTTGAATATATTTGTCACAAAATTGAAAACGTTATTTAGGATTGAATTGATGCTTGAAAATGTGACTTTTTTTCTTTAAACTTAATTATCTCAGAAACTATAAAGTTTTGTTATAGTAAACCCTTAATAAAAAAGATTTAAAATTATAAGCTAAATCGAAAATACGATTCGTATATAGGGTGTTCTATTTAAAAAAATACAACTTTATGCTGTCCTAGTTTTTTGGCTCACCCTGTAGAGTCCTAAATATTTTTAAAATCTGCGTAAAAATAAACTGTATCAAACAATAAATATAGTTTCTTTGTTAATTTCACCGAAAAGGCACAAACCTACTTCATCCAATCGTTGACTCACCCTGCAAATATACATGCAGAATTTTATTCCAAAACATAAAAAACAGACGAAATAAAACCCCTTGTTTCATATACTATTTGTTGTACCACTGTATCTAAACAAGACAACATTTATTTCAAATTAAGGAACTAATTCATATTTAAGTGCTACTAATACTCCGTAAAACATAAAATTGACGCCATAAGACCGTTCGTACATCTGAATCATTGTTCACAATCATGTTCTAAAGCTGCTGAATTCCATTAAATCAGGCCTGTTGTCGCTAAACAAAATAGAATTTATCTTAAATTAGGTAATTAACTTCTGTTTAAGTGCCTCTAAAACTCCAATTTTCGAAGGTTAACTCAGTTAATTTAAGTATTAAAATCCAATTACTTTTGACGGGATGGCTATTTTCATCAAAAATTTATGTATTAAAAAGGTTTGGCAAGGTCTAAATCCTTTACAAATCTCCCAATGACATTTTGCTGACCTTGTAAGCTTTCACATAATCGAATAGAATTTTATAGAGTTTTGTACAAAAGAGTTTTACATTTTATTAACTAAACCATTATCTCTATATGATTTATTGTAAAAAATATTTTGATAAATATTGAGTTTTTATACAGGGTGTCCCACGACGAACTCCTGAGATTAATTTCTCGAAAAATAGACTTTGGAAAATTATAGAGGGTGATTCTTTGAGAACTTTATCGATCGATTGTGGGAAAACTATAATTAGGAAGAATCTGAAAATTTGATAGTATACTAATGAGCCTGGGGGACAGCCGGTTACAATATTTTCAAGATGGCAGAACTTCCGGTTATACCGGAAGTAGATGTCAACTTGCTTATTTTAAATAGAATACCCTATATATTATTGCATTTTTAATTTCTACGTAAAATTCTAGACATATTTTATGTATATAGTTCTATACTTAAGTCTCATCGTTTTGAACATATTTAAATTTTTATGTCAAAAATAAACATTGGAGGACCAAAACTTAACTATAAATGTTTCCTATAAAAAAGTATTTATTATTTAATTTCGATTTGTTTTCTTGTAGATGGAGATCGACTTTAGTAGTCTTTTTATGATATTTTGAAAATTATTGGTACAGAGTGGTCAAAAAAGAAGAATAAAAATTGTATTTAAAAAATCGTCAAAAGTCATTTTTTTCAAATAGAAAGCACCTATTTTTATAATTTTATCCTATTAAGCATTAAAAATAAGGGTAACTTTGTATAAGGTTGTCTATTCCAAAAATTTGTAATTATCAAAATATTGGCAATTCAACATTTTTTTATTGTAAAAATGCTATACGGCTTTTAAGTTTTGTTACTAGTTGACCATGACGGCGAGGCGTGGCGAAAATAAAACAATGGAACCCTACAGAATTGTCACTATTTCTTGCCGTTTGACATTCATTAGTAATAATCATACCGGGGCGATTAAATTACTAGGCCAGGAAACGAAGCGGTTTTTGGGAGGTGAAAATGATTCAAAAAATACTGCCTGCGATCTGATTGCAGAAATGGGTGGGAAAATGTAGTAGAAATGACGTGTGATTTCGGGTCTCAACAAATTTTGGTTGGAACATTGTTTTTTTTTTTAACAAATAGGTCGACAAATGATTTTTCCCCGGTTTTTTGGATTTTACGAAAAATCTAAGGGATTTAGAGAAAATGTTCTATAGATGAATTATACGTCTGAAAAATATATTCAAAATGAGTTTTTGTTTGTCCAAATCGGTCCGTAAACAAAAAAGTTATTGTAAATTAAACATTAAAAATGGCTTATTTTTCAATTGTTAATAACTTTCTTAATATTTATTGAATTGTTCTCAACTTTTACCAGAATGTGAGCCTTAAGGTGTTTAAAAAGTGTGCAGAAATTAAGCGCTGTCGGTTTAATAGTTTTTGTAAAATTGCAATTGTTTATTAGAAAAATGAAAAAAGTGACTATTTTTGATTGGCTGTACCGTCGTCAAGGAGACTGCTACAAAGTTCTGTCAGTACTCATTCTCTTCGTAAAGACTTAAGCTATTATGTAGTAAAAAAAAAGTGTATATTTTTCATATTTTGTTTATGTAAAATCGTCATGAAAATATGGGTAGTTTTTCGCTTATAAATAAATTAATTAACAACCGCATTTTTTGTCCGATTTGTTAATGAAGCATATCATTGGAAAGCTGGTAAAAAAAACACGAATTTTGAAAAAAAAAGTCTCTACGACCAATAGGAGTCGAGTTGGCAATTTTTTTTCAAAAAATCACAGAGCGATTTTTTATTTATATTAAGAGCTGAAATTTTTACAGTTCATTAATAAGAGCCTAAAGTATATGAAATCATTCAATTGAGGTTAATTTATACACAATCAACCCTTCAGGAGATCGCTAAACTGAGGGTACGTGCTAGACGATAGATAAGGTAAGTTGGAGGGGGTAATCGAATCTCACCGAGTACCAAGAGAGAGCGCGTCTTCAAATCGGCGCGCGCTTGAAAATAAGCAATATCTCCGCTTCTAGATGACGTAGAGCTTTCATTCTTTGATTTTTTTTGGGGTAGCTCATCGAAAAAATAATATTAGGCACATGTTCAACCTTCTCGGACCACCCCCAACCTCCCGAAAATTGCATTTTTTTCATTTAAATTTTTTTTTACTCGTTTTACATGTTTTTTCATTGAAAACGATTACATACCTTATTATATATATATATATATATATATATATATATATATATATATATATTTACTTTTATGAACAATTATATTCGACCCCCTCCTATCCCCCCCCCAAAAAAAATAAATTATATTTTTCAAGATTTCGCACTTTTTGCTTTTATTACATATGTATGAACTAGAAATAATAATATCGTGCTAAAATTTGAATTTTCTTATTATTGTATTAAAATAACATTTCTTGAATAATGTTATTGTTATAAAATAAGGTTGTATTAAAAGTTATACAGTAATCCATTAAATCATAATTATCGTTAAATAACGTACTTTTTTTTAATACATGATAGCTTAAGTCTTTACGAAGAGAATGAGCACCACTGACCTCTACTATGGATCCCTACTCTTGTCGGCTGCTAAAGCCGAAAAATGGCAAACCATGGGCGAAAAAATGCGTTTCTGCACATCGGGCGCCAGTCACGTTGATCAGATAAGGGCATGCGTATAAGCGACTTCTTATTATCGATCGGTTGTTTCATAGCGCCATCCGTAAACAACACAGTATCGGCTCAACGCCATTTTTGTGTTTATTTTTGCTTTGTGAGTTGCGTGCGATTTAAACGGATTTATAGCGTTTTAAGTGATTTATTTTATTTGTTTTTGTGTTTTTATTTAATATAATGGAATGTGTACATATTTTATTTGTTTTATTTTTCTTTTTCTCTATAGGGTAAAAAATAGTGTTGCTTTACAGCGTTTTTGGATTTATAGTGTTTTCGTATAACATTAAATTTCCAAAACTTGTAGTATGATATATTTTTAGCACTTTCCAGATGATTACCAAAAGATAAACTGAACTTTAAGCAATCAATTCTTAAAAAAAATCTGAAAATTCACACCAAACTGTAGAATAGTTTATTTTATCATATGAAAAAGTACATTCATCAATATGTCAAAAAATGGTATATTTTTTCCATTTATTACATTACTTACATGAATAAAAACACACATCCTCAAAATGAAGTTGGAATATTTTAAAACATACATATATAACTTACAATAATTATAATGCATTAATATTTTGTTATATACATAAAATATTTCAGTCCAAGTTTATATTTTAGCCAGAATCGGCTATTGGCTCTATAATTTCTAAGCTCTGTTTGAATTATTTTTTCAAATTTCCAACGACTTTTTTCCAGTTGCTAATTTGCACCATGTCCATATTCTTGCATAACTTCATCCACCTTATATTTAACCGATGTTTCCACCCAGCTCAAATATTTTTTTTTGTTCTGCAGCCATTCTATGATTTATTATTTTCTATATCTGAAGATTGAGAACATGACGTTAAAAAGCGTTGTTCATTATTAATACTGGTTTTGGAAGTAAATTCAGATTAGTTATGTCCGTACTCATTTTATGAAATTGTCATGATTCATGTTGTCATGGCAATCCCCACTTTGAAATCGTCAAATTAAAAATTCTTTAATATGTTAACAAAAGCAAATTTTACGAAATAAGTTAGACAAATGTGAATTTTTTTTGTTGGTATATATTTACTATTCACCCTTAGCAGTGACCTTGTTCACTTATTTTATTTCAAATAACATTTTCATCATTTTATCGAAAAAATTAATGAGATAAGAAAATATATGCTCCGTTCACCTTTACGGCAGAAAAATATTATAATATAAAATTATTTTTAAATCCTGCATATCTGTTGACAAACCCATTTCATATCAATATTTTCTTAAAAAATTTAAAAAAAAAATAAGGAAAAGAAGGTCATTATTTTTTAATAATTAGAGAGTAAATTGCCGGACCTTAAAAATGTTAATTATTCACTCCCTCCCCACAACAAGAAAGTTAACGCACACAGACGGAAACAATAGATTAGAGAAATAGAAAGATACATTTTCTTTACAATTTTACTTTCACAGTATAAGAAATGACTAAATTAACTCCCATCGGTAGACATAGACCGGATTATTCCCTTCTGCTTCAGATATTATTTGTGCCCATATGATGTGACTCCCAGAACAAGAAAGTTACATGACACCAAAGATTATTATAGCTAACGCTATAGATACCTCACGCCGTGTTAAATTTTTGATAATCTCTATGGATCCAGCCGATTTACGGGCCGGATCCAGCGGTACCGAACGTAGCGTAATGGATCTTCGCCGTGAGCCTCGTTGCCAATTTGAGCCTGGTCATTTAACTGGCGCAAGAAGTCTGTCGCCGGTCGATACGGAAAAAATACAATTCAGTAGCATTTTGAATGTCTTATGGGTATGTGATTTGTTCTGGCATTTGTTTAGTTTCGCAACGAATGTTCCGATGTTAAAATAATTTTATCGCTTTTAATAGTATTCTGTAAATATTAAAATAAATAAACTATTTATTACGGTATAAATACAAATATATTTTGTTATTATTTGAATTGTGAAACAATTGTACATTTTTTTTAATCAACCAAAAAGAAAAAAAAATTAATTTCATATATATTAACCTGGTTTAAGAAATTCTCACCAGGGGGGAAGAAAAAATAGATGTAGAACATACAGGGTGGCTTAAAAGAGTAAAAGACTTAGTTGAGTAAAGTTAAAAATTCTTAAAAATTTTATCTAAAAGTGTATTTTGACAGTAGATATAACATGATTTTGAGAACATAACCTTGTGATTTAAATAATTAGTTTAGAACCTACTTGGAGGTTAAAAAAGTGTGATAAAATACTATTCTAAATTTCTTTTTGGCTAGATTACCACTATGTAAGAGTACGAATCAGGTTTTAAGTTAGTCGAGGACAAAAAATTAGATATACAGGGTGGTTAAAAAATAACCATTTTAAAGAACTTTACAGAAAATAAAACGCTCGCAAGTGGATCAAAAAGCATTTAAGTCTCCATATGCCCTCTATCTTAGAAATAAATGTTTTTCTTGATTACGCTGATACAAAGTTCCTGATGATACGGAGTATAATTTATCGAATACAATACCTTTTAATCAATAATACGAAAAGATCTGTACTTCTATAATGATATTTTTTAATCGCCCCCAGAGGAAAATGTCTAAAGAACGACCTAGGTAGCCAAGGTGTTTCCGAACGTCATCCTATCCATTTTTTATGGAAAACTGACTGGGAACTCCATCATGCTAACACCTAAAAAATCTTGTAGCACTTTTAATGGTAGTCAAGAAATAAATTTAAAAATTACTGTTTTTAGGAAATTTAAATAAATGCAACTTCTACATTTCTACATTCTAGGCTAACTTATAACTTGATTAGTGTTCTTACAGAACTGTAATGTAGTTTAAATGAAATATAGAATAGTTTTGTATGGGATTAATTCAATCCACAGATGTTTCCCCAAAATCACAAGCACAGAACGAGCCTAATGAGATTTTTTCGAAACGTCTGCAAATTTGTAAATAAAACTAAGCAAGTGAAAATATATGTTATTGTACTATTAAATAGATAAAATAAACTAATTACTCTAGAAGCTGAGATATGCCCATTGAAAGTTGAAAAATGGGCTCTTTTTAGGCCATTTTTTTCATATTGTCACATAGGGAAAAACATAAAAAACATAATATTTCATAAATTTGCATTTTCCAATTTTACAAATCTTTTATTTTAAATTTAAACAATAACAATCACGTCACCTCTTATAATTTAATAACCTTTTAATTATGAAATGTTATGTTTATTCACTGACCGTCGATCGTGCTAATTCACCAAGTCAGCAAGGTCGCTTTCCGGGTCATGAGGGATCGAGGTTGTAGGAAGGCGATTCGTTGACTTGATGAAAAAAAGCAAACAGGATAAAAAGGACGGACATGCTTGGGACGGGGGTCAATTGGTTCAATCTGTTCGATCGGTTGAATCCTGATGCTAGTCTATCGCGACTTAGTTAATGGTTAGTGAAGCGAAAATCCCAAGCGTGTCCCAGTCCTGAGCAGGTCGACAAACAGAGCATACTAGTGACAACCCCCGTGAAGAGTGCCAGTATGAAGATAGCTTTAATGTAAGTTAAATATTTAGTGATAATTATGTATAGTCCAAAATGTTAATGTCGTTTATTTTTAATTAAACTATTTTTTTATATATAATCCGAAGTAAAGAGTTTACTTTGAGTGTAACCTCTGAAGACCAAATTCCTAAATGCTACACATCTCAAACTGGGCGTGACAATATTTTCAAATGCCCACCAAATGTAGAGGTTTGGGTCGATATGAATTTTGAAAAAAAAAGCATTTGCGACTTCTTAAAAAGATCTTTCCAATCCGCTGATTCATTTACTTTTAATTTAAATTGACCTTTTTACAGCACCAGTCGTGCAGCGCTGTTTCTGAGACTTTTTATGATATTTGGGCAATTCAAACAGTCATAGAATCTTAACTTGTAATTCTTTCTAAACTGGTTCCATTTTTTTCGTCCCAAAAATATATTTCATTTATATTTTTAAAAGTTTAGATTGGTTAAAAAAAATTAGATATATCGGCCTTTAAAGATAGATGTATTTTGAAATGTTTTATTTCGATTTTAATTCTAAAAAATATTTTTTTTTCCATCTTGAAGAGGCCTTTGCAACCAATTCATTTACTATGTACTTCGAATTAGAATCGACTTTTTTAAACAACAATTTTTTTTAAACTCGGTTTTCTTAATTATCGTGACTTGATAAGCATACTAGAAATCCTCATAAAATCTTGAATTTTCATTCTTTTTTTACTTATAAGATCTCATAATTTAGTTTTAGAAAATTCTTTGATTTAATTTTGAAGGGTTTAGATTGACCGTAAAGAAACGCAGATATGTCTTTTAAGGAATGCCTGTTGTCAAAATATTTGCAAAATAGTATATTTTCAAAATATTAATGAAAAAAATATTATCCTTTTTCACTTGAGGGGAAGAAACTCTTCCCTGAATGCCTAAGATACATAGAAAAAAATTGGACTCCCGTACTAATATATTTTTTTAACTTGAAATTATCTATTTTTTTCCATTCTTCTTAGATTAACTTAACAATATAAATGCTCCCCAAAATTTTAGGATGGTTTTGAATTTTGAAAAAAGAATTTTCTTCGCCTTGAAAATACATTTCGAACTAATTAATATTTACATACGTTTAATTAGATTCGACTCTTTTACGGTTCCATTTGTACAGCGCTGTTTTTGTTAATTTTTGTAATTTTTAGGCATGCTTTAAACCTTAATGATTTCGAGTTTTGGTTATTTTTAAGTAAAAAGATCATTTTTGTTTATCTTTTAAGGACCTTTAATTCATTTTTCAAAACCTCCAATTTGTTAAATAGAACCTGCCATATTAGTTTCTGAAGGGGGCCTTTTTGGGAAATTGTTCTTTTTCGATTGGCTGTTGCAAAAAAAAAATTTTTTTAGAAATCTACACCCTTTCTTGAATGTAGTAGAAACTCTAAATAAATATTTGATCTTCCGTATTTGAATCTTTTATTTTTTTTCGTCTAAGAATATCGATTTTCACCGATTTTTAACCTCTTTTCAATTCTTTTAAATTACCTTTTTAGGTTTAAAGCTACATCTCCACATACTATCATGTTCCGAATGTTTTAATACATGACAGACGTTAAATATACAGTGAAACCGTTAATCTAAGGTTACAAGATCTTAGAAAAAATTTTAGTTAATGAAGTAACACAACAAAATAAGATCTTAAGGCCTTAAAGCATGCCTAGAAATCACGAATATTAATAATAAAAAAAAAAACAGATTCTAATTGAAACTAAATAAAAAATGAACTGGTTGAAAAGGTCCTCTTAAGAGGAAAAAATGCTTTTTTCGGAATTCAAATCGAGACAAAACCCTAAATTTAACGAGCCTTTAAAGTGGTAAACGTAATCTAAGAAAAATGGAAAATAGGTATTTAGGCCTCTAAAGTAAGAAGATATGATTGTTTGCGTTAGCCTCCCGAAAAAAAGTCATTATTCAATTTTTTGAAAATAGACCTCCTTTAAAGATCATCTCTGGTCCTTTTTAAGCAATATGAGTTTTGCAAAAAAGAAATTGAAGATATTTTTAAGACGAAAAAAAAAAGATCTTTTCACTCAAAAAGAAATCAAAAGTTGAACTTGCCCAAAAATCATAAAAAAGAACTCGTCGTCGAATTTGGGATAATAAGCTGAAATACATCCTTTTAAACTTGTCTTCGTAGTCAATTTTTCGCATATTTTCAAATGGTCCCTAAATCTACAGTTTTGGCTCGATATGATATCTGAAGAAAGCATTTTATTTACCTTCAAAACACCATTTAGTCTATTTACTTTTAACTGGAAATAGGCTTTTTTTACCGCACAAACCCTCACAAGATCTCAATTTTTGATTCTTTTTTGACTGTGATTTCTTGCGGATCTTACTTTATTCGTCTTAATAAGACCTTCAATTGTATTTTGAAAAAGTCATATCACTTAAAAAGAATCAGAGATAGCCTCTTGCAAAAATTAGAAAAATTACTTATTTAAAGGAGGGTAATACAAAAAATCATATATTTTTACTTTAGAGGCCTAAATGCATCAGAAACACTAAAAAAATTGTAGTTCTTGTATTTAGATCCTTACTTTTTTTTGACTTAAATATATCAATTTTTTCTCATTTTTAACCTTTTTTCCATTTTTCTTAGATTTTTTTTAACCATTTTAAATGCTCGCCAAGTGTAGGATTTTGTTTCGATATAAATTCTGAAATAAGCCTTTTTTTTTCTCTTAAAATACCTTTTCAGCCAGTTAATTTATTATATACTTTTAATTAGAATCTGCTTCATTGTAGAATTCAATTGTGTGCAGCATTGTTTGTGCTAATTTTCATTATTTTCAGCCATATTTTAAAATATTCCCATATGTGTTAAAATTCAAAACATGATGTGTGAGTATGAGGAAAGGTAGTTTTAAACTTTAAAATATTTTCTTTTTGGGTAATTAGGTAAAAATAGATATTTTTAAGTCACTAGACAATATAAAGACCGAAATACAGAATATCAAATGTTCTAGTTTCTGCTACATTCTAGAAAAATGTAGATTCCTAATTTTTTTTTTGCATCAGTCTGTGGAAAATGAAAGAGCAGTTTTTAAAAAAAGGCCTCCTTTAGAAGCTGGTATATCCGGTTCTATTTAACCAATTCAAGGTTTTCGAAAAATAAATTAAAAATATTTTCAAAGAAAACGAATTGACCAAAACTCGAGATCACACAAAGCTTTAAAGCATGCCTGAAAATTACAAGATTTAACAAAAACAGCGCTGCACAAATGGAATCGTAAAAAGCCAATTATTATTAAAAGTATATAATAAAGGAATTAGTTCGAAGGTCTTTGCAAGTCGAAGAAAATTTTTAGAATTCAAAACCATCCAAAAATTTTCTTTTTTGCGTTAGTCTCTTGAAAATAAGCTATTTTGTAAATATTTCAAAACAGATATTCCTTTAGCGACTGACACATGCTTCTCTTTACAACAATTTTGAGCTCTTTAAAATAAAATCAAAAGTCTTTCTAAAATGAAATATAAGATCTGATAGGTCAAAAAATAATAAGCATTCAAGAACGAATGGCGATATAAAGCATGCTTATCAAGTCATAAAAATTTGCAAAACGGAGTTTAATAAAATTGTAGTTTAAAAAAGCACATTCTAATCATTAATACTTAATAAATAAACTGATTAAAATGGCCTTTTCAAGATGCAAAAAATACATTTCTTATAATTTAAATCGAAACCAAACTTTAGATCTGGCGAGAATTTAAAGAAAAAAAGTAATCTAAAAAAAATGAAAAAGCGTTCAAAATTAAAAAAAAAACGATATGGAAATACAATTTAAGGGCCAGTTACAAAAGCTACAAGTCTTTTCAGTGTTTTTTATGCATTTAAGTAAGGGTTTAGGCTTTTAAAATAAAAATTTAAAAAATATGTTTTTTTGCATTAACCTTCCGAAAATCAGTATTTTTGTAATTTTTGAAAACAGATTTCCCTTTAAAGGCCGATACTTCAAGTTCTTTTTAACCAATCTGAACTTTTCAAAATAAAAATCAAAGGTATATTTTGAACAAAAAAAAACTGAATCCTATCGGTTTAGAAAGAATCAAAAGTCGATATTCTATAAGAGTTTGAAATTGCCCAAAAATCATAGAAATTCGCAGAAACAGCCCTGCACAACTCATGCTGCAAAAAGGGCCATTAAAATTAGAAATAAATAGATTAACGAATATGGAAAGGTCTTTTCAAGTAATCTAAAACGTTTTTTTTTTTAAATATATATCGGGGCAAAAAATATGGTGAGCATTTGAAAATATGCGAAAAATAGAATAAAAAGAGCCCATTTCGCCACTTTCAATGGCCATATCTCATCTTCTTGAGTACCTTAAGAGCTGAAATTCCACATGAGTTTGTTAATGCTTTTATTAATACAATAACATATTTTTTTCCGATTTTTTTTTGAAACTGCGCAGCGAGATGATTTAATATTAATCCATTTGATTTCTTGCGGAACTTTTAAGTTTCTACGATAAACCAAAAGGACGAAAGGAGTTTATAGTATGGCGGACAAAAAAATTAATATTATTTTTTTAGGTTTGCTTAAAATTTAGAAGCTATACAAAACAGCTGCAAACTGCAAAAATAATCTCAACTAATGCGCAAAGAAACATAAATCAGAAGCTATGTAAATAATTTCCTACTGTGATGGAAAAATATACCAGTTCACCCATAATTAGCTTAAAAATAACTAATTCGACTAATACAAAGCAGAGCTCAAAACCGTTCTAAGTAAATAAGTAAATCTGTATTAAATTAATAGCAATATAGAACAGTTTTTGGTTTATTTTGTGCTTTTAAGTGGCATTTTTTGTGGTCCATTTATTGTTCTAGAAAAGAAATAATATTTTCGAAAAAGACTATCTGGAAGAAATATACAACTTAATATTAAGAAATCAACAAAAGGAACCATTTTACCCCCTACGTTGGCTACCAAAAGCCTTAACTGAGTGCAACACATAAATGTGGATAATAAAAAAAAATCTTACCATAGAGCCACTGAAATTTTTATTCTTAAAGTTTAAGTACTTATGTGAACAATTTTATTAGAGCAATAAAAGATACTATTTTTCTTAATAAGATTTATAATTCAAAATATTTAAGCTTACGTTATATTAGAGAAAATATTTTAGTTCTCAACAAACTGAAAAAACCTGATACCAATATAAGGACAGAAGTACTCTTTTCTTACAAGGTTAGAAATAAAACATTATTTCAAATTGCAAAAGAATACCAACGATTTAATATTTTCATTACTATTTCGTTTGTTTCTAATATTAAAAATATAGAATTTCCCATTTTTAATTTTCAATAAAAAGTAAAATATAAACCCCCAGTCTAAATCAATCCCATCACAAGAATTGGCTACTTAAAATAGATTCCTATCTTATACCGACAACCTAACGCTCAGTTTTCAATATTTGTCTCCCTTTGAAGCGGACAATTAAACTACGTTACTTTTAAATAAATCAATTCATTTTTCTAGCTATACTAATCTGACAACATTGCCAGCGATCGTGAAACTTCGTGGACCGCCAATTTCAATTTATTCCCTTTTCGGTCGGTTGTGCTGCGGAAAAATAAAAACACGGTCTGCCATAAGCGTGAGGTATCTTTAGCGTTAGCTATAATAATCTTTGATGACACCGACTTTTTTACTAATGATTGCAACCCTGGTTGCAACTCTGATAACTTGCTTGATTTAGACACCATTTATGACTAATTGAACTAACTAAATAGATTTTCTAAGTTCGGTCCTGTCGATGGTCATGCGACATCTGATCTACGATGTTTACATTTTATTGTCGTAAATTTGCCATTTTTAGGATTAAACTTTGCGGATCTATAAATATTTTATCTATGATAAGCACTGACAGAACTCTGTAGCAGTTTCCTAGACGACGGTACAGCCAATAAAAAATAGTCACTTTTATCGTTTTTCTAATAAACAATTGCAATTTTACAAAAACTATTGAACCGACAGCGCTCAACTTCCGCATATTTTTTAAGCACTTTAAAACTCACATTCTGGTAAAAGTTGAAAACAATTCAATAAATATTAAAAAAGTTATTAACAATTGAATAGTAAGACATTTTTAATGTTCAATTTGCAATAACTTTTTTGTTTACAGATCGATTTGGACAAACAAAAACTCATTTTGAAGATATTTTCAAGGCGTATAATTCTTCTCTGGAACATTTTTCTCTAAATCCCTTAGATTTTCCGTAAAATCAAAAAAACCGGGGAAAAATCATTTTTGTTAAAAAAAAACAATGTTCCAACCAAAATTTGTTAAGACACGTGATGAGGCGTCATTTCTACTACCTTTCCCTACTCATTTCTGCAATCAGATCGCAGGCAGTATTTAAGTTTTTTTTAACAATCCGTTTCCTGGCCTATACACGCATGCAGATTATTTAAACTTATTTATTATTTATGGAGAATGTGAT
Organism: Diaprepes abbreviatus; assembly: GCA_034092305.1. Taxonomy (NCBI): domain Eukaryota; kingdom Metazoa; phylum Arthropoda; class Insecta; order Coleoptera; family Curculionidae; genus Diaprepes; species Diaprepes abbreviatus. Next base: position 77,674 of record JASJET010000415.1, read on the forward strand.
ATAGTTATTTCAAGAACATGCGATACATTCGAGATCCGATATATAAAGAAACAGAAATCAACACTACCAACTGTTAACAAGATTATAAAAAACTTCAAGAACTTTAAATCTATAAAAGCTAAAAGAAATAGAAATAAACCAGTTGTTAATAAAATAATATAGTGGTACACACACACACATAATAACTTTGTAGGGTCATTTGCTTAACAAACTAGCTACAATTTATAGTCTTGATTAAAAAATAAATTATTAAATTCAAAATTATGTTAATTGCTATTAAAAACGAGGCATATTGCTCCGGTAGGCCTTCAAAATGAGGAGCCTTCGGAGACTAAAAGGGTTTTATTCTAATGAAGGGACCCTTCACCTGGATACGGTACAGAGCGTAGGTGAAAGCCTCTACAATTCATTAAAGTTAATTTCTATTGTTTGCGTATACGCCATTGTCAAATAACATCACTTTTCGAGAGTCTCTTAAGAGAAATGGTTGTAATTAATATATATTATTGACAAGTTTAGTTTTTACTGTAAGTTATTAATGCCGATAAATTTAAAGTATAAAATTTGACTTTTTTTTTGCAGTTTGTATTTTATGGCTAATTTAAAAACTGCAACCTGTACCGGGTGAGTCAACGATTGGATGAAGTAAGTTTGTGCCTTTTCGGTGAAATTTACAAAGAAACTATATTTATTGTTTGATACAGTTTATTTTTACGCAGATTTTAAAAATATTTAGGACTCTACAGGGTGAGCCAAAAAACTAGGACAGCATAAAGTTGTATTTTTTTAAATAGAACACCCTATATACGAATCGTATTTTCGATTTAGCTTATAATTTTAAATCTTTTTTATTAAGGGTTTACTATAACAAAACTTTATAGTTTCTGAGATAATTAAGTTTAAAGAAAAAAAGTCACATTTTCAAGCATCAATTCAATCCTAAATAACGTTTTCAATTTTGTGACAAATATATTCAAATTTGGAATTTAGCAAGGCCAAGGACAAGTTAACATAATTTTTACCTAATATTTGCAATAAAAGCTACAGGGTGTTGAACACACCGGCTCAAATTTGAACAAGTTTAAATGAATAAATATCTTTTTTTTTTAAATGGTACACCCTGTATATTTTCATGTTATATAATAGAGTAATAAAAACCCTAAAAGTTTTGTTCAATATATCCTATACCTATTTATAATAGTTTTTGAGATATTTCAGTTTTTCTTATTTTCCATACTTTTTTACAGAAATAGTCTTCATTATCATAGTAGCCATGTAAAATAATAAAAAGAAACTACAAAAACAAACAGAATGTGGTTAAATATGATGAAATACATTATTCGTTATATTACAACGGCAATAGTTTAATTAAACATAATGTGAAAAAATTAACACAACAATAACGACAAGGCAAACACATATTTACTTTTATACTAAAAACTTACTTCATCCAATCGTTGACTCACCCTGTACAAAAAATCTGACCCCCCCTTCTCGAGCTCTTTTTTGGAGAAACATATGAACGCGAAAACAGATCATGGCTATCTTGATTCGTTTACGAGCTATAGGGCGATTTTCAAATTTGACCAAATTCTAAAATGGTGTATAGTTTGGTTATTACTCAAGATATCAAAAAGCAAAAAAACTTTCTATAGGCACTTTTTTACGTAGAATACGGTGACGGTTTTATTTTTTTATTTCCGATTACCAGAAATGAGATACAACTTAAAGTTGTACTTTTTTAAATGGAACACCCTATATATTTTTAGCTTAATAGTTTGGATTTATTTTTTCCTTTGAAATGATATATCATAGTTGATATTTCTTATTATTATAAGTCCCCAACCTTTACAAAGTTTTGCTTTAAATTTAATAACGATTGAATTGAATTGAATGAAAGAGATAGATTACATTAAAATTCCAACGGATACCCAATATATCTAGTGGATAAATTTCTTGAACAACGCAGAAATAGGACAATATCGACAACGTATGAAGAATGAAAACCAGTATTGAACATCCCTTATGTTAAAGGCAATTCAGAAAAAGTTATAAAGATAGGAAAACGATATAAAATCAACGTGGTTTTCAGTTCAAATAACTCTCTGAGAAATCGGCTCACTAGGGTCAAACCAACAACTCAAAAGGACATGAAGAACTGTGTATATCACATACCATGTGAATGTGGCAATTTCTATGTTGGCGAAACAAAGAGACCTCTTGACGTAAGGATCAAAGAACACCAAAAATGCACATCTCAAGGAGAAACAGAAAAATCTGGTGCCGCCAACCATGCCTGGACTCATGGACACCACATAAAATGGTCTGAAGCTAAAATACTACACCGAGAACAACATTGGAGAAAACGGAAATTCAAAGAAGCCGCGGTTATACATCAGAACCCGAGTTGTTTTAGTAAACCATCTTTAGATATAAGAAAAGTGTGGAAACCATTTCTTAATAATTGTAAATTAAAACTAAATGTAGCATAAATATGGAATTTTGCCATAGCAGGCATGACTACACCCATCTCAGTCACACTCTACTGCATTTACTTTTAGTATAAATAGTCATGTAGCTAAGGGATTTATTTAGTTTCATTTGAAAACGGCTAAAAATAACTACTAGCCGAAACGTCGTGATATTCAACAAAAATAAAGACAATGGAAGTCCAACAGATATCTACTACTTCGCAAAAAACACCCGGTTGTTCTACATCAAGAAGTAGCCACATAACAAAAAAATTAGGCACTTTTATAGTTATATAACCTCAAAAAAAAAAAATAAAACTTTTTTTTCTTATTTTTTGACGGTTCTAATTATCATAGAAACTTATTTTTTTCTTCATTTTTTAGGTGGCTAGTGAATAAAACTACGGATTGGGAAAACTTTAAAACTGACTTGGAGAACAGCATCAACCTAAAAATAAACCTAAAAACAAAAGACCAACTAGAACTAGAAGCGGAGAACTTCATGAAAATAGCTGCATACAAAAATATTAAGGAGATAACCCACATTACAAAGGGAAATAATTATCCACTGGAAATTCGACAACTTGTTGCAGAAAAGAGAAAAGCGAGAAGAAAATGGCAGCAAACAAGAGATCCTACAGATAAGAATATCCTTAACAACAAGACGCAAATTCTAAAAAGAGAAATCCAAAAAATTAAAGAAAACTCAATAAACTGCTACTTAAGTGGTTTAACAGCAGACCAAACAACAGATTTTTCAATGTGGAAAGCTACTAGAAGAGTCAAAAGAGCAGTAACATCGATACCCCCGATTAGAAAAGGATTAGGACCATGGGCAAGAAGCAATAAACAAAAAGGTGATGTCTTTGCAGATCATCTAGCGGAGGTATTTACACCAAACCAAGGACAGGAAGATGCTGAGCTACAAGAAATCGAAAATGAAAATTCATTAAAGATAAAACTGGTAACACCACAAGAGATAACACCACAAGAGGTAACAAAAGAGATAAGGGATAATGTAAGTGCGAAAAAAGCACCAGGTTTTGACCTTATTACAGGAGAAATACTCAAGCAGCTCCCAAGAAAAGGTATTGTACTGTTAACATACCTAATAAATGCTTCATTCAGATTAAGATACGTCCCAGCTATCTGGAAAAGTGCAGAAGTTATTATGTTACAAAACCCTGGAAAACCTCCTAACAATATTGAGTCATACCGGCCAATATCATTGCTACCGGTTATCTCCAAACTTTTTGAGAAACTGTTGTTAAAGAGGTTAAAACCAATAATGGAATGTAACAAACTGATCCCAGAATACCAATTCGGTTTCCGACAAAAACACTGTACAGTAGACCAAGTACATAGGATTACTGATATAATCGAGAAAGCCCTTGAGGAGAAACAAATATGTTCAACTGTATTTCTAGACGTAGCCCAGGCCTTCGACAAAGTGTGGCATAAAGGCCTGATACACAAATTAAATGGATTACTACCGAAGCAGTACGTGGAAATATTGACCTCTTATATTACTGAGCGGACATTTAGAATAAAACAAGAAGATGAGTACTCACAACTGAAAGATGTAAAAGCAGGGGTCCCACAAGGTAGCGTACTGGGACCAGTCTTATATGTACTATACACAAGTGATATTCCTTCTATGGATAATTCAACAATAGCAACCTCTGCCGACGATACAGCTATATTGTCTGTCGGCAAGGAACCAGAAACAGTCACTGAAAAGCTACAAGAAGATTGCAACAAATTCTTAGAATGGGCAGAAAAATGGAAAATAAAACTAAATGAAATGAAATCGATACATGTAAATTTCACGAACAGAAAGATTAAAACTCCACCAAGGTTTTTACTAAACGATAACACTGTCCCGCTTGATAACGAAGCAAAATACCTAAGGATGACTTTGGACGCAAAATTATTATGGAACAAACATATTAACAAGAAAAAAACAGAACTTAAACTCAAATACAGGCAATATTATTGGCTAATAGGAAGAAGCTCAAAATTACCAATACAGAATAAACTCCTGATCTACAACCAAGTTATCAAACCAATATGGACCTATGGAGCTCAACTCTGGGGATGTGCCAGCAAGTCAAATATCAAACACATACAAAAGTTTCAAAATAAAGTATTGAGAAATATGATCAATGCTCCATGGTATATTAGAGACAAAGACATTCATAGAGATCTAAAAGTCCCATTCGTTATAGACGTAATCAAGGAAAAGGCTATTAAACATGAAGAGAAACTTCACTGCCACCCAAACGCAGAAGCCCTTCAGCTGCTGGACAACCAGAATCTCGTCCGAAGACTGAAGAGAACCAAGCCGTTTGAACTAGTGTAGTGCTGTGTGAAAGCAGAGCATGTGACTGGTTTAGGTTAGCTTAAGACAACAAAACAAACTAAGGGACATCATTGGATAACTTTAGAAGTTAAGAAATTAGATTGTATTCGGAAAAAATTAATAGTTGGTCACTTGTAACCAGTTTTAGTTGGAAACGTGTAATTAGGCATATACGTAAATAAAAAATAAAAAAAATTTGTAGGTTTTTTTATTGCCTACAAAATATTTCGAAAATTTTATATTCAATAAAATTTTAGACGCCAAACTATGTCCACGAATATTTTCAGATTTTAAAATTGGTGAAACATAGTCAAAATCGCAAAAAACGGCATTTATTAGCATTTTTTCGCATTTTTATCGAGTTTTGAAGCATGGAATTTTCTTATAAATCGTCAGTTGTCTTAAAACTATGTATATATATATATATATATATATATATATATATATATATATATATATATATATATATATATATATATATATATATGCCGTTTTTTTGCGATTTTGACAATGTTTCATCACTTTTAAAAACCTGAAAAAATTCATGGACATAGTTTGGGATCTAAAAAATAACATATTTTTTTTGGCCCTGCTATTTTTGAGGTTATGTGACGATAAAAGCGACTAAAAATTTTTTTGTGTGTGTACTTTTTGATGTAAAACAACCGGGTGTTTTTTATTACCGAGGGTGCAATTTCGACCCTCTCAATCGGCTAAAAACTTTTTTAATCACCTTGTACAAGAACAAAATAAATCATTGAGTCACTGTGTGACATAATGCTCAAAAATCACTCAAAGAAATAAATAACGTAAAAAAAAAGAAATGGTGAATGCACAAAAGGCGTTAAATTTTAAACATTCACACGCCTTTTATCGCGACTCTTGTAAAAGTAAGTACAAGTACAAAAGTTCCCAAATTCTTTATGAACTGCCATTTAAATATCGGCGCTTTAATTAAAAACAGAGGAGATATTAAATTTACCCGAGAGACCGAGAGATACCTACTTGAAAACTAATAATTTGAGCTTGAAATTAAACGTGCAAAAGTCCAAGGGTCACGTCAATCAAATACAATAAAAGTATTTTAAATTTGATAATTGGCTCCGATCGTTACATGTGTGTTATTTCATTGACTGGATTAAAGTTTAAACAGAGGTTTAAATGTAAAAAATAAATAACACTTTATTGGCACATATAAGAAGAGAAATACATCACGGATTTCATAAAATAAAATGGATGACAGATTGAAATTAAGCCGTCAAAACAAAAATGTAGTATGCTCGTCGCCATTGTGGGGAGAAAATAGTTTTGGCAATAAAATTTTAGGTATATCTTCTATTAATATTCTGATAATAAGCATGATGACTGATTTTGGAAAAATACTCCACAATGTTTTTACGTACCTACTTTATACAAAATAAATCGTATTCCCGCAAAAAATTTATGTTTTGAAGGAAAAATTGATCTTTTTAAAATACAATTTAAATTTCGCACCAAAACGCTAGAATGGCGTCCGTCTGTGACGTGAACCTTTCGTAAACAAGTTGCATCTTATTGCTTGTTTCGATTCATATTTTCCATTATTTTTGCAATAATTAAGAATTCTAACGTGTATTAACGTAATAACACATCGATAAAAACTCCAAATAATTTTTTTATTAACGTGCCAATGAAGAAAAATATCAGAAATACGTGGCTAAATCCTGCAAGACAAAATCCAGCTTCTGTATCTGTTAATTCAGTAATTTATTTCTGGGAAGATCATTTTGATGTATGTATTTATTTTATATAAATAAGTGGCGAAGCTCGTAAACAAAATATATGTAAGGTAAATATTTGTCAATAATACTGTGGATCCCGTTTGAGGTTAGGTTTCATTTCTTTATTACTCTTTAATATTTAATGTTCCTAACTAAAAGCTTTTTCTTTACCAAATGATATGGAAAACTATATACAGTATCATGTAATGGGTTCAGTTTTACAAGTACGCATGAAATCAGGTTGTATACCCACAAGATTTGAATGCGAACCAGGCAGAAGCAAACGAACTTCTGACACCGCTGAGCGCCCCTATGCTCTCAAAAAACAAAGATGTCTAAAAAAAAAGTGAGAAAGATGTAGCACAAACAAAAACACCTACAGAACATTGAGAACTCACAGGCACTTCATCGAGAAGTTCAGGTACGTACCCATTATTTTTTTTTATACCGGTAACTTGTTTTATTGAATTCAAGTGTATATCTTTTCAATTTTCCGGTTTAGGCATAACATTATAGGTAGTTATGATTCCAAACAATCTTTGTAGTACCTATTATTATTATTATTCTTATAATCTGTTACAAAAATTATAGTACATAATAATGTGTAAATAGTTACAGTTTGTCCACAAGAACTTATTTTTATTTTTTAGCTTTGCACACAATTCAAGATCCAGAAGCACCTACCACCTTTCCAAAATCAGCTGATAAATCAGTACATATATATATATATATATATATATATATATATATATATATATATATATATATATATATATATATATATACATATACAGGGTGATTCAAAAATCGATCACGAAACTTAAGGGGGTGATTCTACTTGACAAAATAAGGGTAGAGCTTCATATAATTTTTTTTCAAAATGTCATTCGTTTTCGAGTTACAAGCCGTCCAAGTTCAAGTTTTTATTTTTTGTTTTTTGAATTACTCGCTTACAGGAAAACCGATTTGACTAATATTTGAAAGATAGGCTAAGTCTTCTGCGCTTCATCATTTTAGTAACAATTCACATTGATTGTTTGCCGCTAGAGGGCACTTTACCTACATTGAAAATTGTTTTTTTGTCATAATTTTTTAGTGTTGACAGCTACAGTAGTTTTTGGCATAATTTCTGAAAGACTGATGCCAGGCCTTTAAAAAAGGTGCTCTTTATTTACATCGCTAAACCCAACGGTTTAGACGTAAATCACCCTTAAAAATTAAGTGGTAAATTTACTTTTCTCATTTCATTACCACCAGCTACCAGGTAAATAGCTATCAAAGTATACTAGAGCTGTCAGTTTAACATCAAATAAATTCGCTTTTTAAACTATTTAATTTATAATCTTAAAATAACTAATAATGGCTAATCAGTAAATATTCATATTATGGATTATTGCGATATACATTTAATTGATAAAAATTAATGAAACAGTACTAAACAAACTAAAAAAGATTCTCAAAATGTCCCCCATTTTCTTCCATACATTTCCTAACACTCTTCAAAAAATGTCGCCTAACTCGATGAAAAATTTCTGGTGTTTCTTTAATAATTTGGCACTTTTCGATTATCCTGAAGCGAAGATCCTCGACGTTGATTACTGGAATATCGTACACCAATTGTTTCAAATGACCCCAAAAGAAAAAATCCATAGGATTAAGGTCTGGTGACCTCGCTGCCCATGCCAATGGTCCACTTCGTCCTATCCATCGCTCAGGATACGTTGCATTCAAATACTGTCGGACACGTATACTAAAATGGAGCGGAGCTCCGTCTTGGAGGATCCACATGTTGGCCCTTACTTCCAATGGCACATCTTCCAGATACAATGGGAGACGATTTTGGATAAAATCTAAGTATACGTCACCAGTTAATGGGCCATCAAAGAAATGAGGACCAATAAGGTAATCTCCTATTATCCCTGCCCACACATTTAGTGAAAATCTACGCTGATGTTTCGTTTCTACCACATTGTTTGGGTTCTCGTAAGCATATGTGTGGATGTTGTGTAGATTTGTTATGCCATCACGAGTGAACCCAGCTTCGTCAGTGAATAATTTGACGCCAATTAATCGATTATCGTGTTCATACTTAGCTAGGATCTGATTGCACATTTCCAACCGTCTCGGCCGATCATCGTCATAAAGAGCCTGCACCTTTTTTGAATGAAACGGGTAGAGTTGTTCTTCTCTTAGTATCCTCCATGAACTAGCCTGACAGAGCCGCACTTCATTCCAAATTTTTCTAGTACTAATACCTGGATTATCTTCAATAATTTGAAGCACTCTTTCTTCTTGTTGCACGTTTCTAGCAGTTCTAGATCTTCTCCTATTTCCATTATAACTTTTAAAGGAACCACATTCCGCAAGCCTCCTGTGCACACTGGAAAATGTTTGAGCATGAGGGATATTTCTTTCCGGATAACTCTCCATATAATATCTTCTTGCCAACTCTGCATTACCATTTGCTTTTCCATAACAAAAATGGATATCACAATATTCGATATTTGAATATTGGTGATTAGCCATTATTAGTTATTTTAAGATTATAAATTAAATAGTTTAAAAAGCGAATTTATTTGATGTTAAACTGACAGCTCTAGTATACTTTGATAGCTATTTACCTGGTAGCTGGTGGTAATGAAATGAGAAAAGTAAATTTACCACTTAATTTTTAAGGGTGATTTACGTCTAAACCGTTGGGTTTAGCGATGTAAATAAAGAGCACCTTTTTTAAAGGCCTGGCATCAGTCTTTCAGAAATTATGCCAAAAACTACTGTAGCTGTCAACACTAAAAAATTATGACAAAAAAACAATTTTCAATGTAGGTAAAGTGCCCTCTAGCGGCAAACAATCAATGTGAATTGTTACTAAAATGATGAAGCGCAGAAGACTTAGCCTATCTTTCAAATATTAGTCAAATCGGTTTTCCTGTAAGCGAGTAATTCAAAAAACAAAAAATAAAAACTTGAACTTGGACGGCTTGTAACTCGAAAACGAATGACATTTTGAAAAAAAATTATATGAAGCTCTACCCTTATTTTGTCAAGTAGAATCACCCCCTTAAGTTTCGTGATCGATTTTTGAATCACCCTGTATATATTATACAAATTTACGAGTAAAGCTGTCCAGACTGAAGTTAAAACAGTGCACCAGCTAACCTCACTCCCAGCATTAAGGAGTCGATTCTTGGCAAGTTTGAACTATTGACCTTGGTAAATCCTTGTTCCATGACGTTGTTGTACTTTTGATAGCACGAAACTGAGACACTTGATAGTTTTATCCACAAAATATCGAATTAATGATGCAAATAAAGACAAAATCGAACGATAAAGGCGATAAACAATAATGGCTGATGTGATGTTTACGAAAGCGTGACGTCACGCGCTTCTGATTGGTGTTCGATCTAATATGGCTGATTTCTATGTTTTGTGTTTTTATTTTTACTAAAATAAATCTAATCTCGCTTGTAATCTAAAAATAAGTATGCATATTCAAAAGAACATGAAGTTATCAGTTTCGCTTTGTTCACTTTGATCAGTGATAATTTACTCAAAAGAATACAGCAATTATGTCCCAGACTTGTTCCTATTTTATGCATATGAGAGTTTTAGCATTAAACTTTTTTTACTATATGAGGCTGAGAATATATACTACGTATATAAGGCATTCTGGAAATCCTTCTAGTATATTCTAGCGAAATATAAATAAATTTAGACACAAAAAGATTAAAAAAAGACGATGTTAACTCTTTAAATTGTATTAACTTCAATGGTTATTTTGTTAATATTGTTGACAACAACTAACAACTCTTCTAATTATCTTTTAAATAAATTGAATTTAAACAATTTGCCTAAAAATAAATTTATTTTCTCAAAAATACGCATAGCAAAGACTAGTACAGTAAAATAATGCAAACCAAACTTAAAGTATTGTTTGGAAAATGGTATTTATCCTTCAGTATTTAAAGTTTCGTAAAGAGGGTTCGAGAGGAGGTATCAAACTATCGTCCTATTTCACTAGTACCTTTACATAGTAACATTTTTGAAAAGGCACTTAAAACTATAATCAGTAATTATTTTGCACCAAATAACAATTCAGATTTAGAAATAGAATATCTGCAGATATTAATTATTACAGATGCTACGTGCCTTGCAGTGTGATTTAACAAAGGCATCTGACTATGTTTCGCCTGACTTTGCAATACTTAAAATGAGTTATTACAATCATACTCTTATCTGATAAACCATTTGTAACACATTGAATATAATAATCAGGTTTCCAGTTTAAGGCTTAGAGTGTTTGGTATGCCTCAAGAGTTAGTATTAGGGTCGCTTCTCTTCATCTTTTTCATAAATGATTTGGTAAACTTGCAAACCTAGTGCTGATCTTATCTTATTTGTAGATGATACACACTACTGCTTCTATGAGAAGGAAAAATGCTCCTCAATTATTGACGAGTACCAATGGCATGCAGACACGAGTATCTGAGTGATTTGGTGCCGACAATCTAAGCATTCATTTAAGTAAAACTGAGAGTATCTTGTTTACGTGACATACAAGTTGGTTGGAAAGTTTTGAAAGCGACACCTATTAACCAGTACAGGAATCAAAATTTATACGCCATTTTAATATTTCATCTTCTATATGAACACACACAAAAGTGTATTTCTATCTGTCAATTCGTTCTTTGATTACAAGCCATTTGAAGTGGACGTGTCAGTGAATTTTTATACAATGGATAAAACCGAATATCGTGCAGTGATAAAATTCTTTATTTTGGAAGGTTTATCAGCAACAGAAATCCATATAAAAATGGTGAAAGTGTTCAAGGAATCTGCTCCTTCATTTCCAACTGTGCATCGATGGGTTTTAGAGTTTAAATGTGGTCGAACACGCGTTGAAGATGAACCACGTAGTAGACGTCCAAAAAGTGCAACAGACACGAGAAATCATTGAGCAAGTCTATGATATTGTTCGTAAAGATCCAAGTGCGACTAAGCGTGAAATTGCTGACACCACAGGCATCTCGGATGAACGAGTACTCTATATTTTACACGAAGAAAACGTATGAAAAAGCTATTCGGAAAGATAGTGCCGCATTCGTTAACAGTTCAACAAAAACTGAATCGACAACAAATTTGTAAGCATAATAAGCGGTATAAAACCGATTTTGTGCGTCGTTTTGTAACTGTGGATGAGACTTGGATTTACCATCATGATCCTAAACTGAAACAAGAATGTTTACAGTGGTCTGAAGCTGGTTGTTCAGCTTCAAAACAGGTCGAGTCAGAACGATCGGCAAAAAAAGTTATGGCATCAGTTTTTTGGGATTCAAAAGGGATTTTGTTGATTGGTTGTCTTGAAAAAGGTAAAACAATTAACTCTGAGTATTATTGCTACCTTTTGGACTAGTTGGATAAAAAAGTTCGTGAAAAGAGACCCGGCTTACAGAAGAAAATGCACGTCCTCACACAAGTGATTTCACGACGGCTAAATTGAAAGAATTAAAGTACAAATTGCTTGAACACCCACCATATTCACCAGATTGGGCTCCCTTCGACTACTACCTCTTCAGGAATTTGAAACAATTTCATCGTGGAAAGCGTTTTTCGTCGAATGAAGAAGCTATTGCAGTCGTGAAACATTATTTTGCAGAGCTTCCGGAACATCATTACAAAGATGGTATAAAATTATTGGAGGATCGTTGGAATAAGTGTGTTGAAGTTAAGGGAGGTTATATTGAATAAAAAAAAACTAATTTCATTAAAAAATACACATTCTCACACAGCACTAGACGTCTTATAGACGTCATTTTTATATCCAGATTATGTCTGAACGTCTTAAGACATAAATAAGGCGTCTTATAGACGTTGTTTTAAAGACGTCCATAAGACGTCTATATACAACGTCTTTAAGATATCTTTTTAAAAGTCTACATACTACATTTTATATGAAAATAAATACAGTTGTGTATAATTTAGTTGATAAAAACTAAAAAGCATTTCCTTCCCTATGGATTTTGTCGCAGTTGGGTAATAAATAAGTTTGCAACGCCGCACAGAGCTCAACTGAATACAAGTTGAGGTTAAAATATTTGATTGAGCGACAAATTTTTAGTAGCCTCACTACGACCTTGGTTAATGGAACTTTTGCGTGATCTTTTTTATCAATACTTTGGTGCTTTTTGTCACAGACTGTTTCATGTACCGATAACAATAACAATATGATGCCAGCGAAACTATAATTTTAAAAAACCCGCCTTTTGTTTCTGTCAACTGTCATTTTTCAGTTTTGTATTTGTGTTTCGTCATGTCGTTATTCATTTTTAATGTTGTTGGGGTGCCGACTGTGAAAATTTAGCTTTTGAAAGAATTTTATTAAAATAGTTGATTTATCTATGTGCCTCTGAAAATATTTTTTATTCGTGTTTATGTAATACTTAAGGTAAGATCGAGAATCATATGTACTTACAGTAACGTTATTTATAGGTTAAGTTACATGAAATTCCCGAATGCTTTACCACTTATATTTTTGTAGTAACTCTATGTTATTAGAAGTATGAAATGAAATCTTCAAAAACTCTATGTTATTAGAAGTATGAAATGAAATCTTCAAAAAGATTATCTGTGCGAAAAAGGCTTGCACAGCTCATCCAGACCCGGTCCTAAATATTACAAGAAATATTACTAATGAAGTAGAAGGCGAAATGTTTGTTTATGGAGTGATCCACTAATGAAACCTGTAAGATTTATTTTGTTCCTGATGATTGGTTTATATTTAAAGAACATAGAAAATAGAGTTTTGTTAATTACAAGAAGTAATTTTGTTTAAGGTTTTAGAAATTTCAAAACTGGGAGTAGGGAGCTTTTATGACTTTGTAAAGCGAGCTTGTAAAATTACCATGTACATTTGATTAGTACGAAAAGGAAAGAGAAAGTTCTACGATTCCAACTTGGCGAGACTTATTATGAGTAAGTTCTGTCTTTCATTATACATATCAACCTTGAAATACCATAAGTCACGATTCTATAATAGAGGACAATTATAAAAATTCGCAAAAATATCAAAAAATTTACTGCCACAAATGATAAACTTTATCCTATAAAATTAAAATCAGTTTGTTATTAGGATCTACAGAGACAACAGGACTGGCAAAAATTCGGAAGAATGAGAATATTTCAATCCAAACATGGCTAAAACAGGCATCAGACCAGATTTGTTATTCGACTAAATAAAAATTCTTGTTTTTAAAACTATTTAAAGATTTGTGTACTTTTTATTTCAATAAACTTTTATTTTGTTGATAGTCTACCTTTTAGAGTTATTATATTGAAGGGATAAACTAAGGCTTAAATTTGATAGGTTCACTTATAGTTCGAACAGTAGTAGTTCTGAAAATATTTGCTCTTCTACCTCACTTCGTAAATTTCAAATTAGAAAAAGTTTACATTATGCTTAAGTTATGTATTTTTTTGTATAAAGAGATTATGTTGAATATATTTTTTAAAGCAAATTATTCGTGCGAAACTTGTAGTTATTTAAAATGGTAGTGTATATTTTTTTCTTGATTTTTTCTTAATTAAAGTTATTTCTTGGACCTTTGAATAATCACGGTTTGACTTTGTAAACAAGACAAACAAAAAAATTAAAGGGACACTTTTTAATGTACATAATTTTATTGGTGGAATATGTTGTTTTAATGTTGGGAAGGGACGTCCATAAGACGTTGTAAGCAAATGTCTTAAAGACGTTACCTTTTGTAACATAAGACGTCTATACAACGTCTTATGGACGTCATTCGTCTTTAATGGACATCCATAAGACGTCCTGAATGTTGAGATCAAACATTTTATGGACGTCTTTAAGACGTATTTGTGCTGTTTGGGTTCTTTCATTTTCGCTTTCAAAACTTTCCAACCAACCTGAGTATTGAAAATAATGCATTTGGGTAAAAAATAACTTGGCATTGTCTTATGGACCAAGTAGCAAAAAGAATATAATCTAAAATATTTGTATCCAGTAATCTTGTGGATGTTGTGTTAAAGGGTGTTCTTCTCATGACTTTTCTTTTTTTCCAATTATTAATATATTAAGCAACTTAAAATTATAACAGAATACAGTGTGTCCCACGATAAACTAAAAACGAGAAACATGTTTTATTTGCTTGTCTTAGAATTGACAAATCTAGATTGTCAATAAAATATCGTGTTTCTTCTTAAGGATGTTAGGAAGATGCCTGTAAAAGTATCCTGTATTAGGTCAAAATCGTTTCAAATCAGGAATTTTACTCCTTTGAGTTTTATCTTTTTAATAAGTGTTATAAAATCAGTTTCGGTTCCCTTTATAACGGGTGTTTTTTTTATAGAGGTATAGAACTTTAAGTTGGCAACACTTTTTTAACTGGCGGCCATTTTGTCAGCTGTCAAGTGATTTATGTTTAGTTTGGTTTGGCATTTCAACATGAATAGACTGACGCCTGAACAACGCTTCCAAATTGTGCAAATTTATTTTGAAAATCATGGTTCTATTCGAAATACGTATCGCACACTACGTCCATTTTACGGTCAACATAATCGTCCATCAGAGCAATTAATTCGATTAACTATGGAACGTTTTCGCACCACGTTTACTCTAAATGATAATACGCATCCACAGAGACGTCGTACAGTGCGTACAGAAGAAGTTATTGCTGCTGTAGAGCGTAGCGTAGAGGAAGACCCGAATCAGTCTATCCGCCATCGTGCACAGGAATTGGATATGTGTTCATTCACTTTATGGAAGATTTTGCGGAAAGATCTTGGTTTGCGTGCTTACAAAATCCAACTCGTGCAAGAATTGAAGCCACACGATCACCTAGCAAGGCGTAGATTCGGTGAATGAACCCAAAACAAGATTGCCGTTGATCCCGATTTTCATAAGCGAATTTTGTTTAGCGATGAAGCTCACTTTTGTTTGAATGGATACGTCAATAAACAAAACTGCCGTATTTGGAGTGATGATAATCCTCAAGTGTATGTTGAGACACCGTTACATCCAGAAAAACTGACTGTTTGGTGGGCTTTACGGGCTGGTGGAATCATTGGTCCGTACTTCTTTAAAAACGATGCTGGTCAGAACGTTACAGTCAATGGTGACCGCTATAGAGCCATGATTACTGACTTTTTCGCTTATCAATTGAACAACCATGATGTGCAGGAGCTGTGGTTTCAACAAGACGGCGCAACATGTCACACAGCTCGTGCCACAATTGGTTTATTGAAGGAAACGTTTGGTAACCGCATAGTTTCACGTTTCGGACCCGTGAATTGGCCTCCAAGATCGTGCGACTTAACGCCGCTAGACTATTTTCTGTGGGGATATGTGAAGTCGCTAGTCTACGCCGATAAGCCCGAAACGATTGATCACTTGGAGGACAACATTCGCCGCGTTATTGCCGATATACGGCCACAAATGTTGGAAAAAGTCATCGAAAATTGGACCTCCAGATTAGACTACGTCCGAGCTAGCCGTGGCGGTCATATGCCAGAAGTCATATTTAAATTATAATGCCAGAAGGTTATCTTTCGAATGAAGTAAATTTCATGTCAATTTAAAAAATTCATCTTTGTTTTATTCCATTAAAAAGTTCTATACCTCTATAAAAAAAACACCCTTTATAAAGTTTTATTGCTTCACAGCCCGATATTTGTGTATATATTAGTGAATGTATTTTAGGTTTAAATAAAAACATAAATACAAGATTTTGATTTTTACTTTGCAAATTCTCATCTACAAATTAATAAAATTAAATTTAAAAATGCAGCAGATTAAATTGTAAAAAAATATATTAACAATAAATTAATATTTAAGGCACAAAATTAGCAACAATAAGCAAAAAAAAAATGTTTTTTTAATGTACCTTCCAATCTCTTCACACAAATCGTAAACCTCATCGAATAACACTTCCTCTTCAGTCATTTTCACAATTTAATTTTTCCAGGAAAAAAAAATATTTTGCGAAAATCGTCGGCCTGCTAAAAAACGTCAACAAAACACCGCCTGTTTTGCGCAAATCGCTCCCGCTGTAAACAAACCGAGTCCGGACCACGGTCGACTCGAACCTATCATTTTATTTTGATTTATTTACAGAGTTTTTCATAAGTTCGTCCCTCTTTTTGAAAGTTAATCAAAACCCCCGGTAAAAAAAACAAATGATAATTATTTTTATGCACCGCTGTAAAGCACCGAAGAAATTTAAGTTGCATAAAACTAGGCGCTAGATCGACTGTTCACTTGTTTCGGGCGAGGTGTAGAGTATTCGTTTATTCACGGATCGGTAAATGAAATGCATAAAAACACCGAAAAGGAAAAGCAAATTAACGTCCCGACTGCACGGAAAAAATAGCTAAAAAGGTAAGTAAATCGTGGAGAATTTAAGGGGCCCCGAATACGCCCTCAAAAAAGACACCGATGGGCACTTTAGCACCGGATTGACAGAAGACAGCCGTAAATTTACAGGCGCGGACTTTCCTGGAATACACATGCGCCATTTGATAACAGACCATGTTAGGGAATTCTTTCGATACACGTTATTTTCTACCGCTAATGTATACAGCAGCTAGTAGTTCATATCGATTTACAGCAGATTGCGAGTTGTTCATACATCGTTCATCGTAAACAGAATCGTCTTGGAAACTGACGTGAATTATTTTTACATGAAAGTAGAGATTATTAAAAATTTAATGAGTTTTATTTTTGATCAAATAATATTTGCATTACGTGAAATCTCCTTGGAACTCACAAATACTCATAAAAAATACTAGAAATACAACTACCAAATATTTGCAAAATCAGGCAGATGTTTTAAATACAAGTACCTCAATACTTTAAAAAGTATTTCGAGTTTCAAGTAATCGATACATATATTTGAGGAGTTGAAAAACAATTAGAAAATTGAAAGTACTGTAAGTTTTTACAAATCATACTTTTTTACGACTTATTTTTACTTTAATCTTGTCTTTCTTTCAAGATTTTTAGTTAATACCAAAGAACACATACTCAGAAAGAATTGTAACGTCCGTATTACAGCTCACATGGCGTTTGAACTACTCTAGACTTAACTCCAGAGTGACAGCTATCATTTCTAAAAACGTTATCTAAATAAGGACTACTTATACACCAGAAAGGTACCATAAATCTAAAAAGTAAATAATATAACAAGTTGTTTTTTAACCAAATCATACTTTTCTACGATTTATTTTTACTTTAAACTTGCCTTTCCTTCAAGGTTTTTATTTAATACTAAAGAGCATATACTCCGAAAGAATTGTAACATCTGTGTTTATAAATGACAGCTCACATGGCATTTGAACTACTCTAGACTTACCTCCAGAGTGACAGCTATCATTTCTACGTTCGTTACTTAAATAAAGACTACTTATACACCAGAAAGGTACCATAAACCTAAAAAATAAATAATCAATATCACAAGTTGTTTTTTAACCAAGTATAATATACTTCTCTTTTCGGAAAATAAAAGTAGGTAATGAATTCTAATCGAAAACAACAGGAACAATGTATCTGAATATTAAAGTTATTTTACAGCGCATTCTTTTGACGTGATGTACGACCTTACCACTACTGGAGACAGTATGTATTGGTCCGCGCGCGTTACGCGGCGAAAGGGGCAGAATACGGGGTCATTCTATCTTTTTTGCTCCAAAACGCGATTGTTCCGAACAAGAAAGATCGCACAACCTCACGGATCTTTGCATGCTGCTTCCAACCAAGGGCCGATCCAGATTCTCTCCTTGGGGTGGGGGGGGAGTGATATCATAAAAGTGCAGTATGACAAACGAAAGCACGTTGTCGATAGAGGAAAGACACCAGCAACATTCCCATTTCTAGTGTTTAAAGACAGGGTTAGGTGTATTTTTCTGAATTGGAATCTCTTGGGGGGGGGGGGGGGGGGCGATCGCATGAAAGAATAAGTTGTCGACGGGGGAGATGCCAGCAGTGAACATATTCTTAGTATAACATAAAAAAAATCGGGTCTATTTTCCTCAACTCGAAACTCTTGAAGAGGGCGACCACAAAAAACAAGTTGTCGACGAGGGGAGATGTCAGCAGTATACAAATTTCTAATATAAGAGGAAAAATCCTGGACTTAAAGCTCTTGGGGAGGGCGATCGCCCCCACCGCCCCCCTTGGATCTCCGTCTGCTTCTAACAATATATGCTTGAAAGCGTTTACATACGCTGTTCGAAATTAATAATTTTTTGATCCAGTTACGGTTGTTTTTTTGATTATTTTGTACGCAGTTGTACAAAAAAAAAAAGGTATTTCAAGTCTTTTAAAATTATTTCAAATACAAAAATGAATCTCTGAGTATAGCTTATAGGCCCCCATCGGCTTAAAAATTACATTTAACAAGTTACCATATTTCTCCTTCAGACCAAGAAAGGAGAGGTATACTATTTATTTGTTGCGAATTCCACCGAGCTGTTTCAAATCATGAGCAAAATTCACAAAAAAATTGTCCCTATATAATCCCTGTTTCGAGATATGTGGACAGAATGTTATACCTGTCAGACTGTCAATCAAACGATATTTATACACACACCCACATTACCTCTCTACAATATCATATTTTATCTTATAGATGTCTGGCATTTCTTCTTTCCCTTTACTGTTCAATACAGAGACGGATCCAGCCTCCCTTTTTGGGGGGAGGGGCAGTCATATCACAAAAGTACAGTATGGCAAGCGAAAGTAAGTTGTCGACGAGGGGGAGAGATGCCAGCAAGATTCTCATTTCTAGTGTGAAAGTCAGGGTCGGGTCTATTTTCCTAAAATCAAAAATCTAGGGTGTGCGATCGCAAGAAGAGCCAGAATCGGATCTATTTTCCTAAACTCAAAGGTCTTGGGGGGGGGGGGGGCGATTGCAAGAAAAAACAAATTGCCGCCTGGGGGAGGGGTAGCCAACAGCATACACATTCCTAGTATAAGAGGCATAATCGGGTGAGGAGGGCTAAATATCACAGTTTCACTTACATTTAGTTCCGCTGTTTTAAA
This sequence comes from Diaprepes abbreviatus, assembly GCA_034092305.1. Classification (NCBI taxonomy): domain Eukaryota; kingdom Metazoa; phylum Arthropoda; class Insecta; order Coleoptera; family Curculionidae; genus Diaprepes; species Diaprepes abbreviatus. The sequence continues at coordinate 97,321 of JASJET010000415.1, forward strand.
ATATCGTAGTTAAACAGACGTATTGGGGTATTTTACTTCCATTGAAGATATGAAGCACCCAACAAGGCCAGAAATAAATGTGTAGCAACATTTAGAATATATTAAACACAATTTTTACAAGAGGTAAAGCGCTTTCCTTTACGGTTTAAAATATAGTGGGTATTATAGGTGCTCTCTAATAAGCGGGTCAGCTTTACATTGGTATGAATCCTTTAATTTTTTGATAAGGTTGTTTTGATTCTGATTACGTTGGTTCGGGTTGCAACCGAGATTCAAATTTTTTTGTTTATTTTTATGCAAACTTATAGTTTATCTCAGTACGATAATTTTAGTTCTAAAAAAACTAAAACTATTATATAGCCATAAATCTGCTTTATTTCATTGATCAATAAAAAATATATATTAGAGAGAATTTGTATTAAATAATCTCTGCATCATATTAAATTTAAACTAATCTCTATATCAGGTACGTAGTAGACAATTTTGTGAAAAAATTAGAAATATTCTCACGTACCAAAAAAATGGAAGATAAAACGGAATTAAAAATAAGATTTGTTGAAATTTAAATTACAGTCACCATTTTGTCAAAGTGACGAGAATACTGCAAATTATTTTACGAATTTCAGAGACCGTCAGCTGTCCATAAAGTGAATTGGACTCATTTTTTTGTCTGTGCTTTGACGGGCTAAAAGATCTAAGTAAATTCGTAAAAAGAATCCATGGGGTTAACCTTGGCAGCCCCTTCGGAAATTTGGAAACACAATTTTTATTAACAAAAAAATCTGTTTTTCCTGGTCTCAAATTGTCTGTCATTAAAGTGAACGGGTAGTCACACAAATTGAATTCAGGGAAAAAATGGCAGGCAAGTTGCCATGGTCGAAGGGGTGAACTTACAAAAAAAAAATAATGATTTATTTTTGTCTGTTAATGAACAATATGATAGATAGAATAACAAATTGTGTGTAAAAAAAAATAACAGACGGTTTGCTCATAATGAAATCTTTTTTTCTGGTGGAAAATTATGAGTAAATTTCGACCAAGTTTTCACGATCAGAATTTGTCTGCTGATGTGGCTACTTGAAGATAATACTTATCTATGAGGGCTATGAATTTGGCAGACAAATTGAAAGTTGGGAAAATTGTGACAAAGGAAAAGTCGACAAAAAACTTTTTATACTTTCTTTGTTTTTTTTTTGTCTGCCATTTTGTATTTCGATTAGACGTAAATGTTCTTACTTACATTGGCAGACAAGTACAACCCTTCGCAAATTTATAAATAAAAAAGTTAATACTTGAAAACATATGTTACAACATGCAAGTTTCATATTTATAAATAAATTTCCCCGATTTTGTTTTTTGGTCTGCCATTTTGTATTTTGGTTAAAAAGAAAAACAGTTTTGACGATAAATGTGGCTAATAAGTTGCACAGGCAGATGAAGATGTCCATCATTCCGTATAAATATATTTTTGTGACTTTGCAATTTGTTGAAAGAAATTGCTGAAGAAAAAGACACACTTTTCGTCCACAGACGTCGTACAGTGAGCTTTGAAAATGGTGAATGAGATTTCACCGAAACGTCAGCTGCCTTATATGTATATATATATATATATATATATATATATATATATATATATATATATATATATATATATATATATATATATATATATAGTGCCTTCATTTCAAAACGAACCATCCTTAATAACTTTCTTAAATAGAAAAATTTAAAAAAAAGAAAAAACACGTCAATTTAGATATACAGGGGGAAGTTTAATTTTGCATTTGTTAAAAGTCTGTCAATTACCTCCTCACCTCCAGCTAACCTCACTTTGATATGTCAAATGGGAACCCCCACCTTGTGACACATCATTGTAAGCAGCATAAAATTGTCTATCCAACCGTATAAAAAAAATTAAATCGGTTGACGTACAAGCGAACAGTGTGCAAAAATGTCTTGTAATAATGCATAATATATCGGCCTCGAACTTTAGTATGTCAAATGATTACCCTATAGTGTGATACATCATTTTAAAGGGCATACTATCTCCTATTTAGCCAATAAAAAAAAACAAAATCTGTTGATGTACAAGCGAATAGTAAGAAAAGATGTGTGGTAATAATAGACACCTTATCACATTAAACTTTATTATGTCAAATGGCTACTTCATAGAGTAAAATATTATTTTAAATTTAAAATAAATATTTTTTTAAAATAATAAACAGTTAAAATATTTGCGAGAAAAAAACTAAGCCTGTTTTAAAATTCATCGCAAAATTCATTGCAGTCTAATCAATCTAGTGTATTTATTTCAATGATATTTTTTGCGGTACCTGATAGGTACAAAAAATCACTGCAATAAATAAAATTTTTAAGATCTTTAAACACCAGTTGTTTATTATTGTTAAAATTGTCATTGTGACGCCTAGTTGAAACGTGAATATAAATGGTGTATACGCTAGCCGAAAGAATAGAAATAATTTTTCTCTATGGAGCTGAAGATCGGTGCGCTCGTAGAACCGCCAGAGCATTTAACGAGAGGCATCAAGACAAAAACGTGGGCCATAAATATGTACTCGAATTGGTACGAAAGTTTGAAGAAACGGGATCCGTTTGTAATAAAAAATATATTGAGAAAAGGGTTGTAGATGAAGCATGCCAAATCGAGGTACTAGGACAGTTTGCAATAGATCCAACTTTATCCATCTCAAAGGTCGCAGATTTAACCAACATTTCTGCTGACTCTGTGCATAAAGTTTTAAAACAAAATAAGTTTTTTCCCTACAAAATTCAAATTCTTCAAGAACTCGGAGAAGACGATTTTGATAGGAGAATTCAATTTTGCGAATTAATGTGCCAACGAATTGACGAGGACCCCCATTTACCTAAGAATATCTGCTTTAGTGATGAATCAACTTTTTTTCTAAATGGACTGGTTAACAGACATAACTGCAGATACTGGGATAATGAAAATCCGCACCTTTTCCGAGAAGGGCATACTCAATATCCCGAAAAAATTAACGTGTGGGCAGGAATTTATGGCAATGAAATCATCGGGCCATTTTTTTTGGAAGATAATTTAACTGGGCAAATTTATTTAAACCTTTTAGAAAACACAATATACCCTGCCATTGTGCAATCTTTAGAAAATCAAGTGGATGAAAATGCTGTTATGGTACTAAATGAAAATAATTTGCATTTCCAGCAAGATGGAGCTCCCCCGCACTACGCTTTGGCAATTCGAGAGTGGCTTGATGAACATTTTCCAGGGACGTGGATTGGCAGACGTGGTGCAATTGAATGGCCAGCACGGTCTCCAGACCTAACCCCTCTAGACTTTTTTCTTTGGGGGTATTTAAAAAGCAAGGTTTATAAAACCCCACCTGAAAATATTGACGATTTAAAAGATCGAATTGTTCGGGAATGTAGAGGAATTAGCAGAGAAATCCTTGCCAATGTTCGTGGCGAATTTCAAAATAGGCTTTTTTATTGTCTGGCTAATAACGGCGCACATTTTGAACATTTAATAAAATAATTTTCTTCAACTGAATAAAACTGAATAAACTGCTTATATTTAACACACATTTTTGCATCCTAATTGCCTATAACGTCTATTAACTTAATTTTTTTTGACATCGTTGGATAGCAGATCGTACGTCCTTTAAAATGATGTATCACACTATAGGGTAATCATTTGACATACCAAAGTTCGAGGCCGATATATTATGCATTATTACAAGACATTTTTGCACACTGTTCGCTTGTACGTGAACCGATTTAATTTTTTTTATACAGTTGGATAGACAATTTTATACTGGTTACAATGATGTGTCACAAGGTGGGGGTTCCCATTTGACATATCAAAGTGAGGTTAGCTGGAGGTGAGGAGGTGATTGACAGACTTTTAACAAATGCAAAATTAAACTTCCCCCTGTATATCTAAATTGACGTGTTTTTTCTTTTTTTTAAATTTTTCTATTTAAGAAAGTTATTAAGGATGGTTCGTTTTGAAATGAAGGCACTGTATATATATATACATTCATATATAGCATAAGTGTAGACTTCCACTTCTCTTCATACACGACAGCGTCTACATTATAACTGATATTAAATAAAAACCCTTGTTCGAGGGCCAAATTTAAATGGTCATAACTCCATTATGACGCATTTCATGAAAACAACGGGAAAAACAATGTCATAATATGGATCTTGCATCTTTGTTGCGCATGTAGTAATTATATATATATATATATATATATATATATATATATATATATATATATATATATATATATATATATATAGATATATATATGACAAGGGGAAAGGACAGGTAGTTATCAAAAAGCATGGGCGGTTCCAGCTTCTCTCTTCGGGGGGGGGGGGAGGTGACATTGGAAGAGCATTGAAGAGATTGAATTACACCCTCCCTATTTATATACAAGATAGTTCATAGAATTGATTAAATGTCAATGGGATGTCAGCGAGATTCACGTTCCTAATACAGCAGGCATAAGGGTCTATTTATTCACTAAAATAAAACAACTAGATAAAAAAACATGATTTAATTTTGTCTATAAATAATACATTAAAAAGGATTCATGATTGTAAAATTGCCATCAACATTATTATTTGTCACAAAAACGCATAATTTTGTAATTATTAAAATTGTTTGACTTTCTTTCTTGAGTACCCACTTAGCGAATGTTAGATACAATAATTAATATTTATATTTACTATATATATAGCAATTAAGACAGTTAAAATAAAAAAATATAAAATTAGATCTTTAAATAAAGTGTCACAGTACATTTGAAAAGCAATGTCAAATTAGTAAAGCCACTTAATATTTTATAAAATTAAATTAAATTGATAAACGCTATATTTTATTTCAAATTTTCAATAAATTTGTAGTCACCATGGTATATTTTTATTTTTGTGCACATTTTTTGATAATATATTTTCGCTCTCACCCCCACCACTTTCAGTGGTACATCAATAAAATGTGACTAAAACCCTGTATATCAAAAATTACATTAAGAACAAAAAATAGAATTTTTCAGAAAACTATTTATACCAATATCAGTCGCAAATTTAAATACCTAAATATCAAAAAATAATATAACTATCTACAATAAACTTAATTTGCCGCTAATTTTATCAACGTTTTCTTCAAGACCGAATAAACTTAAAACGGTGATTGAACCTCTGGGAATTTGAGTATGTCCGGCATCTCTCACTAAGTAAGCAGGTATTTTTGCTTCTTTTGCTTTTTCATAAAGTTCTATTAGATGCTCGGTGTTATTACCTTTAAGGACAATTTTTTTCTCCCTAAAATCAAATTTAATTTTGCATTGCATGCTTTAATATTTACTCAAACTGTTAAAATGTTCTTACCCAATTTCTTCCCACTGGCTTAAGTCATCTTCCATATTATTTTCTAACATTTCTCTATACAACCCCAAACAAGCATGTCCTACTTGAGCAGCAATTTTTCCTACACCCATTTTTAATGAAGTATTGATAATAAATGTCATTTTATAATATGGCACATCTTCATCTTCCCATTCTTCTTCATCTTCGGCCCCTCGTTCTTTATCTGAACTTTCTTGATCTCCACTTTGAGCTAAAAAGAAAAGATGTGGAAAATATTTATTATCAAGTCTAATTAGGTATGAAAATATGCACTTACCAGAAGTACTTTTGGACTTATTTGCCTCAGGACTATCTGAACTGTTATTGAAAATGTAGTTTATTGCATCATCTGCAGATTTATTACCTGTACAAAATAGTGCCTAAAAATAAGTACAAAATAGTGGTTAAAAATAAGTACATAGTAGTGCCTAAAATTAAGTATTAAATAGTTCCTAAAAGGTACAAATACATAAAAGTTGAACAAATAAAAATTCAACACTACTTTTTAAAATTTTCAATTATCCATTCTTGTAATTCTTAATACTGATTTTCATCTTGAAATTAGGTTACACAGTGTATTGTACCATAGTACAAAGATTAGATCGAAGGAATGTCGTCTTATGGAAGAGATCAAAATTTTCTTGAACATATATTACACAGTACTAAATTTACATCTTAAGTTTTTGATATCAAAAAAAAACATTTTGACTCAATATGTTAATTTTTTTCAAACATTTACCTCTCTAGCAATGTTTTCTGCTATTCCCATGGAAAGTAGAATATTTAGCAGGTCTAAATTGGGCTCAAAATTACTTTCTGCCTGGCTCATTTTAGATTGCTAAAATGTCCGGGTTTTAAGCGGCAAATTAAAAAAAAATTCTTTAAAAGTTTGTCAAGATGCGACTAACCTCAAACTTTGACATGTGAGATAATCTCTTTTCTCGCGCATGTGATGAGAAACATAGCAATTTTATAATGATAGTCGCGACAGTCATGAGGAACTCTGGGAAAATTTCAATTGTGCTTAATCTATTTCAGATTTTGAATATTTTTTGATTTAGTAGACCTATTCTTTCATAACGGTAGAACGTATAAATTATATACAAAGTTATTAAAGCCAAACTCTTTCCTCAACTTTTGACAGTTAATTATTTTACTATTCGTATAAAGTTACCACAGTTTTTGATGCGCCGCCATCTATTAGAGAGATATAAAATATATCCAGTTCTCTGTAAAACTTCAATATCTGTCAAAACACAAAATATACCTCTACGAGAAAACTTTCTCTTATTGAAGGCACTGACGAGTATTTGAACTTTCCCTTCCAATCGCGCGTGGCGCTGCTAGTATTAAGTAAAGGTTTCTTCTTCGCAGACGTTGAACGATTTCCTTTAGTTCATGTTAGATCACAAGCGTGATGTTTTGTACAGCAATATTGAATTTCTAGCCTAACTTTTTTTGTTTTGGATTTCTTATACCTGTGTAATTTTTGCCAAATTGCTTTTACTTTTATCAAGAAAATTTGTTACTTACGTTTTTAAATTGTCAAAAATGTTTGGTGAGAAAAAATCCATCGAAATTCAAGTGTTCTGTCCCAAACTGTACAGACTTGTAAAGTGGCCGATTTCGATTCCAAATCCGAAGTATTCTGTATGATGAAAAAATGGCTAAACGCAATTAACAACCCTCTGTTGAACAGTGTTAATTACGAAGAAATTTATAAAAATCATGTGCTTAGACATTTTTCAGAAGAATCTCTTACACGAGATAGTACAAAAGGAATTAAATATGATGCCTTTCCGGCTTTCTATCTTCCTGAATGGTGGTTATATAACCTACACATTACCATAACAGGTGAATTATTGTAGTAGTTAGTACAAGTATTATCAACATAAAAATAGTGGATTTCTAGTTCTATATGGCAGAGCATAAAAGTTAATTAAGGCTAATTAGTCGGGAGCAATTATCATACCGTTCAACAATTTATATAAAAAATAGATAGATGATACCTTCCTTCTACTTTCAAGTGTTTTAATGTTATGATTGTTCATAATATCTATTTTTGGTATATGCATTTGATATATTCCAGTTTCTTTGTAGTGGATATATCTTAAGAATTTATTCTGTATTTTTTCTATGCTCTAAATATGATTCTCATAACATGGACTCCATATTATTGAACAATATTCTAAAATATTCCTCACATAGGCTACATACAATAACTTAATACATTTAACATTAAACTCTTTATAGTTTCTAACTATATACCCATACATCTTAGAGGCCCTGCTAGTGATATCACATATATGATCTTTAAATGTCAGTCGAGTGTCAAATGTAACTCCAAGATCCCGCATTTCATCAACTCTAGTCAGTGCTCTCCCATTCATTTCATAAACATGATTTAGGTAGTATTTTTTCCTACCAAAACTAAGGACAAAACACTTGTCAATATTAAAATGTAAGTTATGTTTTATTGACCATTGATTTAGTTTGTCCGAATTTTGTTGAAGAACTTGACAGTCATTGTAATTATTAACTTTAAATCATCAGCAAATAATAGTACTTTAGATGCATTAATTTCATCAACTAGATTATTTATAAGCAACAGAAAAAGCAATGAACCTAGGTTAGAGCCCTGCGGTATACTTGAGGAAATGAAAATAAATGCAAAATATGGATTTTTTCTTTTAAGATAATCGCAAATATGTAAATATACTTATTTGTTTTAGCTGAAAATCAAAAAACTGAATACATACCACCAATGAAAATACATAAAACAGATAAATCCTGGGAAATGGCTTCCAATACTATCAGCGATGAAGGTATGTTTATAAGTACATGTTACCATTATATTGTTTGGGCTTTGTTAGATTTTCAACACTGTACCTCTTTTTTACAAATATATGTCTTATTAGATAGTATGACTAATAGTTTGTTTTATACTTTCCAATATATTTAAGATAAAAGTTAATATATATAAAAATTGGACATGTTTTACAGAACAATATCCCAGTGCATCGTCAATGGATGAGGTAAAAGTTTCTCCAAAAGAGAATTTACAAAGCACTTCCACAGCTCAAAATAAAATAGTATCCCCAACTGTAAATGAATTTGAGAAACAATGTTAACTCATCCTGCTAGGATGTTTGCTGGTAAGTTATTAATATTTATAGTATTTTTTTTTTCTACCATTTTAAGGAAATAAAAGTGTTTGTGGAATACAATTAAAATAATTTTTCTTTTCATTTTAATTTAGGCGCAATAACATATTTTCTTAATTAGTTATGGTATCTCCATTTAAATACTATCAATAAATAAAATTCTCTTAACAGATTACAGATAGTATTAGAGGCTTTTTGTTATGAGTTTTTTGTTTATTATAATAAGTATATTTTTTTGATAAATATAAAAGTGACTATAACCATAGTACAGTAATATTTTGTTGTCATAATTTTAAACTTTGAATATTATTTAGTAGTGGTATTAACTTAAATATAACAGAATAATGTATATTTTCAGGTCACAAAAACCTAAAATCAAGAATTCTGAAGGAAGTCAATTTTACTAGGCAAAAATTTCTCTTCCCTTAAGCGAAACATCTTTACGAAAAAGTTGTAGATTCTACTACATAAGCAACATAGCAAGATTAAGCAAGAAAATATCATCATTTAAAACTAGACTTGCTGCAGCAGGACAATTAGCTTTTTCCCTGAAATTTGAAGGGTTGATAAGTCATGTTAACCTTGTGACATACCAGTTCATTTTATCTCAGATTCGAACCCAACACCAAAAGCCAGGAGAATTTCAATTGATGATAAATTACTAGCTTTAACAATTCTTAAAGCTAGAGGAAAAGGATATATACTGTTATCCAAATTTTTTACCATAACAACAAAGCAGACTTTGACAAAATTCTTGAATGAATTATCCTTTAAGGCTGATATAAATGAACACCCATTTAAAAAAATGGAAAAGACAGTCCAAAAAATGAACATTTTGGATCGTTATGCAGTTTTATTATTTGATGAAATGTCAGTAGAAAGTTTTATAAATTATGACAGCAAAGAAGATGAATTAAAAGGTGTTGATTTCGGTAGTGGGACATGGAAGTAACCTCTTTTTTACATTTAGGGGAGGATTGATAAAAAGCCTATCTTTAAAATATTTAATGAAACAAATTATACATGAATTGTCATAGAATTGGGTTAAAAATTTTTGCTACAGTATGTGATCAAAGAGGTCCTAATCAAGCTGGAATGAACAAATATTTTGGATTTTTAAATGACGGTGAAGAAGTTATTCCGCTATTTGATACACCTCATTTATTTAAGGGTTTAAAAAATAATTTATTAACAAAAGACTTACATTTTAAAGTAGGAGAAAGGGACTGCATAGCTAAATCAGCTCTTTTTTTAAAAATTTGTAGGTTATTTACTGTCTTAACCACTCTAGTAAGCAATGTTTCATTAATTTATTTAAAAAAAAGACTGTTCTTTAGTTACTGTATATTTTAATTGTATTTATCTGTAATGTATCCTTCTTGTGGTATATTGCCTTCATTTTAGTCGAATTTGTGTAATACTTTAAGGTTGTATTTGTTTGTCTATAATATTTAGTATAAAAATGCTAAGTACAAAGATACCGTAGTATAAGTTGTACTTTTACTTTGAAATTATGTTCTAGATTCAGGCCTAAAGTAAATAAATTTGTTCCTTCTATTTGTGACTTTGTTTTAATTCACTTTTAATTTAATTTTTTTCTGTTATGGTTGGCACTTTTAGTATATTTATGAAATTATTTTAAAATGTGACATATTTGAATAAGAATCAAAATATTACACATTTTAAAATATTATTTTTATTTATTGAGAACAATACAATATACATGCCCTCAATGGGCCATCGACCGAACTTCTTCAGCCCATCATTTTTTTTTTAAATATTTTCATAAATGTATTAAAAGTACGAACGATCACAGAAAATAATGAATATTTCGCGCTTTCAGTACAGTTTTCTATTTTATGCTAAACGCCACGGTTGTGTTTTAATCTGAACTAAAGGAATGTTTAGCTCCTGTTTAAAAAGAAATCTTTATTTGATACTGGTAGCCCCAGAACAAGAACGTTAGAGAAATGTCGCAACCATGTATTTGCACGCAAAGCCATCCCTTGATGAAGTGAGCGAGTCCCACTTGCTCAAGTGTGTGTTGAAATTGCTTAATAGAGAACCCTGTAGATGGTAGCGCTATCTCGTAGCACCTAGAAATACTTACGATAACAACGCCCTCTCCTAGCAGCTAGACTAAGAAATTATTTAAGGCTTGTAATAAATTTCCAAGAAACAACCCATTTAAAAGAATACGTTATCAAAAAAACATTATACTAAAAAAAGGAATACATAAAAACCATATTTACTTTTAAAATATGGTTTATATTTCATTTCCTTATTTAGTGAAGTGTCTTTGAACAAAATATTCTATTAAACAAGTTTTTTTCTTGAAGGTGCTAAAAATATTAAAATTTATTACAAACCTTTGAATTTATTACTTAAGACTAACTAAAAATACCTAATTCTCCTTTGAACAATTTTATATGAATAAAAATAATTGATTTTTGTTATCGTGAAAATTGGATTTTAAATAGTAATTTCCTAAAAAATTAGATAATTCTGCTAGTGCTTCTAAAGTTGAAACTATGTAATATTTATAAATACATAATATTTCCTCTTTTTAAAACTAATAATACAGCTTAACGAATTGAAAATAATATCCTTGTCTATTTAAAGTCAGCAATGTCAAAAAGTATGTGTAAATATATAAAACTAACAAGTACAAAAAGTTATTTATTTATATTACTGAAATAATAATATACATACAATATATTAATATTAAATTTAGTAGAGCCTTATAACCAAGCTGCAATACTTGATCATTTCCATATTATACCTGTAAAAAAAAGTATATCAATAAAAATTGAAACTGTGACTTACCAGAGTGAATTAAATTTAAACCCAGTCTAAACTGAAAGCTAACAGCTAGATTCACTAACAAGGTTTAAGATTTAGACCCACAGAAGTTAGATCTACCAGACCAATTTTCTTTTGTTTATGATACTGTCATAATTTATATTACATATGTCAACAAATACAACATATAGGGATATTAAGAATAAAAACCTAGCGATAAAACCTTGAAATATCTAAGAGAAATAGTTATGTCCGAAAATGATAAAATTTTCCATTTTTGCAGGTTCAGTACAAAAAGAAAATTATTTTTAAGGTTCAAAACTTGTTTGACTGATTGTTATTCACGTCAGTTCCAACTTTCTACTGTGAATTTAGACCGGTTTTACAGTTACAGCATCTTAAATACTTTTTTATATATTAATTGAAAAAATATTTTGTTTTTAAATAGATGGAAATGAAAAATTTTGTTTGCTTTTATATGACAAGAACTCTCCCTACCCCTAAAACACCTTTTTACACTTGAAAATAACTGTAATAATTACTTGAGATATTCAAGATAACTTTTTTATTGGTTGAATGTTCCTACAAATCATTTTAAACTAAAAAATGACAGTAGTAAACTTCAGCCATTAATATAAAAGGTTCTATAACAAGTTTAAAAATTAACATAATTTATACATTACTTAAATAGATATTCAACAATTTAAACAGTAAAAAGAGTGATTTTCTACACGACGACTTTTTCTCAGTTGGAAGGTCCTGAAATATCATTTTAAAATAAAAAAGACTACAAAAAAAATACAACAGCTTGAAGAATCTAAAAAGTAAAAAGAAATGATCTAATTAAAGAATGGCTTATAAATTATATATACAGACAAAAAGCAAAATTATTTATACTTCATAAAAATATACAAACATTATTCACAATATAACCAAATCATATTATAAATTAAAACGTGAAAAGAAAGTTATTTTCTAATTTTAAATCTGCCAGTACCAAAATCAGTAACTTAGTTGTAACCCATCATATTTTATAAAGATTAAAGCTTCAAACTTTTACAATATCCATACTATTGATAGAAAACGGCTCTAAATATTTTGAGGGAGATGATCTGTTAGAATTATGCTACTGATATATTACTAAAATTAAATCATCATAAACTTAATTTCTGCGTTTTAAATCTATTACTTTTTTTGAATGTCCCTTAGAAAACTCTGAAACTTTTTTCAATCTTTACAAAACTTAAAAATAGATAAACGTAAACATAAAAAAAAGATGCAAGCATTTTACAGACATTATCTGTCATGTCTATTAAATTTTGATTCGCTTACTTTAAACAGGTGATATTATACTCTTTAAACTGGACAAATAGATGTTCACTATAAGTATCAGAAGCAAAAATTTTGTTATTACATTGAGAACATTTAGGTAAGGTATATAAAGTTTTCCATTTCAGCTGGGACTCAAACAAACATGCTCATGCCTTCAGGGCTGGCACCCTTCCTATTGGGCTACTGAGACTCATGAATAATAGTTAAACTAGCAAAATTTCACATTCAAAAGTCACACTTTTATGTCTAAAATATGTAATTGAAAAACACCGAAACTGTCGTTTGCTTTTCTGTTAAAAAAAACTTCATTATAGAAATTTATCTTTACCCTTTAAACAAAGCTTCAATATTAACATGTTATGCTTTGTCATAAAATAACTCAAATCTAATATAATAATGTTCAGAGTATATTTATTAAATGTTCATAATAAACTTTAACTATATCTGTTATTTGTGTTTAATGATGTTATCTTAAATATATGTAACACTTTAAAAAACCACCTTACGAACCTAAATTCATCTTAGTTGACTAAGTTTGTTTGTAAGTAAAAAAAAACATAACAATAGCATTAAACAATATTTATTTACATAGAATAAAATTTAATATATAATGAACATTGACATTACAATTTCTCTAAAAAAGCAGCCTTTGAAAAAGGTACTGATTTTTTACTTTAATTCTAAAATAAATTCCTCCGATTTAAAAATTAGGAGGAGAAAACAAGATGATTTTATTAAAGAAAGAATAAAATTCTCTACTATTTATCATGATAAGTCACATTTAGACTAAAACTATGTTACTTTTCTAAAATTACGACTGCAAAATACCATCAACTAGTTTTTCTCATGTTCATACTGGTGAAAAAAGTGAAATTTACACTACTAAACACAAAAAAATAAAAGATCCTAGAGGCAAAATTTGAAACTCCTATAACTGACTAGAAACCCTTACTCTACAATCATCTACGAAAACCACCAAACAAAGTAAATATTTATAACTCATTGTACCTCACCAAAGTTCAAATGTAATATGTGAGTTTATAATTTATTTAATAAAAATTGAAAAGCTTTAGTATTTCTAACTTTAGATCTACATTTTTTTGTTATGTATCGCATTATACGAGCAAAAATAAAAACAAAACAAAGCAGGATTTTGAGGCGGGTGATTGTTATTACAAGTTATAATTACTACTAGTTAAAAATTAACTTACAGATCATACTTACAATACCTGCCTTTCGCCACCCAAGCATGAAAACACGATACAAAAATTTGGGGCCACGTATGAATTACCATGCGTCTTCTACAACAAAATACGAACTATAAAGTAAGTGATTGGAAAAGTATAGAAGAATTCTGTCTTTCCTTACCAAAAATTTTGGGAAAAATACTGAAAAACGGTGAAAACTTCATAAAACACTCGAAGCAAAACCCAAACACCTTTTTCGGAGACAACTGACACAATGTCACACATTGTTGCCAACATAGAATTAATTTTTAAAATGTTTTTTTTTTGCATTTTTATTAAAAAAAGATCACTTATTTGATAATTTGATACAGAAAACACAATATTATTCATGTAAAGTTCGTAAATATCGTTAAATGGACTAAAAAATTCTATTATTAGTTCTAAATAGAAAATTCCTAATGTTTGAAGGTCATAGATATCGATTTTTTCCCGCCGCTGAAGTGGGCGCACACCCCCTCAAATTCGATATTGCCGTACACTCGTATTCTAGTGACACGGCCCTGAAGTGAATATTTCGCGAATTCAGTACAGTTTTCTATTTTGTGCTAAGCGCCACGGTTGTGTTTTAATCCGAACTAAAAGAATGTTTAGCTGCTGTTTAAAAAGAAACCTTTATTTGATACTGGTAGCGTCACATGCGACTGGAAGGGAAAGTTCAAATACTTGTCCAGTGCTTTCCATTGGACAAATTCTAGTAGAGGGATATTTTATGTATGTGTTGAAGAACACAGTAATTTTATAATAATAGTCGCGACACTCATAAGAAACTCCGGGAAAATTTCAATTGTGCTTAATCTATTTCTATTTTGAATATTTTTCTGTTTAGTAGAACTATTTTTTCATAACAGTAGAACGTACAAATAATATACAAAGTTATTAAAGCCAAATTCCTTGTATAACCTTTGACAGTTAATTATTTTACTATTAGTATAAACTTACTACAGCTTTTGATGCGTCGCCATCTATTAGGGAAATGTAAATTATATCCAGTTTACTGTCAATCTTCAATATGTCAAAAATAGGAATTCTTTAAGATATCGATACATACTGGTTCGATATTTTTCGAAAGTATGGAATTACAGTATCGATATTTTTGTCTATTAATAGATTAGCCGATAGGATTGAAAATTTAAAAAAAAAAAATTCCAAAAATCAATATTCTTGAAATCAACTGATTTTCGTAAGTATCCACACACAATCCATAAACCTTATTCAAAAATATTCAGAAGATGCAAAAACCAGGGGTGGCTGCAGCCTCTCTCTTTGGTTTGTTAGCAGATTCCTCGAGCTGGAAGAAAATAAAATATTTTGAATTAAAATTATTTTTCCGTTCAGTATATTATCCTGGAATAAAAATTTCATCAGATTTTCTGACAGCTGACGCAAAAATACCGAATATATAACCTCAAATTTTAACAGCAGTTTTGCTACATTGTGCATATTGTTTTAATTTTTTAGAAAGTTTTTATAAATAATAGTATAATAGTGGCTGAAATGGCCGAAAAAATCCTAAAATATTTATCAGAAAATAATGAAGTAAACACTTTGAAATTAGCGGAAATATTCGGAGAGGATCATCAAAAAGTTATCGGAGCCCTAAAAAGTATCCAAGCAAATGGGGACCTTGTTAAAGCTGAATCGATAAGTCAGAAGAATATTGAACTTACTAGTGAGGGCAAGTTAATTGCTAAAGGAGGTATGTAATTGATTATTTAAAGTTTCGTTTCTTTATCGATATAAAATTGCATGTAAAATTTTTATAGGAAGTCATGAAGCTAATCTATTTAATGCCCTACCAGAAGAAGGAATGGCACAATCAGAATTAATGAAATTACCTAATAGTAAAGTAGGCTTTAGTAAAGCAATGTCGAATGGATGGGTATTAGTGGATAAAAGTGTCAATCCACCTTTAGTTAAGAGAAAAGTTCCTGAAATTAAAGATGTGGCAAGTATTTAATATTAAAAATTGCTTTATTGTCTATGCTATATTCTTAATTTTTCTAGAAGGTAAACATATCTAGAAGATGATGCAATAAAAAAATTTATTTATGATAATATGCAAGAAATTTATTGTGCTATTTTCAGGTACAAGAACATCTCAAATTAGTAGAATCTGGTAAACACTCGGAATTAACAGACAAAGAAAAAACAGACTATAAGAAGAGGAAACTGATTCAGGAATCTATTATTAAAAGTTTTGTTTTAACAAAAGGGCCTGAATTCAGTTTGTCTTTGAATAAATTGGAAACTGATCTAACTGCAGATATGTTGACTGCTGGAAGCTGGAAGACTTTGAAGTTTAAGGAATACAATTTTGATGCACTAGGTAATGAAATATGTAATACTGTGGAACTTTGTAAAAGCGAACCTAAAAATTTTAGTACTGTGTAACTGGTAATGAATGAGTAATGTAAGTAATATGTTTCAGGAGTACCACCAAGCTCTGGCTTTCTCCATCCACTCTTAAAAGTCCGAGCTGAATTTCGCCAGATTTTCTTAGAAATGGGGTTTTCAGAAATGCCAACGAATAACTATATTGAGAACTCGTTTTGGAATTTCGATGCTCTTTTCCAGCCACAGCAGCATCCAGCTAGGGATGCCCACGATACTTTCTTCATTTCAGATCCTCAATTTAGTTACAAGTTCCCTGAAAACTATCTTCAAAGGGTCAAAACAGTGCATAGTAAAGGTGGATATGGCTCTCAAGGGTAAGTGAAGAAGATTTAAGATGTAGACCTGTGCAGTATATTCAAATACAGTCTTAAATAACCCTGAGTAATATTTTTACACAACTTGTGGTATTGTGGTTTGAAATAAAAAGAAAAAAGTTTTTCTTAGAGGTTTCAGATAAGATAAGAAGTTGTCGTAGAGAGCTGAAATATGAAAAATGTTTAATTTTTATGGAGTTTTTGAAAATTTTATGCTTTTTAGTTATGGATATAACTGGAAAGTGGAAGAAGCTCAAAAAAATTTACTTAGAACTCACACAACCGCTGTTAGTGCCAGAATGCTTTATAAATTGGCCCAGCAAAAGAAATTTAAGCCTGTTAAGTTGTTCAGTATAGATAAGGTAAGATAAAATGATTTTGTTAAGTTTTTGAGTCCATATCACTATAAAGACACATGAATTTCAGATTTTTTTGTAATATTATCAAAAATTACATATTTTTAAAAGCAACATCAATATATATATATATATATATATATATATATATATATATATATATATATATATATGTTGTTGCGTAATGGTTCACGGATGGGAACTTGTGATTCAGTATTAATCCGGGAATACATCCATTCGTTCGTTTGGTTTTCGTTGATCTACAACCACCAAGCACAGAAGATGCCAAATGAGATTTTGGCGAAACGTCTGCAAACTTCTACAGGAAACCAAACGAACGAACGGATGTATTCCCGAATTAATACTGAATCATATATATATATATATATATATATATATATATATATATATATATATATATATATATATATATATATATATATTATATTATATTATATTATATTATATTATATTTGGTAAATTCACCTCTTTTTATGTGAAATTTAGGTATTCAGGAATGAAACCCTCGATGCTACACATTTGGCAGAATTCCATCAAGTTGAGGGTGTTATTGCTGATCACAATTTAACTCTTGGTGATCTTATTGGAGTTTTTGCAGAATTTTTCAAAAAATTAGGTGAGAATTCAATTAAATACTTCATTTATAATGTTAGTTAGTAGTCTCAAAAGAATGTTGATTGTTGTTATTTGGTAATTATTTTTTCCATTACTATTTTGAAATTTCTAATCGAGGAAGATTAAATTAAAGAAAGTTTAACAAAATTATAAATAAAAATTTTAAGTTTTTTAAGTAAGAAAGTAAATTATGTATGTCGTTTTTTATACAGTTTTTATTTTAAATAGTAGATTTGATGCAAATATGTTTTTATATATTTTATTCCATATGTAGTATGTATTTTTGTTAGGCTGAATTTAGCTGTGCAAAGCATAGATATATAAAATTATATACCCCGGGTCCTGTAGGGAGGGAAAGTGGTTTCTGGTGCAAGAGAGAAAGGAGTAATGAGGAACACAACCTGTGTCATTATAATGGACGGAGCATGTGATCACCTTTACCGTCAAACTTACTTCATGGTTTTACATGTGCACACTTTACTCCGCCCATTAGAGATTGTTCTTATTTACTCGCATCGGGGGCCACGTTTTCACTATGGGATCCACGGTTTGTCATTTTATATTTCTATGGTAATTTATGTGATGGTAATTTCAAGTGTTTATGCTGTAAAAAGTATATAAATTTCTAATATGGAAAGACATACTTTATTTTTTAACTGAAATGTAATTTTCAAAACTCTAGGCATCACCGAATTGGACTTTAAACCTGCCTACAATCCCTACACGGAACCCAGCATGGAAATCTTTTGTTTCCATCCAGGTTTAGGCAAGTGGATCGAAATAGGAAACTCTGGAATTTTCCGGCCTGAAATGTTGTTACCAATGGGTTTACCGGAAGACGTCACTGTCATCGCATGGGGATTGTCTTTGGAGAGGCCTACAATGATTAAATATGGATTTAATAACATAAGGGACTTGGTTGGACCTAAGGTTGATTTGGAGATGGTTCAAAAGAGTCCAATTTGTAGACTAAATAAATAAAAATATATAATATTTAACAGAAGCAATTTTTTTTTTAAATATCTTAATTTATTCCGCTCCTTCCGCAACATCCTCTATTTATCATAGGTCGTATTGGAAATGTTGAAAGCAAACATCTCAAAGACGATTATTTAAATCAACATTTGCAAAGCATCCCTTTTTTGTATAGCACAGATAGAAACGTAGGTTTTCTTTTATTTAAAAGAAGATACACTAAGCCGCAAAAAAGTTATGATTTTTTAAAGATGCAGAACACCGTAGATGGCTCCCTCTACAAGTAACAGCGAAGCTATGAATAGAATTAGATTACTTTAAAATTGGCTTTAACATTATGTATTTTAGTTAATATTATTTTTTTAATTAAAGGTATGAGCGCATATTTCTTTTTGGTTGAAACAGATCTAAAAAAATACACTAAGCCGCAAAAAAGTTATCTTCTTCAAGACGCGCACAACATCGTACGTGGCGCACACAACTAACAGAAATACCATGAATAGAATTGGATTTCCTCAAAGAGACGCGATCACCAATTTTTGCTTAAATAGTGACTTTTTTGAAAAGTTAATTTAAAACAATCAAAACGCAAAATTTAGCTGTGACATTCTGTATTTTGGTTAGAATTAAATTATAAAAAATGTTACACTAAGCCGCAAAAAAGTCATCATCTTTTAAGTACGCTCACAACACCGCAGGTGGCGCCCTCTACAACTAATATCAAAAGTATGAATAGAATTGGATTTCCTAAAAAATTGATGGACAACTAGTTTTTGCTTTAAAAAAAAACACACTAAGCCGCAAAAAAGTTGGCTTTTTAAAAACGCGCACAATCGTACGTGGCTCCCTCTATAACTAACGATAAAACCATGAATACAATTGGATTTCCTCAAAAAAAAAAACCCGGTCACCAATTTTTGCTTAAATAGTGACTTTTTTGAAAAATTAATTAAAAAAATCAAAATAATGTTATTTTAAAGCACTACTTTATTTATACGATTAATATCTTCAAAAATATTTAAAAATATTATCCATGGATGTGTTTCATGGGATGTCTCCTGTCGCCCAATTCTACAGGGCGGTTCATATTTGCCAGTACAGACGGTGGTATGTTTTCTATCATCATTGTTGAATTACAGTCATTCTGTGACATGTCAAACAAGTATGATAAATCAATGTCGTATCTAGGAAGTTTGTCTCTAAGATACGATATTACGTTGATACCCAAGCTTGATTCTCTGCTCATAATGAAGCTGGATAGATATCTAAAAAGAAAAACATATCTCAACAACAAACGGTTATTATGGTCAAAGTAATGAATAAATTTAGAAATGACATATGACGTTAGTGACGGAGTTGAGTGATTTTGGTTTACATAACTCGTATTAGTTGGTATCACATTGACGTAAAGTTCAGGACTGGACTTTAAATATACTACGTCATTTTATATAAAATTATTCTACTTTAATTTATTAGATAGATGTCGTATAAGATTAAACTGTAGGAAAAAAAACTTCTATATTTATTTACAAATAATATGATAATTTCAGCAATTTATTATTAATTTACTAATCTATAGAAATTTAGAATTCCTTATGATGTCATTTTTCTGACAAAACAAAGAGTTATGTCAGTACTTTGAGTATATAATCTTTTTTTAACATTTTATTTTAATACAATATTTTTCCTTATTGGTTTCGATTTTTTATTCGGGAAGAGTATTACATTGTGTTATGATTTGTTAATTTTTACCTTGGTACTTTTGATTTTTCTGCACAGTGTAGTAACAAGGCCCACGAAATGTAGTCGGAGTCCAGAATGTAAGTATTGTACACCCCTTCATCTATAAATAAATAAGGCATGATAACTACTTAGGGTCTTTGATTTAAGGATAGAAAATTTTTGTATACAGGGTGGTGCAATAGTGGGGCAAAGTACTCTATCTCATTTTTCAAAAAAATTGAAAAAATGTTTTAATAAAAATTGTATAATATGAAAATTTCTACAAACAAAAAATATTTTCAGTTATACATGGTATTTTATCACAGCTTGGCGCTAAAAAAAAATAGTTTTTTTTAATGGGATCACCTGTAATATTTTTGCATTTTTGGTTTCCCTTAAGAAGTATTCGTATGATAGTATAAATTCACCAAATTTTCAGAAAAAAAACATGGTCCTTTATAATTTACTATATTTTTCAATATATAACAATTATAGTACCACAAAATTGCTATTGAAAAAGGTAAATGTACTACTAAAGGTCTAATATAACGCCTAGGCAATTATCTCACACAGAGTGTTTGCCAACATTTTTCCCGTTTATTGAAAAGTAAATTAATTTTTCTTTGGTATTTTAAATGGAACAACCTGTATATAACTACTTTATCATGTACTATTATTGTTTCTCTAGTTTTCCCATACCTATCGGCACTAGTTTTCCCTGTATATTCATTTTTATTAATTATAAACAAAATATTATAGACGACCATGTGTTTTTTTTTAAATTTGGTGAATTTTTTGAAAAAGTTGGCAATTTCGCAACAAAATTCAAATCCAGATAAGCTATCATATGGTTCTTGGGGAATTCAAATATGCAAATATATATGGGTATTTTATTAAAAAAATATATTTTTTTAGCGCCACGCTGTCATGAAATACCATGTGTTATTGAAAATATTTTTAGATTGTAAACACTTTCATATTATACAACTTTTATTAAAACATTTTTCAAATTTTTGAAAAATAAGGGAAATAGGACACTTCGTCATATTATTGCGCCATCCATTATATTATTTATTTCTTTACCACGCCACTGTACACCTTGACCACTTTGGCTGTATTCTTTTGAGTAAATTATCACTGATCAAAGTGAAACAAGTGAAACTGATAACTTCATGTTCTTTTGAATATGCATTTACTTGTCATTGGGTCGAAGTGATCATGATTACTTCAAGTGATAATTACTCAAAAGAAATATACCTTTTAACTCCACAGTTACCTCTAGATCCTCTGCTGCTCCCTTGGAAGCACGAACTTGACATATAAAACTGGACCGCTCATGTATAATACCTCCCTTGTATTAAAAATGACCCCACCATGTTCCGTGTCATTACGTGCAAATAATTGGCTTGGCAACAATGAATTCCCTAAGTTTTTATTATATTGGTGAAAGTGTGTTTTTGACATTGAATACTTTTCCTTTTGTCAATTTTTGATTTTGCTATTTTATGCATTTTATCACATTTTATGTAACGTTTTACTGAAAATTTGAAACAGGAACGTAAATTTTAAGGTATTTTTTTTTGGTATACCAATCTGGTAAATTGTAATTTATTTAATTGGTAAGTTTTAAAGCATTCCATAATAATTATTTAAAATTTTACCGTAGAATCAAATTGTGAATCTAAAGGTAACAAGTTTAATCTTGTGTTATCAATATTTTAGTTTTCTAAAAGAAAAGAAACTTCAAATTCAAGAGCTGAAGCAAATTGGTCATGATCATAATTCTTTTATACACCAGATGAGTAAGTCTATTCAGAGCATTTTTCTGGAAATAGTTTTATACAAGAAGATGAACAAAAAGTTTGTGGTGTGCTTCTTACAAATAAACTGCCTGAAAAAAGCTATGAAGCACTGTTTGATGTAAATATCTTGAAGCAACTAAACTTAGACTGAATAACATACACTGTCTTTACAAAAAAAGTCCCCTGAATTAGGTGTGAATTAACCAACAACCATATCGTTTTGTCATGAAGTTAATGTTCTACTAACATATAAAGCTGAACATCAAAACTGGTATGCTGTTAAAATTAAAAATGATTATACGTTTAAAAACCAATATGCCATATTAAAATAGAAATAAATGATTGCATATAATATGAAATTTTTCAATATTATTAAGCATGTTTGGAAATTACATAAATTTTACTTTTATGTACTTGTTTTGTCTAAAAACAAAATAATAACCTTTTATTTAAATATGTTATTAATTTAAAATAAATTTATATTTAATTACTTATTATTTTAAAAAAATAAAACAAAAATTCTTGATTTTAGCTCAGATAGTAAGGAAATTTGTGTCATGAAAATCCTTTGTCAAAGTAGTGAGAAGCTGTGATTGATTACCATTTCAAAAATTGAACCCTAGGAACGGTCAATTCTGGATCCTCAAACAGTTAAGTAAATGAAAAGTTTGACCGAGTGTAAAAATTAAAAGTTGCTAGTAAATCTTTATGTATATATTTAGATTAAAAATGATTATATTAATGTAAGAATCCCACTCTTGTATTTACAATCTTTTTTATATTTAAAGTGTCTTAATAAATATTATTTTGTTTGCAATTAAATATAGACTGCTTTAACACTTCATCCACAGATTAATTTTTTTTCTTATAAAAATGGTTTAGTACATAATGTTATTTTACTTCCTTTAAATTAAAACTTCGTTATTATGAAGGCAATGTCAACATTATTATGAATGTTAATCCTATATAAATACCTAACATATCAGTTCATATCGAGGAGAAAATATTTTTAACAAAGACCTAATTGAAGTTATTTTTAAATGATGAAACTCTATTACTTTGCGATAGATTATAGGGACATTTCAAGACCTTACATTAAACAATATACATGTCTTAATACTTTTTTTCATTAACTTCTTATAGTCTACCTCCGAAGAAGGATGTAGATTATGCTAATGTTATTTACAAAAATACTCACTGACTTCCACAATCTTTTCCAAAACAGATATTTAAAAAAAAAATTAGTCTTGATTTGTTTTTGGTGTATATTTCACATTTTAGTTATTTTGCTAAATAACAGTTTTATTGTAAAAAATAAAATATGTAAACAGTCATAGAAAAAGTATTTTCATTTATTTATAAGAACTAACATTTCATGCTTGTTGTCTAAAAATAAAATTGTTACATATTTATGCTGTTCTAAACAAGTAAAAAAAATTAGCTTTAAAGGAATTGCTTTGAACAGAAAAATTATAATCTTGAAAAAACTAAAAACAGAAATTCAAGCTAATTATGGTTTTAAGGAAACAATTATCCCCGTCTTTTTTATTTAATATACTCAATTAACCTGTTAAGTAAAACAAGGAAGAGCGATTTATTGTTTTAGATATACTATAGAAAGAGTTATTGTCCCCCCCCCCCCGTTCGTGTTGACATTCATACACGACACATTCACTCCAATATAAGAAACTAGCAGGGAATTTAATGTTGCCATACAAATCATTGTACCTAATGGCGACCAATAACGGGGGCTCAAAAACTTATTTTCATGAACAGTCCAGTTTTATATGTCCTGTTCTTGCTTGGAAGGCTTCAGCGTATTCTGGGGAACGTTAGCGTCGGTGATGGAAACATTTATTTTAACGAAAATAGATCAAACTTGACAAAATGGTGACAGCATTTTTAATAAGGATTCGTATTTGTGCTAGGTAAGTCATTTTGTGAACTTTCAGTTCTGACTAAAAGTTTAATTCCAATATCTGTAAATATTTCAATGAAAACTACCTACATTTCTAAAAAAGCAGTGATTTTGTGACAGGAATTCTATATTTTCTTTTATAATTTCCTCTGGGATCTGCTCCAGTGATTTATGAGAATTACAAAATTCACGTTGGAGCATTTCTTGAGAAAAGTATTAAAGAAAGTATTTATGTAATTTTTAGTTTTAAAATATGCAGCTAAAAATATTAAAGGATTTGTAGATGTAGATAATTATGATTCATTCTGATCTAATATTTAGTTAATTTAGGTAACATTGCCGATTTTTAATTTATTTTATGCTCAGTGGTGGTTACAAAGTAAATTTTTTAAACTATTTTTATATTATTTATTTGAACGTCTGGCAACAGAGCAACAGCATAACATACGCAGATTTTTCATAAATCTCCAGTTGAGAAACATTTTTTTTTTGTGAAAAATAACTGAAAAAATTCACTCTTACAAGAATCTTCGGAATGAGTCCAATGCGCGGGTTCAACTGGATTCGGTATCACCCAAGTTATGTTTCCAATGAGTTGTTCGTTCAGAGGATCGTCGGTGAAACTGTAAGTGAAATTCATGGTGATCTCTTCTAGCGATGACATCGTGAAATCTGCTCTCATGCACCGGTATGCTAGCGCTTCTTCTGAACTTGCGTAGTATTCTATTACGAACCATTTTCCCAGCATCTAGAATCAAGATTTAATAAGGAGTTTACGCGTATATAAAAATTTCGAATAATAAGAAATGTAATCTAGTTCTTTTTTTCAGAAATTTAAAAAATTTCGGAATAAGAAAATGTCTTGGTTTGTTATTACCATAGATAAAATATTTATAGATCCGCAAAGTTTAATCCCAAAAACGGCAAATTTAGGACAATAAAATGTAAACATCGTAGATCAGATGTCGGCATGCACACTACAAAATGATCAGGTGACCATCGACAGGACCGAACTTCGAAAATCTATTTAGTTAGTTCAATTAGTCATAAATGGTGTCTAAATCAAGTAAATTATCAAAGTTACAACCATGGTTGCAATCTTTAGTAAAAAAGTCGGTGTCATGTAACTATCTCGTTCTGGGAGTCATATCATATGGGCACAAATAATATCTGAAGCAGGAGGGAATAATCCGGTCTGTATCTGCCGATGGGAGTTAGTTTAGTCATTTCTTATACTGTGAAAGTAAAATTGTGAAGAAAATGTATCTTACTATTTCTCTAATCTATTGTTTCCGTCTGTGTGCGTTAACTTTCTTGTTGTAGGGTGGGAATGAATAATTAACATTTTGAAGGTCAGGCAATTTATTCCCTAATTATTAAAAAATAATGACCTTCTTTTCCTTATTGATACGAAATGGGTTTGTCTAAAGGATATGCAGGATTTAAAAATAATTTTATATAATAATATTTTTCTGTCGTAATGGTGAACGGAGCATATATTTTCTTATCTCAATTTTTTCGACAAAATGATGAAAATGTTATTTGAAATAAAATAAGTGAACAAGGTCATTGCTGGGGGTGAATAAAAAAAATATACCAAAAAAAAAAGAAATTCACATTTTTTCTAACTTATTTCGTAATATTTTGCTTTTGTTAACATATTAATGAATTTTTAATTTGACGATTTCAAAGTGGGGATTGCCATGACAACATGAATCATGACAATTTCATAAAATGAGTACGGACATAACTAATCTGAATTTACTTCCAAAATCCAGTATTAATAATGAACAACGCTTTTTAACGTCATGTCCTCAATCTTCAGACATACAAAATAATAAATCATAGAATGGCTGCAGAACAAAAAAAAAAACATTTGAGCTGGGTAGAAACATCGGTTAAATATAAGGTGGATGAAGTTATGCGAGAATATGGACATTGTGCAAATTAGCAACTGGAAAAAAGTTGTTGGCAATTTGAAAAAATAATTCAAACAGAGCTTAGAAATTATAGAGCCAATAGCCGATTCTGGCTAAAATATAAACCTTGTACTGAAATATTTTATGTATATAACAAAATAATAATGCATTATAATTATTGTAAGTTATATATGTAGGTTTTAAAATATTCCAACTTCATTTTGAGGATGTATGTTTTTATTTATGTAAGTAATGTAATAGATGGAGAAATTGTATCATTTCTTGACATATTGATGAATGTACTTTTTTCATATGATTGAATAAACTATTCTATGGATTGCTTAAAAGTTCAGTTTATCTTTTGTAATCATTTGGAAAGTGCTAAAAATATATCATACTACATGTTTTGGAAACTTAATGTTATACGAAATCACTATAAATCCAAAAAATAAACACAAAAATGGCGTTGAGCCGATACTGTGCTGTTTACGGATGGCGCTGCGAAACAACCGATCGATAATAGGAAGTCGCTTATGCGCATGCCCTTATCTGATCAACGTCCAAAAATATGACTGGCGCCCGATGTGCAGAGACGCATTTTTTCGCCCATGGTTTGCCATTTTTTGGCTTTAGCAGCCGACAAAAGTAGGGGTCCATAGTAGAGGTCAGTGGTTATTACTCGATGGAAAATAGACTTTCGTCAATAACAAAACTGTAACTTTGGTTTTTTGACTGGAATGTGTTCATTTCGACATCCTATAAAACATATCTCGATGACTCTGAAAGACCTGTGCAAAAAAAAAATGGCGGACCAAAAATGGTCACGATTTTCGGTTTTTTGAAGTTTATCTCGAAAAGTAAAAGTGGTATCTAAAAATCTTTTAAACAAAAGTTGTAGAGAATCAAAAAACCTATCGATTCATGTAATATAAATTGTAGATGGCGCCACTAGTTATCGATTTCAAAGGGAGTAGTAAGCAAATTTTGAGAAATTACATAAAAATGACTATAAATATGAACTAGGCAACGTAGCCCTTGACAGCGGTCACGAATGTGACATAAAACCACAAAATTTATATGTCAAATTCGCGAGAGCGATGACGTTAGCTGTATTCTTTACAATAATTATCAAATGATCAAAGTGAAAGAAGTGAAACTGATATCTTCATGTTCTTTTGAATATGCATTTACTTGTCATTAGGTCGAAGTGATCATGATTACTTCAAGTGATAGAACTGAAAGTAATAATGACTCAAAAGAATAACCGTATCAAGACGGAGTGCTAGCGATGACGTTAGTATAGAGTGACATCATTCATTTTGGTGTTCGTTGTGACGTGACTTGAAGGAGATTTAATTAAATTTTTATTATTAAATAATCCCCTAATTTACTAACATGGTTTAGCTTTAAAACTGGTCTTAATTAAAGCTTTTGTTTATTTTAAGGAGACAACTATTACTATTACATATTTCAAGACTTTATCTCTAGGTTTTTATTCTTAATTTTCCTATATAGGGTGTTTTTTATAGAGGTATAGAACTTTAAGTTGGCAACACTTTTTTAACTGGCGGCCATTTTGTCAGCTATCAAGTGATTTATGTTTAGTTTGGTTTGGCATTTCAACATGAATAGACTGACGCCTGAACAACGCTTCCAAATTGTGCAAATTTATTTTGAAAATCATTGTTCTGTTCGAAATACGTATCGTGCGCTACGTCCATTTTACGGTCAACATAATCGTCCATCAGAGCAATTAATTCGATTAACTATGGAACGTTTTCGCACCACGTTTACTCTAAATGATAATAGGCATCCACAGAGACGTCGTACAGTGCGTACAGAAGAAGTCATTGCTGCTGTAGAGCGTAGCGTAGAGGAACACCCGAATCAGTCTATACGCCATCGTGCACAGGAATTGGATATGTGTCCATTCACTTTATGGAAGATTTTGCGGAAAGATCTTGGTTTGCGTGCTTACAAAATCCAACTCGTGCAAGAATTGAAGCCACACGATCACCTAGCAAGGCGTAGATTCGGTGAATGGGCCCAAAAACTGACTGTTTGGTGTGCTTTATGGGCTGGTGGAATCATTGGTCCGTACTTCTTTAAAAACGATGCCGGTCAGAACGTTACAGTCAATGGTGACCGCTATAGAGCCATGATTACTGACTTTTTCGTTCATCAATTGAACAACCATGATGTGCAGGAGCTGTGGTTTCAACAAGAAGGCGCAACATGTCACACAGCTCGTGCTACAATTGATTTATTAAAGGAAACGTTTGGTAACCGCATAGTTTCACGTTTCGGACCCGTGAATTGGCCTCCAAGATCGTGCGACTTAACGCCGCTAGATTATTTTCTGTGGGGATATGTGAAGTCGCTAGTCTACGCCGATAAGCCCGAAACGATTGATCACTTGGAGGACAACATTCGCCGCGTTATTGCCGATATACGGCCACAAATGTTGGAAAAAGTCATCGAAAATTGGACCTCCAGATTAGACTACGTCCGAACCAGTCGTGGCGGTCATATGCCAGAAGTCATATTTAAATTATAATGCCAGAAGGTTATCTTTCGAATAAAGTAAATTTCATGTCAATTTAAAAAATTCATCTTTGTTTTATTCCATTTAAAAGTTCTATACCTCTATAAAAAACACCCTTTTTGATTGATATCTTGACATATTTGATACAAATTATAACAAAACTAGAAAATCTCCCATGGCAACCTTCTTAGTGAACCTGACTGTTAATACTTACTTCTTCCAGATTAAAATTCCTGATTGCTTTAACTTTCGGACATTTCGTTTTATCTTCCTTTCTTTTCCTTCCGCACGATCCAGAACACACCAGCAACAACACACAAATGAAAAACAACACTTTCATCATTTTTTTAAATAAAAATAATATAATACTTATTTAAATCGAAGCTTTTACATTTTAGTAATAAACCAAACTAAAGTAATACATTAATAAATTTTTTATCGCTTTATTGCTAAAAGGGAAGTCTCTTGCTACGATTTGCATGTTATCACCCAATGTGGGTGATCGAGTTATTTTAGAAAACTACTTCATATTTATGTTGTAAACAAAAGCCTGTTTATAATAAATTATTTTAATTGAAAAATTTGAATTAACTTTTTAATGTTTGTTTGAAGAAAGATAAATTGTTAGATTTTTATTGCTCTATTAAATGTATTAAATGATAACGGTATTTGGCTCGCCCATTGTATAAATAAGATGAAATTTTTTCGGTAATAGTCCAGGAGCAATAGGGAATAAGTGTGGAAAACTATTATAGGTCGGCGGAATTGGCCTCATATGAGGTGATTTTAAAATATATTGTTAGTAGATTTCTGATAACGTAGAAACCTTCCCAATAATGATGGTAATTATGTGGTATCTTATATCTCATTTTCTTTTTTGGGGAAATGTTTTATTTAACAATTAAGATGTGGAAAAACAGTTTTTTCGAATTCTCAGTAAAAAAGTCTCAAACAAAAATTGTGTGCATTGAAAATACCTACAAAATGAACTAAGGCTCATCCAAATCGGAAAATTTGTTCGTTAGTTATTGCAAACAACCTGCTAAAATTGCTGTTTTTTCAATTGTTTATAAACAATAGAAAAATATATTGCATTAACTTTATACTGCAACTAAAGAAGCCTCTTGTTGCATATTACAAATGTGCAAAATTTCAAGTAAAAAAATTGAATAGTTTTTTGCACAGTGAATTTGTTTATAACTTTTTATGTTTTTTTTTAATTGTTTATTTTCAGAGACCTAAAGGTTATACAGCAGTCTGCGGGTACCCAAACGAAAGTTCCAGACTTATACTAATAAAAACAAAATAGAACGAAATGGATTGTTGATCTTAAATTGGTGAAACAGATTAACAAATTTGGGGTTCGTTTTTTCGTTATAAACAAATAAAATAATCCTTCGACAATTGTTGATATTGAAATGCCGATAAGTGGACACGATAGCTGAGATTTTGGTGCAGTGACTCGGGCGCTTTAAATTCAAATAATGGCTGATATGTTTTTGTAATCAAATTATTGTTAAACATAGCAATAAACAAATTGTTGCACTTTTATACATTTTATGCATAATTATAATTTTACCGTACTTACGCGCTTTTCAAATTGCGAAAAAATTGTTACAGCCCAGATAGCACAAGATTTCCATTGGATATCCAGAATAGGTACATATAATGTCCTGTATGTCCATGGACCGTTTATGGATGTCCATTAGATGTGATGACCTGTAATCTATATGGACGTCCATATCTGGATGTCCAGTGTAAGTCCATCAGACGTCCATTAATTACATTTCGGGTTGTCGGTAAAATCGGATACTGTAATATCGGATTGTAGAATTGTCATTTCTTAACTCGCCGGCCCGCCATGATCACAAACCCATTATTGTGTTGACGTCGAGCTAAAAAAGACCTTTGGAGTTTTAGTTGAGCTAAAATCAAGTGTGCTTTTTATTTGAAGAAGATGCCACCGTTAAAGGTAAGTATAGTTATTTTTAGTTTAATTTTTTTAATTATACCAAAAATTACCGAATGAAATTACAGACATGCCCGACGAAAAGCTGATAATTTAGTATCAAACTCGCACAAATTTGAAAGTGAACAAAATATTCAGTATCAAAACACGTATGTTAAATTATAGCTTTTGTAGCTATACTTTTTCATACAATTACTTATTTAAATGGAAATTACTACAAATAAGTGCAAATATTTTGATAGGCTAATGAATTTTGTATCTTGTTGGTTAAAATGGAGCACAGATAGAGTTGTAAATTTGTGTAATAATAAAATTGTAAATTTTAGAGAAAATTCTCTCTGACAAAGTCATTATTGAGTAATCAGTCTAATAAGATTGCTGGCATTAATAAATGTTATCAAAATTTATAATGGAATAAAAGCTATAGCAAATTTGAATAATTATATTAATTTTTTTATGACTATTTTGGATTAAACGCTAGTAAAAGTTTACATTGATGTGTATTTTTGTGCAGTATAATTGTTTAAAAATATATAATAAAGTTTTGACAGTTCGACTCTAGGTTTAGACTTATAATTTAATTTATTTTAATTATTTTTTAGATGAATTTTCCACAGATTGGTCCAAATAAAATTCCTATGTGAAAGCCAATTTGTACCAAATTAGAGAGGATATTCAGGTAATCTTAAATAGGGAAAAAACAACAAGTATCTACAAAGAATTTTCTGCAAGAGTTCAACTATCCTTTTACTTAAGAAAATAATCAGCTGCCTCAAGTCACATAAGATCTTCAGGACAATTTAAACTTCAAAGATGCAGTAAGTTTATTACACTTCTCCTGAAATAAAAGCTGAAACTTATTCGAGTAATGCTTCTTTATGTGTATGAGTCTATTGATAAAAAAAAAACTTAATTTACAGGATTATTTTATATATATTTTTTTACTTTGATTCTTAAAGTCAAAAATATTCTTAGGTTAGCATATGTGGAATTAACGTTTAATTATCTCAATAAAGTAATATAATTTTAGGTTTTACAATTAGCGAAAATTGGAGGAAATTATACCTATTAACTTATTAAAAGATATTTTATTGTAACAATGACAGATAGCCTTTCCAAGAATTATACATATGATGGAACAGTAAAGTGCCCTTTAAAGAACTTATGTTCACTATTTGTAGGTAAGTTACCACTTAAATATAAAAATTTGATGAAAAAAAATATCTCTGTTTTATTTGTTATACTCGTAAATAATAAGAACAAATTAGGTGTCAGATTTCACACGTTGAACTCTAGATCCTCTTGTTCTGATAATACCCAGACAAAAAGTGTGTTAAAATTTTTTTTCTGGCCTGTTGGTTTAAGCACTCTAAGCAATAACGATGCATTTGGTTTTATATATATATATATATATATATATATATATATATATATATATATATATATATATATATATATATATATATATAGAGAGAGAGAGAGAGAGAGATATTTAAATTCCTACACAACCATAAAATACTGCATCATTTAACGGTAAACCTTATTAATTTTCAGCTGCGGTAGAAGAATGGGGGGCCGATAAAAAACAGCCGAAGACGAGATTAGACAATGGCAGAAGAGATTAAACGACAGAAATAAATCTAGAAAAAAATAATAATTGTAACAATAAAAAATCTTTATTTAAATAATTTGTATATTTTCTATTACCCAATTGAAATTGTACCTTTTACTATGGAACCAGATAACTTATTCATAGCGATCCTTCTACAGCTTGAACAATTTAAATCAATTGAAGCTATATTTTGTATCACTTGCAATTCGACTACTTATAAAATTTTATATTCTTATATAGTATTGTATTAAAAACTTGACAATTGTAATCAATAAGTGTAATATGTGGATCCAGTTTCTGTTACTTGGTTCGTTAATGTAATTTATATCTGTTTAATTTTTGGGACTAATAGGGCCATCTATGGTTACTTGTTATCGACGTTTTGATGACATGAGTGGTCTGTGTCTTCAGAAGTGCAGATTAATTAGGTACTGTAAGCTCTCGGACCCTAAGCAATTTCTGAAAATATCTACCATTCACGTTACCGGAACGTCAAGAAGAGGGAACCATAGATTATGACCTATTTATCCAAAAAGCACAATACCATCGGATAATATGTCCACAATCGGGTTAAGAATGTACAATATATGGACATCCAAAATTAGTCCTATTAATATCCAAAAATGATCCATACTTGGACAACACATGTAATCCAAAAAGACGTCAACGAGTGGGACAAACGTATAGTCTAGTGGATATCCATAGGATGTTGGTGGACAAATTCTGGACATCCCATGGATACCCAGTATGTCCAGCTTTGGATAAACGATGGATATCCAGTGGACTGAAGTGTGCTATTTGGGAGTGGTCAATAGTATACTATTAATTAAGAATAATAAAAATTAGATTGATTTTTAATGTACCATTAATATTTATCGAGATATAGCATGAAACAAATGGCAATATTGATTGATAGCATTATTATTTTTCGAGATGCAGAATAAACTACATTTGACGATTACATTGTAAGCGAGTATTCAATCGAGAATTATTGTAATATTATTTTCAAAGACGATGAAAGTAATAGGGGAGAAAGTAATTATGATTATGATAATAATGATGATGCTGATGAGGCTGATAATTATGTCAATGATGAGAGTGATGATGATGATGATAAGAGTAATAATGATGGTGACGATAAAAGTGATAATGATGATGAAAGTTGTAATAATAATGAAACTGATAAGGGTTTCGAAAATGAGTGTCCATCGATGTCTAAGAAATGGAGAACGGAATAAATAGTGTGTATAGATTTAAGCAAAAGATATTGATAATTTATTAACAAAACCATGCTCTTTAATTTTATAAGATTGTATTAGGACAAATTAATATCATTGGTTGGAAGCAGATGTATAAACCAGATGTATAAGGGAAAAAACAGTGGAATATGTAATATATAATTGAATATTTGTTTGATTTATGATAATTATTGTAAAAATTTTGTTAATAAGCAAATTAATAATTACTACGACTAAACAAATTGTTATTATCATGAATGAATGAATGAAAAAGGGGTGGTGATACTAGATCATCGATGTTTAGGTCTCCATTGGGCCCTTTACATCCCACCATATCTGCGGGTTTTCGAGGCCATTGTTATTATCATATAAATTAATAAAACAACGTCAATATTATAAATATTACTTGTGATGCATACGTTTCCTTGAAGCGCCAATGAATAATGCGCCTGAACTATGGCAACCCACCGACAGCGGCCTGCAGCAGCTATTTTCGATTAGATTGAGAGTGAGTCCACAAGATAAGAAAAATTTCGGCGGCAGCGTAGCGTAATAAGACATATGTCAAATTTCAAGCATTGTGATTTGTTAGTTTTAAAAAAAGACAAAGACCTAAGATTTCCCGCCTAAAGCCGCCTTTTCCAAGGTCATTACGCCAAATGATGTTGAACTTTTCAGCGGACTGCTTTAAAAATGGCGGAAACTGTTTATTTCCAATATTTTGTATGAAAACATAACCTATATTTTTTTTAAACTTTGTTGTTTTATTTATATATTTTATTTAGCGAGTTTTGAAATAATAGATATTTATGAACTATGTTAAATTGTTTTAATTGATTTAAAATGCTTGTTACCGAAGATCATTACTGCTTGGTCCTCAAAAAAAAAAGATTATTGTTCATTTTTTTATTAGTTTCATTACAATTGCAATAATACAGGTGTTCGTTATATAAATTAAAGCTTATGAAATAAAGGCCATTATATAATACAATTTCTATTCAACGACAATCTCTGATATCGAGACTCTAATCCACAGACATGCCCTTAGCTATGGTTACCCGATCAAATAATGAGATTCCCTGACAATATCCCTAACGTTTTTGTAAATATCCGGACATTTTATCTGAATGTTGTATGTTAAGGCAATGAGATTTTCAAAATTTTTGCAATCAAAGCATCAAATGCCAATATCGAGTGAGTCTTCTCATTAATGGGAGCGTAGTGGACTAAGGAGAGACATAGACTGTCTATATTGTTATAAGCTTTGCCTTTCGCTGCCACCAATGTTATAACTTTGCTAGTTCTGCTTTTAGTTTATCACTGGTTTCGATGAATTCAAATAAATCTTCTAATATTACTTTTTTAATATTTTATTATAATGTTCACTAAATCATGAGGTAACAACAGTTTTTGTTCTTACTTACTAATTTCATGTTACTATTGTAGTTTTTGTCATGTCCTAGTTATATTCTATTCTATATCTAAATTATATATTTTACAGTCATAGGCGTACTAACAAATATAACATAACTATTTATTTACATGATTACTGAAATGAAAAAGTGTGTATTTATGGGACGATGACAATATGAACAAAACTAATGGTCTCTGTAAAAAGTAAAGTTTTAGAGTTTCGGAGATTAAGGCATGCTTTTGTTTCGAGCCTATTAGAACATAAATTTACTTAAGATATAACTGTTTCTTAAAGGAGTATTAAATATTAGACTATAATTGCCTATTAATCCATAAGAGTAACTTAAAAATATATATATATTAATTTAATAATTTGTAGTAATAGTTGGTTTACAACAATGTCTTCTGTTAAGGTTCTACTCTAGACACAATTTAACTTAAAGAACATATCATGTGAAGAATGTCATGAAATGGTTATAAAAGTCCAGCAATTGCCAAAAGAAACATCAAGCAATAAAAAGTATGAAACTAAATTTATTAATATACTAAATTAACAATTCACTCATTTTGTTAACGTTTAATCAAGTTATTTTTTCTCACTAGAATGATTAATAAATATTTTTTCATTACTTATATTTCCCTCTTTTAATTTCAAAAAAATACTGACAATTGCAGTTTTTTCCTGTTTGTTCTTAACAACGGGCTAAAATTTCAGACAAGTCGGGAAATATTTGTGAAATAAATTGAATTCCTGTGGTCTGGTAACCCTACCCTTAGCAAATTTTATATAAACCTATTATAAACAATTAAAAAGTAAAAATTAACATTGATGGAAATTTAATAACAGAAATCCAGTTAGTGTCATACGTAATGTATTCTTCTAAAAACTCCAAACAATTGTAATTATTAAAACGATTGTTAAAATGACACTTTATATTGAAACTCTCGTCTTTGAACTCCTTGGCAATTCTTTACCAGGCAGAAGTGGCAAACTTCGGAAATAAAACTTGCTTTAAAGAGTCTCATATTATCGCACAAGTAACATGACTAATTTCAAAAACACTATTTACCGACTCGGAATTCGCACTGTTGCTTTCACATGCTGATTTCATCAGCTAAATATCACAATGTTTTTTCAAACCTAGTAATAAGTGTATAGCTGTACACATTTCCATAGCGTGTTTCCTAATTATTGGCCCAACAACAGGTTTTCAAACTCACCAAGAGTAACAGGAAAATATTTTTAAAAAATAAGGATCAATTTCTCGCATTTCTTGAATTAAATCATTAGTATGTCCAAGCCTTTCTCCAATGTTTTTCTCAAAAACAGATCGGACCTAGTAGCGACGACTTTTCCGTTTTTTTAATAAATAATATATTAATAATATTCTTATCTTTTGTAATTTTTTCCTTAGTTTTCTTTTTCTACATAACAACATTGCTGCAATTATTTTTTTGATTTTCTTTCATTTTAATTTTTACATAAATAAATATTATCAAAAAATCAGAAAAAAGTTAGGTTACCACAAAAAAAAACATTAAGACTGCACGACTACACGATAAAAGTTCCCCGTGTGGACGAGACATTTTTAACATAAATGGGCGTAATACGCCTACGCCGAAATTTTTGGTATCGTGTGGACTCACTCTCAGCCCAATTTTCGAAAGTTCACAGATCGTATGGAAGTGTTTTTCTTGGATGCAAAAAATTCACAGATAAAGGACAAGTAAGGATTTAGAACCGATTCTGAACTAATACGCATGCGCAGTTGAAATAGCAGCGTTCGCGGATAACAAAGTTCTGAATTTTTAGTTATAGTCCTATATTCGCGGAGAAAATAATTCGGTTCGAAATCGATTCTGAACCAGTTCTACCGGTTCTAAAGATTGAACAAGAACTGTAAGTTCGGAATTTTATGCAGCGCCAGCTTTCATGCTGCGGCCGCAATGTCCAACTATTTGACATTTGTTTTTATTTTATTTTGGGGTTTTCGTTTGTTTATGTCATTTGTTGCATTTGATGTTCCAGTATACATTTTATTAGATTATATTCATTTTAATTTAATTAGTGTTAATCTATTTTTTGAGGAAATTTAGCCCCCCATTTTCAGTTAAGCCAAAAAATGGTACAAGAACTGGCACATCGCTTGAGTTTTATATTCGTAGGAGATTCTGAAAAAGTTGCATTATAAAGTGTATTATGGTTTGCGATAAACGAAGTTGCATCTTATAGGGACGTATCAGACCGGTTTTTAGTTTTGTTAAAAAATGTTTTTTGAAACAAAAAGAAATGGACCTAAAACTTTTGTGTTTAATTTTTTTAGAAAAACCCACATCTTTTTATTAGGCGTAGGTTTAGAATTAGATTTACTTTTAGGCTCCCGAAATATGAACATAACACAAAATAAAGAGCAAACAAGAGATCTCAGTTAAAATATATATTTTTTATCAAAAATTCTATTCAGCAAAACACAAGAGGTTTTATTCTAAAAGGAACTGACAGTTAGACTTTTTATTATCTAAGAACAACAATTACAATTCAATATTCCTGTAAAATAATACAAATAATAAAACCTAGTAAAAGACAGATCTAAGTTATTTAAAACCACAAAAACAACTAGTTTTATCAGTTCCAAAACCGTTCGTGGTAAAAAAAATCCTGAACCGGTTAATAACTGAGCATGCGCTGTACGACACTCCTGAACTAATTCCGTACTAGTTCTGAATCGGTTCGGAAAGCGACCGCGAACAAAGCTATTATTACCATTCTAAAGGTTTCTAAAGGGTGTTTTTTATAGAGGTATAGAACTTTTAAATGGAATAAAACAAAGATGAATTTTTTAAATTGACATGAAATTTACTTTATTCGAAAGATAACCTTCTGGCATTATAATTGAAATATGACTTCTGGCATATGACCGCCACGGCTGGTTCGGACGTAGTCTAATCTGGAGGTCCAATTTTCGATGACTTTATTCAACATTTGTGGCCGTATATCGGCAATTACGCGTTGAATGTTATCCTCCAAGTGATCAATCATTTCGGGCTTATCGGTGTAGACTAGCGACTTCACATATCCCCACAGAAAATAGTTTAGCGGCGTTAAGTCGCACGATCTTGGAGGCCAATTCACGGGTCCGAAACGTGAAACTATGCGGTTACCAAACGTTTCCTTCAATAAATCAATTGTGGCACGAGCTGTGTGACATGTCGCGCCGTCTTGTTGAAACCACAGCTCCTGCACATCATGGTTGTTCAATTGATGAACGAAAAAGTCAGTAATCGTGGCTCTATAGCGGTCACCATTGACTGTAACGTTCTGACCAGCATCGTTTTTAAAGAAGTACGGACCAATGATTCCACCAGCCCATAAAGCACACCAAACAGTCAGTTTTTGTGGATGTAACGGTGTCTCAACATACACTTGAGGATTATCATCACTCCAAATACGGCAGTTTTGTTTATTGACGTATCCATTCAAACAAAAGTGAGCTTCATCGCTAAACAAAATTCGCTTATGAAAATCGGGATCAACGGCAATCTTGTTTTGGGCCCATTCACCGAATCTACGCCTTGCTAGGTGATCGTGTGGCTTCAATTCTTGCACGAGTTGGATTTTGTAAGCACGCAAACCAAGATCTTTCCGCAAAATCTTCCATAAAGTGAATGGACACATTTCCAATTCCTGTGCACGATGGCGGATAGACTGATTCGGGTCTTCCTCTACGCTATGCTCTACAGCAGCAATGACTTCTTCTGTACGCACTGTACGACGTCTCTGTGGATGCGTATTATCATTTAGAGTAAACGTGGTGCGAAAACGTTCCATAGTTAATTGAATTAATTGCTCTGATGGACGATTATGTTGACCGTAAAATGAGAACCATGATTTTCAAAATAAATTTGCACAATTTGGAAGCGTTGTTCAGGCGTCAGTCTATTCATGTTGAAATGCCAAACCAAACTAAACATAAATCACTTGACAGCTGACAAAATGGCCGCCAGTTAAAAAAGTGTTGCCAACTTAAAGTTCTATCTATACCTCTATAAAAAACACCCTTATATAGTTAGAAGTCTACTAACAATAAATTTTTTCCAGACGCTAATTCCGCTGGCCTATTCATATGATTTTAAGATAGGACTCGTAACGTCATGTAACTTTAAAAACAAATCTTTTTCTAGCATTACCTGAGCAATTGAGAGAGTTGTTGTGATACTTGACCGAATTTTTCCTCTTAAAACCCATATCCTGAAACACATTAATTATTTAAAAGACATTTATATTCAAAACATATTCATATATATAATTAAAAAGTCTCATTTATTAGATCAATATTGGACTAATAAATAAAATTAAACCGTTCGATTTACATACATCTACATATAAACTAGTACTAACTTAAAACAAATGGCAAATTATAAAATAATTTGGTCTATATTTCATTGAAATTTGGAGCACCAATTTGAATATTTTTACAGAAGTACCATCGCATACATTTTTAATGATCTATTTATGTTAAATAACATTTTTATGTGGAATTGCTCCATGTAATTTATCAGAGTCGGACTGAAGATAAAGAAACAAATTTTCATCGAAATTAAATTTATTTCGAATAACAATAAGTGGTTTAGATGAATTTCCAGGTGTCAGCTGCGATCTCCAAGGGTTCTATGTCAACGAGAAAAAAGGGGGATTCTATTTCAGCAGATTTTCAGCAAAATTTAGGGGTATCATAAATATCACAATAGAGCTAACAAAGATTGTACCTATGTATTTACATAATAATTAGAATAATCAAAGAAATTATCTACTTATATATTAATTAGGTATATTTCAATAGATAATTGTATAAGTAAGTAACTATATAACTTATAGGAACTTGCGTCTTTGATCACACCGATAGCGAACATGTCTACATTTGAATTAGAGGTGCAAAGAAGGCAGCACAGATTTGCACTGGCTAGTCTAATTCGTTTATTATTAAAAGGAGTGTCAGAGGCAAACGCTGCTCATATGTTCTCAAAATTTTGAGAAGAAAAGTGAGGAACAAAATATTTTTAAAAATATAAGACCCAATATAAATACAAGTTAAAGTGCATCAAATTTGCCTTCTTTCGGGGGTCTGAAAAAAAGTACTTGTTACTTGCACTGCATTAAGGACGATCGCAAGAAGGCCTTTGGTTTTTCTAACTGTACTCAGGGCCGGTGGCGGGGGGGGGGGGGCTCGGGCTTGGAGAGGGGTCCGCTAACCCAAAAAATCTTTAGAATTCAATTTATTTAATTATATATTTATTTAAACCCATTTCACAGTTACAAAAAACCAATTAACAAATGTACCAACAGGAAAAAAACTTAAATATTTACAGTGACAAAACAAAAAAAAAAAAAAAGAATAAATAAGCATACACAAATTACCAGAAATGAAACTACAAAATATTACATACTTAATTATTTTTTATCTGTGCCAATCCGTAGCTAAATATGTCGAATTTATTTTGATTTTCGTTGTAGATTCTATACATCACTACATAGTATAAAACAAAGTCGCTTTCTCTGTCCCTATGTCCCTTTGTATGCTTAAATCTTTAAAACTACGCACCGGATTTTGATGCGGTTTTTTTCAATAGATAGAGTGATTCAAGAGGAAGGTTTATATGTATAATAACATCCATTAAATAGTGGAGAAATACTGTTATTTTTGAGGTTTCTAATGTGATGTCGTTAATTATCATATTTTTTTCCGCTTACATTGCAAACGCAGGCTGAACCCTACGAGATTTATCAAAATAATGTACTAATTATTTGTACACATTGAAAAGGTCTACAGAAAACTCCGCGATGGTATATGTCTATCTCTCATGGATATCCCACAATAACATTTTTTTGTCATTTACTTTTTACGACAAATAATGGCAAATTTTGAAGCGATTTTAACCAATACAGCATTAATCCTTATCCAATTAAATAGCTTAAATACATTGTTGATTTAATATAGATCTATATGGTCCTTTACAGCACAAGATTTAAATGAATATTTTCGAAGATATTACAGATTTAAAATTGCGGGAAGTAGCGCTTGCGGCGGTACTGGCCGACCGGGGCGGCGGCAGCGTGCCTATAAATAGTGCGTCGGAGGCCGATGTAATAATTGTTGTAAAAATAAAATAAATAGTCACAGTTTTTCTGTAGTGTATTTAGTATCAGCATTGCACCCGTGCGAAGCCGGGGCGGGTCGCTAGTCCTATATAAAGGAGAGTAGTTACACACATTTGTACGAGGTCTAGCACAATAGAATGTGGCAGATTGGCGAGCTGAAGTCCTAGGTACAAGAAAACTTATTTTTTCCAGTATGTCATTACATTCCACTCTGTTATGCAAATCTTTATAAAGAAATTTGAGGCCTGTGACGATACGTCGATGTTCTAGAGAACAAAAAGAATGCTGCTGAAGTAAGATTTCATGCGGAAACCCTGTTTCAGGATAATGTCCATCAATCCGAAAGCTTAGGTATTTCAAGAAACTGCTGAACTCTCTCAAGGTTATTAATATGGTTTTGATAATAAGGAGACCATATTATGGAAGCATATTCTAATTTAGATCTTACAATGAGGGTACTTTGATTAGAAAATGTTTTTGAGTTTCTGATAATAAAGCCTAATGATTTAAAACACACCTGTATAAAATTATTTATATGAGGAACAAATGAAAGTCTGCTATAAATGTCATACTCAGATTCCTAAAACATTCCACTCGTGGAACTGATGTTCCAACAATTTTATAATCATGCACCAGCACGTTTTTCTTTAATGTGA
This sequence comes from Diaprepes abbreviatus, assembly GCA_034092305.1. Taxonomy (NCBI): domain Eukaryota; kingdom Metazoa; phylum Arthropoda; class Insecta; order Coleoptera; family Curculionidae; genus Diaprepes; species Diaprepes abbreviatus. The sequence continues at coordinate 138,907 of JASJET010000415.1, forward strand.
AAGTCATGACTTTGCACTTATCAACGTTTAGAGGCAGTCTGTTTTCGCTACACCAATCGGTGATGGTATTTATTGCTATTTGACAATCAGCATCGTTTTTTACAGGCGTAAAAATTTTAGCGTCATCCGCATAGAGTAGCATTGTACAGTCATTCAAAATTCCATTAATAAATATATTAAATAATAAAGGACCGAGTATTGACCCTTGAGGAACTCCCGAAGGCACACACAGTGGTTCCGAGGACTGACCACAGCATTCTACTATTTGCTGCCTATCACAGAGATATGATTTAAAAAATAGAATTAATTTTTACGAAATTCCAAAACAATTCAGTTTATCAAGCAAAATTCCGTGAAGAAGCATATCAAACGCCTTTGAAAAGTGTGTATATATTGTATCTACTTGACCTCCCTTGTCCAAGACATCAGCCACAAACTGGGTAAAACAGAAAAGATTGGACGCTGTGAACCTACCCTTTGTAAAAGCATGTTGGGAACCACTAAATAGGTGTTTCAGCTTGAAAAATAGATGTTTATGCAGAAACATTTCAAAACGTTTAGAAAAATTATTTATTATACAGACTGGTCTGTAGTTTTCTATATTTTGTTTGTCTCCATTTTTAAACACTGGAGAAACTCTGGAAATTTTCCATTTATCAGGAAACTGTGAATTATTTAAGCAGAGATTAAAGATAATGGACAGAGGTTTTGCTAATACGCATGCATAGTCACGCAGGAAAAAGGATGGAATTTTATCCGGACCTACTGTTCACTTTGGTTTTATTTCTTTTAAGCAAGATAGCACTTCATTTTCACTAACCTTACAAATTTGAATAATTTGAGTGACAGAACTTTGAATATCTTTATTAAAAGCATTGAATTCGATGAAATATATGAAGATTTAAAAAAGTCAGCAAATGCATTTGCAATGTCTGCATGGTTTCTATAAGTATTTTCCTCACAAATCATATTATCAGGTAATTCTTTATTATTTCTTTTACTATTTATAAATTGCCTGAAGTTTGATGGGTTAAAAGAAATGCATTTTCCACACTTTCACAATATTTTTAATATGTATCATTTATGTCATACTTAATTTGTCTTTTCTGCTGTTGAAATTTTAACAGATCTTCATTTTTTTGTGAACGTTTGTATTTTTTCCATGATTTAAATTTTTTCTTAATATTATTTATTATTTTAGATGTAAACCAAGGTGGATAATTTCTTCTGCGTTTTTTAGTTTTAGGTACGAATTTAATCGATCTCCAATAAACGTGCTACTTTACAATCCAATTAATGCAATGGGTAATTATTTATTATAAATGGACACATATGCAAGGCAGGGCGTTGAGATTTATATTAAATTTACATATATTAATAAATCACTTATTTTAAGACGCACTGATTAAACCCATTGGACGCAAGGCCTCTGTGACAGTCTGTATTAGTAATTATACTCACGGCGTGCAAGAAACAACTTTAATTCAAAGTAACATGTCCAGAAAATCAGTCTCAACAAAGACTGGGGTAATAATTTGTAGTGTTCAAAACTTTCTTGTTTGAAATCGTAGCTGCTCGTTTACCCGAGATATATATGCTTGAAGTTTTCTCTATTAAAGAGCAGGGTAAAATTTTTCTCTTTTAAAAAACATTGTAAATGAAATAAAAGTGATTACTCAGAATCCAATTGTTGTAGAACTGCGAGTTTTGAAGATTTTTAGATGCTTACAAAAAAAGAACTTACGCGTGTTTTGAAGACGCTGTTTCTGCTTTTTAATCGCTCCAAAACTCGGTCCTCAACAGGCAGATAAAGTTGCGAAAAACTTTAAAAAATCGAGTTCAATTCAAATTTAAATGTTTGTCAAATGTCCAAAAAAATAAATTCTCTGTATTTTTTATTTTATTTATTTAAAGTTAAAATAAACGCAATTACCATTTAGATTTTTTATACTTTATTTGTTTATAGGATCGCCAATATAGCTTTTCGGACATTTAAAAAATGGAAAGAAGTATCTTCAAGAGATGAGCAATTTTTTTTTGAACGTCGAAAAAGCTCTAAAACGATTCTAAAGGCGATTAAAGTTAGAGTAGTTGCTCGCCCTTGCATTACAATGCTTTTTAAATGGAGAAAGCAGCACAATGATCCATCAGCTTTAGCTACATTATCTATAAAATGCGAAAGAACTAAAAAACTTAATATGTCTACTCATAGAAGAGTCTGCAAATAAAAAGGTCAAAAGTTTGGAACGATTTCGTAATAACACATAAAACTGAATATTTTATGATGTATTTGATGTTTGTTTTGATGTGTATGAATAAAATTACTTTCATTAAAATCAATGCAGAATTGTTTTTTTTTTATCAAATAACATTATTTTTATGTAAGTTCTTAGAAAGTTGACGTATTACCTTCATTAAAACATAAGCTGTCAAGAACACACCCCAGGCACAGAGCGTGAGGTATGTGGGTTTGGGAGCTTGGGTTTTGGTTTAAAATCTTGCCTTGCTCGCCTGTCTGCTGTATAATGGATACCGATCTAGCTGCGTGTAGGGTATGTGGTTTTGAGAGCTTGGGTTTTGTTCTAAACGAGACCGCACCCTTGTCGAAGCGATCGGTTCGCCACAATCTAATTTTAGACCCTAAAAGAGGAGAGCACTAGACGTCATTTTTATATCCAGATTATGTCTGAACGCCTTAAGACATAAATAAGGCGTCTTATAGACGTTGTTTTAAAGACGTCCATAAGACGTCTATATACAACGTTTTTAAGATATCTTTTAAAAGTCTACATACTACATTTTATATGAAAATAAATACAGTTGTGTATAATTTAGTTGACAAAAACTAAGAAGCATTTCCTTTCCTATGGATTTTGTCGCAGTTGGGTAATAAGTTTGCAACGCCGCACAGAGCGCAGCTGAATACAAATTGAGGTTAAATATTTGATTGAACGATAAATTTTAGTAGCCTCACTACGACCTTGGTTAATAGAACTTTTGCGTTATCTTTTTTTTCAATACTTTGGTGCTTTTTGTCACAGACTGTTTGATGTACTGATAACAATGACACACATAAATGTGATGCCAGCGAAACTATAACTTTAAAAAACCGTCCTTTTGTTTCTGTCAACTGTCATTTTTCAGTTTTGTATTTGTGTTTCGTCATGTCGTTATTCATTTTTAATGTTGTTGGGGTGCTGACTGTGAAAATTTAGTTTTTGAAAGAATTTTATTAAAATAGTTGATTTATCTATGTGCCTCTGAAAATTTTTTTTATTCGTGTTTATGTAATACTTAAGGTAAGATCGAGAATCATATGTACTTAGGAAAAACAGTAACGTTATTTATAGGTTGTGTTACAGGAAATTCCCGAATGCATTACCGCTTATATTTTTGTAGTAACTCTATGTTATTAGAAGTATGAAATGAAATCTTCAAAAATAATATCTGTGCGAAAAAGGCTTGCACAGCTCATCCAGACCCGGTCCTAAATATTACAAGAAATATTACTAATGAAGTGGAAGGCGAAATGTTTGTTTATGTAGTGCTCCACTAATGAAACCTGTAAGATTTATTTTGTTCCTGATGATTGGTTTATATTTAAAGAACATAGAAAATAGAGTTTTGTTAATTACAAGAAGTAATTTTGTTTAAGGTCTTAGAAATTTCAAAACTGGGAGTAGGGAGCATTTATGACTTTGTAAAGCGAGCTTGTAAAATTACCATGTACAGTTGATTAGAACGAAAAGGAAAGATAAAATTCTACGATTCGAACTTGGCGAGACTTATTATGAGTAAGTTCTGTCGTTCAATATACATATTAACCTTGAAATAGCATAAGTCACGTTTCTATAGTAGAGGTCAAATATAAAAATTTGCAAAATATCAAAAAATGTACTCCTACAAATGATAAACTTTATCCTATAAAATTAAAATCAGTTTGTTATTAGGATCTACAGAGACAACAGGACTGGCAAAAAGTCAGAAGAATGAGGAAATTTCAATCCAAACATGGCTGAAAAGAACATCAGACCAGATTTGTTATTCGGCTAAATAAAAATTCTTGTTTTTAAAACTATTTAAAGATTTGTGTACTTTTTATTTCAATAAACTTTTATTTTGTTGATAGTCTACCTTTTAGAGTTATTATATTGAAGGGATAAACTAAGGCTTAAATTTGAAAGGTTCACTTATAGTTCGAACAGTAGTAGTTTTGAAAATATTTGCTCTTCTACCTCACTTCTTAAATTTCAAATTAGAAAAAGTTTTCATTATGCTTAAGTTGTATGTATTTTTTTGTATAAAGAGATTATGTTGAACATGTAGTTAATTAAAGTTATTTCTTGGACTTTTGAATAATAACGGTTTGACTTTGTAAACAGGACAAACAAAAAAATTAAAGGGACCCTTTTTAATGTACATAATTTTAATGGTGGAATATGTTGTTTTAATGTTGGGAAGGGACGTCCATAAGACGTTGTAAGCAAATGTCTTAAAGGTATTACCTTTTGTAATATAAGACGTCTATACAACATCTTATGGACGTCATTCGTCTTTAAAAGACATCCATAAGACGTCCTGAATGTTGAGATCAAACGTTTTATGGACGTCTTTAAGACGTATTTGTACTGTTTGGGTTATGTTATTTAATAAAAGTAGATAAGAAAGATTGCAGTAGAAAAAATGTTAGTTCTTATGTACCATAAACAAGACTCTCACAACTAATTATTTAATAAATTATCTACATTATTACACACAACAAAAGAATAATGTGAATCCGAATAAAAACATCTTGTATTGTAAGATTATTACCAATAACCAGGTCAAATAAATTACTCGATTATCGATTTCCTAATCAATTCCGCAGACTGTCCTAGAAAAAGACAAACTCACAGATAAGTCTAATAAAGTACTCGAAAAATTGTTTGTAACATTGCAATTTTTTTTTTTCGAGGAGAGTAAGTTTTCTCTCAGTTTTTATAATTTATTTAGCGAGCTAGGAAACTACCCAAACAGCACAAATACGTCTTAAAGACGTCCATAAAACGTTTGATCTCAACATTCAGGACGTCTTATGGATGTCCATAAAAGACGAATGAGGTCCATAAGACGTTGTATAGACGTCTTATGTTACAAAAGGTAACGTCTTTAAGACATTTGCTTACGTCTTATGGACGTCCCTTCCCAACATTAAAACAACATATTCCACCATTAAAATTATGTACATTAAAAAGGGTCTCTTTAATTTTTTTGTTTGTCTTGTTTACAAAGTCAAACCGTAATTATTCAAAAGTCCAAGAAATAACTTTAATTAAGAAAAAATCAAGAGCAAACTATACACTACCATTTTAAATAACTACAAGTTCCACATGAATAATTTGCTTTAAAAAATATGTTCAACATAACCTCTTTATACAAAAAAATACATAACTTAAGCATAATGTAAACTTTTTCTAATTTGAAATTTAAGAAGTGAGGTAGAAGAGCAAATATTTTCAGAACTACTACTGTTCGAACTATAAGTGAACCTATCAAATTTAAGCCTTAGTTTATCCCTTCGATAAAATAACTCTAAAAAATAGACTATCAACAAAACAAAAGTTTATTGAAATAAACAGTACACAAATCTTTAAATAGTTTTAAAAACAAGAATTAATTATTTAGTCGAATAAAAAATCTGGTCTGATGCCCTTTTCAGCCATGTTTGGATTGAAATTTCCTCATTCTTCCGACTTTTTGCCAATCCTGTTGTCTCTGTAGATCCTAATAACAAACTGATTTTAATTTTATAGGATAAAGTTTATCATTTGTGAGAGTAAATTTTTTGATATTTTTGCGAATTTTTATAATTGTCCTCTACTATAGAATCGTGACTTATGCTATTTCAAGGTTAATATATATAATAAAAGACAGAACTTACTCATAATAAGTCTCACCAAGTTGGAATCGTAGAACTTTCTTTTTCCTTTTCGTACTAATCAACTGTACATGGTAATTTTACAAGCTCGCTTTACAAAGTCATAAATGCTCCGTACTCCCAGTTTTGAAATTTCTAAAACCTTAAACAAAATTACTTCTTGTAATTAACACAACTCTATTTTCTATATTCTTTAAATATAAACCAATCATCAGGAACAAAATAAATCTTACAGGTTTCATTAGTGGAGCACTTCATAAACAAACATTTCGCCTTCCACTTCATTAGTAATATTTCTTGTAATATTTAGGACCGGGTCTGGATGCGCTGTGCAAGCCTTTTTCGCACAGATGATATTTTTGAAGATTTCATTTCATACTTCTAATAACATAGAGTTACTACAAAAATATAAGTGGCAAAGCATTCGGGAATTTCCTGTAACACAACCTATAAATAACGTTACTGTTTTTCCTAAGTACATATGATTCTCGATCTTACCTTAAGTATTACATAAACACGAATAAAAAAGATTTTCAGAGGCACATAGATAAATCAACTATTTTAATAAAATTCTTTCAAAAGCTAAATTTTCACAGTCGGCACCCCAACAACATTAAAAATGAATAACGACATGACGAAACACAAATACAAAACTGAAAAATGACAGTGACAGAAACAAAAGGCGGGTTTTTTAAAGTTATAGTTTCACTGGCATCATATTGTTATTGTTATCAGTACATCAAACAGTCTGTGACAAAAAGCACCAAAGTATTGGTAAAAAGATCACGCAAAAGTTCCATTAACCAAGGTCGTAGTGAGGCTACTAAAAATTTGTCGTTCAATCAAAAATTTTAACCTCAACTTATATTCAGCTGCGCTCTGTGCGGCGTTGCAAACTTATTACCCAACTGCGACAAAATCCATAGGAAAGGAAATGCTTTTTAGTTTTTATCAGCTAAATTATACACAACTGTATTTATTTTCATATAAAATGTAGTATGTAGACTTTTAAAAGATATCTTAAAGATGTTGTATATAGACGTCTTATGGACGTCTTTAAAACAACGTCTATAAGACGCCTTATTTATGTCTTAAGACGTTCAGACATAATCTGGATATAAAAACGACGTCTATAAGACGTCTAGTGCTGTGTGGGTATAGAGTGTCGTCAAATCCGCTCTTCAGTATGTACATCACAGTTTTATAACTTTTAGCTCGACAAAATATTATCTTGCAGGAAGTTTTCATTATAAAAGTCACTTGTCATTCGTTTAACCACTTTCACAAATTCAACTAATACTTCCTCAAATCATTATACCACCTTTTTCAAAACTTACGCCTTCAATGAGATTGCATCTGGGGTACTATTCGCCACCTCTTAGACAGAAGTGGTTCCGTTTATCTTGTTTTTAAAATCGAATTTTAGTCTCATCCGTGAACAGAATGTTTTTCAAACTCTCTACATTCCATTGAACATGTGTAAATTCTAGTAATCGAGTTCTGGGATTTAGAAAAAGACGTGGAAATTTGACTGTTCTTCTTAGCTTTAAATCTGCTTCTTTTAATCTTCATCTGACTGACTGGATTTTACAGTGCGATTTTGAATAGTGTGTCAAGTTTTTTTCTGGGAAAAATGATTCGGAGGAACAAACACACAATTTTGCTACAAAAAAAATCAAATGAACATAACCACAGTGTCATACATCTAAAAGATCGACAGCATTTTTTGGGACACCCTGTGTGAGCGGCGCGAAGATCTAAAGCTGCACATATTTTCCCAGAGCTTCGCCAAAACGTAGCCGCAAGTCGTTTTTTCAGCGGGGGGTCCCCAAATTGTACTTCCGCCACTTCTTCTTTCTACTTCTTGCTTCTTCTTCTTTAAGTCAAGGTCAGTCAACATTCTTTGATATGGCGGGCGCGGACCATCTTACTGACCTAGTATTTTATTTCCTGTATATCGTATACTTTGTCTTCGTAGCAGGAGCGGAATCTTTTTTTTTTTTTAATAAATTGGATAATTGAGTTAGAATATTAATAATTTTAACCCTCCCATTGGTGTCTGTTGGTACCATCTTTCAATTATTACTTTTTTGAAGGAAAGACAGAGAAAATCCAATAGAAAAATTAAACATAAGTAAATTTGAATAATTTATTTATTTTTTTATCCCATATGTCGCTAAGGTAACGATATTTTTTTTGAAGGATAATATAATTTTTTTAATACAAAACCTATTGAGAAAAGACGACGAAAGAGGCCATGCAAAAGACTTATAGAAAGCGTTAGGGATTATTTGAAAAAGCAAAATACAGTTGAATAAAGAACAATGGAAAGCAGTCGTCAAGAAAGCATCAGAGACACTCTGAATAGAATTTAACTGAGTATAAAGATACTAAATCTTAATATTGTAAACGCAAGTTACAAATTGTAATATTGTACAGGGTACGCCATCTTTTATGTCGGTATGTAAACATTGAATGACTTTTGAAAAAAAAACTGACTTCTATATATGAGGTATTTTTATTAAATTTGGTCCTTTAGAATTTATTGGGACTAGTTTTTGAATACTACATCAATCAAGTGGCCACCTTTATTGGCCAAAGCAAAATGTGACCTTTTTGCTGTGTTTTCCATTACCTTTTCGAGCATCTCGGGTGGTATACCGGTGATTTCGGCACGAATCTTTGCCTTGAGCTCTTGAGTGGTCTGAGGCTTGCTGGCGTACACTTTGCTTTTTAAATAACCCCACAAAAAGAAGTCCGGAGCGGTCAAATATGGAGATCTGGCTGGCCAGTCAAGGTCGCCTCTTTTTGACATCAGACGTCCAGGGAATTTCCGTTGCAGAAACTGGATTGTTTCATTTGCAGTGTGGCGTGGCGCACCGTCTTGTTGAAACCAGTAACCATCAAGACCTTTTTCACGCATTTGTGAGCAGACATAATGAGCCAACATTCACCGATATCGATTTCTATCGACTGTTTCGTTTTCTTTGAAAAAAAATCGCCCACTGATGGTTTTGGCGTAAACGCCGGCTCAAACAGTCACTTTTCGGTCATGCAATGGCGTTTCGTGGATCTCGTGTGGATTCTCCGTCCCCTAAATGCGGCAATTTTGCTTATTAACGCTGCCAGAGAGTGTGAAATGGGCCTCGTCGGTCATCAAAATTTGCTTCCAAAAATCAGGTTCAGTGTCAACCATTCAAGCGACTGTTTGGCCGTATTTCAAGCGACGTGGACGATCTGTCGGCAATATTCTTTGTGTTAACTGCACTTTTAATGGAAACAAATGCAAATCATCCTTCAAAATGCACCGCAAAGTGGTTCCACTGACGCCAAAATGCTGAGCGCGGTGACGATATAACACTTTTGGGTTCTGGGCAACGCTCTCTCTGATCGCTTCAACCAGTTCATTGGAACGTTTTGGTCGTTGATGAATGGTATGTTGACGATCTCCCCCTGTCCCGTACTCAACAATATTCGAAACCAAACGATGGATAGTGTTGTCAGAGGTGCCTGTTGGCCACGATATTTTCGACGATATGCACGTTGAGTTAACACAACTGAACGACTATTTTCAATGTACAGGGTGAGTCAACGATTGGATGAAGTAGTTTTGTGCCTTTTCGGTGAAATTAACAAAGAAACTATATTTATTGTTTGATACAGTTTATTTTTACGCAGATTTTAAAAATTTTTAGGACTCTACAGGGTGAGCCAAAAAACTAGGACAGCATAAAGTTGTATTTTTTTAAATAGAATACCCTATATACGAATCGTATTTTCGATTTAGCTTATAATTTTAAATCTTTTTTATTAAGGGTTTACTATAACAAAACTTTAAAGTTTCTGAGATAATTAAGTTTAAAGAAAAAAAGTCACATTTTCAAGCATCAATTCAATCCTAAATAACGTTTTCAATTTTGTGACAAATATATTCAAATTTGGAATTTAGCAAGGCCAAGGACAAGTTAACATAATTTTTACATAATATTTGCAATAAAAGCTACAGGGTGTTGAACCCATCGGCTCAAATTTGAACAAGTTTAAATGAATAAATATCTTTTTTTTTTAAATGGTACACCCTCTATATTTTAATGTTATTTAATAGAGTAATAAAAACCCTAAAAGTTTTGTTTAATATATCCTATACCTATTGATAATAGTTTTTGAGATATTTCAGTTTTCCTTATTTTCCATACTTTTTTACAGAAATAGTCTTCATTATCATAGTAGCCATGTAAAATAATAAAAAGAAACTACAGAAACAAACAGAATGTGGTTAAATATGATGAAATACATTATTCGTTATATTACAACTGTAATAGTTTAATTAAACATAATGTGAAAAAATTAACACAACAATAACGACAAGGCAAATACATATTTACTTTTATACTAAATTGAAACAAAAAAATTACCTATTAAATACTGAGATTAATTATTTCTTTTTAATAAGTGTTCGAATAAACGACCCTCTTGTGCAATGCACAAATTTAGTCTTTTTTGCAGATTTTCTCGGACCCTGGACAAAATTAGTGGCGTTATTGTTCTACAGGTATCCCTAATCCTGTTTCGCATATCTTCCACTGTGGTTGGTGGATTAACATACACCTTATTTTTAATATAATCCCATAGGAAGAAATCTAATGGGGTGATGTCGCAAGACCTTGGTGGCCACTCAATGAAACCCCCACGTCCAATCCATTTTTGCGGATATCGTTGGTCCAAAAACGCACGAACTTCACGATGGTAATGCGGAGGCGCACCATCGTGCTGGAACCACATACTGTCGAGCTCATCCCTATCGAGACCTTGAAGCAGTTGGGGTAGTTCTTCTTGTAGAAAGTTCAGGCAACTATGGCCATTTAGTGGTTCATTAAAAAAGTGGGGTCCAATAATTCGATTATGATGAATACCACACCAAACATTTAATGACCAGTGGTTTTGATGTGGCACCTCTCTAATCCAAAATGGGTTTTCTGTGGCATAATAATGCATGTTGCGTCTATTTACGGCACCGTTACTTCTAAAAGTAGCTTCATCACTAAACATTACCTTGCATAATAAATTTGGATTTAATTGAATCTCCGCATTTATTGTACGACAAAAGTTTACACGACTTTCAAAATCCTGTCCATGCAATTCTTGGTGTAATTCCATGTGATATGGATGATACCTATATTTCTTGGTAGTACGATTAGCGATGGATTGTGATGTTTCACATAATGCTGCTAACTGACGGCTACCAATATAAGGATTTTCCTGAACATTTAACAATACTTGTAGTTCTTTTTCTTCATTAGTTACTGGTTTGTTGACCACTTTACGTTTTGGATAATCAACAGTACCAGAAGAATCAAATCTTTGCATTAAGTTTTGAAAAGTATGGGTATTAGGCTGGCGTCGATCAGGATACTTCATTTTGTAAATTCTTTGAGCCAGAAGGCAATTTTTTTGAGCCTCTCCTATTGTATAAATCATATCTATTAACTCATTCTTTGGAAAATTCATTTTACAATATAAGATGAATGCAAAAAAAACCAAACTACACTACATAAAAACCAAAAGAAGCGATTGCGGTTATAAATTTGACACACAGAAAAATGTTCTTTTACATTGTTTTTGCCATGGCTACTATGATAATGAAGACTATTTCTGTAAAAAATTATGGAAAATAAGAAAAACTGAAATATCTCAAAAACTATTATAAATAGGTATAGGATATATTGAACAAAACTTTTAGGGTTTTTATTACTCTATTAAATAACATGAAAATATACAGGGTGTACCATTTAAAAAAAAAAAGATATTTATTCATTTAAACTTGTTCAAATTTGAGCCGATGTGTTCAACACCCTGTAGCTTTTATTGCAAATATTAGGTAAAAATTATGTTAACTTGTCCTTGGCCTTGCTAAATTCCAAATTTGAATATATTTGTCACAAAATTGAAAACGTTATTTAGGATTGAATTGATGCTTGAAAATGTGACTTTTTTTCTTTAAACTTAATTATCTCAGAAACAATAAAGTTTTGTTATAGTAAACCCTTAATAAAAAAGATTTAAAATTATAAGCTAAATCGAAAATACGATTCGTATATAGGGTGTTCTATTTAAAAAAATACAACTTTATGCTGTCCTAGTTTTTTGGCTCACCCTGTAGAGTCCTAAATATTTTTAAAATCTGCGTAAAAATAAACTGTATCAAACAATATATATAGTTTCTTTGTTAATTTCACCGAAAAGGCACAAACCTACTTCATCCAATCGTTGACTCACCCTGTACATTGTCACTATTTTGGCGCGTTGTTTTGGTCTAAAGCGATTCATGGTTAAAATTGTACTTTTGTGGGTATTTGCTTCAGTTTGTTTTGTAGTCACTTTTTTTTTAGTTGTCGGTGACACAAAGAGATCTTGAGATTAGAATGTGATGGTGTGAATTTTCATTAAGGTATCTGTCAGTGTGGTTAGGTTTTAGAAATACACTGTGTCGCAAGTTTCTATCCATTTTCTTTGTCGAGACGTTCAGAAATGGGAGCTAATTGTTTTTTTCAATCTCCAGAATGAACTGTATATTTGGATGAAAGGGGTTAGGGAATTGCAAGAAGCAAATGGACTGTTGTTTGTCATGGGGATATATCACAAATATATCTTGTTCGTCTACGACACCCGCCTTTGGGTTTAAGGTGGGATTCTTGAAGAGTTTTGTTGTTGAAATGGATCATGCAAAAATTAGCGATAGCATGGTAGCGTCAACCATAGGTCTATAAATCTACTACAAGGCAATGTTTGGTGAGATCCATAATATGAGCTGGAACATCTTCGCTTTGGACGATCTGGTCTAGTGTTTTACAACACTGAATCCGTGTACAGATTACTTAAATTTAATATTATCATATTAAGAAATTAGTTTTCCTAAAATAACTGTATATACATATATATATATATATATATATATATATATATATATATATATATATATATATATATATATAGTTTTTCTTTTTTGTTATCGACCGTACCTTAATAATTTTGGAAGGAGTTTATCGGGTTGCGGTCTGTAGGATAAGAATAATTAACTCATTTTTCTTTTAATACTCAATATTTCGACATTTATTTTATGCCTTCTTCAGGAGTAAAAACTAAAAATCAAACACACAACAGGTAGTTCACAAACAGTTAAACAAAACTAATATGTAATTAAAATACTTACAAATTAGAGTTTCCTTCTAAGAAATCCACCCTAAACACACTCAACATCGTACGAAGTGTAAAACATCAATAAAACATTTAGGTTTGTATATTTATACAGTGATACATCATTATTATTAACGAGACGAAAAAGGGTTCTTTCTGATAACAAAAAATTTTTCTTTTAATGTAGTATATACAGTTTAACTTAAATTTAAAATATTACAGTAGATGTTGCTAAGTTGGTTAGTATCAGATTTATAGTTTATGGTGTTTTTTGTTTTTTTAATATGATACATTTCCAGGAATAGACGACTTTTATAATTGTTTTGATGTTCTAAAATTTTTATGTTGTTATAATCAAAGTGATGACCTGTATTCAAATAGTGTCCAACTACAGCACACGTGTTTTTTCCCAATCGGCAATCGCTTTTGTGTTGGGTAACCCGCTGTTTGAGCCACTGTCCAGTTTGACCCACGTAACAACCCTGGCAACCCAAACATGACATCTTATAAATTACATTATTGTTCATTAACAGCGGTGTTCTGTCTTTAACTTTAGAGAATAAGTTACCGGTTTTTATTATGTTGTAATTAGCTATTCTAATCTCAGGAAAACTTTTAAACAGTGACGTAATGGATTGTGTAAGTTTGTCAAAGTATGGTAACTTTTTATATTTATATTGTATTGGCGAATCTTCAATTGGGCCCTGGTATATATTGGAGTTGTATATGAGTTTGATGAGGATGTGTCTGGGATAACCATTATTTAAGAAGATGTTAAAAAGCTTTCTCAAATTATCTTTTATAACAACAAACCACTTTATCCAAAGATAATTTTCTAAAACTAATTAATTTCATATTTAACAATACATATTTTATTTTTAACCAAACATTTTATAAGCAGATTTATGGCACACCTATGGGTTCTCCAATAAGTCCAATTCTGGCAACTATTGTTTTGGACCATTTACTAGACAATGTTATACCGACTTTGCCGTTTCAGTTACCTTTTATATACAAATATGTTGACGATTTGATTTGCGCGGTTCCTTCCGACAAGATTCATACTCTTTTAGATACATTTAACTCATTTCATGACAGACTTCAATTTACCATAGAATTGGAAAAAGAAAACAGTGTCCCATTTTTAGACACAAAAGTAATTCGAACGTCGGGCAATAAGTTAATTCTTGATTGGTATATGAAACCGACTGCATCCGGTAGATTTTTGAATTATTTCTCAAATCATCCAAAAACTCAAAAATTTAACACCGTTATCGCCATGAAAAACGGGATTGTCCATATTAGCGATGAAACTTTTATAAAAGATAATTTGAGAAAGCTTTTTAACATCTTCTTAAATAATGGTTATCCCAGACACATCCTCAACAAACTCATATACAACTCCAATATATACCAGGGCCCAATTGAAGATTCGCCAATACAATATAAATATAAAAAGTTACCATACTTTGACAAACTTACACAATCCATTACGTCACTGTTTAAAAGTTTTCCTGAGATTAGAATAGCTAATTACAACATAATAAAAACCGGTAACTTATTCTCTAAAGTTAAAGACAGAACACCGCTGTTAATGAACAATAATGTAATTTATAAGATGTCATGTTTGGGTTGCCAGGGTTGTTACGTGGGTCAAACTGGACAGTGGCTCAAACAGCGGGTTACCCAACACAAAAGCGATTGCCGATTGGGAAAAAACACGTGTGCTGTAGTTGGACACTATTTGAATACAGGTCATCACTTTGATTATAACAATATAAAAATTTTAGAACATCAAAACAATTATAAAAGTCGTCTATTCCTGGAAATGTATCATATTAAAAAAAAAACAAAAAACACCATAACCTATAAATCTGATACTAACCAACTTAGCAACATCTACTGTAATATTTTAAATTTAATCTAAACTGTATATACTACCTTAAAAGAAAAAATTTTTGTTATCAGAAAGAACCCTTTTTCGTCTCGTTAATAATAATATGTATCACTGTATAAATATACAAACCTAAATGTTTTATTGATGTTTTACACTTCGTACGATGTTGAGTGTGTTAATTGTAAGTATTTTAATTACATATTAGTTTTGTTTAACTGTTTGTGAACTACCTGTTGTGTGTTTGATTTTTAGTTTTTACTCCTGAAGAAGGCATAAAATAAATGTCGAAATATTGAGTATTAAAAGAAAAATGAGTTAATTATTCTTATCCTACAGACCGCAACCCGATAAACTCCTTCCAAAATTATATATATATATATATATATATATATATATATATATATATATATATATATATATATATATATATATATATGTCTTTAGTAAACACGAGGTATTGGTTTTTTTTTACAAATTACAACGGGAAACGTACGTAATGTTTGTCTGGGTTGTGTCGTTTTATGTAATTATGTTTTTTTTTATAAAAATTCCTGTTGAATTTTGACACCTATTTTTGGTTTATTTTAAATATTTTCAAAAAATTTTACATTTTTTATGTATCATTTTTCTTTGAGGACGTTTCTGTGATAAGCCGAACTTTTAAAAATTCAAGGTAACTGATGCAGCTTCCGAGGGAGAAATGAAAAGTTTTCCTCCTCTCCTAAAGATGGAGCTTGCATTGCCATTTTGACTATGGCTATATTCTTTTGAGTAATTATCAATTGATCAAAGTGAAACTGACAACTTCATGTTCTTTTGAATATGCCTTTACTTGTTATTGGGCTGAAGTGATCATGATTACTTCAAGTGATAGATACAAACCATATATATATATATATATATATATATATATATATATATATATATATATATATATATATATATATTTAGAGAGAGAGAGAGAGAGAGAGATAACCACGTGGGTCATCTTGAAGTTAGAATAATACTAAAACGCTCATAGACGCCGTACAGTGATCTTTGAAAATGATGAATGCGATTTCACCGAAACGTCAGTTGCCCTACGGTCCTGACAAGGGCTTAGCACACATGCCCGAAAACCTTCGATTACATATATATATATATATATATATATATATATATATATATATATATATATATATATATATATATACAGGGTGATTCAAAAATCAATCACGAAACTTAAGGGGGTGATTCTACTTGACAAAATAAGGGTAGAGCTTCATATAATTTTTTTTCAAAATGTCATTCGTTTTCGAGTTACAAGCCGTCCAAGTTCAAGTTTTTATTTTTTGTTTTTTGAATTACTCGCTTACAGGAAAACCGATTTGACTAATATTTGAAAGATAGGCTAAGTCTTCTGCGCTTCATCATTTTGGTAACAATTCACATTGATTGTTTGCCGCTAGAGGGCACTTTACCTACATTGAAAATTGTTTTTTTGTCATAATTTTTTAGTGTTGACAGCTACAGTAGTTTTTGGCATAATTTCTGAAAGACTGATGCCAGGCCTTTAAAAAAGGTGCTCTCTATTTACATCGCTAAACCCAACGGTTTAGACGTAAATCACCCTTAAAAATTAAATGGTAAATTTACTTTTCTCATTTCATTACCACCAGCTACCAGGTAAATAGCTATCAAAGTATACTAGAGCTGTCAGTTTAACATCAAATAAATCTAAGTATACGTCACCAGTTAATGGGCCATCAAAGAAATGAGGACCAATAAGGTAATCTCCTATTATCCCTGCCCACACATTTAGTGAAAATCTACGCTGATGTTTCGTTTCTACCACATTGTTTGGGTTCTCGTAAGCATATGTGTGGATGTTGTGTAGATTTATTATGCCATCACGAGTGAAACCAGCTTCGTCAGTGAATAATATGACGCCCATTAATCGATTATCGTGTTCATACTTAGCTAGGATCTGATTGCACATTTCCAACCGTCTCGGCCGATCATCGTCATAAAGAGCCTGCACCTTTTTTGAATGAAACGGGTAGAGTTGTTCTTCTCTTAGTATCCTCCATGAACTAGCCTGACAGAGCCGCACTTCATTCCCAATTTTTCTAGTACTAATACCTGGATTATCTTCAATAATTTCAAGCACTCTTTCTTCTTGTTGCACGTTTCTAGCAGTTCTAGGTCTTCCCCTATTTCCATTATAACTTTTAAAGGAACCACATTCCGCAAGCCTCCTGTGCACACTGGAAAATGTTTGAGCATGAGGGATATTTCTTTCCGGATAACTCTCCATATAATATCTTCTTGCCAACTCTGCATTACCATTTGCTTTTCCATAACAAAAATGGATATCACAATATTCGATATTTGAATATTGGTGATTAGCCATTATTAGTTATTTTAAGATTATAAATTAAATAGTTTAAAAAGCGAATTTATTTGATGTTAAACTGACAGCTCTAGTATACTTTGATAGCTATTTACCTGGTAGCTGGTGGTAATGAAATGAGAAAAGTAAATTTACCACTTAATTTTTAAGGGTGATTTACGTCTAAACCGTTGGGTTTAGCGATGTAAATAAAGAGCACCTTTTTTAAAGGCCTGGCATCAGTCTTTCAGAAATTATGCCAAAAACTACTGTAGCTGTCAACACTAAAAAATTATGACAAAAAAACAATTTTCAATGTAGGTAAAGTGCCCTCTAGCGGCAAACAATCAATGTGAATTGTTACTAAAATGATGAAGCGCAGAAGACTTAGCCTATCTTTCAAATATTAGTCAAATCGGTTTTCCTGTAAGCGAGTAATTCAAAAAACAAAAAATAAAAACTTGAACTTGGACGGCTTGTAACTCGAAAACGAATGACATTTTGAAAAAAAATTATATGAAGCTCTACCCTTATTTTGTCAAGTAGAATCACCTCCTTAAGTTTCGTGATCGATTTTTGAATCACCCTGTATATATATATATATATATATATATATATATATATATATATATATATATATATATATATATATATATATATATATCCTTTTTTTCGAAGTCAGTTATAAAATAAAACATAATGCTACACCCATAATCAAGTATCGATTACCTATTAAATGTTAGAAATTTAAAATGTTATTTCAAATATGCCACACCTTTTAAAATTACTCACAAGTTTTCTTTGTCAAATCTATTTTCTTCGTCTACTGAAATTTCTTATTCAAATAAACCTATTTGATATTCAGCGAGTGACGAAATCGAAACGTTTTCAAACCTGCAGTTATTCTTGAATAGTAAAGTATGTAAAATATATGTTTTTATGTCAATTATCCACTTTATTGAATATATTTTATTTGAAAACATTTCTTTTCGGCTCATTCGAATGCATCGGATGTATGTAGATGGAGTACTTTCGGGTCGTAATGTGAACTAAATACTTAATATTGTGTTTTGAGCTGATAAAAATGTGCATTAGATCATGCCTCATCCTTATTTATATCTAGTTTTTAACAAGCAATTAAAATTCTTTAAATTTTTAATCTAACACATTTTGCGAGAGATTTGTCTTATATACAGGGTGAGTCAACGATTGGATGAAGTAAGTTTGTGCCTTTTCGGTGAAATTTACAAAGAAACTATATTTATTGTTTGATACAGTTTATTTTTACGCAGATTTTAAAAATATTTAGGACTCTACAGGGTGAGCCAAAAAACTAGGACAGCATAAAATTGTATTTTTTTAAATAGAACACCCTATATACGAATCGTATTTTCGATTTAGCTTACAATTTTAAATCTTTTTTATTAAGGGTTTACTATAACAAAACTTTATAGTTTCTGAGATAATTAAGTTTAAAGAAAAAAAGTCACATTTTCAAGCATCAATTCAATCCTAAATAACGTTTTCAATTTTGTGACAAATATATTCAAATTTGGAATTTAGCAAGACCAAGGATAAGTTAACATAATTTTTACCTAATATTTGCAATAAAAGCTACAGGGTGTTGAACACATCGGCTCAAATTTGAACAAGTTTAAATGAATAAATATCTTTTTTTTTAAATGGCACACCCTGTATATTTTCATGTTATTTAATAGAGTAATAAAAACCCTAAAAGTTTTGTTCAATATATCCTATACCTATTTATAATAGTTTTTGAGATATTTCAGTTTTTCTTATTTTCCATACTTTTTTACAGAAATAGTCTTCATTATCATAGTAGCCATGGCAAAAACAATGTAAAAGAACATTTTTCTGTGTGTCAAATTTATAACCGCAATCGCTTCTTTTGGTTTTTATGTAGTGTAGTTTGGTTTTTTTTGCATTCATCTTATATTGTAAAATGAATTTTCCAAAGAATGAGTTAATAGATATGATTTATACAATAGGAGAGGCTCAAAAAAATTGCCTTCTTGCTTAAAGAATTTACAAAATGAAGTATCCTGATCGACGCCAGCCTAATACCCATACTTTTCAAAACTTAATGCAAAGATTTGATTCTTCTGGTACTGTTGATTATCCAAAATGTAAAGTGGTCAACAAACCAGTAACTAATGAAGAAAAAGAACTACAAGTATTGTTAAATGTTCAGGAAAATCCTTATATTAGTAGCCATCAGTTAGCAGCATTATGTGAAACATCACAATCCACCGGTAATCGTACTACCAAGAAATATAGGTATCATCCATATCACATGGAATTACACCAAGAATTGCATGGACAGGATTTTGAAAATCGTGTAAACTTTTGTCGTACAATAAATGCGGAGATTCAATTAAATCCAAATTTATTATGCAAGGTAATGTTTAGTGATAAAGCTACTTTTAGAAGTAACGGTGCCGTAAATAGACGCAACATGCATTATTATGCCACAGAAAACCCATTTTGGATTAGAGAGGTGCAACATCAAAACCACTAGTCATTAAATGTTTGGTGTGGTATTCATCATAATCGAATTATTGGACCCCACTTTTTTAATGAACCACTAAATGGCCATAGTTACCTGAACTTTCTACAAGAAGAACTACCCCACCTGCTTCAAGGACTCGATAGGGATGAGCTCGACAGTATGTGGTTCCAGCACGATGGTGCGCCTCCGCATTACCATCGTGAAGTTCGTGCGTTTTTGGACCAACGATATCCGCAAAAATGGATTGGACGTGGGGGTTTCATTGAGTGGCCACCAAGGTCTTGCGACATCACCCCATTAGATTTCTTCCTATGGGGTTATATTAAAAATAAGGTGTATGTTAATCCACCAATAACAGTGGAAGATATGCGAAACAGGATTAGGGAAACCTGTAGAACAATAACGCCACTAATTTTGTCCAGGGTCCGAGAAAATCTGCAAAAAAGACTAAATTTGTGCATTGCACAAGAGGGTCGTTTATTCGAACACTTATTAAAAAGAAATAATTAATCTCAGTATTTAATAGGTAATTTTTTTGTTTCAATTTAGTATAAAAGTAAATATGTATTTGCCTTGTCGTTATTGTTGTGTTAATTTTTTTACATTATGTTTAATTAAACTATTGCCGTTGTAATATAACGAATAATGTATTTCATCATCTTTAACCACATTCTGTTTGTTTCTGTAGTTTCTTTTTATTATTTTACATGGCTACTATGATAATGAAGACTATTTCTGTAAAAAAGTATGGAAAATAAGAAAAACTGAAATATCTCAAAAAATATTATAAATAGGTATAGGATATATTGAACAAAACTTTTAGGGTTTTTATTATTCTATTAAATAACATGAAAATATACAGAGTGTACCATTTAAAAAAAAAGATATTTATTCATTTAAACTTTTTCAAATTTGAGCCGATGTGTTCAACACCCTGTAGCTTTTATTGCAAATATTAGGTAAAAATTATGTTAACTTGTCCTTGGCCTTGCTAAATTCCAAATTTGAATATATTTGTCACAAAATTGAAAACGTTATTTAGGATTGAATTGATGCTTGAAAATGTGATTTTTTTTCTTTAAACTTAATTATCTCAGAAACTATAAACTTTTGTTATAGTAAACCCTTAATAAAAAAGATTTAAAATTATAAGCTAAATCGAAAATACGATTCGTATATAGGGTGTTCTATTTAAAAAAATACAACTTTATGCTGTCCTAGTTTTTTGGCTCACCCTGTAGAGTCCTAAATATTTTTAAAATCTGCGTAAAAATAAACTGTATCAAACAATAAATATAGTTTCTTTGTAAATTTCACCGAAAAGGCACAAACTTACTTCATCCAATCGTTGACTCACCCGGTACATACACTCAATTTGTTTACAAGGTAAAAATGACAGTGGTTTTCTAATGAAGTTTCAACAAATTTAAAATTAATTTTCCTCAATTTCATGTAATACTTCTCATAGAAGAAGAGTTCCTCTTTCATGAGATGTGCTCAGAACCGATGTACCTTCATCGATGCAGCTAGAATGTTATTGCAAAATTCGCTCGCCTGTGATAAACAAATTAAATTTTGCACAAACTATTTGACGAATCGATCTGAAATTTTTACCACATATTAAGCACTTAAAGACCCAACTTTTTACGTAACAACAAAGTCGTAGGTTGCATTTAGAAATAGTTATTGTTAATTGAATATTATAACAATTTTGACATTATTTTGCATTTTTCTCAGCAACAAATAAAAACATTGAGATCAGTAAAAAACCAATTTGTAGGTTTTTCAATTCTCTATAAGATGGCTATTCCATTTTGTCCAAAAACTTCTTTAGTTTTTGCTGGTAAACAAAAAAAACACAAAATTGCATTTTTTGACCTTTAATTGTTTACAAAAAGTTTATGACACAAAATCTCGTGCAGAGAACATATACGTTTTATTTCTATAGGCCTATATTACCCGAAAATCCGGGTCTGTGTCTGGATGAATGAGTATCCCCAACTAGGTCTTTTTTTTCGCTTATTTGACTGGAGTAATATATTTTCATTGTGAAATTTCTTATTCTACGGCTTTTTATTTTTATTGCAATTTATTACAGATAAAATACTTAGACATAGCCCTTAAAGCGGAAGAAGCAATAATATCACAAATTACAAATATTGCATAGGATGCCTTGGCGACTAAAAATCGTTGTTGTTTTGTTTGTCGCTATCAAAAATGACATTTCCATTGCTTTTTTTGTCGATTCTATAGTTTTCTTGCGAAGATGCCACATTTAAGCGATTTAGTGCGTGTTAAAATTGTTACTTTAGCTAATAGTCCGGTCAAAATAGACATTGAAGGTTACATTAATTCGCACCTTGCTAAAAATTGGCATGAATGTTGGGAACCCTATTATACACAATTTGTCAATTATCCACATCAATCCGAAGTGTGGAAAAAAATTTATTCAAGGTCAAATGTTGCAAAAATCGGTTTTTTGAGTTTTCCAGCTAAACGGTAAGTTTTATAATAAAAATAGGTAAGACAAAAATTATTCATCATGCATTATCTATAAAAATTGTTCATACACTTTTTTTCCTAAGAATCACCATTTCGGAGATACAGCGATGCAAAATGTTGAAAAAGTTGTATTCTTCATAATATGCATGTCAATTACCGTAATATACGTTACAGAACGATAATATAAGTAAAAATATTAATTTTCGTAGCGTATACATACATATTATACAGTTTTAAAAATATAAACTCCAAAAAAAACCCAGTCCCTCATTTTATATGACCGTACGGCCTTGAGCAACATCTGTCTGCTATTCAATTGTCCACGTGGCGACGCTCGTATACCTGCTCCTTTTTGAAGGGCCTCCTTAGATAGAATAGTATTAGTCTCAAGCATTCTTTCGTAGTAAGAACACGTAGTTATTGCTTATATTTTCAAACAAAATTTGTGCAGTTTTGTGTTTGTAATAGAAATGTCGCAGTTGTGCTTTATTTGTAATAAACATTTGACCGAAAGCGAAACAGTTACTGTTGATCGTGGCCTAAAGACATTAATTAATGCAAGTATTGAAAGAGGTGATGAATTTTCGGAATACCTGAAAGACCAGACTTCTGTAACAGTTCATGTGCAGTGTCGAAAAAACTATACTCGGAAGGGTACAATCGCTGCATTGAAAAGAAAACAGGATGAAGAACAAGCTAGTACATCAAAAATAAGTCCACCTCGTACTAGAGCACGCGTAAGTGAACCATTTTTTTGTTTTAAAAAGTGTTGCTTATTTTGTGGCAATGAATTGAATGAAGAGCTAGAAAACAGAAAAGCACTGAAGTATCGGCGTAAAATTTTTCATGTAACAACACTTTCATTCAAAGAAACAATCCTGAATATAGCCCAGACTCGTTCTGATCATGTAGCAAAAGCTGTTATTACTCGAATTGAGTTCGAACATGATTTAGTTGCTGCCGAAGCTAAGTATCATAAAGACTGTCATAATGCCTTCTTGAGACCGACTACGGGGGGTCAAGCCGGTCGTCCTCAATCTGAAAGTACGAATCTTTTAATGGAAGAAATATTTGCACACATCGAAAATAGTGATGATTGTCAATTTTCGACGAATTACAAAATATTTGCAACAATTCGTTAAATAATAGAACCATTAAGTTACGATTAAAGTTGAAGTATGGCGATAAAATTATTATAACAGAAAAGTCAGGAGCATCAACATTAATATGTTTTGTTGATAATCACTATGACATTTTAAATCGAGCTAGCTACGAAAAAAAAACAACAAATGAAAAAGAAGAGCGATTTAGAATCGTGAAGGCTGCGATATAGGCGAGGAGACATCTGATGCATTGCTCTTTGAACAATTTATTTGTACTCAGCAGGAAGAAGAAGAAGAAGAAAAAGAAGAAGAAGAAGAAGAAGAAGAAGAAGAAGAAGAAGAAGAAGAAGGAGAAGAAGGAGAAGAAGAGCAAGACAGTATGGATTATGTTCCATTAGAAGAGTATCAATCAGACGAATAATTTTCTCAATTTACGCATTACTTACACCGCTCTTGTTATTTACAATAGTACCATTTTCAATTTAATACAATAGCTTTTTAACTCAACAGAAGCACAATAGATCGTGGAATAGGCCTACCGGGGAAACCACGTAAAAAAAAACGCACCATGTACACTACCTCACGGGTGGCGCGGAAACGTGTGCATATTATGAAGAATACAACTTTTCAACATTTTGCATCGCTGTATCTCCGAAATGGTGATTCTTAGGAAAAAAAGTGTATGAACAATTTTTATAGATAATGCATGATGAATAATTTTTGTCTTACCTATTTTTATTATAAAACTTACCGTTTAGCTGGAAAACTCAAAAAACCGATTTTTGCAACATTTGACCTTGAATAAATTTTTTTCCACACTTCGGATTGATGTGGATAATTGACAAATTGTGTATAATAGGGTTCCCAACATTCATGCCAATTTTTAGCAAGGTGCGAATTAATGTAACCTTACCCCTATTTTTGATGCTAACTTGACCGGACTATTATAGTAAAACGATACAGGGGAACTGGAGAATACAAAAGACGATCTGGTCAAGGACAAAAAAGATGTACAAGGTCAATATTTAAGAATTCAGTCTTTGCGAAATGACACACTTACAGCTCCGCATCTCAAAAATAAATTGCTGATCACAAGACAAATCATTTAAAAACCCTTAAGGTTTAGGTACTCTAACCCTTATTAAAATAGGCACTTATTTTGATCGGAGAATCCAAAAATGCAATAATATAGAGGGAGTTCCGTTTAAAAAAAAAACAATTTTGATACTTTCAGAGTGTTTGGGATACCCCCTGTATAATATGAAAATAATTTTAAAAAGTAACTATATTAGACTCCCATATATCTCAAAAGTAAAACTTTTTGAAAGTTACGTATTTTGGCCGCAATATTCTGTGCCGTATGTGGTGAATAACTAAAATAATTGCCTGAGATATAGCTACTTAATTTTTTAGGGGAAAAATATCTTCTGTTCAGCTACCTCGAAAACAAAAAAGGTGCATTGTTCACTACCTTGGAATTTTAAGGTTAAACCTCGCTCGCCCAACAGTCAGGTTTTCTATAATATAACATTCTGACAGATCATTTCTTGCCCCGAAAATTTTCATTCTTACTCACTGCAAACAATAATTTTACTATCATTTATACGAATGATAGGCGCAAAATAACAAGCAATAAAGAAAAACAACCTATGAATTAAGCATTATTCTACTTCTAACAAAGGATGTTATTGTACAAAGCTTCCTCAAATTTTTTGAAAGCGTATACTGGGTAAACCATAGCGAATTTCCTAACGATATTTAATTGCCGACAGATGTATGATATACCTTACAATTTTATTAATTGCATGGAAAATATTTCATTTTAAATGAAGAGGTTTTGAAATGAGAACGACATAGTGTTGTCTTTCTTATTTTATAAAGTAATTACTTTGTTTAAAAAGTATTGGTAATGCAAAATGTCGCAAGAAAATATTTTTTAAAATAATGCAGTTAATAAGATCGTCCTTGACATTTTTTTAACAGTACCGGACAGTGGAGGTTTTCCTTAGGTTTGCAGGTTTGCACAACTCCCCAAAAGTTTTAAATTAAAATAAAATACTAATAAATACAAGTACAAATATTTTTTTTTCAATTTCTACTGATAAAGTTTTTCAAACAAATTTGAAACAAACCCTGTCAAACATAACAGCCATTTTTTCAGAATTCGATAAAAAAAATATCATAAATATGAACCCACAAGCACCAAAACTCTATGGCCTTATAAAAAATCACAAACCAGGAAATCTCATTCGCCCAGTCGTTTCATACATAAATAGCCCCACGAGAGAACTCAGTATGAAACTAAATTCATTCTTCAAACAAATAAGCAACTTTAAACCAAGCCACAGTTTAAATAATTCAGTAGATCTCGTCCAAAAAGTAAAAAACATAAAAAACCCGAGATAACTCCATACTAGTTTCTTTTAACATAAAAAGCATGTTTTCTAATATTCCAATAGATGAATGTTTTACACTTATCCAAGAAATCTTACAGGAACGAAATATAAATCCAATAGTTACTACTGAAATCTTGTCATCTTTTGAACTTTGCCTATCACAAACCTATTTCCAGTTTAGTAACAAATTTTATTTACAAAATTCAGGCTTACCAATGGGTTCTCCTCTTAGCCCTCTCCTAGCAAACATTTTCATGTCAAACATAGAAAACAAAATTCTTAATTCCCCTTTAAGCAAAAACCATGTTCAATTTTGGTACAGATATGTAGATGATGTTCTAGCATGTTTTAAATGTACTTCTAGACAGCTTCAAAAATTCTTACAATACATTAATAATTGTCATCCAAAAATTCAGTTTACTCTGGAAACTGAAAATAACCATAAAATAAATTTTCTAGACCTCACCATATCTCACCTCAATAATCAGTGTAATTTTAAAATTTTTAGAAAACCAACGTTTACAGGTAATATTATATCTAATGATTCTTTTCACCCCTTACAACACAAAATGGCTGCATACAATTCAATGATACATAGAGCATTCTCTAGGCCTCTCTCTGAAGAAGATCTTCAAGAGGAACTAAATATCATTGAAAGGATTGCAATATCAAACAATTTCTCCCAACAAACCATAAAGAAATTAATAACTACAAAACAAAAAAAAACTAGCTTTTAATTCAATATATCCCAAAATAAAAAATGATAAATATAGTTCATCTTATATATCTTTGTCATACTGTGATACCCTATCAGAAAACATAGCTATTACTCTTTCCAAACATAACATAAAAGTAGCCTTTAAATCTCAACACAATCTGTCCACTATCCTTTACAATGCTCAAGATAAAATTAATAAATTTGATAAATCAGGAGTTCATAAGTTAAAATGTTCAGAGTGTGATAGCTTGTATATTGGACAAAGTGGTAGAAGCTTTAAAACTCGCTTTTCAGAACACCACCGATCATATAGACTACAAAAAACAGACTCGAGCTTTACCAACCATTGTTTAGAACACAGCCACAGTTTTCCTGATTTAGGCAACACTGACATATTATATTATTCAACAAAGGGCCAAAAGTTAAATATTCTTGAATCTTTAGAAATATATAAACATAGTAAAAATAAAAATGTAAATTTGCATAATGACCAGACAGAACTTGGGTTTTTCCCGTTATTTGTTGTCGCCAAATAATAATTAATTCCCAAAATTTAGTACCTCCCCTTTGTAATAATGTTATTTCTCAGGTAGTTTTTATTTATTGTTAAATTTCCTCATGTTTTTGTATTGAATACTTAGTCTACCTTTTTAATTCATTTTGAAAATGACTCTGTGAGTTGAAACTGCAGTCACTGTTTTCTTAATAAATTTAGTGGTATAAAACATGGTAGTTCCTTTTTAAACATTTCCCGAAGATGATTAACTACCACATAGTAACGGCTACCAGCATCAACTTGTACTGATAATTTAATGATTAAATTTAAATCAATTTTTTACATTACTTTGTTTAGTTTTCCCCACAAAATATCCCTCTACTAAAAAAATTTCTCTTATGCAACCCACTGGACGAGTATTTGAACTAACCTGAACTGTCTCTTCCAGTCACGTGTAGCGCTGCCAGTATTAAATAAAGGTTTCTTCTTCAAGCAGCAGTTAAACCATTCCCTAAGTTCAGGTTAGGATATAATCGTGGTATCTACTGTGCCATCCAAACTTAAGTGCTCTGTCCCAAACCGTGCAGACAAGCACAGTGGTCGATTTCAATTTCCGAATTCAAAGGATTCCGAGTTACGAAAAAATTTATAAAAACCACCGCGTTTGTGTTAGACATTTTTAAAAATTTCTTGTAAGAAATTCTAGAAAACCAGTTGAATATAATGCAGTTCCTGCTCTCTATCTTGCTGTATGTGTATATAAAACCAAGTAAAACCTGGTGAAAACTGAGATAATTTAATAAAAATATACTGTTTTAAAACGACTCGAAACTGCCTTCATCCAAATCCATAAACACTCTGAACTATTCATTAATAAAATAATCAAATATCAACATTTTCAGATACTTATAAATTCTGATTATACCGCTTAACAACATAAACTTTAGGCAACAATTTTCTGAAATATTTAACGACTTGAATGATCTAGTTTCATTAAGACATAATAAATTGTTCATAGTTAAAAACCTTTTAAGGCATTTAATACCCCGTGGCACAAAAATAGACATCTATAGTGACAAGTCTACTGAATTTTATTAAGTATCTTACTGTCAGTAGAAAAGTAATTTATGACGGACAATATACGTAATAAATCGCACGATTTGATGAATTGCTGTCACAAAAATATCTACATTTTGTTTCTAATGAAAAGAATTGATATTAAGGCCTGTAAAAATGTATTGCTGCGTATTATATATTATATTTATTTGGGTCTATTTACTTGGACAGTCCAATTCCCTTACTCCGCTTGGGACATTGCTAGTTAGTTGCTTGATATTTATGAAGTCTATCAGATATATTCATAATGAGTTCGAAATGTCATAAAAGATTCGAAGCAGTTGTTTTATGTAGACAATGACTAAATAACCACAATGCTATAATTTTGACGCTCATAAAATGGAGATAACGATAGGACACAACTCATTCTTCATTACAATCTTGCGAATGATTGAATATCAGTTATAAAATTTTATACACATGCCTTTGTAACAAGTATAAAAGTATTTAAATTATTGGATTTACGTTCAAAACGTGGCAATGTTGCATATCCTTTCTTACCGACTAAAGAGGATAAACTCCTCCTTCTTACCGCACGGTCCGCCTCAAGGGTCTCTCTAATAAGAAACATGTGGTATATTCCTATCATTTAAATAATGAGGATTTTGTAGATCCAGAAATTAAAAAATTCTTTTATTCTGAGAGTTCTTCAAATACCAGTCTTAAATAAAATTGGACAAAATAAAAATTTAGTTCGTCTTAAATCCTGTGTCTTGGATTTTGAGAAATTAATTTTTGATTCTTAATTTACGTCTCCAAAATCCCCAACACCGATTTTGAAAAAACTTGAGATATGTACATCTTTAGTCTAACATATTCCATTCAGCCTGCTGAGTTTGGAAAACTTACTTTTACATTCATAATGTTCACCCCACCCCCAATTTTTGGAAAAATCCGAAAAATATAATTTTACGGCCATAATCTGAGCTCCCAAAAACACCCATTATCAATTTTGGACAAAACTAGAAACATATAAAAAATAATAAATACATAAATAAAGAAATATATATATATATATATATATATATATATATATATATATATATATATATATATATATATATATATATATACCGTTCGAATTTAGAAATTCCTTTTCATATTTTACATTTCCAAAAACTCAAGTATATCACCTGTTAGATCTAAATGGATAATATATAGTACTGTTTCATATCCATAAAAACTCCTCAGATAAACATAAAATGATCGTGTGATCTATGGCAATATTTACTTTGTAAATTTAAATGAATTATAAACGCAGAGCTTAAAAACTTATTCCCATATTTTAGATTTATTATACAACACGGCAACACTGCATCGTCTCATGCCTTGCTTTTTTACTACTCACAATATAATCTCTGGCAGTCCGAACAGAGGCTTAGCTCCATTTCTAGCAGGCACGTGGTAGAGTCCAGATGAGATGGAGCTTCTGTTATACAGAAATCTTTCCATTTTTTGGTCGAATTGAAATCATTTTTAAGGAGTTAGCTTGCTGCTAAGATTGAGGTAGATCTAGTATAACGCAGCATTCTGCATGTCCCCATATATTGCTAACTTAGTGATGGCAGCTATTTTTTTGTATTCCCATAGGAGTCCTTCTTGGCTACAGATGTAGAGAGGATCGATGTGGTTCAGAGCTAGAAGCAAAGGAGTGGGAGTACCCTTTAATCATGCCCTATATGTTAACCTTCTCGTGAGACAGCTGTTTAGCCTAACCAGGTAGTAGTACTCAGCAACAAAGTAAATCAGATTAAGAGGTAGGAGAGTGGAGGAATTTGCACTTTAGGTTGTTCCACAAAGTCTATGAATGAAATTATTTTTGCTGTTTATTTTGGCAGTGGTATATTCTAGATGTTTTTTTAAAGGGAGTGTTTTATCTATTGTGACACCCAAGCACTCTGTATATGGGTTGTGGTGCAGTAGTTTGTTATTAAAATATACTTCAGATGTGTTCATTTATTGTTTAGATGGCAGCAAATCGCTTCTGTTTGATTCTTGTTTGGAATAGATCTCCAGTGAATGAAGTGCTTTACCAGTACTGAGAAGTCGTGGATCAATAAGCTGACAGCACCTTCTATGGTTTTATAGCTTGTACCTAGTGCTAGATCATCAACATAGCCAAATTTTTTCGCACTTATTCTAGGCATATCAGAGATTGAAGAGGAATGGTGCCAGTGCAGCAGGAATGAAAACAATTTGTGAACATTCTTTAATAAAGTCTGCTAAACGGTGATTCGGACTTGATTATGGTTTATAGAGACTACAAAATGCCAACGACTTAAACCATTGGAGTAGATAGTTATATTTTGTCAACAAATTTTTGTAGAAACTTTTTTTATGGAGTTTGTATCAATGTTACATGATGAGTCAGGTTTTTTTACTGAACAAGCTTGTATTCTTGAGATAATTGTTATTAGAATCAATTAATTGTCATATTTTTTTCGGTAAAAGGAATCATATTAATTTCCAAGATATTTTTATGTTTATCTTAATTGTAAATTCCTTCAAATCTCAATGACGCGTGAAGAAAAGCAGCTGATAAAATGTTATATTTCCTGCAACACAGTTTAAGATGTGTGTTTTAATTTAATTAATATCCAAGGTTTTGTTTTTTCTCTTCTAGTGTCATTTCTGTCTTTAGACGTTCGTTATCGTCATGTTAATTACTTCCTGAAACCTTTCTCTATCGGCAGCTGTACGGAGTTCTTCATGTCTATTGTCTGATATTACGAAGCCAGGATAATTTCTCTCGTCCTATCTGCCTTGTTCCTTCGATTTTTCCATGTATTATGAAGCAAAGTAGTATTCTGGGTTACTCAATTATGGATCCAAAATGTTCGATTTTTCTTTTCTTTATAATATTTGTGAATTTTATTTCTGTATCCATCATTCGAAAAATATTCTCGTTAGAAGTGTGCGATATTCATGGCGTTTTCATAGTAACTCAAATGCATCGAGCTTTCTGAACGGTTGAGCAGAAGCAACGTCTTCAAAAGACGCGTAATTCCTTTTTTTTTTAAGCATCCAAAAAGTTCCAAAACTCGTTGTTCTACAACAATTGAATTTTGAGTAATTGCATTTATTTCATTTACAATATTTTTAAATGGGAAAAATTTTACCTTGCTTTTTAAATGGAGTAAACTTCAAACATATATATCTCGAGGAAACTATCAGCTACGATTTCAAACAAGAACGTTTTGAGCAGTGCAAATTATTACCCAAGTCTTAAAGTAATTTCTTAATATATATATATATATATATATATATATATATATATATATATATATATATATATATATTTAATATAAATCTAAACGCTATGCTTTGCCTACATGTCCATTTATAATAAATAGTTACTGCTGACACCTGAAACAGCAGGGATAAAAGTAAACGGAGTTTTAATCAACAATATTAGGTATGCAGATGACACCATAATAATAGCTGATAGTTTGAAAGACCTAGAAAAAATAATGAATAAAATATTAAGAGTTAGTGGAGAATATGGACTCTCTCTTAACACGAAAAAGACCAAGTTCATGATAATTAGTAAGAACAACACCAATAATAATGAAACCCTAATGGCAGGATGCCAGCACATAGAAAGAGTTAAGAAGTACTTGGGAAGCCTAATCACAGAAAATAATGACTATACCGTTGAAATAAAAACCAGAATCGAGAAAGCACGTGCCAACTATATTAGAATGAAAAAGGTTATCTGCAGCAAAGATCTAACGTTAGCCCTGAAAATATGACTGACTAAATGTTACGTATACAGTGTTCTATATTATGGAATGGAAGCATGGACACTGAATCGAGAGGCAATGAGAAGACTTAACTCTTTTGAAATGTGGACCTATGAAAAATTCAGAGGATTTCGTGGGGGAATCGAGTTACGAACGCCGAAGTGTTGAGAAGAATGGGAAAAGAAAAGGAAGTCGAGATAACAGTAAAACAGAGAAAACTGCAATATTTCGGACACATTATGCGGGGAGAAAAGTACAGCATCTTACGGCTCATAATCCAAGGCAAAATAAGTGGCAGAAGAGGCGTAGGACGACGACGAATTTCATGGCTAAAAAACCTAAGGGAATGGTTTGGATACAGTTCAAAACAACTATTTAGAGCAACTGCCTCAAAAATTAAACTAGCTACTATGATTGCCAACCTCCGCAATGGAGAAGGCACTTGAAGAAGAAGACATCTTA
The DNA here is from genome assembly GCA_034092305.1 of Diaprepes abbreviatus. Classification (NCBI taxonomy): domain Eukaryota; kingdom Metazoa; phylum Arthropoda; class Insecta; order Coleoptera; family Curculionidae; genus Diaprepes; species Diaprepes abbreviatus. Next base: position 171,352 of record JASJET010000415.1, read on the forward strand.
TGTTAAATTGATTGTAAATTAGCAAGTTTATTGGGGATTGATTAAATTGAATTCTAGAGATTTTTTGGGCGAGTGGGGTCCCTCAAAACCCGGGGTCCCCCTCCCCGCGCCGTGTGCCCTACGGAGCCTTCGCTAGCCACTGTATACAGGGGTGGATAATACATGTAAAACGTTTGATGTATGTTATATGGGGAGATCAATCGGTAAAAGTTCCTGAATGTTTTGGACGTGATATGGATGTAACAATTGTTCTTTTAAAATATCATTTACTATACTTCTAGGACCACCCAAGTACTTTCCTCCGAAGATGCATTGAGAGATTTCTAAGGCTCTCATGTCCTTAAAGTTCTATATCCGAGTCCCTATCTCCTCGTCAGAATCTGCTTCAAAGTTTAGTCAACTCACTGCCAACCACTTGGTTTTTAAAATGTGATTTTTGAGACCTCTACGATGACTTGCTTCACTGGCCAAATTAACCAGCGTCTAAAAGTCTTATAAATAAAGTTTTTGTTAAGATACCTTCATTGCCAAACTCGTCGATTTTTCAAATTTCCGATTTTTTCTCGCCGTATATTAATAAATGTATTAAGAGCTAAATTTTACCAGTTCGAACAAATTAAACAAACATCTGTAATCTATATATTTATAGAAGAAATTTACCGTTACCACATAATTAACGTTAAAAAAATGTCGGTCATCAGACGTATTTAAGGCATTGGATTTTAATTTTTGATTGACTGAAACTCGTATCTCTTGCTTATTTCTTTCTTGTTTGAGATGTGTGGCGGTGAGGAAACTTAGCAATACGTATACCCGTTGTCGTTACGAAAATTGCTTTTATTTATTTATTTTAGCACTGTGACATTTTTACATTACCGTGTATTTTATTAATACAGGGTGTACCGAAAGTTCTTAATTAAGTTAAGAACATTATACAGAGTTTTTCACCTTATACGGCACGGAATATTGGGATATATGGGGGTCTAATATAGTTACCTTTTAAAATTATTTTCATATTATACAGAATGTCCCAAAATCTCTGAAAGTATTAAAGTTGTCTTTTTTTTAAAGGAGCTTTCTGTATATTATTGCATTTTTGGATTCTCCGATCAAAATAAGTGCCTATTTTAATAAGGTTTACAGTACCTAAACCTTAAGGGTTTTTAAATAATTTGAATTTTGACAAAATCTAACCCAATTCTCATGTTTCAAATACTTGAGAAGTATTTCAGTTATGTACTCGAAATTTACAGTTACCTAAAACACTTTTAAAGCGTCTCTTAAAATCCCTGAGTGCTGGGTGGCCTTAAAAATGCATTTTAAAACAACAAGAAAATTTCTTTTTTTAACGTCAGTGGATGTACACGCTTAAAATAAATTGTCAGCGTTATAATTGTTGAACTATGAATTTTTTACAGATACCTAAAACACTTTTAAAGCTTCTCTTAAAATCCCTGAGTGCTGGGTGGCCTTAAAAATGCATTTTAAAACAACAAGAAAATTTCTTTTTTTAACGTCAGTGGATGTACACGCTTAAAATAAATTGTCAGCGTTATAATTGTTGAACTATGAATTTTTTACAGATACCTAAAACACTTTTAAAGCTTCTCTTAAAATCTCTGAGTGCTGGGTGGCCTTTAAAATGCATTTTAAAACAACAAGAAAATTTCTTTTTTTAACGTCAGTGGATGTACACGCTTAAAATAAATTGTCAGCGTTATAATTGTTGAACTATGAATTTTTTACAGGTTTCTAAAACACTTTTAAAGCTTCTCTTAAAATCTCTGAGTGCTGGGTGGCCTTAAAAATGCATTTTAAAAAACAAGAAAATTTCTTTTTTTAAAGCCAGTGGATGTACACGCTTAAAATAAATTGTCAGCGTTATAATTGTTGAACTATGAATTTTTTACAGGTTTCTAAAATACTTTTAAAGCTTCTCTTAAAATCTCTGAGTGCTGGGTGGCCTTAAAAATGCATTTTAAAACAACAAGAAAATTTCTTTTTTTAACGTCAGTGGATGTACACGCTTAAAATAAATTGTCAGCGTTATAATTGTTGAACTATGAATTTTTTACAGGTTTCTAAAACACTTTTAAAGCTTCTCTTAAAATCTCTGAGTGCTGGATGGCCTTAAAAATGCATGGTGAATTTTAGAATAACAAGAAAATTCCTTTTTCAAACGTCAGTGGATGTTCACCCTTAAAATAAATTTTTAGCGTTATAATTGTTAAACTGTGAATTTTTTGCAGATTCCTAAAACACTTTTAAAGCTTCTCTTAAAATCCTGAGTGCTGGGTGCCCTTGAAAATGCATAGTGAATTTTAGAATAACAAGAAAATTATTTTTTTAACATCAGTGGATGTACACCCTTAAAATAAATTGTTAGCGTTATAATTGTTGAACGATGAATTTTTTACAGATACCTGAAATCCTTTTAAAGCTTCTCTTAAAATCCCTAAGTGCTGGGTGGCCTTAAAAATGCATAGTGAATTTTAAAATAACAAGAAATTTCTTTTTTTAACATCAGTGGATGTACACGCTAAAAATAAATTGTCAGCGTTTTAATTGTTGAAGTATGAATTTTTTACAGTTACCTAAAACACTTTTAAAGCTTCTCTTAAAATCCCTGAGTGCTGGATGGTTTTAAAAATGTATAGTGAATTTTTAAATTAACAAGAATATTTCTTTGTTTTAACGTCAGTGGATGAACACCCTTAAAATAAATTGTTAGCGTTATAATTGTTGAACTATGAATTTTTTACAGGTTTCTAAAACACTTTTAAAGCTTCTCTTAAAATCCCTGAGTGCTGGGTGGCCTTGAAAATGCATAGTGAATTTTAGAATAACAAGAAAATTCCTTTTTCAAACGTCAGTGGATGTTCACCCTTAAAATAAATTTTTAGCGTTATAATTGTTGAACTGTGAATTTTTTGCAGATTCCTAAAACACTTTTAAAGCTTCTCTTAAAATCCCTTAGTGCTGGGTGGCCTTAGAAATGCATAGCGATTTTTTAAATTAACATGAAAATTTCCTTTTTTTAACGTCAGTGGATGTACACCCTTAAAATAAATTGTTAACTTTCTAATTGTTGAACTATGAATTTTTTTGCAGATTCCTAAAATTCTTTTAAAGCTTCTCCTAAAATCTCTGAGTGCTGGGTGCCCTTGAAAATGCATAGTGTATTTTAGAATAACAAGAAAATTTCTTTTTTTAACGTCAGTGGATTTACACCCTTAAAATAAATTGTTAGCGTTATAATTGTTGAACTATGAATTTTCTACAGATACCTAAACCATTTTTAAAGTTTCTCCTAAACTCCCTGAGTGCTGAGAGGCCTTGAAAATTCATAGTGATTTTTTAAATTAACAAGAAAATTTATTTTTTTAACGGCAGTGGATGTACACCCTTAAAATAAATTGTTAGCGTTATAATTGTTGAAATATGAATTTTTTACAGATATCTGAAACACTTTTAAAGCTTCTCTTATAATCCCTGAGTACTGGGTGCTCCTGAAAATGCATAGTGAATTTTAGAATAACAAGAAAATTGCTTTTTCAAACGTCAGTGGATGTTCACCCTTAAAATAAATTTTTAGCGTTATAATTGTTGAACTTTGAATTTTTTGCAGATTCCTAAAACACTTTTAAAGCTTCTTTTAAAATCCCTGAGTGCTGGGTGCCCTTGAAAATGCATAGTGAATTTTAGAATAACAAGAAAATTCTTTTTTTAACATCAGTGGATGTACACCCTTAAAATAAATTGTTAGCGTTATAATTGTTGAACTATGAATTTTTTACAGATACCTGAAACTCTTTTAAAGCTTCTCTTAAAATCACTGAGTGCTGGGTGTCCTTAAAAATGCATAGTGAATTTTAAAATAACAAGAAATTTATTTTTTTAACATCAGTGGATGTATATCCTTAAAATAAATTGTTAGCGTTATAATTGTTGAACTAGGAATTTCTTACAGATACCTGAAACCCTCTTAAAGCTTCTCTTAAAATCTCTGAGTGCTGGGTGCTCTTGAAAATGCATAGTGAATTTTAGAATAGCAAGAAAATTTCTTTCTTTAACGCCAGTGGATGTACACGCTTAAAATAAATTGTCAGCGTTTTAATTGTTGAAGTATGAATTTTTTACAGATACCTAAACCATTTTCAAAGCTTCTCTTAAAATCCCTGAGTGCTGGGAGGCCTTGAAAATTCATAGTGATTTTTTAAATTAATAAGAAAATTCCTTTTTTTAACGGCCGTGGATGTACACCCTTAAAATAAATTGTTAGCGTTATAATTGTTGAACTATGAATTTTTTACAGATACCTGAAACCCTTTTAAAGCTTCTCTTAGAATCCCTGAGTGCTGGGTGTCCTTAAAAATGCATAGTGAATTTTAAAATAACAAGAAATTTCTTTTTTTAACATCAGTGGATGTATATCCTTAAAATAAATTGTTAGCGTTATAATTGTTGAACTAGGAATTTTTTACAGATACCTGAAACACTCTTAAAACTTTTCTTAAAATCTCTGAGTGCTGAGTGACCTTGAAAATGCATAGTGAATTTTAGAATAGCAAGAAAATTTCTTTCTTTAACGTCAGTGGATGTACACGCTTAAAATAAATTTTCAGCGTCTTAATTCTTGAAGTATGAATTTTTTTGCAGTTACCTAAAACACTTTTAAAGCTTCTCTTAAAATCCCTGAGTGCTGGATGGTTTTAAAAATGTATAGTGAATTTTTAAATTAACAAGAATATTTCTTTGTTTTAACGTCAGTGGATGAACACCCTTAAAATAAATTGTTAGCGTTATAATTGTTGAACTATGAATTTTTTACAGGTTTCTAAAATACTTTTAAAGCTTCTCTTAAAATCTCTGAGTGCTGGATGGCCTTAAAAATGCATAGTGAATTTTAGAATAACAAGAAAATTAATTTTTCAAACGTCAGTGGAAGTTCACCCTTAAAATAAATTTTTAGCGTTATAATTGTTAAACTGTGAATTTTTTGCACATTCCTAAAACACTTTTAAAGCTTCTCTTAAAATCCCTGAGTGCTGGGTGCCCTTGAAAATGCATAGTGAATTTTAGAATAACAAGAAAATTGTTTTTTTAACATCAGTGGATGTACACCCTTAAAATAAATTGTTAGCGTTATAATTGTTGAACTATGAATTTTTTACAGATACCTGAAATCCTCTTAAAGCTTCTCTTAAAATCCCTGAGTGCTGGGTGTCCTTAAAAATGCATAGTGAATTTTAAAATAACAAGAAATTTATTTTTTTAACATCAGTGGATGTATATCCTTAAAATAAATTGTTAGCGTTATAATTGTTGAACTAGGAATTTCTTACAGATACCTGAAACCCTCTTAAAGCTTCTCTTAAAATCTCTGAGTGCTGGGTGCTCTTGAAAATGCATAGTGAATTTTAGAATAGCAAGAAAATTTCTTTCTTTAACGTCAGTGGATGTACACGCTTAAAATAAATTGTCAGCGTTTTAATTGTTGAAGTATGAATTTTTTACAGATACCTAAACCATTTTCAAAGCTTCTTTTAAAATCCCTGAGTGCTGGGAGGCCTTGAAAATTCATAGTGATTTTTTAAATTAATAAGAAAATTCCTTTTTTTAAAGGCCGTGGATGTACACCCATAAAATAAATTGTTAGCGTTATAATTGTTGAACTATGAATTTTTTACAGATACCTGAAACCCTTTTAAAGCTTCTCTTAGAATCCCTGAGTGCTGGGTGTCCTTAAAAATGCATAGTGAATTTTAAAATAACAAGAAATTTCTTTTTTTAACATCAGTGGATGTATATCCTTAAAATAAATTGTTAGCGTTATAATTGTTGAACTAGGAATTTTTTACAGATACCTGAAACACTCTTAAAACTTTTCTTAAAATCTCTGAGTGCTGAGTGACCTTGAAAATGCATAGTGAATTTTAGAATAGCAAGAAAATTTCTTTCTTTAACGTCAGTGGATATACACGCTTAAAATAAATTTTCAGCGTCTTAATTCTTGAAGTATGAATTTTTTACAGTTACCTAAAACACTTTTAAAGCTTCTCTTAAAATCTCTGAGTGCTGGGTGCCCTTGAAAATGCATAGTGAATTTTAGAATAACAAGAAAATTCTTTTTTTAACATCAGTGGATGTACACCCTTAAAATAAATTGTTAGCGTTATAATTGTTGAACTATAAATTTTTTACAGATACCTGAAACCCTCTTAAAGCTTCTCTTAAAATCCCTGAGTGCTGGGTTTACTTAAAAATGCATAGTGAATTTTAAAATAACAAGAAATTTCTTTTTTTAACATCAGTGGATGTACACCCTTAAAATAAATTGTTAGCGTTATAATTGTTGAACTATGAATTTTTTACAGATACCTGAAACACTCTTAAAACTTCTCTTAAAATCTCTGAGTGTTGGGTGCCCTTGAAAATGCATAGTGAATTTTAGAATAGCAAGAAAGTTTTTTTCTTTAACGTCAGTGGATGTACACGCTTAAAATAAATTGTCAGCGTTTTAATTGTTGAAGTATGAATTTTTTACAGTTACCTAAAACACTTTTAAAGCTTCTCTTAAAATCCCTGAGTGCTGGATGGTTTTAAAAATGTATAGTGAATTTTTAAATTAACAAGAATATTTCTTTGTTTTAACGTCAGTGGATGAACACCATTAAAATAAATTGTTAGCGTTATAATTGTTGAACTATGAATTTTTTACAGATTTCTAAAACACTTTTAAAGCTTCTCTTAAAATCCCTGAGTGCTGGGTGGCCTTAAAAATGCATAGTGAATTTTAGAATAACAAGAAAATTCCTTTTTCAAACGTCAGTGGATGTTCACCCTTAAAATAAATTGTTAGCGTTATAATTGTTGAACTATGAATTTTTTACCGATACCTGAAACACTTTTAAAGCTTCTCTTATAATCCCTGAGTGCTGCGTGCTTTTGAAAATGCATAGTGAATTTTAGAATAACAAGAAAATTGCTTTTTCAAACGTCAGTGGATGTTCACCCTTAAAATAAATTTTTAGCGTTATAATTGTTGAACTGTGAATTTTTTACAGATTCCTAAAACAGTTTTAAAGCTTCTCTTAAAATCCCTGAGTGCTGTGTGCCCTTGAAAATACATAGTGAATTTTAGAATAACAAGAAAATTTTTATTTTAACATCAGTGGATGTACACCCTTAAAATAAATTGTTAGCGTTATAAGTGTTAAACTATGAATTTTTTTGCAGATACCTGAAACCCTTTTAAAGCTTCTCTTAAAATCCCTGAGTGCTGGGTGTCCTTAAAAATGCATAGTGAATTTTAAAATAACAAGAAATTTCTCTTTTTTAACATCAGTGGATATACATCCTTAAAATAAATTGTTAGCGTTATAATTGATAAACTAGGAATTTTTTACAGATACCTGAAATCCTCTTAAAGCTTCTCTTAAAATCTCTGATTGCTAGGTGCCCTTGAAAATGCATAGTGAATTTTAGAATAGCAAGAAAATTTCTTTTTTTAACGTCAGAGGATGTACACCCTTAAAATAAATTGTTAGCGTTATAATTGTTGAACTATGAATTTTGTACAGATACCTAAATCATTTTTAAAACTTCTCTTAAAATCCCTGAGTGCTGGGAGGCCTTGAAATTTCATAGTGATTTTTTAAAATAATAAGAAAATTCTTTTTTTAACGGCAGTGGATGTACACCCTTAAAATAAATTGATAGCGTTATAATTGGTGAACTATGAATTTTTTACAGATACCTAAAACCCTTTTGAAGCTTTTCTTAAAATTCCTGAGTGCTGGGTGGCCTTGAAAATGCATAGGGACTTTTTAAAATAGCAAGAAAATTTCTTTTTTTAACGTCTGTGGATGAACACCCTTAAAATAAATTGTTAGCGTTATAATTGTTGAACTATGAATTTTTTACAGATTTCTAAAACACTTTTAAAGCTTCTCTTAAAATCCCTTAGTGCTGGGTGACCTTGGAAATGCATAGTGATTTTTTAAATTAACATGAAAATTTCCTTTTTTTAACGTCAGTGGATGTACACCCTTAAAATAAATTGTTAACTTTATAATTGTTGAACTATGAATTTTGTTGCAGATTCCTAAAATTCTTTTAAAGCTTCTCCTAAAATATCTGAGTGCTGGGTGCCCTTGAAAATGCATAGTGTATTTTAGAATAACAAGAAAATTTCTTTTTTTAACGTCAGTGGATGTACACCCTTAAAATAAATTGTTAGCGTTATAATTGTTGAACTATGAATTTTTTACGGATACCTAAACCATTTTTAAAGCTTCTCTTAAAATCCCTGAGTGCTGAGAGGCCTTGAAAATGCATAGTGATTTTTTAAATTAACAAGAAAATTTCTTTTTTTAACGTCAGTGGATGTACACCCTTAAAATAAATTGTTAGCGTTATAATTGTTGAACTATGAATTTTTTACGGATACCTAAACCATTTTTAAAGCTTCTCTTAAAATCCCTGAGTGCTGAGATGCCTTGAAAATGCATAGTGATTTTTTAAATTAACAAGAAAATTTCTTTTTTTGACGGCAGTGGATGTACACCCTTAAAATAAATTGATAGCGTTATAATTGTTGAACTATGAATTTTTTACAGATATATGAAACACTTTTAAAGCTTCTTTTATAATCCCTGAGTGCTGGGTGCTCCTGAAAATGCATAGTGAATTTTAGAATAACAAGAAAATTGCTTTTTCAAACGTCAGTGGATGTTCACCTTTAGAATAAATTTTTAGCGTTATAATTGTTGATCTATGAATTTTTGGAGATACCTAAAACTCTTTTAAAGCTTCTCTTAAAATTCCTGAGTGCTGGGTGTCCTTAAAAATGCATAGTGAATTTTAAAATAACAAGAAATTTATTTTTTTAACATCAGTGGATTGCTAGGTAAGATGTTACCATTAAGACATCCAAATTAAAGTAACTGAATAATTAATATTTCTAAGTTTTATATTTTTCTAAATCGATAAAATACAATAATATATCATCATGAAGAAGCAGTCTTTTCCATCTCTCATTATCATTCTATTCTCCAGAAGATGACGGATATAGTGGTTTCTCAAACTTTAACAAATCCGAGGGTATAAAGAATGGTGGGTTCAAGCTAGGTATGGAAAGACTCCGGAATGATTTCGGCACCTTTTTCTCCTTTTTCTTAGTATTTTCACTTCGTCTTCTTATAAATTCGTCAAAGATAGCTAGCTCGGCTTCATATGCCTCTTCTATAAATGTTTCTTTAGATATACCATCTGTAGGAGATAAATAATACTGTAAAAGTGCATTATTAATTTATTATATTAATCTTAATGATGGCGCGTAAGAAAATGAAGGCTGTGTTAAATTAGGGTATTAAAATTTATTTTCCATATTCTTTATTTGTGACTGCGTCGTTTCTATATCGACAGACGTTATTCTGATACTTTCGTGCTCATACGGAAAAAGTTTTGGTTCGCTGAGGTAGAAGTTGTCGGCTCGTTTGTTAATTTACTCGCATCGCCAGCCACGATGTTTAATTTAAAATTTCACCATACAATATTTTTTTCACGAACTCCCCTTTATAAAACTCACGAGCACCTGGGAGTTCGCGAAACACCACTTGGGAAACGCTACTTTAAAAGATCAGCTGAAGACTAATTTAATAGATTTTTTGATCAAATCAATTATCTTTTGAAAAAGAAACTGCAGAGATATGCCAAAGAACATTGGAGAGGAGGAAATATATAAAATTAATGAAAATCTTACCCAAATCTTTAACTTTAAAACTTGCAGTTCTACAAACACTAGAAGTTGCAAAACATGCTTTGTCCAAAATCGAAAAAATCATGTTCTACGCATGTTTCAAATGACCAAGACTACTGAAATTCGAGCTTATCTGCAGTCCTGGTTACATAGATGCAGCAGTTCAACGGATATGAGGATATAAGAGCTTGAGGCTTGAACCTCGCCTCTTTGAGATCCTTGCCATATGGAATTCGCTGTCTCCAGTTATTGTAAATTAGAGAGCTTAGAGATTGTAGTCTTGGTATTTAAAACTTGGCGAAGATCACGATTTTTTTCAAAGAAAAAATTACCATCGTTACATGTTATAGGATTTTCGTTAAAGGTACAAATGCCAAGAGTTTTCATTCCAGTTGAATATTGTGAATAGTCAATATATCCTGCCTGTAGTCTGTCCATTAGATTAAAAAGTTGACTCATATGTTTCTTTTCATACAGAAGTGGAGGTTCTCCTAAGCCAGATCTAAAAGAAACGTTTTTGTATATATATATATATATATATATATCCGATTGACGCAGATTGTCCCATATATATATATATATATATATATATATATATATATATATATATATATATATATATATATATGGGACAATCTGCGTCAATCGGATCAGAGCTACGACCAAAATTAGAAGCAACCAAAAAAAAAATCGGGGTCGAATTTTCGAAATCCAGGATTGAGGACATAATATATTGGATTAGATTATTGACTTTCTGCTATATTGGGTTCACCATTTTGAATTTTGAAAATCTGACCTCGCATTCGTGATCATAGATCCCAAAAATTCTCATATAATAAATTTTGTACCTATCGGTTCATTTTCAAAAATGTTGTTCGCGATCTTGGATCCGCCATCTTGAATTTGGCAAAACTGACCTCGGATTCATGATCACCAAGCCCGAAAACCCCCATATACCAAATTTGATGTAAATTTTCAAAAAATAAGTCCGCCATTTTAGATCCGCCATATCTACCTTAAGAATTTTGGAAATTTGACCTCAGAGAACATGTTGAGTCCAATAATTGGTTACCTGAAACTCAATCAGGGTTCCGAGAACTCCATGGATGCTCAACAGCATTAGCAAGGGTTACTGACGATATTTTTGGAGCTATTGATAAAGATAAAATTACAATTCTGGCATTGTTAGATTTTTCAAAAGCCTTTGATACTCTAAATCACAAGTTACTTCCGGCTATTCTTCATTATGTTGGTCTCTTTGAGAAGGCAGTTAAATTCTTTTTTAATTTTTTAAGCAACAGATGTCAGTCAGTTCAGATTGATTAACAGTGGCGTACCTGAGGGTTCGGCTTTGTCTCCGCTGTTGTATGCCATCTATAGTTCTTTCATTTTAGAGGCTTTACAAGTATATTCTGCTCAGCGTTATGCAGATGACACGCAGGTTTATTTATCATTTGATAGGGCTGATGCTGTTGAGGGATGTAAGGCTATACGTAAAGAATTAAGTTTGTTAAGCAAACTGTCATTGGAATACTCTCTCATATTGAATCCTAAAAAATGTTGTATAATGGTCTTCAGCCGTAGGGCAGATGTAGAATATTTGAAAGGTTTGATTAATGTAGAGATAGATAATACAGTGTTGCCGATAAAAGACAATGTGCGTAATTTAGGTGTTATTTTGATAGATTTAGTGCCCATGTATCTAATTGTATACAGAGGGTTTTTGTGAAATTAAAAATACTGTATCCTAATCGCCATTTTTTATCACCACACGTAAAAACCCTATTGTGTGACCATATTTGATTTTTGGTCGCCATATTGAATCCGCCATCTTGCATTTTGTCAACCTACCACACCAGCTTCTTAGGGACGTCCATCAGCTTCAATCTAAACCAATAACGACCCGATCAGTTGGGAATTATTATTTTTTCAAGCTTTTTTGCAAGCCACTCGATTTTTCTCCGGCTTCCGGTCGCCATATTGGAGCTGCCATATTGGATTTTTCAAAGGCGCACTCGGCATTTGAAAGTAGACACTCTAAGCTTCAAAATGAGCCCTTGGTCGATTTTTTTGGTTGCTTCTAATTTTGGTCATAGCTCTGATCCGGTTGAAGCGGATTGCCCCATATATATATATATATATATATATATATATATATATATATATATATATACATTACAGCTAATAGCTTACCTATACAAAAGACATTTGTTTAATAGATTTAAAATAAATTCAATCGGATTTTCAGCTCTTGCACTCAACAAGTGTGTTACAATAAACTGAAAACATTCAAAAATTCTATGAACCCTCAAATATCGTTGCGCATCTCTGATCGACTTTGACGTAGAATACGTAAAACGATCTTCAGCCTGAAATTCAAGTTCCTCGATCTCTTGTTGTGCTTCTTCTTCTACTTGTGCTTCCAAACCCAGAAGGTAGTCCAGATGTTTTTTATCATACACTTCTGTTTTCGTTACAGTTTCAGTTTGAGTTAAAAGATCCGAGCTAGAACGTCTTGACGATCGGGTACCTACTGAAGCTTCAGTTGTATCTGTGCGAGCTGTAACAGCTTCGGCCTTTTGTTTTAATTGAGTCGACTTGGACAATTCCATCTTTACTGTAGAATTTAAAAGCAATATTATTGTTACTATATGGATATTTTATTCATTATTTTACTTGTCAGTTTCACTTCCCTACGTTTAATATGAAATAAATTGATCTATATTAAAGGGTGTTTTTTAAAGAGGTATAAAACTTTAAGTTGGCAACACTTTTTTAACTGGCGGCCATTTTGTCAGCTGTCAAGTGATTTATGTTTAGTTTGGTTTGGCATTTCAACATGAATAGACTGACGCCTGAAAAACGCTTCCAAATTGTGCAAATTTATTTTGAAAATCATGGTTCTGTTCGAAATACGTATCGCGCATTACGTCCATTTTACGGTCAACATAATCGTCCATCAGAGCAATTAATTCGATTAACTATGGAACGTTTTCGCACCACGTTTACTCTAAAGGATAATACGCATCCACAGAGACGTGGTACAGTGCGTACAGAAGAAGTCATTGCTGCTGTAGAGCGTAGCGTAGAGGTAGACCCGAATCAGTCTATCCGCCATCGTGCACAGGAATTGGATATGTGTCCATTCACTTTATGGAAGATTTTGCGGAAAGATCTTGGTTTGCGTGCTTACAAAATCCAACTCGTGCAAGAATTGAAGCCACACGATCACCTAGCAAGGCGTAGATTCGGTGAATGGGCCCAAAACAAGATTGCCGTTGATCCCGATTTTCATAAGCGATTTTTGTTTAGCGATGAAGCTCACTTTTGTTTGAATGGATACGTCAATAAACAAAACTGCCGTATTTGGAGTGATGATAATCCTCAAGTGTATGTTGAGACACCGTTACATCCAGAAAAACTGACTGTTTGGTGTGCTTTATAGGCTGGTGGAATCATTGGTCCGTACTTCTTTAAAAACGATGCTGGTCAGAACGTTACAGTCAATGGTGACCGCTATAGAGCCATGATTACTGACTTTTTCATTCATCAATTGAACAGCCATGATGTGCAGGAGCTGTGGTTTCAACAAGACGGTGCAACATGTCACACAGCTCGTGCCACAATTGATTTATTGAAGGAAACGTTTGGTAACCGCATAGTTTCACGTTTCGGACCCGTGAATTGGCCTTCAAGATCGTGCGACTTAACGCCGCTAGACTATTTTCTGTGGGGATATGTGAAGTCGCTAGTCTACGCCGATAAGCCCGAAACGATTGATCACAAATGTTGGAAAAAGTCATCGAAAATTGGACGTCCAGATTAGACTACGTCCGAGCCAGCCGTGGCGGTCATATGCCAGAAGTCATATTTAAATTATAATGCCAGAAGGTTATCTTTCGAATAAAGTAAATTTCATGTCAATTTAAAAAATTCATCTTTGTTTTATTCCATTTAAAAGTTCTATACCTCTATAAAAAACATCCTTTACAACTAGGAATTATTTTTTCTAAATTCCTTTTTCTGGTTAAGGAAGTTATACAAAAAAGTGACAGTTATTTCGTCAGAATCAGCTCCCTCAAAATCATTTCAGTGGATTTGTTTTCAACAACAGATTTTATGTCAGACTGTAAAAATATCTACAGCCAAATGAGATCCAAAACAGGGGAAGTATAATATTTTGAAGAACGAGAATTTTGGCACCAAAAATTTCCGTTTGTAAAATTAAATTTGTATTGCAGAAACCTAAGTTTAACCCCAAAATTTAAATGAAACTGACGAATGAAATAATCGTAATAGAAACTTTTGACATAATACACGATTTTTCTGAAATATTATTTTGTTTTGCTACAATCATATTCTTTGATTTGATTGATCTATAGTAAATATTATAAATCTGGCAGCCAGGGGGTTTTTTGTGGTTCTTTTAGGTCCCCAAGATCAAGTAAGTTTTTTTCTCGCTGAATCTGAACATGAAAATCGGTTTTTGGCTAAATGATCAGATAATTGGTTATTAACAATTAAAAAGTCGTAAAAAATTATTCGTGATGGAGGAGGAAAAAAAGTTTCCCAATTAAATTTGCCATAAGATTGAGTTAGTCGAAAATCTCAAAATATATTTCCCTTATTGCAAAATAGCAATAATTAAAAAAAAAGGTAAAAAAGCAGGTTTTTAATCAATTTTTTTCGACCATTTAAATTTCTCTGAGGACCTTCATATTAGAGCAAAGAAAACTTTATGCCATGATAAAGTAATACGCTAAAATTCGTTAAGATCGAATTGATAGTTTTTCCACAATAATTTTGCAATTCGATTTCGTTTACAAAAATTGACCATTTTTCAAGTTTGTCTGAGTCCAAAATATCACGTTAACGTATTTAAATTTATTTTCGACATATAATAGGGAACTCAAGTTTTCCAACGCTTTTTTCAGAATCAAAATCGGATGATTTGGACGCCCTCAGGAATTGTTTAAAGGCATTGTTGATATTTTTGCTTATAAACAAATAGATTATCTCGGTGGAATTTCATTAGATTTTTCTTGCAATACATGGTTTGAAAGTACTTAGAAAGACGCTTCTTTTCGTGAAACAAAAATTCAAATCTGTCAATTGATTTCCGAGATACAAACTGTCAAAGTTGACAGCTTGTTACGGTGAATCTAAAAACGATACCGACCTGATTCTTGAACCAAAAACTTTGTCTTGCCGAGCTCTTTTTTGATTCAAATATTTAAATGTTTATGTTATCGGAAACTTTAATAAAAAATGAAAAGAATATCGCCCACGCGCGTGAAAATATGAAAAAAAGAGGGGTGGGGAGCTCTCATTTTAAAATTGAATTCGAACATTAAAAATACATATCTGAAAAAAATTTTCATTTTCTCGTCTTCTAATGGAGCGATTTGGATAATTTTTTTTTAAATCGATGTACTCGAATAATGGAACTCAAATATCATAATGCCATATGCCCATCATGCATTCATTTTGTTATAAACAAATGATTTGTTTATGCATCATACTTACAGCATATTGCACCCTATAGACTTTCCAAGCGAATCTTTGTTTATTAATACAATTAAGCATATTATAACGATATAAATTTACTTTAATTATCAAAATTGTTTAACAAATTGAAAAATTTTTTTATTTTAAATTATTTTATTCGTAAAATACAGATAAAAATAAAATAATTATTTTATATAAATCATATATGAAAACTTAATAGTTTTTAAGTTATAAGTAATATAATATTTCTACAAATATTTGGAGATATAATATTTTTAGAGATGAGAGCATGATGCTTTAAAATATAACCGTTAACATGAAAGTAGTGGGGCGGGAGTAAGAAACATCAGCTCAAACTGGCTTTCTAAAGGTATAGAATAGGCATTAAAGAGAGTTAGTTCAGGTTAGTTCAGGTTAGTAGTAGTTATTATGTGTCCCTGTTTGTGCAAAGATACTGGTTACAGTGTTACCAAAAATTGTATTTTATAAATGTGCACGACATGGTATATATAATTAACATGCAAATAAATTCAATTTGGAAACAAGTTTTTCAAGTTGAATTAATGTCGTTTTCACCATTATATTTATTTATTAATTTTTTTGTATAGGTGAATATTATGAAACAATTCTTTTTTCCCGAAAGGAATGGTAACTGGGAATTGCATATAAAAAGTTCGCGTAAAATGTTGCCATATTTAAATGCCAGTGGTCATTTTCTTTATGCCAAATCTTTAGAAATATATAGGCAGGATATGCACAATCTTCCAACCATAATGAACCCCACTGAATATGACAAATTCGTCAATCAGATTATTTTACTTTTAGAAGATCTACAAAATTCCGGTGTGGCGTTTGGACAGACATGTGTATAGAGCAGTTTGAAATATAATATTTAGTGCTAAGAGTGCTTTATTGAACTTTTTGAACATAATTTATAAAGAATAACTATTTTATTTTTATTTATATTTTACGAATAAAATAATTTAAAACCAAAAAAATTTTTTTTCCATTCGTTTATACAATGATTATTTAAATAATTTTGATAATTAAATTAAATAAATATCATTATAGTATGGCTTAATTATATTAATAAACAACGATTTTCTTGGAAAGTCCAATACTATAGGGTGCAGGATGCTGTAAGTATAATAAATAAATAATGTCATTTGTTTATAACAAAATGAATGCATGATGGGCAAATGGCATTATGATATTTGAGTTCCATTATTCGCGATACATAGGTTTAAAAAAATGATCAAAATAGCTCCATTAGAAGGATAGAAAATGAAATTTTTTTTCAGATATGTATTTTGAACCTTCGAATTCAATTTTAAAATGAGAGCTCCTCACTCCTCTTTTTTCCATTTTTTCACGCACGTGGGCGATATTCTTTTAATTTTTTATTGATGTTTCCGATAACATAAACATTTAAATATCTGTATTAAAAAAGAACTTAGCAAGATAAAGTTTTTGGTTCAAGAATCAGGTCGGTATTGTTTATAGATTCACCGTAACAGGCTGGCAAATTTGACAGTTTGTATCTTGGAAACCAATTGACGGATTTGAAATTTTTTTTCACGAAAAGAAGCCTCTTTCCAAGTACTTTCAAACCATGTATTGCAAATAAAATCCAATGAAAATCCGCCGAGATAATCTATTTGATTATAAGCAAAAATATCAACAATGTCTTTAAACAATTCCTGAGGGCGTCCAAATCATTCAATTTTCATTCTGAAAAAAACGTTAGAAAACTTGAGTTCCCCGCTATATGTCAAAAATAAATTTAAATACGTTAATGTGATATTTTGGACTCAGACAAACTTGAAAAATGGTCAGTTTTTGTAAACGAAATCGGATTGAAAAATTATTGTGCAAGAACTATCAATTCGATTCTAATGAATTTTAGCGTGTTATTTTATCATGGCATAAAGTTTTCTTTGCTCTAATATGAAGGTCCTCAGAGAAATTTAAATGGTCGAACAAGTTGATTAAAAACCTGTTTTTTTTCCTTTTTTTTTTAATTATTGCTATTTTGCAATAAGGGAAATATATTTTGAGCTTTCCGACTAACCCTATCTTATGGCAAATTTAATTACGAAACTTTTTTCTTCTTCAACTTTCCTCTAAAAGAGAAAAGTTGAAAAAAAAAACGTTTTTTTTTCGTTAATTTTATATTTTTGTTAATAAAAACAATGTTGCCCAACTTTTTGAAAGTACGCATATCAAATTTATCGTTATTCAGGTTATTCTGAAGGCTCGCATGCAAAAATCTCCATGTTCCATTTCACATCCATGAAACCCCAATATTTTACAGATAAGCCCTGGTCTATTATTTAAAAATAATATAGTAAATGCCGAATGTTGCATTGTGGGGACCCTTTCCATATTAACGGGTCCTAGGTGACGTGATCTGCTATATTTCGGACGGTCCGCGCGTTTGCAAGGAGAACTGCTTTTGAATCGGTTTATACAGATGCTTAAATCCGGGTTCAACAGGAAAAAATACATCAGTAACACTTACTTGATCTTGTGGACCTAAAAAAGCCACGAAAACCACCCTGGCTTCCTAGGCTTTACCTATGTCACCGCGCCATAATTTTCTTAATTCCCATTTTCTCCTCTGGTCCTGTGACATATTTATTAACTGTTGAAATGATTTCACATTTCTCATTCCAAATCCAGTGACAAGAATTGATGCGTCTCGAACGGGCTCTTCACCCATAAGTATTTCTTCATTTTGTTCTGTTACAATTCTTTTAGTGTGATCAAAAAGTTTGGCATCTTTTATCTAAGGAATTTTAGCAAATAAATTATTTGTAAAGAACTCCTGTAAATCAAATAAAAAATCTTTAAAAAACTGTCTATAGTTCAGTTCAATACCAAGGTTTTACTTTAATAATAATAAATAAGATTTATGTATAAGATATGTAAAAAAAGATGGCAGCATCCAAGGTTGCTGCTCTGGGTAGTTAGTACTCGTAGTACCTGATATTGTTAAGAGTGTTTTTTATAGAGATATAGAACTTTAAGTTGGCAACACTTTTTTAACTGGCGGCCATTTTGTCAGCTGTCAAATAATTTATGTTTAGTTTGGTTCAGCATTTCAACATGAATAGACTGACGCCTGAACAACGCTTCCAAATTGTGCAAATTTATTTTGAAAATCATGGTTCTGTTCGAAATACCTATCGCGCACCACGTCCATTTTACGGTCAACGTAATCGTCCATCAGAGCAATTAATTCGATTAACTATGGAACGTTTTCGCACCACGTTTACTCTAAATGATAATACGCATCCACAGAGACGTCGTACAGTGCGTACAGAAGAAGTCATTGCTGCTGTAGAGCGTAGCGTAGAGGAAGACCCGAATCAGCCTATCCGCCATGGTGCACAGGAATTGGATAAGTGTCCATTCACTTTATGGAAGATTTTGCGGAAAGATCTTGGTTTGCGTGCTTACAAAGTCCAACTCGTGCAAGAATTGAAGCCACACGATCACCTAGCAAGGCGTAGATTCGGTGAATGGGCCCAAAACAAGATTGCCGTTGATCCTGATTTTCATAAGCAAATTTTGTTTAGCGATGAAGCTCACTTTTGTTGAAATGGATACGTCAATAAATAAAACTGCCGTATTTGGAGTGATGATAATCCTCAAGTGTATGTTGAGACACCGTTACATCCAAAAAAACTGACTGTTTGGTGTGTTTTATGGGCTGGTGGAATCATGGGTCCATACTTCTTTAAAAACGATGCTGGTCAGAACGTTATAGAGCCATGATTACTGACTTTTTCGTTCATCAATTGAACAACCATGATGTGCAGGAGCTGTGGTTTCAACAAGACGGTGCAACATGTCACACAGCTCGTGCCACAATTGATTTATTGAAGGAAACGTTTGGTAACCGCATAGTTTCACGTTTCAGACCCGTGAATTGGCCTCCAAGATCGTGCGACTTAACGCCGCTAAACTATTTTCTGTGGGGATATGTGAAGTCGCTAGTCTAAGCCGATAAGCCCGAAACGATTGATCACTTGGAGGACAACATTCTCCGCGTTATTGCCGATATACGGCCACAAATGTTGGAAAAAGTCATCGAAAATTGGACCTCCAGATTAGACTACGTCCGAGCCAGCCGTGGCGGTCATATGCCAGAAGTCATATTTAAATTATAATGCCAGAAGGTTATCTTTCGAATAAAGTAAATTTCATGTCCATTTAAAAAATTCATCTTTGTTTTATTCCATTTAAAAGTTCTATACCTCTATAAAAAACTCCCTTTAGATCTCTTAATCAAGAAATATTTTCCCCAGTATCATAACATGCATGAATCCAACAATTCATTTCTCCTAGTTCTTAGAAATAACAATAATCAGGTTATTTATGGAACCTTAAGTTAAACAATCCACATAACACATTTTAAAATACATGTACCTGTTTGAGATCAAAAGCAGCTTGAGTCGGAATAACATACTTGTAATCCTGATAATAGAACTGTCCAGTTTTTGGTGGCAGTAAGTTAGGTTCCTCTTCTTCAGTAAATTCTCATCATGATGCCCCCCCTCTACGTCTTCATAGCTAGTCTGAGATTCGTCGATTGAAATATTGTCATAATCAAGAGAGGATGATTTTATGCTTCGTGGGATTGAACCCGAATTTCTTTTGTGCATTTTTCAAAATGATTTTTTATAAATTTTAATGGTGACAGATAGCAATGACAATGAATATTTGGTATAAAAAACAAGGTTAATTCATGCTGGTAAACTAACATATGTAATTAGTCCAATCCGTAGGTAAATATAGTGACGTAAATTTATTTATTTATTTATTTATTTATTGAATACAGCATCCACAGCAGTTAAGCCAGTTACAGATACCTTTCTTAAAGTTAAAAACATTAAACTAACATTACTAGTTAATATTATTGTCAATATTACATCTGAGCCTGAGAATCCAGCAATTTATGGTCAAGAAGATCCTTATATCTACGTAAAGTAATACTACTGAAATCTACATCACTAACGTATGTATTAAAATAATTACACATTTTATATAGGGGCGAATTTTTGTAAGTATTTGTTCTAGGAAATTCTAGATAAAATGTTGGCCTTTGTCTTGTTCCACCCTTATTTACCACAAATGGAAGTTGCAGCAATAGGTCTGGACTATTTATTTTATTTTTTAAGATCTTGAATACATATACCAAACATATTTTTATACGTCTGTTTTCCAATGAAAGTCTGTTAAATATATTCAATAAGTCCAGATTATTATAACCCTGAATAGGATAGTATCCAAATTTTTTAAAAAACATATACTTTAAAAACTTTCGCTGGACACGTTCTATGGTTCTACTCCACACTTCATATTGTGGTGACCATATTATACTACAGTATTCAAGTTTTGGCAGTACAAGACTGTCAAAAAGTGTCATGCAAACATCAACATCAAAATGTCTAGTAGATCTGATGATGAAACCCATTATCTTGTGAGCTTCATTAATTTTATTTATTATATGCTCATTGAAATTCAATGAACTATCAAACAATACTCCCAAATCCTTCTGACAAGAAATCCGTTTTAACACTATATCATTAATAGAATAGGCTTGATTTAAAACATTCTTATTCAGAGCAAAGGACATTGACGAGCACTTGTTGTCATTAAGACAAAAACCGTTTACCCGACACCATTCAACAACATCATCCAGATCCTGCTGTAAACAGTCACAATCATCAACAGTCAATACTTCCCTAAAAAGTTTAAAGTCGTCTGCAAACAGTAATGCTTTTGAGTGTTTGATCACGTTACATATATTATTAAAGGCAATTAAGAATAAAAGAGGTCCCAAATTAGACCCCTGAGGAACACCAGAAGTACTTCTATATACATATGATTTGGCCCCTTTTATTTCAACGTACTGCTTTCTATCAGTCAGGTAAGAGACAATAATATTTATCAGATTCTCTGTAACATTCAGTTGCTTAAGAGATTGTATTATAAGGGTATGTTCCACTCTGTCAAATGCCTTTGCCATATCCGTGTAGATTACATCAACTTGTGCTTTTTTATTAAAAGAGTTATGAATGGATAATATCTATGTTGGGGGCAATATAATATTCTGAACAAAATGATATTTTATAATAGTAAATCGGATAATCTGTTGCTGAGATATTACTGTTTGTTTATGCCAAGACGCAAAATGTTGATTTACATAATTTGTTTTAGGTGAATATTATGACCTCCAAAATGTCTTCGTGAAACCCTAAATTTTCATATTTTGTTAGAGGCAAATGAAAAAATTCTTCCTTAAATATCGCTTTAAAAAAAGGGGTGCTTTTAACCTCAAAACTTGTTCGTTGAGACCAATTTTGATCATTTATATATTAAATACTAGCGACCCGCCCCGGCTTCGCACGGGTGCAATGCTGATACTAAATACATTACAGAAAAACTGTGACTATTTATTTTATTTTTACAACAATTATTACATCGGCCTCCGACGCGCTATTTATAAGCACCCTGCCGCCGCCCCGGTCGGCCAGTACCGCCGCAAGCGCTACTTCCCGCAATTTTAAATCTGTAATATCTTCGAAAATATTCATTTAAATCTTGTGCTGTAAGGGACCATATAGATCTATATTAAATCAACAATGTATTTAAGCTATTTAATTGGATAAGGATTAATGCTGTATTGGTTAAAATCGCTTCAAAATTTGCCATTATTTGTCGTAAAAAGTAAATGACAAGAAAATGTTATTGTGGGATATCCATGAGAGATAGACATATACCATCGCGGAGTTTTCTGTAGACCTTTTCAATGTGTACAAATAATTAGTACATTATTTTGATAAATCTCGTAGGGTTCAGCCTGCGTTTGCAATGTAAGCGGAAAAAAATATGATAATTAACGACATCACATTAGAAACCTCAAAAATAACAGTATTTCTCCACTATTTAATGGATGTTATTATACATATAAACCTTCCTCTTGAATCACTCTATCTATTGAAAAAAAACGCATCAAAATCCGGTGCGTAGTTTTAAAGATTTAAGCATACAAAGGGACATAGGGACAGAGAAAGCGACTTTGTTTTATACTATGTAGTGATATGCCATAAGATCTGCAAAAACCAGGAAAGCCATCGGGCCTGATAAAAATGATCCATGAGGAAAATATAGGAATCTTGGTCAAACTGTTTAATACCGTTTACGCGACTGGAGATTTACGGGAAGATTAGCCGAGGTCTGTATTCGTCCCAATCCCAAAAAAACAGCGAGCAAAGCGATGCAGTGAGTACAGACTAATAAGTCTAATGAGCCACACTTTGAAGGTCTTTCTCATAATCATCCACAGCAGGATAATTTTGAAGAAAATCGGACAAAAATGATTTTTTTGTACGCCATATTGGATCCGCCATACTGAATTTTTTAAAAATAATTTTGGATTAGTTATGTACGATCCTGAAAAATCCCTCGTACCAATTTTGGAGAAAATCGGACAAAATTAAATCTTTTTGTCCTCCATATTGGATTCGCCATATTGAATTTTTTTAAAATAATTTCATGTTCGTTGTGTACGACCCTAAAATTTCCCCCATACCAATTTTGGAGAGAATCAAACAAAAATTTTTTTTTTGGCCGCCATATTGTCAGCGCCATCTTGGATAATACTGCACCAATTTCGTCCAAAAAAGTATGGGACCACCACAGGAACTTCCTGAACATAACGTAAAAAATTTCGTTCAAATCGGTGCAGTCGTTCCGGAGTAACTGATGTACATACTTAAAAAAAGTACATAGTCGACGAATTGAGAACCTCCTTCTTTTAGAAGTCGGTTAAAAATGGGAAAAATTGAAGAGTTAGCAATATGTACAACATGTAAGTTTTGAGGTTAGGTTGCACTTTTGAATTTTTCGAAGTACATGTTAGAATCCTACATAAAATTTTACTAATAAATCCTACACAAAATTTTACCAATAAATTGTCTGTATCTAAACGCCTGTGTAATTTAGAACCTCGAGTGTTGGACGCACTAAGTAATTAAGCACAAACAAGTATTGTATTTAAATAAACAGCAGCATGTCTTTATGAAACTAATTGTAAAAAATGTGTAATGATGCTTACACAATTTTTATTGTTTCTTTTTAAATAGATCCGCTAATAAGTACAAAGGAAGTAAATTTCTTCGACATATTGTATTCGGTCTTGATTTTCAAACATATTAGCAAACATACAATGTAATATGAGTTGAAAGTGTGAATAAAAATGCAATGCAATCTTAACTAATACAAGTTACCTACTGACCGTAATAGGAAAAATTACTAGGTGACACATTGTCATTGGCAATTGAACGTAATGAGCTGTTTAGTCCGACATTCTATGTATACATTTCTGAAGTGATCAGTAAAACAATGATAATAATTACCATTTAAAAGAATATTTTTTATATGGTGTTCTGGAAGGAAGTCTTGGTTTAACAAACAGAAGCGACTGGATGACAGCATAATTACCCATTGAAGTTCTTAACATATTCGGCGTCAAACTTCATATTCCAATTATTTGTGACAACCACAAAGTCTTGGCACATTCAAAACGTTGGAAAAACCTTATCCATATATATATATATATATATATATATATATATATATATATATATATATGGTATGCGAGTGGAAACTAGAAGCCAGAAAGCAAAAATGGAAGAACCACTTCAGGCTAGTTTAAATCAAATACTGATGATGATTCAAGACATGAAAACAAGCCAAGAAGACATGAAGAAAAGCCAAGAAGATATGAAGAAAAGCCAGGAAGAGATGAAACAAGAATTGAAAGAAGATATGACGAAAAATCAAGATGATATGAAACAAGAATTAAAGACAAACCAAGATGACATGAAACAAGAATTAAAGACAAGCCAAGATGATGTGAAACAAGAATTGATGACACTGAAAACGAGACACGAAAACATGAACCAAGAACTGAGAGAGGACTTCAAGAAAAATCAAGAAAGTATAAAACAAAAACTAAGAACAAGCCTAGAGGACATGAGACAGGAACTTAAAACAAGTTAAGATATGAAACAAGAAATGAAAGAAGACATGACGCGCATAGAACAAGAAATGCAACAGAAGATGAGCAAAATTAGAGAAGACGTACATTGCGAAGTACAACATGAGGTGGCGGGAATCCAGAAACAGATGCAACAGCTACATTTTCAAATCGAGAAGGTAGCCAGTACAGGTATAATAAAGGTAGATGGTGTTCCTGCAACTAGTGTGATGAAGCCACCTACCTTTAACGGCAAGGTACCTTGGCTTACCTATGTCCGTCAGTTCGAAGCCTCCGCTACCGGCAATAACTGGAGTTTACCGGAAAAGGCACGTGCTCTTGCTCTAGCACTTCCAGGTGAAGCTATGGAGGTCCTACGTAACATTCCTGAAGAAAAACAGAATGATTAGGAGTTCATTGTTACTTTTCTGGAGATGCGCTATGGGGAAGCACACCTCCAAGAAGTTTATAAAGCCCAACTCCAAGGAAGAAGACAAAAATACAACGAAAGTCTTCAAGAATATGAGGCGGATATAATGAGGTTAATAAATTTGATCTACCCAACATACCCAGAAGAAATAAAGCAAGAGTTAGCAGTGAATAATTTTATTGAAGGTTTACGCGACCCAGAAACAAGTCAGACACCAAGAATGGCCAGACTGAAGAGAATTTCCGAAGCTCTTGCTTATGCCCTTCAGTTTAAAACAGCCAAACAGACCTCAAGGAACCAAGGAAGAGTCATAAAAAGAGTCAGTGTTTCCCAGGATGACAGTGATCAGCATATATATATATATATATATATATATATATATATATATATATATATATATATATATATATATATATAAAATAGCAAAACTAACAAAATGGGCTTTCCTGAAATCTTTTACACCAAAGAACATCAGAAGTGGCTTTTTAAAAGGTGAAATTTAGCCATTAACAAACTCGCGTTTGAGGAAGATGATTTTGCGCCTATAGAAATTTTTGATATGAGTTCTCAACATGTAGGCGACGAAACCAGGCTGGATATACGTAGAAAGAAAGGAAGTTGATCTCGTGGAACTAGATACCAGACAAAATAACGAAGCACTTGATAACTGACGAGACAATAACTGATGAAGCCGACTCTCTAGGCAACCAGTGGAAGGTTGTTGCATCTCCGAACGTTGCTCCATTTTCCAGCGTTATTACATCTCTAATCATTGTTCCTTCAAGCTCTATGACTATATTGTCACTAGAAGCAATAAGATCATGTCCAAAAAAAGTTTTTAATCAAAAAGCACCTAGAAAGGGAAGACAAAAAGGGAAATCGAGAGTTTATACTGAAACCTCAGAGAGGGATTTATTTATTTATTTATTTATTAAGATCAAAGCCTAACAACAATAATTAATACGACCGTAATAGAATATAAGATAAAAAAACATCCCTATTACAAAATAATAGAAATAATATCATAATATCACATAATAAAATATAACATAAAAAACATATTTATTACAAAATAACAGAAATAATAATATCACAATAACAGTCCCCTACCTACAATAATACTGAACAGGAACGAAAAAAACTGGATATAACTCATACTTAGATCACAGATATTGGCGACATACAATATACATTAGTCCTAGGTGTCCTTAAATGAAAGTATATACCATGTCTGCTCGCCAATCGTGGCACATTAAAATTTAGCTCGCCCAAAAGCTGGACATATTGAGACCTATTAAATAAATATGATTTAGAAAACCGTATAAATTGATCAGTAAAACCAAACTTCGCAAGCTTTGCCAGAATCAAACTATGTCTCATAATATCAAAGGCCTTTGAGAAGTCGGTAAACACCACATCAACCTGACCGCCCGCATCCACAACATCAGCTGTAAACTGAAGAAAAGACGCCAGATTAGTGGATGTTGACCTACCCCTCAAAAATGCTCGACTTTGTTAATAATGAAGTTATATAATAGCATCTCAAAGATATTTGAAAAACCACATATCAGAGAGACAGGTCTGTAATTTTCAACTTCAGTCCTATTTTTACTGTTAAATACGGGACATATTTTAGTTACTCTTCATCTCTCGAGATTCACCAGCTGCTTAAGAGAGGCATTATTACAAGATGTATTACAAATGTTACAAGAACAAAAAGAAAGAAAACGACAACTCAAACCAATGAAGAAGAACGCAAAAGTGTTAAAATAGTGAAAAATTTTACCATAATGATTCCCTGAAATTAAGCGATTGCGATGATAATGATCTGCCATCTGATGAAGAAGGTGGAGGGAAGTTTGACTCTCCCAGTCCGGAAAATATAAATGGGATTTTATACTTATCAACTTTGAAAAGAATAAATCTGTTTTTTGTTACCTGGCCATCGTCATGTCCAAATGCAATTTGACCCACTATGAAGTGTCATATTTCAGAAAAAAAAACAGGTGCTGGCGTTTTTGTTTTACCAATTGTAGATGTAGTTGTACGCTTGCCTAAATCAAATTTCTCAAAAGGCACATCTCGAACATCTTCTTTCTATACGTTTTCAGTCAATTCAAGTGCATACAAAGTTTCATAGAGGTATACAACTTTTAAATGGAATAAAACAAAGATGAATTTTTTAAATTGACATGAAATTTACTTTATTCGAAAGATAACCTTCTGGCATTATAATTTAAATATGACTTCTGGCATATGACCGCCACGGCTGGCTCGGACGTAGTCTAATCTGGAGGTCCAATTTTCGATGACTTTTTCCAACATTTGTGGCCGTATATCGGCAATAACGCGGCGAATGTTGTCCTCCAAGTGATCAATCGTTCTGGGCTTATCGGCGTAGACTAGCGACTTCATATATCCCCACAGAAAACAGTCTAGCGGCGTTAAGTCGCACGATCTTGGAGGCCAATTCACGGATCCGAAACGTGGAACTATGCAGTTACCAAACGTTTCCTTCAATTAATCAATTGTGGCACGAGCTGTGTAACATGTTGCGCCGTCTTGTTGAAACCACAGCTCCTGCACATCATGGTTGTTCAATTGATGAACGAAAAAGTCAGTAATCATGGCTCTATAGCGGTCACCAATGACTGTAACGTTCTGACCAGCATCGTTTTTAAAGAAGTACGGACCAATGATTCCACCAGCCCATAAAGCACACCAAATAGTCAGTTTTTCTAGATGTAACGGTGTCTCAACATACACTTGAGGATTATCATCACTCCAAATACGGCAGTTTTGTTTATTGACGTATCCATTCAAACAAAAGTGAGCTTCATCGCTAAACAAAATTCGCTTATGAAAATCGGGATCAACGGCAATCTTGTTTTTGGCCCATTCACCGAATTTACGCCTTGCTAGGTGATCGTGTGGCTTCGATTCTTACACGAGTTGGACTTTGTAAGCACGCAAACCAAGATCTTTCCGCAGAATCTTCCATAAAGTGAATGGACACATATCCAATTCCTGTGCACGATGGCGGATAGACTGATTCGGGTCTTCCTCTACGCTACGCTCTACAGCAGCAATGACTTCTTCTGTACGCACTGTACGACGTCTCTGTGGATGCGTATTATCATTTAGAGTAAACGTAGTGCGAAAACCTTCCATAGTTAATCGAATTAATTGCTCTGATGGACGATTATGTTGACCGTAAAATGGACGTAGTGCGCGATACGTATTTCGAACAGAACCATGATTTTAAAAATAAATTTGCACAATTTGGAAGCATTGTTCACGCGTCAGTCTATTCATGTTGAAATGCCAAACCAAACTAAACATAAATCACTTGACAGCTGGCAAAATGGGCGCCAGTTAAAAAAGTGTTGCCAACTTAAAGTTCTATACCTCTATAAAAAAACACCCTTTATAATAAGAAGACTTTTCAATGTCCAGTAAGATATTTATTTAACCTTCTGTTTTTGTTATTAGATATTATAACGATTGTTCTTTCTTTCTTTGGAAGTTTTTCTTTGTTTAGATAGATCATTGTGTTAGAAAAAATAAAAGTTTCGAACATCCCTATAATCGATTAATATGTTTAAAACGATAAATTTTAATGATAAATTAGATTTATTGTTAGAAAATGTACAAGTGATTAGAATCTTTCAATAAACAATAAAATATTATTACCAAAGAAGTCTTTCAAATTAATACCAATTCCATTTGTATCTAAGTACCCCGTAGGTAAGGAGGGCATGATCATTCAAATCCCATTTTTTACTCAAAACATTATATTCTTAGTCCGGTCAAGTTAGCATCAAAAATAGGGGTAATGTTACATTAATTCGCACCTTGCTAAAAATTGGCATGAATGTTGGGAACCCTATTATACACAATTTGTCAATTATCCACATCAATCCGAAGTGTGGAAAAAAATTTATTCAAGGTCAAATGTTGCAAAAATCGGTTTTTTGAGTTTTCCAGCTAAACGGTAAGTTTTATAATAAAAATAGGTGAGACAAAAATTATTCATCATGCAATTATCTATAAAAATTGTTCATACACTTTTTTTCCTAAGAATCACCATTTCGGAGATACAGCGATGCAAAATGTTGAAAAAGTTGTATTCTTCATAATATGCACACGTTTCCGCGCCACCCGTGAGGTAGTGTACATGGCGCGTTTTTTTTTACGTGGTTTCCCCGGTAGGCCTATTCCACGATCTATTGTGCTTCTGTTGAGTTAAAAAGCTATTGTATTAAATTGAAAATGGTACTATTGTAAATAACAAGAGCGGTGTAAGTAATGCGTAAATTGAGAAAATTATTCGTCTGATTGATACTCTTCTAATGGAACATAATCCATACTGTCTTGCTCTTCTTCTTCTCCTTCTTCTTCTTCTTCTTCTTCTTCTTTTTCTTCTTCTTCTTCTTCCTGCTGAGTACAAATAAATTGTTCAAAGAGCAATGCATCAGATGTCTCCTCGCCTATATCGTAAGAATCCTCTTCTACTGGCGATTCAACATTGGAGCACGATTGGCCTCGACAACTGATACATGCTAATGAACAAAACAAACCAACTTTTTTACAGCCGCATTTAGCATTACACCCCGTTTTGCAATTGCAAAAAATTGAATTGAGGAGTTTTTCCGGTGCAGGAGGGAGTAAAGTCTGAATTGATTCCAATATATTGTCAGTTAACTTCCAACCCCAGTCTTCTGGGTTTAGTTTATTACCAAGCCATACTTGAACTTGATAATATACTCGAAATAGATGTTGATGAGCAGAAGCAGAGGTTGGAGGAAGACAAGCTAATTGTACTTGTTTCTTTTTATACGTATTTTTTGCAAAAGATAAGTATCGAAACTTATCTAAGCACGTAATTTTTTTTGGAGCTCCGTAAATTGAAAGAAGAAAGCGAATTCCGTTGGTGATTACAGCTTGTGGAGTAGAGGTACTTTCTTTGAAAACATCAGCACAATCAACTAAATCTTGTCTCTCAAACAATTTCAAAACCGATCTTTTACCTCTCCTGAAAAATGCTGATGTCGTGTCGCAACCAGTTAGTGCATGTAGAAATAAGATATGATTTTGGCATTTTGAAAAAGCAGATAAACTCTTGGATGAATATATTTTTGATTGTTGTTGAGCCTTCCCAGGTTTTAAAAAATAAATAATTTTTTCAGTTGGCGTTCGAGCAGTAAGTAATACCAACAAATCAACATCTTCACCAACAAGAATAGTTGGATTTGTCGAGTTAAATTGTTCTATTGCTGTTTCAACTATCAGGACATCAGCATCATTATCAGCTTGCTTTACAGAGATATTTTCAGACGTAAATTTTTCTTTCAACATTGTAATGAACCGAGACTTGTTGTGTGTATTTGCGAGAAATTTCTGTTGGCTTGTGGTAACTGTCATAAATTCATCAAAAATGACGTCCGAAGTTGAAGATGTTGTAGCTCGACGACGTTGTTCTGCAGCTTTAATATTTTTTGTACAATCAGCATAGCCATCAAATACTACAGTCACTCTATGGTCAAAATGTCTATGTACATACCGCACGTATTTATCTAAAATATGTTTAAATGTTTCTTCGTGATCCCACACTACACGGTGTAATAGATATCCTCCGTCGATTATGTACGTAGCATTTATGTCGTCAATATCTATGTTTACTGTTTCAAAACAATCGTAAGTAGCTGACTTTTGTGATTTACGCATTCCAGCATCATCGAACAGTGACAACGGATACGGAGCCAATTCATATTCGAAATATTTCTCAATTTCATCTTCGAAAGCGCTAGTAATACTCATGCGTTGAAATAATAATACAGGGTCGACAGGAACTTTCTTATCGTGAACTTTTACGGTGCTACTCATAGCTAAGAGAGGTACTACTTTATCAGCGCGTTTTAATTTTATGTTATTAAACGTCATTCCTGTCATTTTGGACATGACGGCAATTCCAACTTCACGAGCTTTGTGACAGTTAATTTTATTTTTGGAGTTTATATTTTTAAAACTGTATAATATGTATGTATACGCTACGAAAATTAATATTTTTACTTATATTATCGTTCTGTAACGTATATTACGGTAATTGACATGCATATTATGAAGAATACAACTTTTTCAACATTTTGCATCGCTGTATCTCCGAAATGGTGATTCTTAGGAAAAAAAGTGTATGAACAATTTTTATAGATAATTGCATGATGAATAATTTTTGTCTCACCTATTTTTATTATAAAACTTACCGTTTAGCTGGAAAACTCAAAAAACCGATTTTTGCAACATTTGACCTTGAATAAATGTTTTTCCACACTTCGGATTGATGTGGATAATTGACAAATTGTGTATAATAGGGTTCCCAACATTCATGCCAATTTTTAGCAAGGTGCGAATTAATGTAACCTTCAATGTCTATTTTGACCGGACTATCTTTGCTTGATAGAATAATATTGAAAAATTTGGAAATCTACTAAGCTTAATAAAAATGTAGTTTAATATTTTCTATGATATAAAATGTAATTTTGAATTTTTCCGCGACAATTTGCTCCACTTCCCCCTACTCAATTGTTTTAGTTTCAATGAAGACTCTGCTTTTATTTGTAATTTGAGAATCAAACTGAGAATCAACAGGAAAATAACACAAGGGAAACCACATAAGAAATTTCTCGTTTATAGTTCACACAGAACCAAAAATTGAAATAAAAATTCTCGAATTGTTAACAATTTTTTTCTTTGAACCTTTTTGAAAATCATCCTTGGACGCACGTTCATTTCATACCTCATTTTTTAAGTGAGTCAACGTCATTGGTGAATTTAAAAACTATACTGACTGCCTTTCTACAATAATCACCTAAAATTGAGACCGCTTTGTGGGTCCATTATAAATCATCTGGTATCGAAAAGTGGCATAAAGAAATATCGATTAATTGCTCTGTGGCGTGCAAAATACGGTATCGAATTAATTAGAATTAAATAAGTTGGTTTAAGAGGCCTATACATTCGGAATTATGGGAAGGTTCTACTTTTTTCATAAGAACATCTACCATTGGCTATTTTTCAGTTCCATTTAGTAATATAGGGTACTAGCGACCCGCCCCGGCTTCGCACGGGTGCAATGCTGATACTAAATACACTACAGAAAAACTGTGACTATTTATTTTATTTTTACAACAATTATTACATCGGCCTCCGACGCGCTATTTATAGGCACGCTGCCGCCGCCCCGGTCGGCCAGTACCGCCGCAAGCGCTACTTCCCGCAATTTTAAATCTGTAATATCTTCGAAAATATTCATTTAAATCTTGTGCTGTAAAGGACCATATAGATCTATATTAAATCAACAATGTATATAAGCTATTTAATTGGATAAGGATTAATGCTGTATTGGTTAAAATCGCTTCAAAATTTGCCATTATTTGTCGTAAAAAGTAAATGACAAAAAAATGTTATTGTGGGATATCCATGAGAGATAGACATATACCATCGCGGAGTTTTCTGTAGACCTTTTCAATGTGTACAAATAATTAGTACATTATTTTGATAAATCTCGTAGGGTTCAGCCTGCGTTTGCAATGTAAGCGGAAAAAAATATGATAATTAACGACATCGCGTTAGAAACCTCAAAAATAACAGTATTTCTCCACTATTTAATGGATGTTATTATACATATAAACCTTCCTCTTGAATCACTCTATCTATTGAAAAAAACCGCATCAAAATCCGGTGCGTAGTTTTAAAGATTTAAGCATACAAAGGGACATAGGGACAGAGAAAGCGACTTTGTTTTATACTATGTAGTGATAGTGATGAAGACTTTGCTTTTTTTTTTGTAATTTGAGTATACTACTGAGAATCAACAGGAAAATAACACAAAGAAAACCACATAAGGAATTTCTAGTTTATAGTTCACACAAAACCAAAAATTGAAATAAAATTTCTCGAATTGTTAACAATTTTCTTCTTTTAACCTTTTTGACAATCATCCTTGGACGCACGTTTAGTTCATACCTCATTTTTTAAGTGAGTCAACGTCATTGGAGAATTTTAAAACTATACTGACTGCCTTTCTACAATAATCACCTAAAATTGAGACCGCTTTGTGGGTCCATTATAAATCATCTGGTATCGAAAAGTGGCATAAAGAAATATCGATTAATTGCTCTGTGGCGTGCAAAATGCCGTATCGAATTAATTAGAATTAAATAAGTTGCTTTAAGAAGCCTATAAATTCGGAATTACGGAAAGGTTTTACTTTTTTCATAAGGACATCTACCATTGGCTATTTTTCAGTTCCATTTAGTAATATAGGGTACTAGCGACCCGCCCCGGCTTCGCACGGGTGCAATGCTGATACTAAATACATTACAGAAAAACTGTGACTATTTATTTTATTTTTACAACAATTATTACATCGGCCTCCGACGCGCTATTTATAGGCACGCTGCCGCCGCCCCGGTCGGCCAGTACCGCCGCAAGCGCTACTTCCCGCAATTTTAAATCTGTAATATCTTCGAAAATATTCATTTAAATCTTGTGCTGTAAAGGACCATATAGATCTATATTAAATCAACAATGTATTTAAGCTATTTAATTGGATAAGGATTAATGCTGTATTGGTTAAAATCGCTTCAAAATTTGCCATTATTTGTCGTAAAAAGTAAATGACAAAAAAATGTTATTGTGGGATATCCATGAGAGATAGACATATACCATCGCGGAGTTTTCTGTAGACCTTTTCAATGTGTACAAATAATTAGTACATTATTTTGATAAATCTCGTAGGGTTCAGCCTGCGTTTGCAATGTAAGCGGAAAAAAATATGATAATTAACGATATCACATTAGAAACCTCAAAAATAACAGTATTTCTCCACTATTT
Organism: Diaprepes abbreviatus; assembly: GCA_034092305.1. Lineage (NCBI taxonomy): Eukaryota > Metazoa > Arthropoda > Insecta > Coleoptera > Curculionidae > Diaprepes > Diaprepes abbreviatus. The sequence continues at coordinate 205,000 of JASJET010000415.1, forward strand.
AATGGATGTTATTATACATATAAACCTTTCTCTTGAATCACTCTATCTATTGAAAAAAACCGCATCAAAATCCGGTGCGTAGTTTTAAAGATTTAAGCATACAAAGGGACATAGGGACAGAGAAAGCGACTTTGTTTTATACTATGTAGTGATAGTGATGAAGACTTTGCTTTTTTTTTGTAATTTGAGTATACTACTGAGAATCAACAGGAAAATAACACAAGGGAAACCACATAAGAAATTTCTAGTTTATAGTTCACACAGAATCAAAAATTGAAATAAAATTTCTCGAATTGTTAACAATTTTCTTCTTTTAACCTTTTTGAAAATCATGCTTGGACGCACGTTTAGTTCATACCTCATTTTTTAAGTGAGTCAACGTCATTGGTGAATTTTAAAACTATACTGACTGCCTTTCTACAATAATCACCTAAAATTGAGACCGCTTTGTGGGTCCATTATAAATCATCTGGTATCGAAAAGTGGCATAAAGAAATATCGATTAATTGCTCTGTGGCGTGCAAAATACCGTATCGAATTAATTAGAATTAAATAAGTTGCTTTAAGAAGCCTATACATTCGGAATTAGGGAAAGGTTTTACTTTTTTCGTAAGGACATCTACCATTGGCTATTTTTCAGTTCCATTTAGTAATATAGGGTACTAGCGACCCGCCCCGGCTTCGCACGGGTGCAATACTGATACTAAATACACTACAGAAAAACTGTGACTATTTATTTTATTTTTACAACAATTATTACATCGGCCTCCGACGCGCTATTTATAGGCACGCTGCCGCCGCCCCGGTCGGCCAGTACCGCCGCAAGCGCTACTTTCCGCAATTTTAAATCTGTAATATCTTCGAAAATATTCATTTAAATCTTGTGCTGTAAAGGACCATATAGATCTATATTAAATCAACAATGTATTTAAGCTATTTAATTGGATAAGGATTAATGCTGTATTGGTTAAAATCGCTTCAAAATTTGCCATTATTTGTCGTAAAAAGTAAATGACAAAAAAATGTTATTGTGGGATATCCATGAGAGATAGACATATACCATCGCGGAGTTTTCTGTAGACCTTTTCAATGTGTACAAATAATTAGTACATTATTTTGATAAATCTCGTAGGGTTCAGCCTGCGTTTGCAATGAAAGCGGAAAAAAATATGATAATTAACGACATCACATTAGAAACCTCAAAAATAACAGTATTTCTCCACTATTTAATGGATGTTATTATACATATAAACCTTCCTCTTGAATCACTCTATCTATTGAAAAAAACCGCATCAAAATCCGGTGCGTAGTTTTAAAGATTTAAGCATACAAAGGGACATAGGGACAGAGAAAGCGACTTTGTTTTATAAAGGGTTTTCCAATAAGAGGTGTTATTTTGATATTCAAAGAAAAATGCCATTTTTTAAAATAAATGATCGGATATTTATTACATTATAAAGAGGAAGGTATGCCGTTAATGATGGAAAATAACATCAGCCAAATGACCACCACGACCATGCCTACAGGACCAGATCCTTTTCATGAAATTTTCCATAACCAAATCGCAAAGTGGCTGCCCTATGTCCTCGATAGCCTCACGAATTCCATCTTTGAGGTCTTGAATCGACGCTGGGCTGTTGGCGTAGACCTTGTCTTTCACGTGGCCCCAAAGGAAGAAATCGCAAGGTGTCACATCACAAGATCTCGGTGGCCAATTGTGATCACCTCTTCGAGAGATAACACGGCCCGGAAACTTTTCCCGTAAAAGATCAATGGTTTCGTTGCTTGTGTGGCACGTAGCGCCGTCTTGTTGAAAGTAAACGTGGTCCAGATAAATACCATCCAATTCCGGCCATAAAAAATCATTAATCATCTCTCGATAGCGCAATCCATTCACCGTAACTGTTGCTCCAGCCTCATTTTCGAAAAAGTAAGGTCCAATGACCCCGCCGGACCATAAACCGCACCAAACAGTCACACGTTTAGGATAGAGAGGCTTTTCAACAATAACTCTTGGGTTTTCCGAGCCCCAGATGCGACAATTTTGTTTGTTGACGAAGCCACCGAGGTGGAAATGGGCCTCATCACTGAAGATGATTTTTCGATGGAATTCCGGATCATTTTCATGCATTTCAAGAACCCAATCAGCAAAGGCACGACGTTGTTGATGATCGGCCGGCTTGAGTTCTTGCGTTAACTGAACTTTATAAGCCTTAAGACCCAAATCTTTATGCAAAATACGGTGTAATGATGTTTGTGGAATCCCTAATTCCAAGGAACGACGAGGAATGGACAAACCTGGGTTTTCTTCAACACTTTCGGCTACAGCAGCAATATTCTCGGCTGTTCTTGAGCGACGTGCACGGGTTTTCTTCTTCACATAACTAACTTGTCCCAACAGCTCGAATTTTTTCACCAATTTCTTTATTGCGCTCCGACAAGGTGCTTCATGGCGACCCAAAAATGTTCGAGTTTTACGAACCGTCTCTGCCAAATTTTCACCATTTTTATAGTGAATTTTAATAATTTCAATGCGCTTGTTGAAGCGTGTATCGTTCCATCTTTATTTATGGCGTAGTTTCTACTTGTCAAACGTCAAAAACTTACAGCTTCAAAAGTGACATCTACCGAAATAGCGGGCTTTTCAAAATGACACCTCTTATTGGAAAACCCTTTACTATGTAGTGATAGTGATATGTAACATTTAACTTGCTAGATGCTGATTGTAAACCATCTCCCCATGTTGTGAAATGATGCTCCTGACCTTATTTGCATAGACTGATTGTACCGATGAGTGTCCCCAGGTATATATGATTACGCGAATTCTATTGTTTTTTGATTCATATGAAGTTTTCTTGATGGTTTAAGACTTTTACTTATAAATATCAATACGTTTTTGATTTATTTAGGTAAAATCTATACTCCTAACTACCTATTTGCACTCTTCCCATTACATTTTTCAGATCATGCAACATTCTTGATTTCAGTGCTTTCTGTGTTTGGTTTGTGCACTGTTACATTAGCAGATTATCCCCATAGATTTCTTATGAATTTGTAGCAGCTGTTCTTGTTCGATGTTGTCGAAAGCTTTGAAAAAGTCGAATAAGCTTAGGTACACATCTTTGTTTATATATTTGCAGTGTTGAATGAGTACTTGCAGGAGAAAAAATTGCTTCTGATGATTCATAGTCCTAGAAAAATGAACCAATTTTATGCACCCTAATTTTATTTTTAGATTCCAATGTATTCTAATACCAGTACCCTTTGATAAAATATCACTTGAGAGTCAAAACTTTCATACTGTCAATCCATTTTCTAGAATAACTACTGATTTTTTCTTTGTTTTTCCAAAAAGCAGACTTATGCTCAGTGTATCAAATGTTGTCGATAACATGTCCATTTCTTTTGACACTTTTGTCAACAATCTCTTGAGCTTTTTGGAATATTTCCTTCGAGTATATATTTTTGAAGGATTTGTAGCAATTGTTAGTGTTTGATATTGTTGAAAGCTTCGACAAAGTCGAGAAAGCTTAAGAAAACATCCTTGTTCATACACCTGCAGTATTGAATGAGTCCTTGCAAGGTCAAAAATTGCTTTTTAACTGAGCTTTATAATTCACTAGCGACCCGCCCCGGCTTCGCACGGGTGCAATGCTGATACTAAATACACTACAGAAAAACTGTGACTATTTATTTTATTTTTACAACAATTATTACATCGGTCTCCGACGCGCTATTTATAGGCACGCTGCCGCCGCCCCGGTCGGCCAGTACCGCCGCAAGCGCTACTTCCCGCAATTTTAAATCTGTAATATCTTCGAAAATATTCATTTAAATCTTGTGCTGTAAAGGACCATATAGATCTATATTAAATCAACAATGTATTTAAGATATTTAATTGGATAAGGATTAATGCTGTATTGGTTAAAATCGCTTCAAAATTTGCCATTATTTGTCGTAAAAAGTAAATGACAAAAAAATGTTATTGTGGGATATCCATGAGAGATAGACATATACCATCGCGGAATTTTCTGTAGACCTTTTCAATGTGTACAAATAATTAGTACATTATTTTGATAAATCTCGTAGGGTTCAGCCTGCGTTTGCAATGTAAGCGGAAAAAAATATGATAATTAACGACATCACATTAGAAACCTCAAAAATAACAGTATTTCTCCACTATTTAATGGATGTTATTATACATATAAACCTTCCTCTTGAATCACTCTATCTATTGAAAAAAACCACATCAAAATCCGGTGCGTAGTTTTAAAGATTTAAGCATACAAAGGGACATAGGGACAGAGAAAGCGACTTTGTTTTATACTATGTAGTGATAATACCAAATAAATAAACCCATTGCATGGACTTTAATTTTATTTTTAGACCACAGTGTATTTTAAGCCCGCTCGTTTAAAAATAAAACACATTGATCTTTGATAAAATATCACTTGTGAGTCAAAACTTTGACGCTGACAACGAATTTTCCTGAATGACTGCCGAATTTTCCTTTGCTTTTTATACGCGCATTTTATATTCAATTTTAATTCATCGATGGCACTGGCAAGCAAGACATGATAATCAGCCTATTGAGTATTGTTGAAAATTTTTCCATTTCTTTTGATACTTTGATCAACAATTTCTTGAGCTTTTTGGAATATTTCTTCAAAATATACGTTAAAGAAGAGAGGAGATAAGATACAATATTATCATGCAGTCTTCTTGATTTCAATGTTTTCTGTCTACGATTTGTCTATTCTTTCATTAGCGGATTGTGCTCAATATTTCTTAAAGATTTGTGGCAGCACTTCGTATTTGATATTGTCGAAAGCTTTTACAAAGTCGAGAAAGCTCAAGTACACATCTTTGTTCCGTTCCTTGCAGTGTTGAGAAAGTACCTGCAGAATAAAAAAGATTGCTTCTCAGCTGAGCTTTTTTTGTTTCTTTTTCTGAAATAAGATTTAATGGAAGGTGGGGTAATTGCGAACACTTAAGGGAGAACTGAAATACAATAAAACCAAATGAAGTTGCAAGGCTTATTTATTGCTTAATATTTACTTAAACTAATCATTCTTATGTTCTCATAATCAACTTAGATAAATTTTCAAAAATAAAATCAAATTTCAACAAAAAACAAAACCTCTGGTGTCCGGGATTACCACATAGCTTGGGTGGTAATTACGGATGGTGTATGGGGTAATCACGGACATAGTCTAATTGGCACAGAAATCACAGATAAATTCCCTTGATGTGCTTGCACCACTCGTGCAATTTTCGTAGGCCCACAATTTACATTTGATGCACATTATCCAATACTTGTCACTACAAATAAGACAATAATACCCTTCATCAACCTTTGTAGCACTTTTGTTGACTTTCTTTTTCTTGCGCTGTACGTTCCTATCTTTAGCCTTCATATCATCTTCAAATGCTTTAAGATTCTTCATACCTTTCTTTCTTTCAGTGGTTCGTACAGACTTATCATTTTCTTTTACCTCTTCTTTATTTTTCTTCCTTTGTTCCTTTTCTTCTAAAGCGTCTTTCATAGGGGTACTAGTGATTATAATTGAATGTTTCTTTCTGGAACATTGCCTACTTTTCTGTTGTGACAGTTGGGGAACATTAACAACATCTTGAAGTGAAATTGATTTGTCCAACACAGGTAAAGGTGTTGCACAATTAATAATGGAACTACTTGTGCATTAGGTGACACTGCTCTCTGCATAGATAGTGTCGGTGCAATCTGGGTATCAGGTGTTACTGCTCGTTGCACAGATGGTGTCGGTGCTATCTGGGCATCAGGTGTTACTGCTCTTTGCATATTTGATGTCGATGCTGTCTGCACATCAGGTGATGTCGAATCAAAGAAATGTTCGTTGTATCTAATGGCCAAATACCAGCTGCCCAAAAACCATTTGCAGCTTTTTCTATATTGCTGATTCGATTGAAAGCTTTAGTAAAAAGCTTGACAACTTCATACTGTGTAATTTTTCGGCCTATATTTGAAGCCATGTATAAGTCACATTCTCTGTTGTATGCAGTTTTGAGCGGTCCAAAATATGTTAAGTCCAACGGTTGCATACGAGGTGACGTATGTGGTGGAAGAGATAACAGTATTATTCCATTCTGGCGACAAAGCAGGTAGCAAATTAGGCTAATATGACTTTCATGGTTGTCTAAAATAAGAAGAATAGGTTCTTCAACAGTTGGTTTAGCGTAAGAGATAAAATGATGTAACCAATCTATGAATAGGTTTTCATTAATCCAATCGCTCACAGCTGCAACCATATCAGCATTGCCTCCATGCAATAGATGAGCATTCATTCGCTTCCTCTTGAAAATAAAAAATGGAGGGACATACTTTCCTGAAGCACTGAATGCGCAAACAATTGGTGTTGTTGTGCCTCTTTCATTACTTGTAGCCATGCCGACTTGTTTCTGGCCTTTCGGAGCTAGAATTGTAGAATTTTTCTGGACGTTAGAAATGCCGGTCTCGTCAACATTGTAAATGCGATTGGCATCAAACTGATATTTCCTTTGTAAGATTTCCAAGTTTTCGAAAAAGATTCTCACTTCTGTTTCATTAAACGCTGTAATTCTATTAATAGAAGTGGATTCAGGTTTGCGGAGAGAAATGTTGGGATGCCTTTTTCGAAATCCATAAAACCAGTCCTTTCCCGCCATTTGTGATGTTTGGTCAAAATTATGCTTTAACTGATTTACTTCAGCAAATTTGAAATCCATTTTCCTCACCATCTCTATAGTTAAGCCATAAAATAGTTTACTGCATTTTAATATTCTAATTCTTTTTCTTGGTCTTCAGAAAATATAGCCTTTCTTCCACTTTTTGGGGTCTTTATAATTTCTTTATTAAGATGGTCGTGTATAGTGTTTTTTGGTATAGAGTAAACGATAGCTGCTTTTCCTATCTAATGAAAGTTTTTTGTTCTTGACGTCCCGAATAGCTTTTTGTAAATCTTCTAATTTGTATTTGGTCTCCGTCTTTCTTTGGTAATTTCGAGGCATCTGAAATATAAAAAGGTTTAGGTAGGTTTATAAAAAATTATTTGAGTAGGTTTATAAAAAGTCTATATAACTGGGTATTCGGCGTATAATAACCCATATAGGGGTAATTACGGATGTCTGTGATTACCCCACACAAATCGTCCGCGATTACCCGACTCACAAAAAAACGAAATATCGTAATGCACATGGCAATTACTTACAAACGTTGCTTAACTAGACGTTAGTTCACTTAAAAAAAAACGTGAATCCTATGTTTAGCTTGAAATAATATACACGTATTCAATTTTACTAAAAAATAAGATGAAAATATTGAAAAATAATCGACTTAATTTACCTTGTACAGTGAACGCGACCTCACCTCATCATTCACTGTTCAGCACTGCATTCGGGCGCGACTCGCGATTGTGGCGGTTAAAATATCTGCTATCTTTTTCTAACATAGCTATACTGGCGTGTCCGCCATTACCCGCCGTCCGGGATTCCCCCACTCTCCCCTATGCTTATTTTATACTCAGTGCTGTCAAATGTTCCACAGAAAAATACTTGCAAGTTTTATGTTTATTCCTGGCAATTCCTGGCAAAATGCGTGTAGTAAGAAAAAGCTGATATTGCTCAATTAAACTGAATATAAGAGAAAGACAGATGATAATAAAATTGTCCATCCCTTAAATTTTAGACTGCAAAACCATAAAATAAAAAAAATAACTACATGTGAGAAGCAAAAAGAGATGTTAGAGAGATTTAATTTTAAAGATGGGGCATCTTATCGATTTTCATATACTTGCCACCAATTGTATATACATTTCGCCTTAATATTTTATCAATTTCTGAGTACAAGACATCTATTCCTGGCAAATCCCTGGCATGATAGTATTCCTGGCAAAATTACTGGCACAGCTAATTATTCCTGGCAAATGCCAGGAATTACTGGCAAATTGACAGCCCTGTTTATACTCAATTTGAAGAATTTTGTTTTATATTTCCTACTTTAAAATATGTTTTAGTGTCTTATAAATGTAGAATTTTATTGTTTGGGAATTTTCAAACAATAATGCATGGGTTTTTATTAAAATGAAGAAAACAAATTTGCATTTAATATTTATTTTCAATAATTGATAGTCAATATCATATGCATCAATAAAATAATAAACAGCCAATTTTCAATTAAAATAACTTTTTTTTTCGTGGTCTTATACTGAGTAAACAGTAATTATTACTAAAAGTACAGAAAGTTGGAAGAAAAATGTACAGTTCTTTTAATTAAAATTTCATATTTCAGAAACAATTTTTTTTCCATTTTTTTATCACCAAACCTTTTGTTTATGGCACGCCACTGTAAAAGATCATGTTGGGGTCAGGTGAAATGGGAAAAGATATTTCTTGTTCGCTCTCGATATTACTGAGGAAAAGACCACCGAAAGTTCTGATTTGAATGCAAAAATGCAGAGGAATGTTGTCGAACAACTTGCCAAAATTTAAAGTCTTATGGATGATATACAGATGTATAAGATGTTCTAGTTTTTTAAAACTACCTTAGCCGTTACAAACTAATTTGATTTTGTTAAATAGGCAGGAGAGACGGAAGAAGTAAGGTGACTACAGATTCTTTATTTCTTACTGAAATTTTGATTTTTTTAAAATTTCACGTTACTCCGATGATTCATAGATGTCGTTCGACTGGCGATATTTTTCAGTCTGACATCCACGAACTTGAGATATAAAACTGGACTGCTCGTGTTCCATATCTCCCTTATAAAAAAAATGACCCCACCGTGCTCCGTGCCATTTGGTGCAAATAATTGCTTTGGCAACAATGAATTCCCTAAGTTTTTATGATATTGGTGAAAGTGTATTTTTGACATTGACTGAATACTTTTCATTTTAACAAAAATTTATTTTTGATTTTGCTGTTTTATGGATTTTATCACATTTTATGTAATGTTTTCCTGAAAATTTCAAACAGGAATGTGAACTTTAAGGTTTTTTTTGTATTTTAAAAAATGTGATTCTTCATCGTAAGACGTGCAAATACCTCATCTGGTAAATTGGAATTTATTTAATTGGTAAGTTATAGAGCATTCAATAATAATTATAAAAAATTTTACCTTAGAATCAAATTGTAAATCTAAGGGTAACAAGTTTAATCTTATAGATATAATATATGATAATTATTAAATGCTATCAATATTTTAGTTTTCTAAGAGAAAAGAATCTTCAAATTCAAGAGCTGAAGCAAATTGGTCATGATCTTAATTCTTTAATACATCAGATAAGTAACTCTGTTCAGAGCATTTTTCTGGAAATTGTTTTATACAGAAGATGAGCAAAAAGTTTGTGTTGTGCTTCTTACAAATAAACTGCCTGAAAAAACCTACGAAGCACTGTTTGATGTAAACATCTTGAAGCAACTATACTTGGACTTAATAACATACACTGGCTCTACAAAAAAAAAAAAGTCCTGAATTAGGTGTGCATTAACCAACAACAATATCGTTTTACAATAAAGTTAATGTTCCACTGATATATAAAGCTGAATATCGAAACTGGTATGGTGTTAAAATTTAAAATGATTATAAGTTTAAAAACCAATATGCCATATTAAAATAGAAATAAATGATTGCATATAATATGAAATTTTTCAATATTATTAAGGATGTTTGGAAATTACATAAATTTTACTTTTATGTATTTGTTTTGTCTAAAAATGAAATAATAACCCTTTGTTTGAATATGTTTTCATTCATGATTTTAGCTCAGATAGGAAATTTGTGTCATGAAAATCCTTTGTCAAAGTAGTGAGAAGCTGCGATTGATTACCATTTCAAAAATTCCACTCTAGGAAATGTCAATTCCAGATCCTTTAACAGTTAAGTAAATTGAAAGTTTGGCCTAGTGTAAAAATTAAAAGTTGCTAGTAAATCTTTATGTATATATATATATATATATATATATATATAGATATAGATTAAAAATGATTGTATTAATGTAAGAATTCTCTTGTATTTACAAGCTTCTTTATATTTAAAGTGTCTTAATAAATATTGTTTTGTTTACAATTAAATATAAACTGCTTTAACACTATCTCCTTTAGAGTTTAATTTTTTTTTTTATAAAAATGGTTTAGTACATAATGTTACTTTACTTCATTTAAATTAAAGCTCCGTTTTTATGAAGGAAATGTCAACATTACTATAAATGTTGTTAACCCTATATAAATACCTAATATATCAGTTCGCTAAAAGCATCGAGGAGAAAATAATTTTAACAAAGACCTAATCGAAGCTATTTTTAAATGATGAAACTATCTTACTTTGCAATAGATTATGTGGACATTTCGATACCTTACAGTAAACAATATACTATATTAATTCATGATATAAAATTTTTAAAAATAAATGCCTTAATACTTTTTTTCGTTAACTTCTTATACTCTACGTCTGAATAAGGATGTTTCTAAAACAGATATTTCAGAAAAAAAATTAGTCTCGATTTGTTTTTGGCGCATATTTCACATTTTAGCTATTTTGCTAAATAACAGTTTTATTGTAAAAAATAAAATATGTAAACAGTCATAGAAAAAGCATTTTCATTTATTTATAAGAACTGACATTTCATGCTTGTTATCTAAAAATAATAAAATTGTTACATATTTACGCTGTTCCAAAGAAGTTAAAAAAATCTGCTTTATTGGAGTTGCTTTAAACAGAAAAATTATAATTTTGAGGAAACTAAAAGTAGAAATTCAAGTTAAATATTATTTTACAGAAACAATTATCCTGGGCTGCGATTCTATAAGAGTAAAGGGAAAGAGAATGTCATAATAAGGATCTTCTATCTTTGTTCAGTCTTCATTAACACATAAGTATATCACTGTCCTAAAAGGGATAAGGAAAGAGAATGTCAAAAAATATGCTTACAGAATCGGAGCTCTGGTCTTTTTTATTGAATATACTCGATTAACCTGTCACGTAAAACAAGAAAGAGCGATTTATTGTTTAAGATATAGTATAGAAAGAGATAGTTATTGTCTAAACCTGTTAGTTAGAATAATAGAATTGACATTCATACACGACACATTCACGCCAATGTAAGAAACTAGCAGGGAATCAATGTTGCAATACAAATCTATGCACCGAATGGCGACCAATAAGGGGGGGGGGGGTCAAAAATTATTTTCATGAGCAGTCCAGTTTTATATCTCAAGTTCGTGCTGACATCGAAGTTGGTAGATGGCAGGTGCAAAATACTGCCGACATACCTTGAAATTTATGGTTCATATATCAGTTATTTCCTGCTAATGTTGCTCTCGGTCCGATACAGCTCCACTGAGGTGATCGAAACGCGTATGGAGAGAGGACCAGAGCGATATTTGCAGGAAATAAACTGTTTGTATATATATGTTTTTCATATTCTCTGCCTGAAAGGAGAATTACATATATAACAATTTGAAAGCGGTTTCTACCCAACAAATAATTAATTTAGTCTAACCAGAAGCAATTATATGAAGTATCTTTTATATATTTTCAAAAACAGATTAAACAATCAGTCATATGTATTATTATTTCTTATTGCAATACAGCATTTCAATTAGTGGTAAAAAATAGTATTACCTTATTTTGAGCGATTAAGAATTACTAGCTAAAATTGTCGTTTTCCAACATTTGTTGAATAATTTCACACTCAAATAAGACACTGTTAAATTAGGGGCATAAATAACAGCCATACTGTATAAGGTGAAAATTATGAACAAACTATTATTTTATACTCATTACTAGACAATTTTCTTCATAATTAATTTTCTCTAATAATATGACAAGCCACGGTTTCGTCTTATTCATCACAGGTGTGGAGACATTTAGCATTATTTGCCTACTTTTTGGTGCAAAATAGTTCCGATTTAATACGCAAGGATGATATAACTGTAAAAAGGAAACCTACTATGGTACTTGTTGATTAAGTTTAGTTAAAATTTATTTCATAGATAAAATATTATCACATGATAATCAAAAGTGTTTTTATGTATAGAAAGAGCATATAGTTAGGTATATATATATATATATATATATATATATATATATATATATATATATATATATATATATATATATATATTTCTTCTTCTTCTTCTTCTTCTTCTTCTACCTTCTATAATGGGTCCCTGACCTGTTCCTTCTTCGATTTTCCTCATTCTGGACTTAAATTATCGCTCCACCTTTTCCGTGGTCGACCTCTACTGCGTGTACTACTAGGCGATTTATCTCGTGCGATCTTTACCAGTCTATCCTCTGTCATTCGGCTTATGTGTTTGTTCCATTGTGTCTTACGTTGTAGGACCCACTCATTAATGCAGTCTGTGTTGCATGATTGCCTGATGTTATCGCTTCTTTCTCTGTCTAGTAGCGTTTTTCCTGTTATTCGTCGAAGCATTCTCATTTCTGTAGTCTCCAATAGTTGTTTCGTTTTTGTCGTTTCTGGCCGTGTTTCTGAGGTGTATGTCATAATAGGTCTAATTGTGGTTTTGTAGATCCGAACCTTTGTTTCTTGTTGTAAGTGTTTGTTTCGCCAGATCACGTCGTTGAGGCAACCCGCCACTTTGTTTGCTTTGGCCACCTGCCCTCTTACTTCATCTTCGATGTTACCATAACTAGTTATGTCGATTCCTAGATATTTGAAACTTATTTCTTGTTGTATTATTTGACCGTCTAGTTCTAGTTTGCATCGGAGGGGTTCTTTTGAGGTTATCATACATTTAGTTTTTTCGGCTGAGATAATCATATTATATTTTCTTCTCGTAAGATTAAAGGTATTTAACAATCTCTGGAGGTCGTCTTCATTTTCGGCACATATCACAGCGTCATCAGCGTAACAGAGAATTTTTATTTCTGTATATATATATATATATATATATATATATATATATATATATATATATATATATATATATATATTTATATAAATTTTTGTGAGTGTTTCTCAGTAAAGTGGGTAATTCATAGTACCTGAGAAAAATGTTATTATTATACTTAACTTAGAAACGTAAATTCGTAATTTGCCACACATAACATAAAGTATCTCATTTAAAAAAAAATATGTATTGCGACATCTTCCAATATTACCCTAGGAAACGGAGTACAAATAACATCTCATCTCGTGCCTCAACAAATTTTGGTTGGAACATTGTTTTTTTTTCTAACAAATAAGTCGAAAAAATGATTTTTCGCGGTTTTTTGGATTTTACGGAAAATCTGAGGGATTTAGAGAAAAATGTTCTAGAGACAAATTGTAGGTCTTGAAAATATCGTCAAAATGAATTTTTGTTTGTCCAAATCGGTCTGTAAACAAAAAAGTTATTGCAAGTTAAACATTAAAAATGGCTTATTTTTCAATTGTTAATAACTTTCTTAATATTTATTGAATTGTTTTTAACTTTTACCAGAATGTGAGTTTTTGAAGTGTTTAAAAAGTGTGCGGAAGTTGGACGCTGTCGGTCCAATAGTTTTTGTAAAATTGCAATTGTTTATTAGAAAAACGAAAAAAGTGACTGTTTTTGATTGGCTGTACCGTCTTCAAGGAAACTGGCACAGAGTTCTGTCAGTGCTCATTCTCTTCATAAATACTTAAGCTATCATATAGTAAAAAAAGTGAGTATTTTTCATATTTTGTCATGAAGATATGGGTAGTTTTTCGCTTATAAATAAATTAATTAATAACCGCATTTTTTGTCCGATTTGTTAATAAATTATATCATTGGAAAGCTAGTAAACAAAACAAAAAAAAGTCTCTACGACCAATAGGAGCCCAGTTAGCAATCTTTTTTCAAAAAATCACAGAGCCATTGTTTATTTATATTAAGAGTTGAATTTTGTACAGTTCATTAATAAGTGCCTAAAGTATATGAAATCATTCAATTGAGGTTAATTTATACACAATGAACCTCTCAGGAGATCGCTAAACTAAGGGTACGTGCTGGACGCCAGATAAGGTAAATTGGAGGGGGTAACCGAATCTCGCCGAGTACAAAGTGAGAGCGCGTCTTCAAATCGGCGCGCGCTTGAAAAATTAGCAATATCTCCGCTTCTAAATAACGTAGAGCTTTCATTCTTTTCATTTTTTTGGGGTTGCTCATCGAAAAAATAATATTGGGCGCATGTTCAACTTTCTTGGACCCCCCCCCCCCCCGAAAATTGCATTTTTTACATTTAAATTTTTTTTAACTCGTTTTACATGTTTTTTCATTAAAAACGATTACATATACCTTATTATATATATATATATATATATATATATATATATATATATATATATATATATATATATATATATATGAACAATTATATTCGGCCCCTCCTACCCCACCCCAAAAAATGACATTTTTCAAAATTTCGCATTTTTTGCTTTTATTACATTTGTATGAACTAGAAATAATAATATCGTGCCAAAATTTGAATTTTCTTATTATTGTATTGAAATAACATTTCTTGAATAATGTTATTGTTATAAAATAAGGTTGTTAGGACTGAGAGAACTTTATGCCAGTTTCCTAGACGACGGTACAGCCAATCAAAAACAGTCACTTTTTTCGTTTTTCTAATAAACAATTGCAATTTTACAAAAACTATTGGACCGACAGCGCCCAACTTCCGCACACTTTTTAAGCACTTTAAAACTCACATTCTGGTAAAAGTTGAAAACAATTCAATAAATGTGAAGAAAGTTATTAACAATTGAAAAATAATCATTTTTTATTGTTTAATTTGCAATAACTTTTTTGTTTACAGACCGATTTGGACAAACAAAAATTCATTTTGAAGATATTTTCAAGACCTACAATTCGTCTCTAGAACATTTTTCTCTAAATCCCTCAGATTTTCCGTAAAATCCAAAAAACCGGGGAAAAATCATTTTTCGACCTATTTGTTAAAAAAAAAAACAATGTTCCAACCAAAATTTGTTGAGGCACGAGATAAGACGTCATTTCTACAACCTGCCCCTATCCATTTCTGCAATCAGATCGCAGGCAGTATTTGAGTCATTTTTACCTCCCAAAAATCGCTTCCTTTCTTGGCCTATGTCTAAACAACAGTCCCCTGGAGTGCCATAAGACCAAAACTGCTGATAATAAATGAATTATTTCACAATTTTCTTAGTATTAAACAATGATCGACCAGTCCCTTTTTAGTTGCATCATTTAATACTACTTTTACCCTTCAAACTGAGCTATTGATCGGTCACTTACAATTTTCTCTTGCCAAATTACAACCATTTTAAATCTAGGTTATTGGTCTCTAATATATATTTTTTGCAAATTTTGATCCACCATTTTTAATCCACCATTTTAATAATAAAAATTTCTATTTTCTGACATAATATTGGTTATCAGCGACTCCGAAAACTCCCAAGTTGAATTTTCTAGATACCAATTTGATTTTTTTGTAAATTTTGATGTACCATTTCGAATTCGCCATCTTGGAAATGAAAATTCCCATTTTCCGACTTCATATTCATCCTCAGCGACCCTAAAAACCTTCAAGTACAAATTTTCGAGAGAAATGTTTAGGGTAGAAAAATGCTTGTCTCAACAAGTTAATGTGAATGCTCATCAGATAGTAGGTGATTGCTGGATAACTTATTTTGAAGAGTAAGAGTAGTATAAATGCTGCAACTAGAAAAAAAGATCAAAAAATTTTGTGCACCCTGTACATAACTTTAAAAGTATCCAAAACGCCATTTTTTGAGTACATAACATTGAATACCTCAAAAGCCTGACCTGATTTGATAATTCTGATCTCGAATTCGGATGTTACGTAGCAAATTACTTCGAAAATAACCCCCAACTGCCCAAAAACAGAACATTGTAAGCCTGTTTTGAAAATTGTAAAAAAATCCTCATGAAATCTCTACTTAAAGAACATTTTAGAAAGGTTTCAAAATCTCTGTTACAAAAAAATCCGACATATGGCTCAATTCATTAACAAGAAGCTTAACAAGTAAACACAAACATAGTAGGCCATGTCGCATCATCTTCCTCTTGTCCAGCGTGTGTCTGGGTCAGCAGGAGCACCGTACCCCACCCCCTGCAGCAGTCAAGTCCTGCTGACCGAGTGCCGACGCTTCTTCTTTCTTGCAGCAGGTGAATCCCATTCTTAAATCGCTACTCTCCAACAAAACAAGAAAATAAGAAAAGTCTTACATCTAGATACCGGTGGTTGTCTGATGCTACGTTTACCGTATTAGTAGGACGCGGCGATAGTGTTTTGTTTCCTCCGTCTGGTGGAATCGCGGAAAAAAGTGACAATCGTGGTACGAGAGGAAAAATATTGAGCCACATTGAAAACTTTTTAAAAACTGAAGAGAGGTAAAAATAGTTTGAAGTTTTTTTTTGTGGTTTTTCGAAAGGAAATTTGAAACGTTGCGTTTTTGGAACTGACACTTGATTGTGTTTGGTGCGCCTCAAGGACGAGAGTATCTTTTTTTGGTAAGTGTTTTAAATCAAACATCTAACGAATTTTTACCAAAATATTATATCTTACGTCGGTAATTAATTTTTTTTCAATTATCTATAATCTGTTATTGATTTTGAGGCATATTTTGATTACCTAGACATACAATATTTATATATATATATATATATATATATATATATATATATATATAAATATATATAGGATTATTCACCCTATACAGGCATGGAATATTGTGGCCAAAATACATGACTTTCAAAAAATTTTACTTTTGGGATGGAGGTCTAATATAATTCCTTTTTAAAATTATTTTTATCTTATACGGGGTGTCCCAAAAACTCCGAAAGTATCAAAGTTGTGTTTTTTAAATGGAATATAATATTATTGCATTTTTGGATTCTTTGATCAACGTAAAGTCCTATTTTAATAAGGTTTGTAGTACTTAAACCTTAAGGGTTTTTAAATAATTTGAATTTTGACAAAATCTAACCTATTTTCAAATTTCAAATACTTAAGAAGTATTTCAAATATGTACTCCAAATATATAGTGAAGTGTAACAATAAATCATATTGTATATCCCAGTTATAATAACCTTGCTATATTATACAGGGAGTCCAAAAATTAAAACTAATCAAATAAGAACTTTAAGTGGTTATAACTTGATTAATTTAAATAGAACTCTATACTTTTTACCTTACCAGAAAATGTACCTTTTAAATACCTATCGAATGGTATAAGGGTATTCTATAGCTAAGTCTTCGCGTTTGCACAGAATACGCCAACTAATCGTTTTCCGCACCATATGAATCTCTTCTTAATGATAGTTAACACTTTAAATTTGTCAGTAATGTACTCTTTTGAATCCTACTAAGTTAAACCTGATTTGAAGTGGATTCGTACCTTGATTAGTACCCACTGACTTATTAACACAGGAAAATTAAAAATACACTAAAAATGACGTGTCTAAGCATTTGCATAAAATAATTAAATCTACCCTATTTTTTAAAAAAGAAAATAAATCAAAAATTACTTGTTTTTAAAGCAATTTGTATTTAGTTCTCCTTTAGACATATTGTAAAGCCACTTAAGTTTTCTTCCTGAATGTTGACTGGCACAGAAATTCGTAAACCTACTTACACTACGTTCCAACTGCAAAAAAATATATATACATTATTTTTATTAAATTAAAAAACCAAATTTTACGTAATGTTACCTCTGAAGGCAAGCCAAAGGTGAAAGATTGTTGAAAAGGCGAGGAACCAGACGATAATACTTGAATACTAAAATCTACACCTGAAAATAAAAATATTTTTATTTTTTTATTGCTCCATCCCTATACATAATGTATCTAGTTGCCTATAATATTTGGAAATGACACGTAATTTACAATTATAAGAATAATAATCAGGAATATCTTTACAAATGTTCAGAAACTCGGAACGCAATTTATAATCATCCAACAGCCCATAACAGCAATAATGGTAATAACATATTGACAATAGCACAAAACAGAAGTAAAATATTTATAGTAGATGTTCGAAATGTCAACCATCCATTTCCAAACACTTACATATTCTTTTATCGAAATCATTGCTAACTCTGGACATTTGCGGGGTTACAGTTTGAAAAGCGTCTCTTATGCGTATTTTCATGTCTTGTGGTGTTGTCTGGGGCGCATTGTAGACAATTCTATTTATGTATCTCCATAAAAAAAAACCTGGTGGAATTAAGTCTGGAGATCTCGGGAGCCAATTTCGAAATACGTTTCTCCCAATCCACCTGTTTCGAAAGTTGACATGACAAATAAGGCGGAGCTCCATCCAATTGAAGTCACATAGTTATTCTAATATTTAAAAGGACATCTTCTTATAACACTGGAACTTGGTGTAAAGGAAAATCGAGAAACATCAAACCAAAAAAGTAGGGTCCAATTAAGTATGGACCCAGTGTTCTTCTCCACCTATTCTGGTTTCTCATAACTCTGTATTCATACGGATTTGAATCAGACTAGTAATGGAAGTTGTATCTATTCACGAAACCATACATTCATCATTAAACAACACATTATCAAAAAAGTGTTCATTTTCTGCCACTTTATCTAACACCCACATGCAGAATTCAGTTCGGTTGGCAAAATCATTTCCGTGAAGCTCTTGACAAAGTTGGATTTTATAAGGATGAAATCTATATTTGTTGAGAATCTTTGAAACATTTGCTTGGCTAATGTTGGTATTTTCTGATATATGATTTTGACTAATATAGGGATTTTCGATCACTGAACCAAGTACAGTAAAAACATTTTCTTCATCCTCAGTGACAGGTTTTCTTATAACGGGTTTTTTATAACTGAAACTTCCATTTTCCCGAAACTGATTTAATAATCTCACAAAGACGGCTGGTTTAGGATGGTTTCTTTCAGGAAACCTTTGAGCATAGACTCGAGAAGCCAACAAACAATTATGATGACATTCTCCAAGGATAAAAATCATATCAATACGCTCTTCCTTTGGATAAATCTTCATTTTGACAAAGAAATAACATAACAATATTCAAATAATTCAATTCAATAAATGAAGTTTCACAGTTACAAAAAATAATACCGCTACTATAGCAACAGGTTTTGCAGACTAAACTGACAGATTAAATGAATTATCTGACGTTTCTAAATGTCATAGGCAATTAGTTTGTGAAAACGCGAAGACTTAGCCATAGAACACCCTCATACCATTCGATAGGTATTTAAAAGATACATTTTCTGGTAAGGTAAAAATATAACATTCTATTCAAATTAATCAAGTTATAGCCACTTAAATTTCTTATTTTTTTTTTGACACCCTGTATAATATAGCAATACTATTATAATTGGAATGTAAAATATGATATATTGTTACATTTCGCTGTAAATTTCGAGTACATAACTGAAATACTTAGTTACTACAAACCTTATTAAAATAGGCACAATAGGAGAATTCAACAATGCAATAATATACGGGGAGTTCCACTTAAAAAAAACACATCTTTGATACTTTCAGAGCTCTGGAAAGAGCTAAGAAAAATGGAAAAAAATTAAGTATTGGTAGCGTTTTAAAGAAAGATAATAACTTGTATAGAAAAAGATGGAGAATATGTGGAGACCTTAATAATTTTTAAACCCTAGGTGTGTCAACATAACTTGAATCCCAGTTCAGTTTACAACAAATAATCTACTTCACTATTTATAACTTATAAAGAAGTTTAACCAATTAACTGGACTGCAACCGAAATCCAAATATAGTCAGAATATCATACAATGAAAAACAATATCTATATATTTCAAAAAAATAGTGATCTTCATTTAAATTCCCGTCATTAATTCTTCATTAACAATTATTATCAATTTGACAGTAGTTTCTAAAACAAAGCGTCTATCAAATGTGTTGTGTTATACTAGAATTTACTTTGAAATATAGCATTACTTCAACTTTCCAGAACTAGAATAAACTTTTGTTACACCTGGGCTATTTAAATTTTTCTGCTTTTTTAATCATCATTCTATATATATTATTAAAATATCCTTCCATTTCAATAAACCAAGTATCGTTAACAAACTACTAACTGACAAGTAAAGGGTGGTTTTTATAGAGGTATAAAACTTTAAGTTGGCAACACTTTTTTAACTGGCGGCCATTTTGTCAGCTGTCAAGTGATTTATGTTTAGTTTTGTTTGGCATTTCAACATGAATAGACTGACGCCTGAACAACTCTTCCAAATTGTGCAAATTTATTTTGAAAATCATGGTTCTGTTCGAAATACGTATCGCGCACTACGTTCATTTTACGGTCAACATAATCGTCCGTCAGAGCAATTAATTCGATTAACTATGGAACGTTTTCGCACCACGTTTACTCTAAATGATAATACGCATCCACAGAGACGTCGTACAGTGCGTACAGAAGAAGTCATTGCTGCTGTAGAGCGTAGCGTAGAGGAAGACCCGAATCAGTCTATCCGCCATCGTGCGCAGGAATTGGATATGTGTCCATTCACTTTATGGAAGATTTTGCGGAAAGATCTTGGTTTGCGTGCTTACAAAATCCAACTCGTGCAAGAATTGAAGCCACACGATCACCTAGCAAGGCGTAGATTCGGTGAATGGGCCCAAAACAAGATTGCCGTTGATCCCGATTTTCATAAGCGAATTTTGTTTAGCGATGAAGCTCACTTTTGTTTGATTGGATATGTCAATAAACAAAACTGCCGTATTTGGAGTGATGATCATCGTAAAGTGTATGTTGAGACACCGTTACATCCAGAAAAACTGACTGTTTGGTGTGCTTTTTGGGCTGGTGGAATCATTGGTCCGTACTTCTTTAAAAACACTGCTGGTCAGATCGTTACAGTCAATGGTGACCGCTATAGAGCCATGATTACTGACTTTTTCGTTCATCAATTGAACAACCATGATGTGCAGGAGCTGTGGTTTCAACAAGACTGCGCAACATGTCACACGGCTCGTGCCACAATTGATTTATTGAAGGAAACGTTTGGTAACTGCATAGTTTCACGTTTCGGACCCGTGAATTGGCCTCCAAGATCGTGCGACTTAACGCCGCTAGACTATTTTCTGTGGGGATATGTGAAGTCGCTAGTCTACGCCGACAAGCCCGAAACGATTGATCACTTGGAGGACAACATTCGCCGCGTTATTGCCGATATACAGCCACAAATGTTGGAAAAAGTCATCGAAAATTGGACCTCCAGATTAGACTACGTCCGAGCCAGCCGTGGCGGTCGTATGCCAGAAGTCATATTTAAATTATAATGCCAGAAGGTTATCTTTCGAATAAAGTAAATTTCATGTCAATTTAAAAAATTCATCTTTGTTTTACTCCATTTAAAAGTTCTATACCTCTATAAAAAACACCCTTTGTTATGTTTTTGAATTCATTCTTTTAATATTACTCAATCTGTACATCGTAGGTAGCTAGAAGATTCTGTGTTCATATATATATATATATATATATATATATATATATATATATATATATATATATATACAGTGCCTTCATTTCAAAACGAACCATCCTTAATAACTTTGTTAAATAGAAAAATTTAAAAAAAAGAAAAAACACGTCAATTTAGATATACAGGAGGAAGTTTAATTTTGCATTTGTTAAAAGTCTGTCAATCACCTCCTCACCTCCAGCTAACCTCACTTTGATATGTCAAATGGGAACCCCCACCTTGTGATACATCATTGTAAGCAGCATAAAATTGTCTATCCAACCGTTTAAAAAAAATTAAATCGGTTGACGTACAAGCGAATAGTGTGCAAAAATGTCTTGTAATAATGCATAATATATCGGCCTCGAACTTTGGTATGTCAAATGATTACCCTATAGTGTGATACATCATTTTAAAGGACGTACGATCTGCTATCCAACGATGTCAAAAAAAATTAAGTTAATAGACGTTATAGGCAATTAGGATGCAAAAATGTGTGTTAAATATAAGCAGTTTATTCAGTTTTATTCAGTTGAAGAAAATTATTTTATTAAATGTTCAAAATGTGCGCCGTTATTAGCGAGACAATAAAAAAGCCTATTTTGAAATTCCCCACGAACATTGGCAAGGGTTTCTCTGCTAATTCCTCTACATTCCCGAACAATTCGATCTTTTAAATCGTCAATATTTTCAGGTGGGGTTTTATAAACCTTGCTTTTTAAATACCCCCAAAGAAAAAAGTCTAGAGGGGTTAGGTCTGGAGACCGTGCTGGCCATTCAATTGCACCACGTCTGCCAATCCACGTCCCTGGAAAATGTTCATCAAGCCACTCTCGAATTGCCAAAGCGTAGTGCGGGGGAGCTCCATCTTGCTGGAAATGCAAATTATTTTCATTTAGTACCATAACAGCATTTTCATCCACTTGATTTTCTAAAGATTGCACAATGGCAGGGTATATTGTGTTTTCTAAAAGGTTTAAATAAATTTGCCCAGTTAAATTATCTTCCAAAAAAAATGGCCCGATGATTTCATTGCCATAAATTCCTGCCCACACGTTAATTTTTTCGGCATATTGAGTATGCCCTTCTCGGAAAAGGTGCGGATTTTCATTATCCCAGTATCTGCAGTTATGTCTGTTAACCAGTCCATTTAGAAAAAAAGTTGATTCATCACTAAAGCAGATATTCTTAGGTAAATGGGGGTCCTCGTCAATTCGTTGGCACATTAATTCGCAAAATTGAATTCTCCTATCAAAATCGTCTTCTCCGAGTTCTTGAACAATTTGAATTTTGTAGGGAAAAAACTTATTTTGTTTTAAAACTTTATGCACAGAGCCAGCAGAAATGTTGGTTAAATCTGCGACCTTTGAGATGGATAAAGTTGGATCTATTGCAAACTGTCCTAGTACCTCGATTTGGCATGCTTCATCTACAACCCTTTTCTCAATAGATTTTTTATTACAAACGGATCCCGTTTCTTCAAACTTTCGTACCAATTCGAGTACATATTTATGGCCCACGTTTTTGTCTTGATGCCTCTCGTTAAATGCTCTGGCGGTTCTACGAGCGCACCGATCTTCAGCTCCATAGAGAAAAATTATTTATATTCTTTCGGCTAGCGTATACACCATTTATATTCACGTTTCAACTAGGCGTCACAATGACAATTTTAACAATAATAAACAACTGGTGTTTAAAGATCTTAAAAATTTTATTTATTGCAGTGATTTCTTGTACCGATCAGGTACCGCAAAAAATATCATTGAAATAAATACACTAGATTGATTAGACTGCAATGAATTTTGCGATGAATTTTAAAACAGGCTTAGTTTTTTTCTCGCAAATATTTTAACTGTTTATTATTTTAAAAAAATATTTATTTTAAATTTAAAATAATATCTTACTCTATGAAGTAGCCATTTGACATAATAAAGTTTAATGTGATAAGGTGTCTATTATTACCACACATCTTTTCTTACTATTCGCTTGTACATCAACAAATTTTGTTTTTTTTTATTGGCTAAATAGGAGATAGTATGCCCTTTAAAATGATGTATCACACTATAGGGTAATCATTTGACATACTAAAGTTCGAGGCCGATATATTATGCATTATTACAAGACATTTTTGCACACTGTTCGCTTGTACGTCAACCGATTTAATTTTTTTTATACGGTTGGATAGACAATTTTATGCTGCTTACAATGATGTGTCACAAGGAGGGGGTTCCCATTTGACATATCAAAGTGAGGTTAGCTGGAGGTGAGGAGGTGATTGACAGACTTTTAACAAATGCAAAATTAAACTTCCCCCTGTATATCTAAATTGACGTGTTTTTTCTTTTTTTTTAATTTTTCTATTTAACAAAGTTATTAAGGATGGTTCGTTTTGAAATGAAGGCACTGTATATATATATAATTTTTTATCATCATGCACTTATTTGGTGTTTACTATGTTGACCAATGAAATTTCGAACACCCTGTATATAGGCCCATTCTGAATTTACCGTATTGCGTTACATGACAAGCAACAATAATAATTCATAAAATAACAATAAAGCTATCAGGTGCTTACTGATCCAAATTTTAAATCTAAATTATATACCATTTATTTTTAATTTGTAATTATACCTTAGTCCCATTGGTCTATTATTTTAGTCCACTTATTTGTTATTTGTAATAACGATTCTCTTTTATAAAATTTAATTGCATCACTCTAATAAGTTGAGAAAAGTGATACCGTTAGTTTGTTTTAACGCACGAATCTAATAATTGTTTACATGTTTTACTTTCTACTTCGCACAAATTGTTACCATACCCGATACTTACTACGAGGAAGGTATGAATATTTTTATATGCTTTGAAGAATTGATCAAAAATTGGATATATATTTCGTTAAATTAACCTTTCTTGATTATCGTTTGGAGTAACTTGAGATATTTCTTTAAGTTCAGAACAATTGAATTAGGTAATGAGCGCCCTAACTTAAAAGGGTATAATTAAGGACTGCAGAACATTCGGCTCCCTCATACTCAGCAAAATGTGTACTTTTCTTATCCAAACAGTACCTCTACATCGTGGTATATCGTCCATCTATCTTGTTAGCAGCCGTCCTTGTATTCCTTGTTCTTTTCTTGGTATACAGACTGGTCCTCAGCAGTAAAGTAAAGATATACCAAGCATTATCTGTTCCAGTTTCTTCTGCGATGTTTGATCTTTCTATCCCATTACAGTTACAAAGCTTATTAAATTACCACAGTAGACTAAATATTTTTACAAATGAACTTTATTAATATTTCAATAATAATATCAATATTTACTATTAAAATTTTTAATATTTTATTGAATTCCTTCTTTGTCAAAAAGTGATAATATTTTTTTTTCAACTAGCTCTATGTAAAACAAGAATGAGTATGAAAAATATTGAGCTTTAAATAAATCTCTAAATAGGATAAGTTAACCTAATGAATAAACATTAATATATTCCCTTAGAATCTGTATAATACTATACTTTTCCGGGATAAATAAGGAGTCTTAATATATCCACTTTGAATCCTAAATTATTGTAGATATTTAGGGAAAGTATTGCGGAAGTTGACTGAAACATACAGAAACAAAATGTCTTGAAAAAATTATGGATAATTCTAAAGTATAATTTTTTTTTATCATTGTTTGTAAATGTTTAAAAGGAAGACTATTACTCTCATTTTAAAAGACAATTTTAAAATGTTATAAAATTATGTAAGATAACCAAATTATTATAAGAAAGATCCACAGAAGACAACTTATGACAAATATTTTCCCAAGATGATACTAAAATAGAAAATAACAAAAAAAGAGTTGGCAACAAGGTTAATTGTAATGAAATAGGTTATGTCAGAACGAAATTTACATCCAGGGACTGTAAGGAACATAAATTTTTATCCTTTAATCAAAAATTATAACTTTATAGCGATTTTAATAATAAATATAATACTTCAGTTGAGGATGCCAATCGCAGATTGAAGAAAAAAGACAAGAAAAGATTCTATAATAATAGTTTTTATAATTATCTCTAGTATACTTTCCAGTTATCTGCTGTAAACCTTGCAAGTAGTTGGTTACTTGGAGTACTGAATAGTACAAACGCGTCAGTTTGGTACCACCAAATGCAACAATAAACACAAAACTACCCACCGAGATTATCTTAAGCTGATAAAACAAGACTACTAAGATATATAAAACGGCTCTAAGACCCATCATAACATACGCGGGAGAAACAAGACCAGATACAGGCAGAATTCTACAAATGATGAGAACAGTCGATATCAAAACATTAAGAATTATACAAGGCAAAACTCTACACAACAGAATACGGAATGAAGATATCAGACAACAATGCGGGATACATGACATAGGAAGATGGGTTAGACAAAGGCGAAGATTCTGGAACAAGCATATAGGGAGAATGGAGGACGGTAGACTCGTTAAAAGCGCAAAAATGAATAACCCAGTGGGAAAAAGATCACAGGGAAGACCACCAAAACGATGGCGAGAATGCTGGACCTCACCTTCCGGGGAAGACGTGATGACAATGAACAGGCAATGGCCTACTAGCATGGTTAACTGCGTTAGAAAGAAGAAGAAGAAGAAGAAGAAGAAGAAGATAAAACAAGGAGAAAAGAAGTAAAAATTAAGAGGTAGTTTTAAATTATATTTTATTAATCACTACATAGTATAAAACAAAGTCGCTTTCTCTGTGCCTATGTCCCTTTGTATGCTTAAATCTTTAAAACTACGCACCGGATTTTGATGCGGTTTTTTTCAATAGATAGAGTGATTCAAGAGGAAGGTTTATATGTATAATAACATCCATTAAATAGTGGAGAAATACTGTTATTTTTGAGGTTTCTTATGTGATGTCGTTAATTATCATATTTTTTTCCGCTTACATTGCAAACGCAGGCTGAACCCTACGAGATTTATCAAAATAATGTACTAATTATTTGTACACATTGAAAAGGTCTACAGAAAACTCCGCGATGGTATATGTCTATCTCTCATGGATATCCCACAATAACATTTTTTTGTCATTTACTTTTTACGACAAATAATGGCAAATTTTGAAGCGATTTTAACCAATACAGCATTAATCCTTATCCAATTAAATAGCTTAAATACATTGTTGATTTAATATAGATCTATATGGTCCTTTACAGCACAAGATTTAAATGAATATTTTCGAAGATATTACAGATTTAAAATTGCGAGAAGTAGCGCTTGCGGCGGTACTGGCCGACCGGGGCGGCGGCAGCGTGCCTATAAATAGCGCGTCGGAGGCCGATGTAATAATTGTTGTAAAAATAAAATAAATAGTCACAGTTTTTCTGTAGTGTATTTAGTATCAGCATTGCACCCGTGCGAAGCCGGGGCGGGTCGCTAGTACATAATAATAGACATGAATGAAATTTTAGCCATTTTTTCAGGGCTGCTAAGGCAACAAAACAGTAGTACTAGAAAGCAGCGTTGCTATTCACCCGTCTCTGAAAAAACTTTAATAAATTATTTTCCTATTCTCCCTCGTACTTGATACCTCTATGCTGTCTAAAATTGATTTACCAAACGATTTTATATTGGTTACTTTTAATAAAATTAGGCATTAACCTATTAACCTTTTTTTACGGACGGCGGACTTTCATTTGAAGTTAGGCTGTTATTGCTATTTTTTTTTCTTAAATTGGTACTCAAATCATTTTGTTTACTGGTTAAGGACCACACTGCACATAGGAACTAGTTTTTAATTAAAGTGATGCCGAGAATATATTTATCTTAAAGTGTTCATTAATGCATTACACAGAATGACCAAGTATTTTAAATAAAAAATAACCTAAAATTGTTTTGTTTTAATCATGCCTTCTAGGGAAAAAACGACCATTAAGTAATACAAAATGGTTGAAAATTGCTTCGGCATATATATATATATATAATATATATATATATATATATATATATATATATATATATATATGTTTATTAGGCTTTCACGGATTCCTCCATGTGAGATGCAATAGCAGTGGATATATCCACATTATGCCGTTGTAGTGCTGAAATCACATTCAGCAAACGTACAACTATATGCAGCTCCGCGTATGAATGAAGTAAAATGCGAACAGTAAATACATACTTCTCTCCATCATATCCCTTGTGTGTTAGAGGTTGCACAGTTAGAATAAATTGTTATAAAACACAATTTATCCTATTCCACCACCATCGAGATGCATACGCGGAGCTGCATATAGTTGTACGTTTGCTGAATGTGATTTCAGCACTACAACGGCATAATGTGGATATATCCACTGCTATTGCATCTCACATGGAGGAATCCGTGAAAGCCTAATAAACATATATACGCCATCCGGCGGGAGGTCGGCGAAGCCGCGTTCAGTATTTGCATGCTTCCTTCCGATCTGTCCTTTGCACAGCCAGGTACATGTCGGTACCCTGATGAGTCTAGTAGAGACGAAACATGTACCTCAGCCGTATCACTGTGGTGGGGAGGGTAAGTTTTGACTTTCTTCTCGGTATGGTGGTACAGGTAGGCCATCATCTCGATGGTGGTGGAATAGGATAAATTGTGTTTTATAACAATTTATTCTAACTATGCAACCTCTAACACACAAGGGATATGATGGAGAGAAGTATGTATTTACTGTTCGCATTTTACTTCATATATATATATATATATATATATATATATATATATATATATATATATATATATATATATATATAATAAAATATTGGCGAAGCGGACGTGAAAATTTGTCAATCTACATGATTCTCGTGTTAAAAAGTGCGGAGCACTCCAAAATATGGAAAAACTCCGAGTCCGACAGATGGCAACAGCGCTGTTTCGTCCTAAAATGGGACTCGTCAGGCCACCGCATTCGGTACAAACCATCATCTCGCCTTTGTATCCTATAAAATTAAAATCAAAAAACAGCAAACAAGACGACAAAGGCGACATCTCGATGATCCACTTGATAATACAAGAACCACACAGATTAACAAAGTTTGTAAAAGAACCGTCATATGGTGGCGCGACGGTGTATTAAAACAGAAATATGTAAAATCGAGTACACGAAACGCGCTGCCCAAAGGATAGGGGTCGCATTTTTCGGTACTGGCAAGCAAGCCTACCGCTCATTTTAGCAGCCAAAGCCACGTGTCGTACCAAACGATCCCACCATGAGAGCATCGTTTAGCGTGTTTCAAAGCCAAACAAGTAAATAAATTAGTAGATAAGTTTGCCCTATCCTTTGGGCAGCGCGTTTCGTGTACTCGATTTTACATATTTCTGTTTTAATTCACAGTCGCGCCACCATATGACGGTTCTTTTACAAACTTTGTTAATCTGTGTGGTTCTTGTATTATCAAGTGGACCATCGAGATGTCGCCTTTGTCGTCTTGTTTGCTGTTTTTTGATTTTAAACTCAGCTTTATAGGATGCAAAGGCGAGATGATGGTTTGTACCGAATGCGGTGGCCTGACGAGTCCCATATTAGGACGAAACAGCGCTTTCGCCATCTGTCGGACCCGGAGTTTTCCCATATTTTGCAGTGCTCCGCACTTTTTAACACGAGAATCATGTAGATTGACAAATTTTCACATCCGCTTTGCCAATATTTTTTTCTATTTTTACTTAATTATATATATATATATATATATATATATATATATATATATATATATATATATAATTAAGTAAATTACTAAAGAACGGTCAATTTGAATACTACAAAAAATTGGATTAACATTATTTCTAACACTTCGTTACCCTTGGAGATTGAACAGGTGCTGTCTTTTGGACCAAAATTTTCGCTAAACGTCACAAACGACAAAAATTTACCGGTCACCGAATATATAGCTGCCATTGAGTTGGCAATAAAAGTCAAACCACAAGACAATAAAGATACAATTAGAGCAGAAGTGACAAATGTTATCACAAATCACAAAATAAAAATCAAACATTAAAAAATTAAGACCAACGACTTTTTTAAAAGAAAACCCCCAAATAATTGTTTTAAATTCAGACAAGAGCAATAAAACAGTAGCGATGGATAAATCTGATTATGAAAACAAAATGAATGAACTGTTAAATGACCAAACAACATACCAGAAAATAAATGGCGATCCAACAAACATAAACCAAAAGAAAAATAATGAATTCGTCAAGAAATTACTAACAAAAAAAGAAATTAGTGACGCTGAAGTGAAAGATCTCTCAATCCATAATGCTATTCCTCTAAAAATATACGGACTACCTAAATTACTCAAACCAAACATTCCATTAAGACCTATTGTTTCCTGCATACAATCACCTTTTTATAAACTGTCAAAATATCTCACCGGATGTATCTCAAATATTACAGGAAAAAATAACTTTTATATTAAAGATTCCTTTTGTTTCAAAAAATTCATAGAGACCGTAAGTATCCCGCAAAATTACAAACTTGTCTCCCTGGACGTAGTATCACTATACACAACTATTCCAAACGATTTAGTTAAAATTATATTATCTGAAAAATGGGAAGAACTAAAAAACTACACAACTTTTTCCAAGAATAGTTTTATGGAAGCTGTAACTTTAGCTTTATCAACAAACTACTTGCACTATGACAATAAATTTTACAGACAAGTTGATGGTTGTGCAATGGGTTCACCTATTTCATCTTGGATCGTCCAGCTAGTCATGGAATATTTGGAGGAAAAAGTCATTCAAAATTTAAATTTAAGCTTAATTTTCTTCAAACGTTTCGTTGACGATTGCAGGCAATTCCTCAGGACAAAATGGGTTACGTTGTACAACAATTTAATAATTTCCATGACAAATTAAAATTTACATCAGAATCTGAAGTAAACGGAAAAATAAATTTCCTGGATATGACTCTAATACGCCAGAATGATAAAATTCAAACGCAGTGCTATACAAAACCAACCTGGTCCGGAAGATATTTGAACAACTTTTCAAACCATTCAAAAAACCAAAAAAGGAGTGTAATCGTGAACTTGGTTGACAGAGCCATTTTATTAACGTCCCCTACATTCAGACCGTCGATTCTAAGAAAAGTTAAAGACACACTTATACAGAACAATTTTAATATTAAAGATATTGACGAAGTTATTAAAAAAAGAACATACAAATACTACAACAACCTAAGAACCAAAAACAAGGATGATTCACAACAGGAATTACAACCTTATACAACAGACCTTTCAGAAAAATTAAAATACATTTAAAAAAAACACAATATTGTAACATGCCACAAGAGTTACAACCAACTAAACTCAACTTCAAGGATAGCTAGATCCTTGTGGATGTTATCTCTCCATCTAAGCCTAGGTCTTCCCATTGGTCTTTTTCCTTGTGATGCTTCCTCCTATACTCGTTTTATTAGCCGATCGTTTTGACTCCTTTGTATATGACCTGCCCATCGTAGTCTTCTGGACTTTATTTCTTGAATGATGTCAGGGCTTTGATATATTTGCGCAAGCTCTATGTTGCTTCTCATTCTGTAACGGCCTGTTACAAGGTCTCAGTATGTGCCATATATTAGGCGCAGGATTTTTCTCTCAAACCTTCTTAGCAGCTCCGTATCGTGAACTGTCAGGGTCTATGTTTCACTGGCATAGATTGCTACTGGTTGTATTATTGTTCGATAAATTTCGGTTTTTGCCGTTCTAGTGATAAATTTTGACTTCAGCAAGGTTTGTACCGCAATTTGCTTGTGTGATGCGCTGTTTAACCTCTTCCTGCATATTATTGTTTGCAGTTATCACTGCATCCAGGTACTTGACAACTCGCACATGCTCAAAATTATAGTCATCCATAGTGACGTTTTGCCTGATTCTGTCTAGGGCGGGGTTGAGGGAGACATGCATGTATTTGGTCTTTCCTCCATTTATTCGAAGCCCTATTCTCTGAGCTTCTTTTTCTATCTTTATGAAGTTTTCCTTCACACTGACTGTGCTTTTTCCTATCGCGCCCATATCATCCGCGTAGGCCAAAATAAATTTAGGGCCACTTAGCCCAAAAACCTCCGCGTCAACTGATACTGTTCTTACGGTTTTCTCCAGTGCAAGGTTAAACAGTACTGGCGACAACGCATCTCCCTGTTTTAATCCTCTGTTGATAAAAAATGTTTGGCTACACTCTCCTTCAATTTTGACACAGCTTTTTGCCCCCTCCAGGCGCGCTCTACACAGTCTAATCAGCTTGTGCGGGATTCCAAATTCTTCCATAGCTTCCCACAAACTTATCCTGATAACACTGTCATATGCCTGCTCGAAATCTATGAACAGGGTATGTAAGTTTTTGTTAAACTCCCAACAATTCTCCAGCATCTGTCGGATAGTGAAAAGCTAGTCAACTGTTGATCTTCCGCTTCGAAAGCCCCATTGGTAGTCTCCGATAATCTCCTCGGTATACGGAGAGAGACGTTGAAGGAGAATGCTGGAGAATAATTTATAGGCGTGGCTTAGTAGAGCAATGATGGTGATTTTTACATTGCATTTGGTCCCCTTTTTGTGGAGTGGAATTATTACCCCTTCTTTCCATTCATTTTAATCGGCTAGACCCTTTAAAATTAAACTTTTGGACTGTATCTTATCAAATTATTAATGCTCTTACTTATTTACAAACAAAATTATAAAAGACTAGCGACCCGCCCCGGCTTCGCACGGGTGCAATGCTGATACTAAATACACTACAGAAAAACTGTGACTATTTATTTTATTTTTACAACAATTATTACATCGCCCTCCGACGCGCTATTTATAGGCACGCTGCCGCCGCCCCGGTCGGCCAGTACCGCCGCAAGCGCTACTTCCCGCAATTTTAAATCTGTAATATCTTCGAAAATATTCATTTAAATCTTGTGCTGTAAAGGACCATATAGATCTATATTAAATCAATAATGTATTTAAGCTATTTAATTGGATAAGGATTAATGCTGTATTGGTTAAAATCGCTTCAAAATTTGCCATTATTTGTCGTAAAAAGTAAATGACAAAAAAATATTATTGTGGGATATCCATGAGAGATAGACATATACCATCGCGGAGTTTTCTGTAGAACTTTTCAATGTGTACAAATAATTAGTACATTATTTTGATAAATCTCGTAGGGTTCAGCCTGCGTTTGCAATGTAAGCGGAAAAAAATATGATAATTAACGACATCACATTAGAAACCTCAAAAATAACAGTATTTCTCCACTATTTAATGGATGTTATTATACATATAAACCTTCCTCTTGAATCACTCTATCTATTGAAAAAAACCGCATCAAAATCCGGTGCGTAGTTTTAAAGATTTAAGCATACAAAGGGACATAGGGACAGAGAAAGCGACTTTGTTTTATACTATGTAGTGATAGTGATAATAAGGATGTTCGCTATATGTGTCTCATATCGTTTCGGTTAGTTTTTATATCCCGTGTCAAATTGACACGTATGTATGTAATTTTACCGTGATGAGCCACTTAAGCCAATTTCCCCTAGATTGTAAATGCAGAATGATTTAATTACATTGACATTTTTACGAGAAGCAATAATCCTTTCTAGTTTAGGTCATACGAACTAATACTGCTTCCATATAAAGATGTTACTCAAGCGGTAAAGATAGTATAAATTTTCTAATGTAATACATGGCTTTTATATGGTTATTTTATGGTTGTTATGGCATTTCCTTTATAAAATAGGTTGAGAATTAAGGAAAGTGTATCGGATATTAGAGATGCGTGTCTGTGAAATTATATTATTTGATCATTATATGCTGTTTACCTTATATGTGCCCATTTTGTTTTCTTGTGCAATTTTTTATGTTATTCCTCTATTAATCAATCACACTAAGCATATATATTAATTGGCGACTGTATTAAAAGAAGAATGCAAATATTTGGTAACAAATACTGAAAATAATCAAAACAAGAACTCGGAATGGACCTGGTATACGTGACAAATTTCGAGGCTACGAGAAATCCAAGATTAAGCTTACAAAAGAGGAGACGCACATCCAGTTTCTACGACAAGCACGAGATCAGGGAATAGTACCAGATGGTTTCCGTATAAAATCTCCAGTTCCAGGACAAGGGGCAAACAGGATATTTGAAAATGCTGGCAAAGCACTAATACGTTCACAGATAAACTATCATCGTTTCAAGAAGGCAGCACTACTAGAGGACATTTGCCAACAGTTCGAAGAAATTAAAGAATATACATTAGAAGAAGACTCACTTCCATCCTAAGAAAAATTGACGCTACTTGTGACAAAGTGAGGACAAAACAAGAAATCACACACCAAAAGAAATTTTCCAAATACCTGAGCAGACAAGAATGACAACAGCCATCTCAAAGCCAGAGGACAATTGTTAATATATCTGCCAAGGAATTAACCTCAGTAGAAAACTCACCAAAGGTTTGAACGGTTGCTTCAAAAGTGGTTCCCATTCTCGATATAATTAGCGCCGCAGACTCAGCGAACATCGAAGACCCTTTTGCAGATGAGTTCAGGTGGAAAATAAAAGAAATTTTACAAAAATCTAGAAAAATCGAACTAAACATCAGCAAAGACGAGAAAACTACCCTAGCTAACCTACAGAAGGACTCCAATATTAAAATTCTCCCAGCAAATAAAGGAAATGCTACAATCGTAATGAATGGTGAGACATACAATCAAAAAATTGACGAAGTTTTAAGGAAAGGAAATTATACATCTCTTGCTAAAGATCCCACATCTGCGATTGAAGGAAGAATTTATCGCGTTCTTAAGAAACATGAACGGTATATTCCTGAGAGGATACGGACTTAATTGACGCCACACCATAGCAAAACTCCACATCTTTATGGACTCCCGAAAATACATAAGCAAGACATGCCCTTACGACCTATCTCGAGTTCCCGGAACTCTCCGACTTCTGAACTTGCCAAATTTCTTCTTCCAATCCGGAGACCATTACAAGGAAATACATCGTCCTGGGTTAAGAACTCGCAACATTTCGTAGAAATTATACGTGAAATAGAAGAAGTACAACCGGAAGACCATTTCATTAGCTTTGACGTGGAAAGCCTATACACCAACGTTTCAGCTAAGGAGTCACTAAAAATCATAAGCAAGAAACTTGAAGAAGACCAGACCTTAGCAGAAAGAACATCTTTACCACCGCACGCCATTATGGACTTGTTGGAAAGTTGTTTGACTAATTCCTATTTTCAAGAAAAGGAAAAATTCTACATCCAGAATGATGGACTACCGATGGGATCTTCACTCTCACCAGTGGTCGCAAATATTTTCATGGAATGGTTGGAGATATTTGCAATTTTATCCACAACTAAGAAACCAAAGTAATGGCTCAGATACGTAGACGATACTTTTATTATTTGGAGTGGAAACGACGAAGAACTTCGAAACTTCCTTTTTTACCTCAACAATATCAGCCCAACTATTAAATTCACCATGGAGAAAGAAGTAGAAAATAAATTACCATTCTTAGATGTCTTGGTTGAAAGAAATGGCAGACAAATTTAAACTTCGGTTTACAGAAAAGCCAACGGATACCCAGTATATCTAGTGGATAAATTTCTAGAACAACGCAGAAATAGGACAATATCGACAACGAATGAAGAACGAAAACCAGTACAGGGTGAGTCAACGATTGGATGAAGTAGGTTTGTGCCTTTTCGGTGAAATTAACAAAGAAACTATATTTATTGTTTGATACAGTTTATTTTTACGCAGATTTTAAAAATATTTAGGACTCTACAGGGTGAGCCAAAAAACTAGGACAGCATAAAGTCGTATTTTTTTAAATAGAACACCCTATATGCGAATCGTATTTTCGATTTAGCTTATAATTTTAAATATTTTTTATTAAGGGTTTACTATAACAAAACTTTATAGTTTCTGAGATAATTAAGTTTAAAGAAAAAAAGTCACGTTTTCAAGCATCAATTCAATCCTAAATAACGTTTTCAATGTTGTGACAAATATATTCAAATTTGGAATTTAGCAAGGCCAAGGACAAGTTAACATAATTTTTACCTAATATTTGCAATAAAAGCTACAGGGTGTTGAACACATCGGCTCAAATTTGAACAAGTTTAAATGAATAAATATCTTTTTTTTAAATGGTACACCCTGTATATTTTCATGTTATTTAATAGAGTAATAAAAACCCTAAAAGTTTTGTTCAATATATCCTATACCTATTTATAATAGTTTTTGAGATATTTCAGTTTTTCTTATTTTCCATACTTTTTTACAGAAATAGTCTTCATTATCATAGTAGCCATGTAAAATAATAAAAAGAAACTACAGAAACAAACAGAATGTGGTTAAATATGATGAAATACATTATTCGTTATATTACAATGGCAATAGTTTAATTAAACATAATGTGAAAAAATTAACACAACAATAACGACAAGGCAAATACATATTTACTTTTATTCTAAATTGAAACAAAAAAATTACCTATTAAATACTGAGATTAATTATTTCTTTTTAATAAGTATTCGAATAAACGACCCTCTTGTGCAATGCACAAATTTAGTCTTTTTTGCAGATTTTCTCGGACCCTGGACAAAATTAGTGGCGTTATTGTTCTACAGGTATCCCTAATCCTGTTTCGCATATCTTCCACTGTTGTTGGTGGATTAACATACACTTTAATATAACCCCATAGGAAGAAATCTAATGGGGTGATGTCGCAAGATCTTGGTGGCCACTCAATGAAACCCCCACGTCCAATCCATTTTTGCGGATATCGTTGGTCCAAAAACGCACGAACTTCACGATGGTAATGCGGAGGCGCACCATCGTGCTGGAACCACATACTGTCGAGCTCATCCCTATCGAGACCTTGAAGCAGTTGGGGTAGTTCTTCTTGTAGAAAGTTCAGGTAACTATGGCCATTTAGTGGTTCATTAAAAAAGTAGGGTCCAATAATTCGATTATGATGAATACCACACCAAACATTTGATGACCAGTGGTTTTGATGTTGCACCTCTCTAATCCAAAATGGGTTTTCTGTGGCATAATAATGCATGTTGCGTCTATTTACGGCACCGTTACTTCTAAAAGTAGCTTCATCACTAAACATTACCTTGCATAATAAATTTGGATTTAATTGAATCTCCGCATTTATTGTACGACAAAAGTTTACACGACTTTCAAAATCCTGTCCATGCAATTCTTGGTGTAATTCCATGTGATATGGATGATACCTATATTTCTTGGTAGTACGATTAGCGGTGGATTGTGATGTTTCACATAATGCTGCTAACTGACGGCTACCAATATAAGGATTTTCCAGAACATTTAACAATACTTGTAGTTCTTCTTCATTAGTTACTGGTTTGTTGACCACTTTACGTTTTGGATAATCAACAGTACCAGAAGAATCAAATCTTTGCATTAAGTTTTGAAAAATATGGGTATTAGGCTGGCGTCGATCAGGATACTTCATTTTGTAATTTCTTTGAGCAAGAAGGCAATTTTTTTGAGCCTCTCCTATTGTATAAATCATATCTATTAATTCATTCTTTGGAAAATTCATTTTACAATATAAGATGAATGCAAAAAAAACCAAACTACACTACATAAAAACTAAAAGAAGCGATTGCGGTTATAAATTTGACATACAGAAAAATGTTCTTTTACATTGTTTTTGCCATGGCTACTATGATAATGAAAACTATTTCTGTAAAAAAGTATGGAAAATAAAAAAAACTGAAATATCTCAAAAACTATTATAAATGGGTATAGGATATATTGAACAAAACTTTTAGGGTTTTTATTACTCTATTAAATAACATGAAAATATACAGGGTGTACCATTTAAAAAAAAAAGATATTTATTCATTTAAACTTGTTCAAATTTGAGCCGATGTGTTCAACACCCTGTAGCTTTTATTGCAAATATTAGGTAAAAATTATGTTAACTTGTCCTTGGCCTTGCCAAATTCCAAATTTGAATATATTTGTCACAAAATTGAAAACGTTATTTAGGATTGAATTGATGCTTGAAAATGTGACTTTTTTTCTTTAAACTTAATTATCTCAGAAATTATAAAGTTTTGTTATAGTAAACCCTTAATAAAAAAGATTTAAAATTATAAGCTAAATCGAAAATACGATTCGTATATAGGGTGTTCTATTTAAAAAAATAAAAATTTATGCTGTCCTAGTTTTTTGGCTCACCCTGTAGAGTCCTAAATATTTTTAAAATCTGCTTAAAAATAAACTGTATCAAACAATAAATATAGTTTCTTTGTAAATTTCACCGAAAAGGCACAAACCTACTTCATCCAATCGTTGACTCACCCTGTACTGAACATCCCCTATGTTAAAGGCATTTCAGAAAAAGTTAGAAGGATAGGAAAACGATATAAAATCAACATTGTTTTCAATGCCAGTAACTCTCTGAGAAGTCGGCTCACTAGGGTCAAACCAATAACTCAAAGGGACATGAAGAACTGTGTATATCAGATACCATGGGAATGTGGCAATTCCTACGTTGGCGAAACAAAGAGACCTCTTGACGTAAGGATCAAAGAACACCAAAAATGCACATCTCGAGGAGAAAGAGAAATATCTGGTGCCGCCAACCATGCCTGGACTCATGGACACCACATAAAACAAAAATAAAGACAATGGAAGTCCAATAGATATCTACTAAAGAAACATTGTTGTCTATGACCTTCAAACAAACACTAATCGAAACAATAATTAAACGAAATACATATGAAACCACCTAGCGACAACAAACACATCACTATACTTTCATACATCAAAGGTACAACAGAGAGAATCGGAATTATACTCCTACAACATATTTGCAACTCACAAGCTACTTAAAACAATAGCTTCATCTCTAAAAAAAACCGAAGAACAGAATCGGCCTGGAAAATTAAGGAGTTTAAAGAAAATATTCATATTTTCGTGTATCTTATAAATTAGAGATTGTATTTATAGACTTTTGGTGTAACATGGTTATACTGAAAATTAAAAAGTCATTAATTTGACCTCTATACAGCCTAGCAACTTAAAAATCATTATAATTTAAATTTCAAAAAAACAATTTTACGACGATGGGTTAATAAGTAAGGTAAATTATTCACAGAGGGTGCCATTATCACTTTCAAATGCATACGATTATGTAGCTGTACTATTCAGATGAACCTGTACAAATTTTCAATGTGATCCGATCCTTAGTTTATATGCGGCAGTCATTTAAATCAATGCAATACATCTTGGACGTTTGGATGAAGAACTGAAAAAAAAACGTACGTGACGACGACGCAAAAAAATTCTTTTTCATCAAGATGGTGCTCAAATTCACACTCGTGCAATTGCAATGTCAAAATTAAATGAATTACGTTTTGAATTAGTACCATATCCACCTTATTCGTCAGATTTGGCACCTAGTCACTTTTCCCCATTTCCTAACCTAAAAAAATAGGTAGAAGAACAAATAATTTCATCAAATTACGCGGTTATTAGGGCTGCAGAAGACTATTTTGAGGATTTGGATACTTTTTACTATTTAGAAGGTATGAAGAAGTTGGAATACCGCTAAAAAATATTTTTTCGATAAAATCTTTACATTTCGTGTAATGGGTAATATATGAAAGGAATGTCTTCATACGACTAAATCCAGCTCAACTGATTGTGAGCACTGTATTGGATTTAGAACCATCATAGGTCTTCACTACATAGTATAAAACAAAGTCGCTTCCTCTGTCCCTATGTCCCTTTGTATGCTTAAATCTTTAAAACTACGCACCGGATTTTGATGCGGTTTTTTTCAATAGATAGAGTGGTTCAAGAGGAAGGTTTATATGTATAATAACATCCATTAAATAGTGGAGAAATACTGTTATTTTTGAGGTTTCTAATGTGATGTCGTTAATTATCATATTTTTTCCGCTTACATTGCAAACGCAGGCTGAACCCTACGAGATTTATCAAAATAATGTACTAATTATTTGTACACATTGAAAAGGTCTACAGAAAACTCCGCGATGGTATATGTCTATCTCTCATGGATATCCCACAATAACATTTTTTGTCATTTACTTTTTACGACAAATAATGGCAAATTTTGAAGCGATTTTAACCACTACAGCATTAATCCTTATCCAATTAAATAGCTTAAATACATTGTTGATTTAATATAGATCTATATGGTCCTTTACAGCACAAGATTTAAATGAATATTTTCGAAGATATTACAGATTTAAAATTGCGGGAAGTAGCGCTTGCGGCGGTACTGGCCGACCGGGGCGGCGGCAGCGTGCCTATAAATAGCGCGTCGGAGGCTGATGTAATAATTGTTGTAAAAATAAAATAAATAGTCACAGTTTTTCTGTAGTGTATTTAGTATCAGCATTGCACCCGTGCGAAGCCGGGGCGGGTCGCTAGTTTGTAATATATGAAAGGAATGACAGATGTTTTCATACGACTAAAACCAGCTCAACTGATTGTGAGCACTGTATTGGATTTAGAACCATCATAGATCTTATAAATAATTGAAACTCAGTGGTCAATTTTTACAGATTATAAATTATTTTCTGGATTGTCTTGGATTAAAATTAACAGGAAAAGTAGACGAGGGAAAGACAAAATTGTGTTTATTACTTTAAACTTACCAAATAAACTTATCTATACAGATTAGAAAGGGAAGCTGAATGTTGAGTAGCGAAACACGGATGTAAAAAATTTTAAAGCCATAAAATATTTTTAGTACCTCCTTAAAGATTAAATAAGCGAAAATGAGCTGGCCTTAAACTTAAACCTCGACTATAAGTAATGACCTGGTGACCGACTGAGTATAACGCAGACTGTTGGTCGTCACTTAATTTGTTCATTATGTTTAATTAAGATGGGAGAGCGAAGATGCATGCAATCCCAAGGTGTTTAAGTGTGAAGCCGCTAAAAAATATTGGTAAATTGACGTGTATTTAGTTGTTATTGGTTTTTATCAATTGAACGATAGGTCATATGTTAGTTCAATTCATTAAAATAATGTATTTATTAATTTTTTAAAATCCAGTAACTTAAATAGTTTTAAAAAAATAGACATATCAGTTTTTAAAAGAGACTATTTTTCAGAAGGCTATATATTCTGTATTTGGGTTTTTATACTTATTGCGTCTTGAGAATATCGATTTTTACCCATTTTTCACCCATTTTTTCCATCTCTCGCAAGTTTAAAGTCATGTTTCCACATACAATGGTATCATGTTTTTAATATTTTAATACATAAGAAGTATATTATTATTACTTGAGAAGAATACCAAAGAAGTACGTCTCACAACATCAAGGCAACAAAATTAGACTTTAGAAGTCAAAAAATAATAGTTTTTTTATTACATACAATACAATCTGTCAAAATATATCGTCCAGTTAGCTGAACACTGCTTCAATAACACCTATTTTACTTATGAAGGCCAGCGATATAAACAAATGGAGAGAGCCCCTATGGGATTGTCGCTATCTCCTGCACTAGCTAATTTATTTGTGGAAGATTTCGAATCAAAAACTTTGGAGACTCCTCATATAAATCGCGACTGTGACTGCGTTACGTAGATAACATATGCGTTATCTGGCAACATGGAAAAAAAATCTCAAAAATTTCCCAAACCATATAAACAGTATATACCCTAGCTATCTTTCTAGATATCCTACTAAAAAGAAGAGAGGATGGCTTGCTTTCACACGCTGTCTATAGAAAACCCATTCACACCAAAGATACCTAAACGCCAATTCATATCACCACCCCGCCCAATTATTTGCCGTAGTGAAATCACTTGCTTTTTCATCTCAGTCCCTTACAGATCAAGAAAATTACCACAAAGAAATGAATATACTGCAAGACGCAGTGTACGAAATTCCATGCGGAGAATGCAGCTCATCTTACGTAGGCCAAACCAACCGTAAAACAAGCGCCAGAAGAGACGAACATATAAACGCTGTCAAGCAAAAAACAACTTCTTCTGCTCTGGCCGATCACTTGTTAAACACAGGAACAAAAATGCTATCGAGATGTGAAAACCTGTTAACAAGAGTTATAAGGAAACCCATCGAAATTGCCAAGAGGCAACTTAAATAGCAGAGATGACAGTCAGCGATTGCCTAATACTTGGAAAAACCTGCTTATGAAACATCAACCAGTAGTAGGTAATAAAGAACTGGATCACAACTCGACAACACGACCCCAAACACTGGCAACAGGGCCGATGACACGCAGCAGAGCTCAGAATATATATATATATATATATATATATATATATATATATATATATATATATATATATATATATATACTTGAGGGAAAAATTCGTGTTTCTTTTGGATTCATCATTTTTTATTCATTTAAACATACAGATATTCCATTGTATTGCTAATACACGTATCAATAAAATGTTCTAAATACTAACCAACCATTTAATGTTGATCTAAAAATTAGTCTTCTTAATACTTCAAGTCTATCAAAGCGTGAAGAAATAAAATGCCATTTAATTCGATAACCGCAATATCGTTCTTCCATCTCGAGAAAAAATAATTCCTACAATTTGATCTATATCTGGTAAAGTTCTAAAATCATCTATTTAGTATTTAAAGTCGAATGATTCGTAAGAAAAAATAATAAAGTGGATTTTCTAGCAATTTGTCCCTAGATTTCATTCGGTATAAATTCGATTTATTTTTTAATTTTTTGGAATTTGTGGCTATTAAAGCTTGAAATTAAACTGAGTTGAACCAATTCCCTTATAGATTTTTTTTAAATTAGTTTAAAGACAAAAATATTTTATAGTAGACCCTAAATATATATATATATATATATATATATATATATATATATATATATATATATATATATATATATATATATATATATACAGGGTGATTCAAAAATCGATCACGAAACTTAAGGGGGTGATTCTACTTGACAAAATAAGGGTAGAGCTTCATATAATTTTTTTTCAAAATGTCATTCGTTTTCGAGTTACAAGCCGTCCAAGTTCAAGTTTTTATTTTTTGTTTTTTGAATTACTCGCTTACAGGAAAACCGATTTGACTAATATTTGAAAGATAGGCTAAGTCTTCTGCGCTTCATCATTTTAGTAACAATTCACATTGATTGTTTGCCGCTAGAGGGCACTTTACCTACATTGAAAATTGTTTTTTTGTCATAATTTTTTAGTGTTGACAGCTACAGTAGTTTTTGGCATAATTTCTGAAAGACTGATGCCAGGCCTTTAAAAAAGGTGCTCTTTATTTACATCGCTAAACCCAACGGTTTAGACGTAAATCACCCTTAAAAATTAAGTGGTAAATTTACTTTTCTCATTTCATTACCACCAGCTACCAGGTAAATAGCTATCAAAGTATACTAGAGCTGTCAGTTTAACATCAAATAAATTCGCTTTTTAAACTATTTAATTTATAATCTTAAAATAACTAATAATGGCTAATCAGTAAATATTCATATTATGGATTATTGCGATATACATTTAATTGATAAAAATTAATGAAACAGTACTAAACAAACTAAAAAAGATTCTCAAAATGTCCCCCATTTTCTTCAATACATTTCCTAACACTCTTCAAAAAATGTCGCCTAACTCGATGAAAAATTTCTGGTGTTTCTTTAATAATTTGGCACTTTTCGATTATCCTGAAGCGAAGATCCTCGACGTTGATTACTGGAATATCGTACACCAATTGTTTCAAATGACCCCAAAAGAAAAAATCCATAGGATTAAGGTCTGGTGACCTCGCTGCCCATGCCAATGGTCCACTTCGTCCTATCCATCGCTCAGGATACGTTGCATTCAAATACTGTCGGACACGTATACTAAAGTGGGGCGGAGCTCCGTCTTGGAGGATCCACATGTTGGCCCTTACTTCCAATGGCACATCTTCCAGATACAATGGGAGACGATTTTGGATAAAATCTAAGTATACGTCACCAGTTAATGGGCCATCAAAGAAATGAGGACCAATAAGGTAATCTCCTATTATCCCTGCCCACACATTTAGTGAAAATCTACGCTGATGTTTCGTTTCTACCACATTGTTTGGGTTCTCGTAAGCATATGTGTGGATGTTGTGTAGATTTGTTATGCCATCACGAGTGAAACCAGCTTCGTCAGTGAATAATATGACGCCAATTAATCGATTATCGTGTTCATACTTAGCTAGGATCTGATTGCACATTTCCAACCGTCTCGGCCGATCATCGTCATAAAGAGCCTGCACCTTTTTTGAATGAAACGGGTAGAGTTGTTCTTCTCTTAGTATCCTCCATGAACTAGCCTGACAGAGCCGCACTTCATTCCCAATTTTTCTAGTACTAATACCTGGATTATCTTCAATAATTTCAAGCACTCTTTCTTCTTGTTGCACGTTTCTAGCAGTTCTAGGTCTTCCCCTATTTCCATTATAACTTTTAAAGGAACCACATTCCGCAAGCCTCCTGTGCGCACTGGAAAATGTTTGAGCATGAGGGATATTTCTTTCCGGATAACTCTCCATATAATATCTTCTTGCCAACTCTGCATTACCATTTGCTTTTACATAACAAAAATGGATATCACAATATTCGATATTTGAATATTGGTGATTAGCCATTATTAGTTATTTTAAGATTATAAATTAAATAGTTTAAAAAGCGAATTTATTTGATGTTAAACTGACAGCTCTAGTATACTTTGATAGCTATTTACCTGGTAGCTGGTGGTAATGAAATGAGAAAAGTAAATTTACCACTTAATTTTTAAGGGTGATTTACGTCTAAACCGTTGGGTTTAGCGATGTAAATAAAGAGCACCTTTTTTAAAGGCCTGGCATCAGTCTTTCAGAAATTATGCCAAAAACTACTGTAGCTGTTAACACTAAAAAATTATGACAAAAAAACAATTTTCAATGTAGGTAAAGTGCCCTCTAGCGGCAAACAATCAATGTGAATTGTTACTAAAATGATGAAGCGCAGAAGACTTAGCCTATCTTTCAAATATTAGTCAAATCGGTTTTCCTGTAAGCGAGTAATTCAAAAAACAAAAAATAAAAACTTGAACTTGGACGGCTTGTAACTCGAAAACGAATGACATTTTGAAAAAAA
Organism: Diaprepes abbreviatus; assembly: GCA_034092305.1. Classification (NCBI taxonomy): domain Eukaryota; kingdom Metazoa; phylum Arthropoda; class Insecta; order Coleoptera; family Curculionidae; genus Diaprepes; species Diaprepes abbreviatus. The sequence continues at coordinate 249,639 of JASJET010000415.1, forward strand.
ATTATATGAAGCTCTACCCTTATTTTGTCAAGTAGAATCACCCCCTTAAGTTTCGTGATCGATTTTTGAATCACCCTGTATGTATATATATATAGAAACGTACCAAAAATCTATTACAAATTTTATGGAAAGAAAATTTTTTTTATTGAGCGATTTTGTCAAGTTTTATTATTTTTCAAGGGTTGGAAAACCGAAATACGAGTCACAATAGTGTCCTGTTTCTGCGTTGTTCTAGAAATTTATCCACTAGATATACTGGTTATCCGTTGGCTGTCAGATCATTTTTAATGTAATCTATCTCTTTCATCAAGTTCTCGTTGGAGTTGCAGAGAATTAAGGCTCTATCTACGAGATTTTTTATAATTTCTTGTTTGGTGTTGTTGGAGTGATTAGATGAATAATTACGGTATTGTCCTGTGTGCCTAGCTTTTCTGTAAACCGAAGTTCGAATTTGTCTGCCATTTCTTCCAACCAAGACATCTAAGAATGGTAATTTATCTTCTACTTCTTTCTCCATGGTGAGTTTAATAGTTGGGCTGATATTGTTGAGATGAACAAGGAAGTTTCGAAGTTCTTCATCGTTTCCACTCCAAATAATAAAAGTATCGTCTACGTTTCTGAGCTATAACTTCGGTTTCTTAGCTGTAGATTCAATTGCAAACGTCTCGAACCATTCCATGAAAATATTTGCGACCACCGGTGAGAGTGAAGATCCCATCGGTAGTTCTTCATCCTGGATGTAGAATTTTTCCTTTTCTTAAAAATAGGAATTAGTCAAACAACTCATAATTATAAGAAATCTCGTAGATAGAGCCTTAACTCTCTGCAACTCCAACGAGAACTTGATGAAAGAGATAGATTACATTAAAATTGATCTGACAACCAATGGATACCCAGTATATCTAGTGGATAGATTTCTTGAACAACGCAGAAATAGGACAATATCAACAACGAATGAAGAACGAAAACCAGTATCCCCTATTTTAAAGGCATTTCAGAAAAAATTAGAAGGATAGGAAAACAATTCAAATAACTCTCTGAGAAGTCGGCTCACTGGGGTCAAACCAACAACTCAAAGGACATGAAGAACTGTATATATCAGATACCATGTGAATGTGACAATTCCTATGTTGGCGAAACAAAGAGACTTCTTGACATAAGGCTCAAAGAACACCAAAAATGCAGATCTTGAGGAGAAACAGAAAAATCTGGTGCCGCCAACCATGCCTGGACTCATGGACACCACATAAAATGGTCTGAAGCTAAAATACTACACCAAGAACAACATTAGAGAAAACGGAAATTCAAAGAAGCCGCGGTTATACATCAGAACCCGAGTTGTTTTAGTAAACCATCTTTAGATATAAGAGAAGTGTGGAAACTACTTCTTAATAATTGTAAACTAAAACTAAATGCAGCATAAAAAAATGGGATTTTGCCATAGCAGGCATGACTGCACCCGTCTCTGTCACACTCCACTGCATTTACTTTTAGTTTAAATAGTCATGTAGCTCAGGAATTTATTTAGTTTCACTAGAAAACCACTAGCCGAAACGTCGTGATATTCAACAAAAATAAAGACAATGGAAGACCAACAGATATCTACTATTTTGCAAGAAACATCGTTGTCTATGACCTTCAAACAAACACTTCAATATTTGTTATTCTATCCAACCAACTTATCCTTAATATGCTTCAAATAAGCCCACATATCAAATGCTTTGCATGGATCACTAATTTCTTTTTTTAAGGTCCAAACGTTCATTCTATAAAGCAGCACGAAAAATATATAAATAGTCATTGCTACATAGCTACACACATTTGTAATCAACAACACGAAAACGATGGAGCAAGTTATGTAATTGAAATATCTGAGCGTTGAGATCTGTCAAGCTTGTCACTCTTCTTCTTCAAGTGCCATATTAGGTCCCCCTGACGTTGACAAGTCTTTCACGGTTCTGCTCTAACTGGAACAGTTCCCCCGCGCTACGTATACCTGTCCATTCACGAATATTCCTCAACCAGGAAGCCTGTCTCCTTCCTACCCCTCTACTTCCCTCTACTTTACCCATCATGATTAATTGAAGAATTTTATATCGCTCCCCTCTGAATATATGTCCAAGATATGAGATTTTTCTACACTTCACAGTGTTTAATAGTAGACGAGTTGTGTCGGCCCTATTGGGTACCATTTCGTTGGTCTGCCTAGCTGTCCAAGGTATTCTCAGCAATCGCCGGTGTAACCACATTTCGAGAGCCTCCAACCGATTAATTGTGGCAGCCTTAATTGTCCAGATCCCTTCCCCATATAGTAACACTGGCCAGACGTATGATCTTATCATTCTCTGTCGTAGTTTTAGGTTAAGGTTCTATTCTACACCTTATCTCTTTATCTGGGTTTAGATTTTCGGTCATATAACATCCAAGATATTTAAAATGAATCACCCTGTCTATACTTTTTCCTTCTATTTGATCTAAACATTATTTAGTCAATTGTTTTGTATCTTGGCCAGTAACGCTTCTGAATTCCCTCGTATCTACTCGACTACATGATACCTCGCCCAACCACGTGGGCTTACAAATAACGAGGTCTCCGGTGGTCTCTCCCATGGCCATGGTCAAGGTATTCGAGTCGATCGCCTCTTCTTGACCTAATTTGTGATCTTTTTTCGGCAGGTTAAAAAAGCGGAAGCAAAAGCGAAGCGACTTTAAAGACATTAAAAAAATGAAAAGAAATGGTATGTGAATGTTGTAGATTATTGTGGGAGTTCTTTTTTTAATTAGACGACATTTACGTTCGAGTAATTTCCTTCTGGTAGAGATATTATACATAATCTGTGAATATTAATGTTTGGTGATGATGTTTATAAACGTTTTGGAATGTTGAAATGTAGGTGTCAGTTATAGCTTATAGTACTACGAAAGGTGAACGTATCGATTTATTGAAAGTAGTATTAGTATTAAAGACATGTTTTAAACAGTGTCAATTAAATGCCTCTCGATATAGCGTGATGTCAAATTTGTGTTGAAATATCGTAAATCAAAAGAAATAGACGAACAGAAAAGTTCCAGGCAAATTTAACAATTTATTATAAATTCATTATTTATTATTTGATGAGTTGTTAAAAGTTTATTTCTCGGGTAATAAATTAATGTTGTGGCGAGGATTTCTCCGAGACTCTACCATTAGATTTACTACATTTTCAATACTATTTTAGTTCGCGTGAGTTTGGATGTAATAATGAGAACACACGTAACACAACACTACATTTATTTACTGTTTAGAAAAAAAAACAATTAACAAAACTTTTCTGAACTGAAACTTGACATTACTAAAATTACTGTTCCATAACCTATATATTGCTTCTTCCTACTGTATGATTGCACCACGCACGTATAAAGTATATGTACTGATCGTCAAATAAACAGAAAATGTCCAGACCATGTTATGCGCCATTTTGGGTAAGGTGAAGTTATAATAACAGTGAATACGCTGTCGCCACTGAAAAATTATAACGACTAAACGTAATCGTTTACCTCCCACTGACAAGGTTTAAACGAATGATAGAAAGAGATAAATTGACAGTGTTACGTTATAACCTTACCCAAGTTATCCAATTGGTGTCAATTGATGGTTATGTGTGGATGTCTGTCATACTATTGGTCAGTCGTAAAAATAAATTAAAAATTTTTATTATATTTTTGGTTGTTAAAAATAACTAGTCCTTAAAAAAAGCAATATGTTGACGAACCGTTTCTTCAAAACGTTTTATTTTTTGAAAAAACAGTTGAAATGTTAATTAGGTGGTACCGCGTTATTTTCAGTATTTTCTAATTAAAATTTCCTTAGAAAGTTGAATGTTTCGCAGATTTCAAGTAAATTTGTGATTATAGATACAAAATTATTACACTGAATTCTGTTCATATCTCAATAGTATGAGCGTGCTGTTTAAAAATTGTTTTCCTACCGCTAGTTCTAATTATGGATTTAACATAAACACTGGTGTTCCTATATCCCCCAAACGGTCGAGTATCTTACTTTGAAACAGTTAAGGGTAACATAATAGTTTTCATCAACACAACTTATAAAAAATTTAAGAAGTAACAATTTGTAAGATATTTAAAACTTTTATTTAAATAAGTAACATTCAATTTTATATTCAAATGATGTTAAATGCAACATTTTACTTCCTTAGGCTGTGTTAAACACTATACTACACTACAATTAAATACATATTATTCATTATAATTTATTAGGACATATAAATTTGAACCCTACAAGCCAAAAAACGAGGTCCTTCAGAATAAAAAGCTTATTTATAGTACGTTTGGTCTTCAAGCCCCTACAAATCTTCACAAAATAATAAAAAAAGTATATTAAAGGTTGAATAGTATCATTAATGGGGGTCTTCGGGCTGGCCTATGGTTCCGGCTCCTGGTCGTACACAGTTCCTCTATCACCGGTCAAGTTTCAGGTTTTCTTTCAAACTTACTTGTCAGGACAGGAAGTCTTGCAATAATCGGCTAGATCTTTAGTGAATTCATACAATAATTGATTGGTGGATAGCTAGGACCATTGATTTTAGTCATACTACATAGAGCAGTGGTTTCTACCGTTTCAAGTTTTATGAGTGCTGGCTTCCTGCAATTATTGTATATAGGAGGTATGTATTCCTATTAAAGTCAGTATATTGCTTTGTATATATGAGTTGTTTTTCTTGATATGCCTTTTTCTTTGTATATTAGACTCCTAAGGTATTTGGCCCTTTGTATACATTTTTTGTTTAACAGTTCCAAAGTGCCAATTTAAGATAATTTTGTGGTCTATATTTACACCTAAATATTTGACTGATGGCTTGGTGCATATTACTTGGTTATTAAGTTATTTACAATAAATTTAATCCAAGGAAAAATAAAGATTATTTCACAATAATAACAACAATGACACTATTTCTTGACTTTTGACGGTTAATTTGACGTGCCAAAATGTCACTTTACCCAAAATGGCGCAGAACATACTCCGGACATTTTTCGTTTGACAGCTCCATTACCACCTGTCATCCATTTATTTTCGAAATCCGTGGATTGCACACATCTCTGGAAGTGGCTACAGATGTGTGACATAGAAGTGGAGTAGTATAAGTTTGTTACAATGTTATTTTTATTAGGTGTTTTATCAACCTCCACAAATGCTAAATTTAACAAAAAGGGATATGACAAATTTACATAATGAAAATGTTTGTGTGCTGAGGAAGATTTAAATGCAGTCAAGGTTGTGCCTTATCAATAGAAATTTAAAATCAACTTTTGGGTAGAAATAATTGACTGACTTATTATTTGTCCCGTCATCTAAACGGTTTGAATTACCTAGATCATTAGGTCAAGAAAAGAAAAAGGATATTATATTTCCAATCCTAATCAATACCAATACTTTGTTGGACTTTTAACTGAAAACAGATCAGAATTTCAAGGTTAGCAGGTATCAGATAATATAAATACGATAGTGTCGCCCATAATGGAAGTAACGATACTTGCAAATGCGTAAAAATAGAAAAGGTCCCTGGAGTTGGTGAAACCAGGGCTCCTATCCTCGAAAGTGTGATGTGAAAGGTGATGTGAACTTTTTGACAGTAAAAAACCGTATTCTTGAAAAGCCAATGTTGCCAGATATGAACGTGCTAAAACCCGAGAATTTCATAAAATAAAATCGGTGATGGATTGAATTGAGCTGTCAAACCGAAACTGTCCGTAGTATATTTTGTTGCATTTTAGGCAAAAAGTAGTTTTGGTAGTTTCAATTAATCGTCAAAAGTAAAAAAAAATAGTGTTGTTGTTGTTATTTTTGTGAAGTTATTTATTGCCATTACAATATTTGTACTTTGCCTGGATTAAATTTATCTTAAATTGACACTCTAGAACTGTTAAACAAAAATGCATACAAAGAGCCAAGTACTTGAAGATTCTAATATATAAAGAAAAAGGAATATCAAGAAAAGCAGCAATCATATATGCAAAGTAATATACTGACAGTAATTGCAGAAAGTCAGCACTGATAAACCTTGAAACGGTGGAAATTACAACTCTACGTAGTATGACTAAAAGCCATCATCCCAATCCACTACGGAAACTATCCAATCAGTTATTTATTGTGTGAATTTACAAAGTGTCCAGCCTCTTACTGCAAGATGTTCTGTCCTGACAAGTAAATTTGAAAGAAAACCTGAAACTTGAAAAATGATAGTGAAACTGTTGATAACCAGGGACCGAAACCAAAAGCCAGACAGAAGACGCCCATTAAAGATACTGGCGGATCTCACATTCAACTTTAAATATATATTTTTTTATTTTATAAAGATTTGTAGAGACTTGAAGATCAAATGTACCATAAATAGGGTTTTTATGCTGAAGGACCCCATTCGTTGGTCTGTAGGGTTCATATTTATATGTCCCGATCATAGATAAAATATTTATAGATCCGCAAAGTTCAATCCCAAAAACGGCAACTTTACGACAATAAAATGTAAACATCGTAGATCAGATGTTGACATGCGCACTACAAAATGATCAGATGATTCGAAAATCTATTTAGTTAGTTCAATTAATCATAAATGGTGTCTAAATCAAGCAAGTTATCAAAGTTGCAACCATGGTTGCAATCTTTAGTAAAAAAGTCGGTGTCATGTAACTTTCTTGTTCTGGGAGTCACATCATATGGGCACAAATAATATCTGAAGCAAAAGGGAATAATCCGGTCTGTGTCTACCGATGGGAGTTAGTTTAGTCATTTCTTATACTGTGAAAGTAAAATTGTGAAGAAAATGTATCTTACTATTTCTCTAATCTATTGTTTCCGTCTGTGTGCGTTAACTTTCTTGTTGTAGGGTGGAAGTGAATAATTAACATTTTTGAGTTCCGGCAATTTATTCTCTAATTATTAAAATATAATGACCTTCTTTTCCTTACCTTTTTTTCTTCATTTTTTAAGAAAATATTGATACGGAATGGGTTTGTCAACGGATATGCAGGATTTAAAAATAATTTTATATAATAATATTTTTCTGCCGTAATGGTGAACGGAGCATATATTTTCTTATCGTATTAATTTTTTCGACAAAATGATGAAAATGTTATTTCAAATAAAATATGTGAACAAGGTCATTGCTGGGGGTGAATAAAAAAAATATACTAACAAAAGAAATTCACATTTGTCTAACTTATTTCGTAATATTTTGCTTTTGATAACATAATTAATGAATTTTTAATTTGATGATTTCAAAGTGGGGATTGCCATGACCACATGAAGTATGACAATTTCATAAAATGAGTATGGACATAACTAATCTGAATTTACTTCCAAAACCAGAATTAATAACGAACAATACTTTTTAACGTCATGTCCTCAATCTTCAGACATAGAAAATAATAAATCATAGAATGGCTGCAGAACAAAAAAAAACATTTGAGCTGGGTGGAAACATCGGTTAAATATAAGGTGGATGAAGTTATGCAACAATATGGACATTGTGCAAATTAGCAACTGGAAAAAAGTCGTTGACAATTTGAAAAAATAATTCAAACAGAGCTTAGAAATTATAGAGCCAATAGCCGATTCTGGCTAAAATATAAACCTTGTACTGAAATATTTTATGTATATAACAAAATAATAATGCATTATAATTATTGTAAGTTATATATGTATGTTTTAAAATATTCCAACTTCGTTTTGAGGATGTATGTTTTTATTTATGTAAGTAATGTAATAGATGGAGAAATTGTACCATTTCTTGACATATTGATGAATGTACTTTTTTCGTATGATAGAATAAACTATTCTATGGTGTGGTGCGAATTTTCAGATCTTTTTAAAGAATTGATTGCTTAAAAGTTCAATTTATCTTTTGGCAATCATTTGGAAAGTGCTAAAGATATATCATACTACATGTTTTGGAAATTTAATGTTATACGAAAACATTATAAATCCAAAAACGTTGTAAAGCAACACTATTTTTTACCCTATAGAGAAAAAGGAAAATAACAAATAAAAAATGTACACATTCCATTATATTAAATAAAAACACAAAAACAAATAAAATAATCACTTAAAACGCTATAAATCCGTTTAAATCGCACGCAACTCACAAACCAAGAATAAACACAAAAATGGCGTTGAGCCGATACTGTGCTGTTTACGGATGGCGCTACGAAACAACCGATCGATAATAGGAAGTCGCTTATGCGCATGCCCTTATCTGATCAACGTCCAAAAATATGACTGGCGCCCGATGTGCAGAAACGCATTTTTTCGCCCATGGTTTGCCATTTTTTGGCTTTAGCAGCCGACAAGAGTAGGGGTCCATAGTAGAGGTCAGTGGTCCCGATAAATTATAATCATAATATTTATTTAATTGTATAGTGTTTAACACAGGAAGCGTAGAAACAGATAATTTTAAAAATTTGCATAGAGTTTTATTACAAAATTAAATAAATAAAATATTTCTGTTTTGTTTTCTTATTGACTCTATGTGTTATTCTTATTGTTCTTTGCGAGTTCATTTTTACATTATTATCATTGTTAGTTCGTTGCTATGTAAACACAAAAAGTTACAAAGATTTAGATGTAAATAGAGTGATACTGGTGGCGTCCTCTGCAATGTACATCGGAACTGTAATAAGATCTCGATTTCCCATCATAAAAAACTACAAAGTACCAAATTTGGTACTAATCAAGCTATTATTAAGATAAATACTAATAAAAAATTATAACTTTGATACCCCTTATTTTGGAAACTCATACCAAGATTCAATAATAAAAATTTTTTTGCACACCTAGTAGTACGTGAAGTATATCAGTATGTAAAAAAAAGCACGTTTCCTCTGAGGCTTCATGCAAAAAAAAATTGTCATTTAATATGATTCATACTTCCTGCTACATTCACTTTTCTCTCCATCCTTAATTTCATCCAGTATCTCAAAAACGAGCGGAATGATAATACAATAAACAATATCATTAAATATCACTTATCACGCTATAATACTTCGACAGTACACAACATCTTATAACATACTTTTAATGGTAGGCATTAAATCATAAGTAATAATGATTATTTATAATAACAGACTATATAATTCTTGTCTTGCGTGTGAGCTCATAATTTTGGATTAAGTTATTTATTTTAATATAGTGATAATTAATAGATGGAAAAAGCATCGGCCTATTTGATATTGGGAATAATGGCATTCTTGTGTGGAAAAATATGTGAAATGTGGACTTGTCATAAAATGTTGCTTTTAAGAAATTAGTAATCGGAAAAGCTCTTTGTCAGCGAATTTCCATACTTGTGTCGATACATCGCTTACATTTGTTTTGTCACGTATCCATGTGTTCTTCTTTTTATCTATAAATATGATACTTAGCATTTGTCTCCCCCACGAACTTGAGATCTAAAACTGGACTGCTCATGAAAATAATTTTTGACCCCCCCCCCTTATTGATCGCCATTCGATGCAATGATTTATATGGCAACATTGAATTCCTTGCTAGTTTCTTACATTGGCGTGAATGTGTCGTGTATGAATGTCAATTCTATTATTCTCACTAACAGGTTTAGACAATAACTATCTCTTTCTATACTATATCTAAAACAATAAATCGCTCTTCCTTGTTTTACTTGACAGGTTAATCGAGTATATTCAAGAAAAAAGACCAGAGCTCCGATTCTGTAAGCATATTTTTTGACATTCTCTTTCCTTATCTCTTTTAGGACAGTGATATACTTATGTGTTAATACAGACTGAACAAAGATAGAAGATCCTTATTACGACATTCTCTTTCCCTTTACTCTTATAGAATCGCAGCCCAGGATAATTGTTTCTGTAAAACAATATTTAACTTGAATTTCTACTTTTAGTTTCCTCAAAATTATAATTTTTCTGTTTAAAGCAACTCCAATAAAGCAAATTTTTTTAACTTCTTTGGAACAGCGTTAATATGCAACAATTTTATTATTTTTAGATAACAAGCATGAAATGTCAGTTCCTATAAATAAATGAAAATGCTTTTTCTATGACTGTTTACATATTTTATTTTTTACAATAAAACTTTTATTTAGCAAAATAGGTAAAATGTGAAATATGCGCCAAAAACAAATCGAGACTAATTTTTTTTTTGAAATATCTGTTTTAGAAACATCTTTGTTCGGACGTAGAGTATAAGAAGTTAACGAAAAAAAGTATTAAGGCATTTATTTTTAAAAATTTTATATCATGAATTAATATATTATATTGTTTACTGTAAGGTATCGAAATGTCCACATAATCTATTGCAAAGTAAGATAGTTTCATCATTTAAAAATAGCTTCGATTAGGTCTTTGTTAAAGTTATTTTCTCCTCGATGCTTTTAGGGAACTGATATGTTAGGTATTTATATAGGGTTAACAACATTCATAATAATGTTGACATTTCCTTCATAAAAACGGAGCTTTAATTTAAATTAAGTAAAGTAACATTATGTACTAAACCATTAGTATAAAAAAAAAATTAAACTCTAAAGGGAATAGTGTTAAAGCAGTTTATATTTAATTGTAAACAAAACAATATTTATTAAGACACTTTGAATATAAAAAAGATTGTAAATACAAGAGTGATATTCTTACATTAATAAGATCATTTTTATAAATATATACATAAAGATTTACTAGCAACTTTTAATTTTTACACTCGGTCAAACTTTCCATTTACTTAACTGTTTGAGGATCTGAAATTGACCTTTTCTAGAGTTGAATTTTTGAAATGGTAATCAATCACAGCTTCTCACTACTTTGACAAAGGATTTTCACGACACAAACTTCCTTACTATCTGAGCTAAAATCAAGAATTTTTGTTTTATTTTTTTAAAATAATAAGTAATTAAATAAAAATTTATTTTAAATTAATAACGTTTAAACAAAAGATTATTATATAATAAATACATAAAAGTAAAATTTATGTAATTTCCAAACATGCTTAATAATATTGAAAAATTTCATATTATATCTAATCATTTAATTCTATTTTAATATGGCATATTGGTTTTTAAACATATAATCATTTTAAATTTTAACAGCATACCAGTTTCGATGTTTAGCTTTATGTCAGTGGAACATTAACTTGATGGTAAAACAATATTGTTGTTGGTTAATGTACACCTAATTCAGGACTTTTTTGTAAAGCCATTGTATGTTATTAAGTCCAAGTTTGGTTGCTTCAAGATGTTTACATCAAACAGTGCTTTATAGCTTTTTTCAGGCAGTGTATTTGTAAGAAGCACAACACACACTTTCTGCTCATCTTCTTGTATAAAACTATTTCCAGAAAAATGCTCTGAATAGAGTTACTCATTTGGTGTATAAAAGAATTATGATCATGACCAATTTGCTTCAGCCCTTGAATTTGAAGTTTCTTTTCTCTTAGAAAACTAAAATATTGATAACACTTAAAAATTATCATACATCATATCCATAAAATTAAACTTGTTACCCTTAGATTTAAAATTTAATTCCAAGGTAAAATTTTAAATAATTATTATTGAATGCTTTATAATTTACTAATTAAATAAATTCCATTTTACCAGATGATGTATTTGCACGTCTTACGATGAAGAATCGCATTTTTTAAAATACCAAAAAAACCCATAAAATTCACGTTCCTGTATAAATTTTTCAGTAAAACATTACATGAAATATAATAGCTTTGTTCGCGGTAAGGATTTAGAACCGATTCTGAACTAATACGCATGCGCAATTGAAAAAGTAACGTTCGCGGATATTAAAGTTCTGAATTTTTAGTAACAGTTCCACGTTCGCGGAGAAAATAATTCCGTTCAGAATCGATTCAGAACTAGTTATACTGGTTCAAAGGATTGAACAAGAACTGTAAGTTCGGAATTTTTCTGCAGCGCCAGCCTGCATTCTGTGGCCACAATCTGTACTATTTGACAATTGTTTTTTTGGTCTTTATTTTTATTTTGGGTTATATGTTGCATTTTATGTTGAAGAATATATTTTATTGTGCTATATTACTCATACTTTATTATTGTTGATCCACCTAGAATTATAATTGGTAAGTTAAAATTTTTTTTTTATTTTCCAGTTTAAACTTAAAAAAATATATTTTTAGTGAATAATCCCATCATGTCGGATCATTTATCGTCCAGCGATGAGGACTTGGAAGAAATTTTACAGTTGGTTAAAATCCCTAAAAGCGATAACTATTTTGAGGAAGTCTTGCCCCAATTCAGTGCAGACCAATATATGGAACATTTTCGGTTAAGTCCAGAAAGGGTACAAGAATTGGCGGATCGCTTTGCTGAATCAGAGTTTTATAACTGGCAGGAAGGCGATTCAGAAAAAATTACAGCATTAAAATGTATTACGGTTTTTTTATGGTTTGCTGCAAATGAAGCTGCATCATACAGGGATGTATCAGACCGATTTAACATAAGTAAAAGCAGTTTATTCAAGATTATTAGGAAAGTGACTAATTTCTTAAGTAATCTATCCCCGGAGGTAATTATGTGGCCTGATAATGCAGAAAAAAATGAAATTGAAGCATACTTTAGAGCTAATAATTTTCCCGGGGTGATCGGTGTGATAGATGGTACCCATATTAAAATTGATAGGCCTGCAGAAGATCCAGATTCCTATTTAAATAGAAAGCATTTCTATTCAATTCAGGTAATGTAAAATTTTATTAATTAATAGAGTGTTATCCTAAAATCATGTCCATGTACATATTTTTATAAATAAAACTTTTTATACATTGCGTCATTTTATTTTAGGCTCAAGTGGTGTGTGATCACAGGCGAAAAATTCGTGATATTTTTGTAGGCTTTCCTGGTTCAGTGCATGACAGCAGAGTTTTAAGAAGCTCTCCTCTGTATGAAAGTTTACCAGAAAAATGCAGTGATACATTTTATATCCTTGGTGACAGTGGTTATCCTTGCTTAAGACACTTGTTGACCCCATTCAAGGATAACGGACATTTAACAAGACGTGAAAGAAATTTTAATTATATTTTATCTAGCAACAGGTACATAATTGAACATTGTTTTGGGATTTTGAAACAGAAGTTTCGACAGCTATACCATATTAAACTAAAAGATGTTACAGTCATTGTACATTTTATAAGGGCTTGTGCTGTGCTGCACAATTTATCTTTAGAAGATGGTTTTATGGAGAGAGAAGAAATAAGGGCTCTACAGGATGATGTGGAAATAGTTTTATATGAAAATGACGAACCAGACAGGGATGACAGAGATGGTATGGAAGTTAGAAATAATGTCATGAACCATTTGCCATTTGTAATTTAATAAAAGTGAATTAACAGTGGTTTCACCACATTTTATTTTTTTTTTTATGTATGTGTGAATTTTGAAGTAAAAGAAATTAACTGACAAGTTTTGTGATTTTTTTTTTGTTTAGAATAACCCCCTTTTTGTTAGACATATGTTTATAATTAAATTAACTTTTAGGCTCCCAAAATTTGAACATAATAATATTTTACATATTTCTTTAAAATAATACAACAGATCTAGGTAAAAAAATATATTTTTTTCCATAAATACTATTTAACAAAAACAAGTTTTATTCTAAAAGGAACTGTCTGTCAGTCTTATTCAATAAAAACAACAAATATGCAATATTTCTTTAACAAAAAACAAATTAATAAATTGTAATAAAGAGCACAGTCTTATTCAATAAAAACAATATACAAAAACAATAAATATGAAATATTTCTTTAACAAAAAACAAAGTAATAAATTCTAATAAAGAGCACAGTCTTATTCAATACAAACAATAAATATGAAATATTTCTTTAACAAAAAACAAAGTAATAAATTCTAATAAAGGCCACAGTCTTATTCAATAAAAACAATATACAAAAACAACAAATATGAAATAGTTCTTTAACAAAAAAGAAAGTAATAAATTCTAATAAAGAGCACAGTCTTATTCAATACAAACAATAAATATGAAATATTTCTTTAACAAAAAACAAATTAATAAATTCTAATAAAGAGCACAGTCTTATTCAATAAAAACAATATAAAAAAACAACAAATATGAAATATTTCTTTAACAAAAAACAAAGTAATAAATTTGAATAAAGAGCACTGAAAATTTTGCTCTTAATCACTAATTATATTTACGAAAAAAAAATTCTCTACAACGTTTTTTTATATTAAAGAAACCAAAAAATGAAACTGAAAATACTGATTAAGGTTAAAAAGTAGTTTTAACTATAGACATAATATAAGATACTAAACCGCGTATTCTATAAATGAAAGCTGGCTCACGCTCAAAAAGAGAAGGAGCGTTTTCGACAAGTAGTACCTCTCTTTCCAATTGCAAAGCTCGGTACAAGACGTTACTGGATACCCTGTCATCAGACCAAAATTTAGAAAGAAAGGTACTACTGATTGAAAACGCTCTAGCTCATTCTAAGTGTGAGCTAACTATCTTCTATAGGATCCGCAGTTTAGATTAAGTACTATAATTACTCATGTCTGTTGTTTTAACATTCACTGTCAAAACTAATGTCATAGTGATTGTTACTCAGTAATGTTGAGGAAACATTTCTCATGTTTTTGTAAAATTTCTTCAAGTATGTGATTTTTTTTTTCTAATAACTCATTTTTTCTCACTTTTTGTTCCAGTTTCTTTTCTTCTATTTCCAGCCTTTTTTTGTAATAACTATTTCTATCAGTTCTTATTTCCTTTAAAATATTAAATTTCAGTCTTTTATTTTCATATGTATTTTTGTTCTTTATTTTCCCACTTGTATGCTTTCTTTTAATTGTTGTAGCCTTAGAGGTTTCGCTTGAAGTTTCTCCATGGGTATCTTTTGAAATACTGAGGAAATGCTGGGGCTCCATGATTTCTACCTCTACCTCCACCTCTGCGTCCTCTTTAACATCGCTGCTCGTACTCTCATTGATATGTATTGTATCTGATGATAACAGTAAAACTGGGTTTATATTTTTCTTCTTCCCCAAGATATCATGCATGATCTCATAATATTCGAAAACTTTCCTTCCCCTACCAGTTTTGTTGGAATTATCTATGTACTTTTTATAGTTTCGTTCTAGTACCTTCCATCTATTTTCGCAGTTAACGGGTTTAATGTATGTTTTTGTGACTCGTTGCATTTCATTTGCTATTTCTATAAACAATCTTTTCATGTTTTTTATTTTAAGTGATCCTACTTGCTCCCTGTATTTCTTATATAAATCTAAAAGTAACAATGTATTTGTATGGGTCCATTTATAAGCATTTTCAACTTCTTCGAGATTTGTTTGTGGAAATATTAGGAAATCGTTTAATACTGCTAAAAAAAAATAAGCGTATCTCAGGCTTGGTCAACGACATAGATAAAGTCAGTTCAACACTAAATAAGGTTTTTTTTCTATATACGAACTGAAAATCTGTAGGGCATTCATCGATTAAGAATAATTAATAGTACTAAATATAAACTGCGGATCCTATAGAGGAAACTTGGCTCACGGTTATAACGAGATAGAGCGTTTTCGATGAGTAGTACTTCTCTTTCTAATTTTGGTCAGGTGACAGTGGTATCAATGACGTTTGGAGTATCGTTCTTAGCTCCGCCATTAGAAAGAGAGGCACTACTCATCGAAAACGCTATGTCTCTTTCTAAGCCTGACCCAAGTTTCTTCTATAAAATCCGCGCTCTAGAATCTTTAGATTTTATCTATGAGGGCACTAGTGACTGAATACCCTCAGATTTTGCAGGTATAACGAATAAAATGGTAAACTAGATTATTTGTAACCAAATTAAGTGGCAACTACTTACTTTGTTCAGTCATTTTTTTAATTAACACAAAACAATTCGTTTAACTGCGAACTAATCTCTTGTCACAGCCCAATCTAGAAAAAAAAAGTTAGCAACAAGAATGAGGTTAAGTAGACAGTTCAAAGTTCCAAAATCGTTCGCGGTAAAAACAAATCCTGAACCGGTTAATAACTGAGCATGCGCTGTACGGCAATCCTGAACTAATTCCGTACTAGTTCTGAATCGGTTCGGAAAGTGACCCGCGAACAAAGCTAATAAAATGCTTAAAACAGCAAAATCAAAAATAAATTATTGTTAAAATGAAAAGTATTCAGTCAATGTCAAAAATACACTTTCACCAATATAATAAAAATTTAGGGAATTCATTGTTGCCAAACCAATTATTTTTACATAATGGCACGGAGCATGGTGGAGTCATTTTTAGTTTAAGAGCCGTTTTACACACACAAGAATTATTCCGAAAATAATAACAAAAATTTTCAGCAAATTTTTTCCGAAAATTCTTTAGAGCTAATTTTTACAATAAAATATCACTCTGTTTGATACGTACAAGAAATCTGAATATAATTTGGGTGGTAATTTTATCGGTGCTCATGCGCATTTTCATAACATGTGACGTTCAAGCAGTTAAATAATCTAGGAATAACCTTAAAATGTCATAAATATGCAAGTTTCCAAATATACATAATCAAAAAACCACAAAATAAGGGATATTTTATGCAAGAAACAATGAGTAAACATTGAGATTAAATTGATTACCAAACGCGGGTTGTCAATTCACATATTTTATTCTGCGTCGATTTTCGCGCACTTTCTGCATTTTAGTCATAAAAATATAGAACACGTTTTATATTTTTATGCCGAAAATTTTCACCAAAATTTTGACAATAATTCTTTGATGCGTAAAACAGCAAATTAGTTTTATGAAAATTTTCAACATAATTATCAGATAAATTTTGGCTATAATTCTTGTATGTGTAAAACGGCTCTAAGGGAGGTATTATGCGTGAGCAGTCCAGTTTTATATGTCAAGTTCGTGACCGGGACCTAGTTCTGACATTATACTAATTATACAGGGGTATGTGCGAAAAAGGAGTTTAAAAAACAGTGTGAAATTATTAACATTTCAATTAAAATAGCCAAAAAATGACAAATTAAAAGCCCGAGGACTTAATAATTTTATGGGCGTAAATATACGAACAAAAAAGATTGTGCGTGTTATACTCTACATGCTCTTGTAGGCATTTATTCATTTTCTATCGCTAATAGTTTTGTAGATATATGTATATGTCGGTTAAACGCAATTTCACGCCTTTATTTTGCGTGTGTACATTTACGTTTCCGTTGCCCATGAATTCTTCATAAATTTTTCCCACTTCATTGGCTTCCAAACAACTTTTTAAAAATGTCATGTTACAGTTGCTTTTATGCATCCTTCATTTGACAAATCAATAATACATCGATTTTAATAATGGGCAAATTAAACCCTTATTTAATATATGCAGTCATTATAAAGAGATGCACTCATTGGCAAAATTATCGCGTGTTTATAAATTTTCCTAATTTCTTTTTAAGAAAGTAAATTCTGATAAATAAAGTACTACACCATTCGAGCTCAATTACAGTATCTAACCGCTAGTAGACTTGTTTTAAATTGAGAAAAAAGCAAATGCAAATCATTGTCACTCACTTATTTCATCACAAATAATCAACATAATTAACCTAATTTTTTAAATTATGTAAGGAATTTTTTATGATAAAGTGCGTGTCGTTATTGTTAGCTGAACATTGAGAGAATATATTCGCCTACAAGATGAATCACATCAGCATACACATCAGAAATTATCTTCGACCTTTTGATCTTCACCATAACATTTCTTTCAAAGCAAAATATTAGGTTAGAGTGAGTCCACACGATAAGAAAAATTTCGGCGGCAGCGTAGCGTAATAAGACATATGTCAAATTTCAAGCATTGTGATTTGTTAGATTTAAAAAAAGACAAAGACCGAAGATTTCCCGCCTAAAGCCGCCTTTTCCAAGGTCATTACGCCAAATGATGTTGAACTTTTCAGCGGACTGCTTTAAAAATGGCGGAAACTGTTTATTTCCAATATTTTGTATGAAAACATAACCTATATTTTTTTTAAACTTTGTTTTATTTATATATTTTATTTAGCGAGTTTTGAAATAATAGATATTTATGAACTATGTTAAATTGTTTTAATTCATTTAAAATGCTTGTTACCGAAGATCATTACTGCTTGGTCCTCAAAAAAAAGATTATTGTTAATTTTTTTATTAATTTCATAACAATTGCAATAATACAGGTGTTCGTTATATAAATTAAAGCTTATGAAATAAAGGCCATTATATAATACAATTTCTATTCAACGACAATCTCTGATATCGAGACTCTAATCCACAGACATGCCCTTAGCTATGGTTACCCGATCAAATAATGAGATTCCCTGACAATATCCCTAACGTTTTTATAAATATCCGGACATTTTATCTGAATGTTGTATGTTAAGGCAATGAGATTTTCAAAATTTTTGCAATCAAAGCATTAAATGCCAATATCGAGTGAGTCTTCTCATTAATGGGAGCGTAGTGGACTAAGGAGAGACATAGACTGTCTATATTGTTATAAGCTTTGCCTTTCGCTGCCACCAATGTTATAACTTTGCTAGTTCTGCTTTTAGTTTATCACTGGTTTCGATGAATTCAAATAAATCTTCTAATATTACTTTTTTAATATTTTATTATAATGTTCACTAAATCATGAGGTAACAACAATTTTTGTTCTTACTAATTTAATGTTACTATTGTAGTTTTTTGTCATGTCCTAGTTATATTCTATTCTATATCTAAATTATATATTTTACAGTCATAGGCGTACTAACAAATATAACATAACTATTTATTTACATGATTACTGAAATGAAAAAGTGTGTATTTATGAGACGATGACAATATGAATAAAACTAATGGTCTCTGTAAAAAGTAAAGTTTTAGAGTTTCGGAGATTAAGGCATGCTTTTGTTTGAGCCTATTAGAACATAAATTTACATAAGATATAACTGTTTCTTAAAGGAGTATTAAATATTAGACTATAATTGCCTATTAATCCATAAGAGTAACTTAAAAATATATATAGTAATTTAATAATTTGTAGTAATAGTTGGTTTACAACAATGTCTTCTGTTAAGGTTCTACTCTAGACACAATTTAACTTAAAGAACATATCATGTGAAGAATGTCATGAAATGGTTTTAAAAGTCCAGCAATTGCCAAAAGAAACATCAAGCAATAAAAAGTATGAAACTAAATTTATTAATATACTAAATTAACAATTCACTCATTTTGTTAACGTTTAATCAAGTTATTTTTTCTCACTAGAATGATTAATAAATATTTTTTCATGACTTATATTTCCCTCTTTTAATTTCAAAAAAATACTGACAATTGCAGTTTTTTCCTGTTTCTTCCTAACAAGGGGCAAAAATTTCATACAAGTTGGGAAATATTTGTGAAATAAATTGAATTGAATTGAATTCCTGTAGTCTGGTAACCCTACCCTTAGCAAATTTTATATAAACCTATTATAAACAATTAAAAAGTAAAAATTAACATTGATGGAAATTTAATAACAGAAATCCAGTTAGTGTCATACGTAATGTATTCTTCTAAAAACTCCAAACAATTGTAATTATTAAAAGGATTGTTAAAATGACACTTTATATTGAAACTCTCGTCTTTGAACTCCTTGGCAATTCTTTACCAGGCAGAAGTGGCAAACTTCGGAAATAAAACTTGTTTTAAAGAGTCTCATATTATTGCACAAGTAACATGACTAATTTCAAAAACACTGTTTACCGACTCGGAATTCGCACTGTTGCTTTCACATGCTGATTTCATCAGCTAAATATCATAATGTTTTTTCAAACCTAGTAATAAGTGTATAGCTGTACACATTTCCATAGCGTGTTTCCTAATTATTGGCCCAACAACAGGTTTTCAAACTCACCAAGAGTAACAGGAAAATATTTTTAAAAAATCAGGATCAATTTCTCGCATTTCTTGAATTAAATCATTAGTATGTCCAAGCCTTTCTCCAATGTTTTTCTTAAAAACAGATAGGATCTAGTAGCGACGACTTTTCCGTTTTTTTTAATAAAGAATATATTAATAATATCCTTATCTTTTGTAATTTTTTCTTTAGTTTTCTTTTTCTACATAACAACATTGCTGCAATTATTTTTTTATTTTCTTTCATTTTAATTTATACATAAATAAATATTATCAAAAAATCAGAAAAAAGTTAGGTTACCACAAAAAAAAAAACATTACGACTGCACGATAAAAGTTCCCCGTGTGGACGAGACATTTTTAACATAAATGGGCGTAATACGCCTACGCCGAAATTTTTGGTATCGTGTGGACTCACTCTTATATAACAAATTTATAAGTGATGCTACTCTTAGCAAAATTAACGTTTTTTTCCACTATACCATAAAAAAGTCCAATTCGGCATCACTCGTGTTGTTGTACATTTTGCAATAAGAGAATCAAAAAAAAAGTATTAACGATCTTTTTTGGGAAATCTATATTTCCTCGGAGAGCTTCAACAATAAGATTAGGCATAAATAATAAAAAATGTTCCACTACTTTTATTAACCACCAGTATATCTTAATAAAGGGATATTTAAAAACTGATCCACAGTCTTCCTTCACACAAATAAATTAAAAGGAACAATTACAACATTGTATTATATAAATGAATAATATATTTACCGCGGTAGTAAAAGCGTAGGAGCCAATTTATTACCAATACTGTTCAACAACTCAATAACCAGGTAGTTAAAGTAATATTATTATAGCTCCGGTGAAAACATCTCCCACGCTTGAACTTGCCTTTTGTCTCGGCCGACCTTTATTCTACAACCTGCTAATATTTTATAGTGAATGATAATAAGAAGCTATTATGGGAGAACAGATGGCAAGCACTTGTTCTAATAAACCTCAAAGATAAAATGAGGTCTGTTTTAAATTTAACATTTTCTTTTGGCATTTTTTTCTGTAATATTCATTCTATTTGCAACTTTCTTGTTGCAATATTTGTTGTGCATGTTATTATGTTTTTAAATCGATAAATTCGAAAATCGATTGGATCAGGAAATTTGTTTACACAATTAGTATTAAGTATTACAGCTATTTCCATTTTTCTTCCTCTTTTTTCAACCTAGTTTAATCACTTTTCAAACTAGATTTCTCCCGATTTCCATTCTTCCTTATTCTGTGCAACATTTAACCATGGTCTGTTCTATACACGAACTTGACATATAAAAGTGCACTTGTTCTGCATTCTTTAGAGTAAATTATCACTGATCAAAGTAAAAAAAGGGAAATTAATTGAAAACTTCATGTTCTTTTGAATATGTATTTACTTGTCATTGGATCGAAGTGATCATGATTATTTCAAGTGATAGAACTGAAAGTAATAATGACTAAAAAGAATAGCCCTATATACTAAAAATGTCCCCACCGTGCCAATACGTGCAAATAATTGGCTTGGCAACAATGAATTCCTTAAATTTTTATTATGTTGGTGAAGGTGTATTTTTGACATTGACTGAACACTTTTCATTTAAAAGAATTTATTTTTGATATTGCTTGTTTGATATATTTTATCACATTTTATGTAACGTTTTACAGAGAATTTTGAACGGGAACGTGAACTTTAAGGTTCTTTTTGATATTTTAAAAAATGTGATTCTTCATCGTAAGACGTGCAAATACCTCATCTGGTAAATTATAATTTATTTCATTATCATTGGTAAGTTTTAATGCATTCAATAATAATTATGTAAAATGTTACCTTAGAATCGAATTGTGAATCTAAGGAGAACTAGCTTAATCTTCTGGATATGATGTATGATAATTTTTAAATGTTATCAATATTTTAGTTTTCTAAAAGAAAATAAACTTCAAATTCAAGGGCTGAAGCAAATTGGTCATGATCATAATTCTTTTATGTACCAGATGAGTAAGTCTGTTCACTGCATTTTTCTGGAAATAGTTTCATACAAGAAGATGAGCAAAAAGTTTATGGTTGTTTTTCTTACAAATAAACTGTGTGATAAAAACTATGAAGAACTGTTTGATGTAAACATCTTCAAGCAACTAAACTATGACTTAATAACATACACTGGTTCTACACAAAAATCCTGAATTAGATGTGCATTAACTAACAATAATATTGTTTTACTATGAAGTTAATGTTCCATTGACGTGTAAAGCTGAACATCGAAACTGGTATGCTGTTATAATTTAAAATTATACATTTAAAAACAAATATGCCATATTTAAATATAAATAAATGATTGCATATAATATGAAATTTTTTAATAATATTAAGTATATCTGGAAATTACATAAATTTTACTTTTATGTATGTATTTGTTTTAGCTAAAAATGAAATAGTAACCTTTTGTTTGAATATATCATTAATTTAAAATAAATTTATATTTAATTACTTATTATTTTCAGAAAATAAAACAAAAATTCTTGATCTTAGCTGAAATAGTAAGGAAATTTGTGTCTTGAAAATCCCTTGTCAAAGTAATAAGAAGCTATGATTGATTTCCATTTCAAAAATTCAACTCTAGGAAAGGTTAATTCCAGATCCTCAAGCAGTTAAGTAAATGAAAAGTTTGAACAATTGTAAAACTTAAAAGTTGCTAGTAAATCTTTATGTATATATTTAGATTAAAAATTATTGTATTAATATAAGAATCCCACTCTTATATTTACAGTGTTTTTTTATATTTAAAGTGTCTTAATAAATATTGTTTTGTTTACAATTAAATATAGACTGCTTTAACACTTTTAATTTTTTTTTTTATAAAAATGATTTAGTACATAATGTTATTTTACTTCCGTTAAATTAAAGCTCCGTTATTATGAAGGGAATGTCAACATTATTATGAACGTTGTTAACCCTATATAAATACCTAACATATCAGTTATTTAAAAGTATCGAGGAGAAAATAATTCTACCAAACACCTAATCAAAGCTATTTTGAAAAGATGAAACTCCTATTACTTTGCAATAGATTATATGAACCTTTCAAGACCTTTTCTTAAACAATATACATGTATATTAATTCATGATATAAAATTTTTAAAAATAAATGCCTTAATACTTTTTTCCATTAACTTTTTACACTCTACGTCCGACGAGGGATGTAAATTATACTGTTATTTACAAAAATACTTGTTGATTTCCACAATATTTTCCAAATCAGATATTTAGAAAAAAAATTAGTCTCGATTTGTTTTTGGCGCATATTTCACATTTTAGCTATTTTGCTAAATAACAGTTTTATTGTAAAAAAGAAAATATGTAAACATAGTCATAGAAAAAGCTTTCTTATTTATCCATAAGAACTGACATTTCATGCTTGTTATCTAACAATAATAAAATTGCAACAGATTTATGCTGTTCCAAAGAAGTTAAAAAAATTAGCTTTAAAAGAATTGCTTTAAAAAGAAAAATTATAATGTTGAAGAAACTAAAAACAGAAATTCAAGTTAAATATTGTTTTACACAAACAATTATCCCCGTCTTTTTTGTTGAAAATACTCAATTAAGCTGTCAAGTAAAACAAGGAAGAGCGATTTGTTGTTTTAGATATATTATAGAAAGAGATAGCTATTGTCTAAATCTATAATAATAGAATTGACATTCATACACGACACATTCACGCCAATATAAGAAACTAGCAGGGAATTCAATGTTGCCATACAAATTGTATGTAATTGCCACTAATAAGGAGGGGGGGGGTAAAAAATTATTTTTGTGAGCAGTCCGGTTTTACATGTCAAATTCGTGCGTCTATACTTTCATCTATCACTTTCGAGGCTTCTTTCTAACTGTCTGGAGATGCGAAAAATGTTAGCATGTGGGTAAGCCGTTTAGCATTTTTACAATACAAAAATGTTGAACTGCCAATATTTCAAAAACTGCAAATTCTTGGAATAGACAGCCTTATACAAAGTCAACCCCAATTAAATAATAAAGGCTTTCATATAAGACAAATTGGTAGTTATGTTTAGGCCTGCAAAAGCAATTTTGACATAAAATTTAAAATATGTTACAAACACTTTGACATTATAAATGAAATATGTCTATAATTTTCCAAAACTTTGAAACACCCTGTATAAGTTGTGTTTCTACATAATAGTCTATATTTATGCCAACAAAATAACAAGATATCCTACAAATTGCGACCGTGTTACTACATTTTACTACCAATTAGCTTTCTTTGTTTACAAAGATCAAAAGAAGAATGAAGAATGAGCATAAATCTCAAAAAGGCACATTACGCAAGTGTCATTTTGCCCCACTGACATAATTTTCCATTTACGTTGGTTTGGGTTTGGTCTTTGACCATCTTTATTCAGAAATCCATTATTCATATTTTGGTAGTTTTAGCGTTGGATTCGTGTATATTTTTAACGATAATTGACCATAACGCAGTCAACAACATCGATGATTTGTTTTCCCCGGTAAATATAAATCTTTGGTACTCCGTTAACGTATTTTGGGAGTTCAGTTGCAAATATAAAAAATAATAGCTGAAACACAAATTTACATTTAGGAACTTGTTGCAAATATGTACAAGTACAAGCTAGCGTGTTTCGTCCTGACACCCATGGCTTTCCCAGATATCTTTGCATAGGTATTTATCCGTTTTACGGATGTTAATATTTAAAATCATTCCTTGACGGGATCTGTAGGTAAGATGTTCGACCTATAGGCTGTTGTTCATACAACAAGCTACACAAGTTTGATTAAAACAAGCAAGACAACACTTATTGTTTATTTTCCAATAATAATAGTAATGTAATTGGAGGAAATTTTTGTTTTTTTTTCTTTAAAACATGTGGTGAAACAGTTATTGATGTCTCCGAGTACCAAAGTTTACTTTATATTTAGAAATAGAGATGGCAGGCAAGGTTAAGTCGGTCCTTTTTGATTAAAATTTCAAATTAATACTATTTGAGATTGTTTGCTAAGTATGAATTTCACGCATTTCACAAAGACGATTACCAAAACTCCTAAATTCTTCAGAATTTTAATTTTATCAAAAAACAGTTAGAATAAACACATTAAAAGAAAAAGTGATCGTAAAGCTGACCGGAAAGCAATTATATGTAAAATGAATGATTTGACAATATTTGCTGATCGATAAAAATTGTATATACATAATGAATTTTAATTGTGAATGAAAATTGTTTGGGTAACCCAGTGAACTTAATTTATCCAACAAGGTAATTAAGCATGCGTGACGCGGTTTGTTTTAGCATAAAGTTGTTAAATATGCTTTTCTTTGTATTAATTTTCAATAAAGAAAATCACTTATTCTAAGGTTATTTCTTAACTGTTATCAATTATTTAGCAGCTAATCAAAACAGTCTAGAATTTAAATTTTTTATGCATATTTAGTGTTATAGAGCGAAATGGTATTGTATTCGTTATTCCGGCCGGCATTGTGTTCTTCAACACCCTTTCACCTTTTGAAATATTGACTATCTAACTCATTTCTGACGTTAACTTGGAAATGCGCAGGAGCATCATCTGCAGTACCCTTTCTCGAAAATTCAGTGTAACATTCTTTAAAAGTACTTGTATTGTACACTGTGCGTAATAAATCTAAAAATCATGGCGCCGTTTAAGAGACCGTCCAAAAAGTGTGGATCTATCACACGTGTCCCAATTATTCCTTCCCATATATCGACTGACCATCTGTGATGACGATCGGCGGTTCTAAAAAAATTGTGATTTCATCATCACTGTTGTTGGCGAAACTCTCAACAATAAATTATTTCTGTCATTATTAAAATTAAGGTAAAAATTCGGATTGAGTGAAATCTGGGAAAACGACTTTTTTTTTGAAAAAAAAATCGTTTTTCACTCCCTATTTCGAGATTGTAGGACACAATTCTGGCCTCGGTTTTTCATAATTTTTCTTCAGTTTTGCGGAAAATAGGAAAAATCACTTTTCACTTTAGGTTCAATTTTTTCCTTTAAATCGTCTAACCTGAACTACAAATTCCACACTCTCTGTATAATATGGAAATTCAAAAATTTGTACATTCTTATCGAAAAAATCAAATTTATAAAGAAACAAATAAAAACAAAATGGTTCTTGTCATTGAATAGTGGTGGGACTCGATCACAAAACTCGAATAATTCCGAATAATTTGCGGTGTTGCCAGATTGCAAATACGATTTTTGTAAAATTTAGATGCTATATTTTTGGGCGGTTAAGATTAGTTTTACCATTTTTTATATATCATAAAAAATAAACTATATTGACTGAAATCCATAAATTTTATAGTTTATACCACGACCGTATAAATCTAGGTCAGTTTGGGTTAGTTTAAGTTAGTTTCAGTTTTCCAAACCAATCAAAACCAAGCTGAACCTGAACTTACCTAAACTAACCAAATTAATTTTACTTCTTTTTATATATCACAAAAATTAAACTATGTTGTTGACTGAGATGGACAAATTTTATCGTTTATACCAGGAAAGTATAGATCAATTTAGGTTAATTCAGATCAGTTTCATTTTTACAAATTAACCAAAATTAAGCTAAACCTGAACTAACCAAAATTTTTTTTACCCTTTTTTATATATTACAAAAATTAAACTGTATTGTTGACCGAGATGCACAAATTTTACAGTTTATACCAAGAAAGTATTTTAAATCTGGCAACCTCGTACGAATATCAGTTATTTTCGCGAGTTTGATGGTCCATGACGTTTTCGAGATGTTTTTTCGTTTTCCAAATTGGTATAAAAATAGTTGAAATATATTTTTTGAGTTTTCGGGAAAAGTGAGGAAGAATAGTGAAAAATCGACGACCTCAGAATAGGGGGTAAGTATCGAACCTTTGTAAAAAAAAAACGTTATTTTCCTAAATGTCATTCAATCCGAAGTATTACCAAAATTAAATTTTTATTACAAACTTTAAAAGCCGAAAATAATATTCAGACTGTACCTTAAGAAGACGGGTCACTTCTAGAGACAAAATAAACGACAAAGGAATATCGACTTTATTGCCCGGTTTTGGCAGCCATAACTTTTTAGTAACAAAAAATTGAATTTATTAGGAGTTAGTTCAACCCTTTACTACCGCCCAATATACTTTATCCATATCTAGTAGGCGGAGTGGTTAATTGTCAGCCAATTAGGTCATCGCTCACCCTTCCTTCTTTATCCAAAGTAAAATCTGTGTGCGCCAAATGAGCTGCCTATCCTGTTTTTTTCGCGAAATGTGCGCCAAATGAGCCGCAGTAATTTGTTAGTGCTGGTTTTGGTAGAATATCAATAATCTGTACCTTATTATTTCGTGAAAACTGCCACTGTTTAACTCTCGTGTATATAGTAATACATCGCTACCTAGCCTATTAATTTGCGAAAATAGTCTCTATTTACCTTTCAATGTGTTATATGTATCACTACCAGTAAAGTATTACTTGAAAAGTTCAAATAATACCCAGATTGCCCGTTGTTTTAAAGTGGTGTTGTGAGGTGTAAATAAGTTGAATCAAAATTAAGGTGTAAAGAGGTGAACTTCAACAAGTTAGTGCTTTATTCAAGAATAAAATCTAAGAAGAATGCATTGATTCACGTTTCCAGTTTAACTACTGGTGATCCTTCAAGTAAAACAAAATAAAACCAATATTAAATGCTCTCAGTGCAATTTAAAACAAGTTGTACCCCTTAAGTTGGGTGAAGAACAAGGAAAACCAACACCCTACAACTGTATTAATGGAAATTATGCCTTCGTAATTACGGAAAATGTAATCATACAAAAAAAAAAAAAGGATTAAATCAAAGACTTTTCATCATCCCCTAACATTTCTAGAAAATGTTCTAATGAAGGCTTATTGGAATGACGTCTATTAGGATATTTTTGAACACAATCTTTTTTTTATGGGGTAAGTCGTTATTTTAAATAATTAGGGTTTTCAAATAACTTCAAACAAAGATGATGTTTGGACTAATGACAAGTGTTTTTAAATAATTTGTCAAAAATTTTTTGTATATGTTGTATTATGACGTGAGCTCAGTCAATATCAACTTTTATAAAATAAATTGCAAAAATAATGTTTAAAATTAAAATATAAATTCGATTCTAAATACCGGGTGTTCATTTAAAGTAATAAAGTTATTTGGCATTAATGACGATAAAAATCCAATGTAATTTTTTATTAGGTATCAAAATGTTTATCTGTACAAGAGCTTTCAAAAAAATTTTGTTGTTTTGAAAAATTCAAAATGGCGGATAAAATATTGGGGCTATAGGCCGGCATGCCACGATAAATTTGAGAAAAAGTTTAATGAAATTGCTGTAATCCTTAAAATACCCCTCCTAATTACGTTAAAAATAAGTGCGGGGATCACTAATGCTACACCAACATTAGATATTACCAAAAAAAAATGGTGAATCCAATATGGCGGATATAAGACCCCATAAACCTATCTCACGGTTGAGTTATGAACGGGTTTTTGGTGAAATGCTCGGTATAGGGATTTAAAGTGTCTCTGATTTAAAATATATTATTTAAATGCCAAAATCCAAAATGAAAGATCCAAGATGGCGGACGAAAAAATTAACATTACATGAATCTAAGCAAAAATTTGTAGTAACGGTACTATTTGTACTAAAGCTCATAACTACATAATATTTAAAATCAATCTTGGATCGGCCCCTTTGAATTTTTCAAATCCGATCTCACTTTGAAATCAGCGACCCCCAAAACACTTTGGTACAAATTTTTGTGTTAGATTCATTTGATTTTAATTCTTTCGTCCGCCATTTTGAATTTTTCAAATCAGATCTGAGATTTGAAATCGGCGAGACCAAAAACTTAGTATAAATTTTTACTCAGATTTCATTTGATTTTAATTCTTGCGTCCGCCATCTTGGATCCGCCTTTTTAAATTTTAAAAATCCGAACTTAGATTAGAAATCAGCTACCCCAAAAACCTCTTGTTACAAATTTTTGCTCAGATTCATACGATTTTAATTTTTTCGTCCGCCATCTTGAATCCTCCATTTTGATTTTTGGCATTTAAATAATATATTTTAAATCAAACATAGTTTTAACCCCCATACCGAGCATTTCACCAAAAACCCCACAAACCCGTTCATTACTCGGCCATAAGATAGTTTTATGGGGTCTTGTATCCGCCATATTGGATCCATCATTTTTTTTTTGGTAATGTCTAATGTTGGTGTAGCGTCAGTAATCCTTTCATTTATTTTAAACGTAATTAGAAGGTATATTTTAAGGATTACAGCAATTTCATTAAAATTTTCTCAAATTTAATGTGGGATGCCGTCTTATAGCCGCTATATTCAAAACACCACCATTTTTTTTTAAGTTTTTTTCCAGACACACATTTCCACACCTCTATCGTAAAAATCCATCAACCCAAAATTTTGGGTACACAGGTAATGCGGTTGACTTAAAACGTCCCGTATAATATATATATATATATATATATATATATATATATATATATATATATATATATATATATATATATATATATATATATATATATAGGATTCGAATTTAACGACCCAAAATCTACAAGAAATGACTAATTTTTTGTAAATCTGAAATTTAGTTGGGCTAGGTAAATAGAACAGCTTATGGAAAACTTTGCTGTATTTGTCGACGTTTCGATCTCTATGAGATCATCCTCAAGACTCTAAAATATTTGGACATTTATAAAATAAGGAATCTCTTTTAGTTGTATTCGAATTACATACAATCACTACATAGTATAAAACAAAGTCGCTTTCTCTGTCCCTATGTCCCTTTGTATGCTTAAATCTTTAAAACTACGCACCGGATTTTGATGCGGTTTTTTTTCAATAGATAGAGGTTTATATGTATAATAACATCCATTAAATAGTGGAGAAATACTGTTATTTTTGAGGTTTCTAATGTGATGTCGTTAATTATCATATTTTTTTCCGCTTACATTGCAAACGCAGGCTGAACCCTACGAGATTTATCAAAATAATGTACTAATTATTTGTACACATTGAAAAGGTCTACAGAAAACTCCGCGATGGTATATGTCTATCTCTCATGGATATCCCACAATAACATTTTTTTGTCATTTACTTTTTACGACAAATAATGGCAAATTTTGAAGCGATTTTAACCAATACAGCATTAATCCTTATCCAATTAAATAGCTTAAATACATTGTTGATTTAATATAGATCTATATGGTCCTTTACAGCACAAGATTTAAATAAATATTTTCGAAGATATTACAGATTTAAAATTGCGGGAAGTAGCGCTTGCGGCGGTACTGGCCGACCGGGGCGGTGGCAGCGTGCCTTTAAATAGCGCGTCGGAGGCCGATGTAATAATTGTTGTAAAAATAAAATAAATAGTCACAGTTTTTCTGTAGTGTATTTAGTATCAGCATTGCACCCGTGCGAAGCCAGGGCGGGTCGCTAGTTTCCATATAAAATACAGAATATACAGTGATGTATTATTCTTTATAAACTATATTTTATAAATTTTCAAATATTTTAAAGTCCTGAGGATGATCTCATAGAGGTCGAAACATCGACAAATATAGCAAAGTGTTTCATAAGTTGCTTTATTGACCTGGTTCAACTAAATCCCAGATTTATAATGAGTTGAGGTCACTAACGTTTGGAATAAAACGACTCTTTTTATTCAATATTTTCAATTTTTTTCAAAATAATCAATGTTCTGATTTTATAAATCTCTGAGTAACAAAATTTTATCTTCCTTTATGTTATTTTAAGTAAACAAATAAAAGAAAATAAATAACAAAGCGAAGTATCTACATGTCACTCTATAATTGACATTACTTTTAAGCCCAATCTCCCAAAATCACTAATTGCTGGCCAAAACTTTCAATATGAAAACTGAAAGGGTCCATAATTTTACCACATCTCGTTCCTCGACTCGTTAGTATCGAGATGACCTTGATACCGGCTATCCCAATTCGTCTCCATAGACGCACAACATACGGTTTTGTTTTTTGCCCGGACAACGGTACGTCTAGTTAAGATCAGGTCTTATCAATGTCACTATACTTCTTTAAAGTATGTTGAAGTACCATTGACTGCAAAAATCCTGTTTATCTATAAATTGATTCGGAGAAATGCGTTTAAAAGTGGGATCATTATGTCTGTGTCACACACTTATACCGGGCGAATATCTTTTTGTGGGAAAGTGTGGGATATTTTTGATAATTTTCTTTATTTTAAGCATAACAAAAGGGTTGAAATTCATAATGGCATATCAAGTTTAATTGTAATAGCAACGGGGAACAATTTGAAGCACTTTAATACCCAGACTTCTTTAGTTTAACAAGTTGACTGTTTTCCTTAAGACAATTTAGAGTATAGTTTCCTAACAGGGGTGGTAATACCCCCCCCCCACCTCCAGTGGACATTGTAACCTTTCAAGGGGACGACAGCCTGTTCGGGGTAACTGGGGGTATTAAGGCAATCAAGTTTTTAAAAATAAAGATGACATTATGATTCGTTTTTAGTTTTATCTACTACAAGCTTGCTAGCATATTAAAACAAGAATATGGGTGCTTGTAATGACTTGTGCACCGGCATTGCAAACAAACGGTGACTTACTACAAGTCGATGCGTGTCCAAAAGTTCTTTTCAAATAAAGTCAGGAAGGCTTCAAAAGTGTGAATAAAAAAGACAAAGATGTGTCCTATTTTTAAGGACTTTTAATATAATAATACAAATTAACACAATTATTGTTAGTGAGTTTGTGAATAACGATGTTTTTATAAGTTATGTATGATTTACGCGAACGAGTTTTTACTCTTATAAATATTTAAAAATTAATTTTAAACAAATAAGTAGGACGACAATAAAACAAAAACATGTGTTACGAAGATTAAATAAAACATTATAAAAAAAAGTCGGTTAAAATCAATAGTCAAGGTCTAGACATTCGAATTATAACGGTAACTTCGACCATCTTTTAATAATCATCGAATTAACATCGATTTGATCTAGGTCAAAAAAATTCACTAAGACCTTTATTTGATGTGTGTGCGTATTGGTACTAAAGGTGATAATGGATCTTTGAGTACTAAGGTGAATTTCTCTTCACGCAGGAGCTGAAGAATTATAGAAATATTGTATGATTTTTATAGGCATTACTTTAAAGTATCTCTATTTACCCAATCTTTACCCAAAATTTAAAAACCCAAGCCTCTTTTAGTTTAAGGGATAGTATTTATTTGTTCTCTCTTGCTTCGTCTTTGGGGCCAGTTTGGGCCTTCTCTTCTGCAGCTCCATTCTAGTTATTTATCTCGGATGGTCCTATGTCATCAGTTCCTTCCTGATCACTTCTCTGTAAAGGTAACCATTGCTCTTGCTCTGTAAAAAGACCTGCTATCTAGTTTTTCCAGGATGCCAAGGATGGCATTTTGTAATAGGAAAATAGAAGAAGATTAAGGAGAAAAAAATCTTTTTCTCTATGAACAGTGGTGTTGCATAAGGTTTCCCGATAACTTGAAATTTAAATAAATTAAAAAATTCATTATTTTATTGAATTTCTGAGAAATATGTAGTTTTGTTGGGTCCTGCAACATTGCGTTGGTCTTTTATGTTGTGTTTCGTAAATTTTATTCTTATCTCAAAAATGTTTGCCAAGTCAAGGGGTAACTTTTTTAAAATAGAACATTCTGTATATGTAAAAGCTACGTACAGTTTCGTAACTAACCTCACTCACAAATTTTTCGTATAAGTAACCGTTTTCGCTTGGTTGTTTTCGTCAACTATCAACATTTTTAATTAAAAACTTCGATATGTCTTCGTCAAAGAGACCTTGTTTAAATAATCCAAATATATTTTGTTATATTTATAGCGAATATATAGTAAAAAAATGTCAAAGATCTACATCTGAATTTGGAAAAATGCGTAAGATTAAAATAGATGACCTCGCCATATCATAGATTCCAATCAATGTTTTCAAATTATATAGTGAGCATTTAAGATGGTAAATGAAAAACATTTGAAGTTTGGTGTACCTACGAATGCTATTTTTATGCCGTCAAATTACATGGTATTAATCGAAAAAAAAAATGACCTATCTGACCTGTACCCCAGTACCCCACTCAGCAGATGGGCCATTTCCTACTTTCCAAGACCTACCAAATCCGTCAAGCATGGAAATGAGTACTATTGGCGCCTCACAAGTCAGCATTAGAGATAAAAATAATAGCGATTTTGAGACAGCGTCGTCAAGGCATTTACTTTTCACTCAAGATGCCTTAAATAACCTGATAAGAGATCTAAACCTTTCAAAAGAAAGATCAGATCTATCAACTTAATCTAATTAGGAAAAAATACTTTTTATTCTTTGGTGTATAGAGTGTCATTATTTGTAATCACAGTCTGACAAGCAATCGGGACATATAAATAAGAAAAAGTCACTTTTAATTCAATTAGCTAGCATCAAAATATGTTGGACCCAATTATTTCCGGTAGTATAAAGCACCACAAATGAAACAATTATCCGATTCTTTGTCATCTTTTATTCCTCTCTTTCCTTCTTTTAGTTTCTGAATTGTTTTTCTCATTTTTTGTGGTTGATTTTTTATTTAGATTTGCTTTTTATCTTGATATCATTATTTTTTTTCAATTGTAAGTTTCTTTGTTTTCTTTGTCTTATCAATTTCTGATTTTTTTTCTATTTATCTTTATTTTCCTAGTGTACGTGTTTATTTTATCTAGAGAAGTTAAATTTTGAACATTTGCTACTTGCTGCTACAGATTTAGATTTACATTTTCATCCTAAAGACTAGATGGTATGTTTGCTCTCACCAAATCTTCTATAGCTTTTTCCATAGCAGTTCTTATATCATAGTAAGTTTTCGAGGAAGTTTTTTATTTTTTTGCAAGCTTGACGCTTTTCACGATAATAATTTTCTTTGCCTTTTTTTTCTCCTACTTTTTTCTTTTTGAACCGCTAATTTTGTTGGATCATTTTTATTTAAGTCTTTCATCTATTTTTTTTCCAATCTTTCTTCATTTCTTATCTTTTTCTTAGGTCTCGTAATTTTTTTTATAAAATAATACAGCTATATAGATAAATTACAATTAACAGCTGGGACATTTCCAAGGCAAACATACCTACATTTATTTTTTTCTTTTTTCTTAATGCTAGTTAAAAATCTGAGATAAAATGCCAGTATGTTTACTTCAGAAATGTTCCACCATTTTAAAATGGCAACTAATCGAATATTTAATAAATAAAGTGATATTTAAATTACTATTAGTGCGAATCCTAGACAACTCTCAGTATCCTGATTCGTTTTCAGTCTCCTGGCCTTTAAGTTTGCAGGAGACTCAGAACAGGATACTGAGATTTTTTTACTTTTCAGTCAATAAATCGTCAATACAGCATTTAGCGTCGAAACTATGCACTTCTACTTTAAAATTGCAAGAACTTATAACTTATGAATGTAATAAAAAATACCTTCAGCTACTGTTACCTGGTTTACCGCGACTCAACTTCATTCACATAACTCGCCATATCGACAAAACTATCAATGAACCGAGACGAATGCAAGCGATCGAAAGTTAACTTCACTTCAGTCATTTCAATGAAGTATTTTTTAATAAAATTTGATATTAAAAGCAAAATTAGACAAATGCATTAAAACAGTTCATTTTTCTAGTGCAGATTTAACGAAATACACTCAAAATTTCAGAAGAGACACATGTCAGGGGACTGATAGTCCCTCGTATATAGAACTACCCATATACGCTGGTGTTACTAATGCCCAAGAATGCCTCATTTTCACGCTCGCATGACGATCTTACATTATTAGTTCCTGCACAATTTTGACTGACTTGCACACAGTTCGTCCGTTAGCGAACGACGACTACGATTGAAGTCAATATATCAGCGATATATGGTGATTTTTTTAGGCGATTCATCACCAAATAAAGAATTAAAGCCATCGGTGTACTCTTATTGAGATAAACTATGTCGAAAAATGTAAAAAATATTCTTTTTTAAGCCCAGATGAAATTTTAAAATTACTGTAAATAACACAAATAGCAATGCCAGTGTTGCCAGCTCTCGAAATACAATTGGGTACTCGCGTAATATTAATATTTTACTAATTTATAAATTCTAAAATATTAACAGCACTTATTATTTTAGGCTTCACAAGATAAATGGAACAAACTTCAAACTAGTTCTGCTGGCATATTTTAAGTGTGATGTTCGTATTTAAATTTTAATCGGAACGACTGTACCTTTCACCTAAGACTTAACAGTGATCTTTAATAAAAAATGATATGTTTAGCTGGAGATGTATCTTTTTATGTTACGTTTGATATTTCTATTAATTTAATAAAATAGGTGAAATGTTTTTCAATAAATATAGCATTAATTTTAAACTTCAAACATTTTCAATGTACATCAGTTCAATATAAGATATGATTATTGAATAAGATTGATGTAATTTTTAGATTTGTTCAAGTATCACAACAAATATATATATATATATATATATATATATATATATATATATATATATATATATATATATATATATATATCACTACATAGTATAAAACAAAGTCGCTTTCTCTGTCCCTATGTCCCTTTGTATGCTTAAATTTTTAAAACTACGCACCGGATTTTGATGCGGTTTTTTTCAATAGATAGAGTGATTCAAGAGGAAGGTTTATATGTATAATAACATCCATTAAATAGTGGAGAAATACTGTTATTTTTGAGGTTTCTAATGTGATGTCGTTAATTATCATATTTTTTTCCGCTTACATTGCAAACGCAGGCTGAACCCTACGAGATTTATCAAAATAATGTACTAATTATTTGTACACATTGAAAAGGTCTACAGAAAACTCCGCGATGGTATATGTCTATCTCTCATGGATATCCCACAATAACATTTTTTTGTCATTTACTTTTTACGACAAATAATGGCAAATTTTGAAGCGATTTTAACCAATACAGCATTAATCCTTATCCAATTAAATAGCTTAAATACATTGTTGATTTAATATAGATCTATATGGTCCTTTACAGCACAAGATTTAAATGAATATTTTCGAAGATATTACAGATTTAAAATTGCGGGAAGTAGCGCTTGCGGCGGTACTGGCCAACCGGGGCGGCGGCAGTGTGCCTATAAATAGCGCGTCGGAGGCCGATGTAATAATTGTAAAAATAAAATAAATAGTCACAGTTTTTCTGTAGTGTATTTAGTATCAGCATTGCACCCGTGCGAAGCCGGGGCGGGTCGCTAGTATATATATATATATATATATATATATATATATATATATATATATATATATATATATATATATATAAAACTTTGGATAGTTCAAAAATTAAAAATGAAAATCCAAAGAGAGAAAATAGTAGTCTAAGTAAAGATAATGTTGAGCAGGCGTTGATCCAGGGGACAGCGGTGAGGGGGGCCATTGCCCCCCTCCCTAAGAGCTTCTAATTTACGGTTGATGTTTCTAATAATTTAATAAAACAAGTAAAATGTTTTTCGATAAATATGACATTAATTTTCAACTTCAAACAATTTAAATTTGCATCAGTTCAATATAAGATATGATTATTGAATAAGATTGATGTAATTTTTAGATTTATTCAAGTACCATAAAAAATATATACATAAAAAACTTTGGATAGTTTAAAACTTAATAATGAAAATCCAAAAAGAGAAAATAGTGGTTTAAGTAAAGATTATATTGAGCAGGCGTTGATCCAGAGGACAGCGGTGAGGGGGGGCATTGTCTCCCTCCCTAAGAGCTTCTAATTTACGGTTGATGTTTCTAATAATTTAATAAAATAGGTAAAATGTTTTTCAATAAATATGGCATTAATTTTAAACTTCAAACAATTTAAATATACATCAGTTCAATATAAGATGATTATTGAATAAGATTGATGTAATTTTTAGATTTGTTCAAGTACCACAAAAAATATATACATAAAAAACTTTAGATAGTTTAAAACTTAAAAATGAAAATCCAAAAAGAGAAAATAGTGGTTTAAGTAAAGATAATATTGAGCAGGTGTTGATCCAGGGAACAGCGGTGAGGGGGGCCATTGTCCCCCTCCCTAACAGCTTCTAATTTACGGTTGATATTTCTATTAATTTAATAAAACAGGTTAAATATTTTTCAACAAATATGACATTAATTTTAAACTTCAAACAATTTAAATATACATCAGTTCAATATAAGATGTGATTATTGAATTGGATTGATGTAATTTTTAGATTTGTTCAAGTATCACAAAAAATATATACATAAAAAACTTTAGATAGTTTAAAACTTAAAAATGAAAATCTAAAAAGAGAAAATAGTGATCTAGGTAAAGATAATATTGAGCAGGTGCGGATCCAGGGGGTAGCAGGACCATTGCCCCCCTCCCCAAGAGCTTCTAATTTAGAAAAATAGACTCGCCCGTGCGTGCTACATTAGGAGTGTCACTGACACCTCCTCCCTCGACAACTTGCTTTTGCTTGTCATACTGTACTCTTGCGATTTCGCCCTGGGCACCCTTTATAAACATTTTACATGACTATTAATATATTTTCTTCTACAGATAAGTATAAAGCACGCAGTCATAAATCTGGCAGTCTCAACTACAGAAAAGTTTTGAAGCACAAACATATAATTTACTGACATTTAAATTCTTAACCTTTCCAATATACCAATATACCCATGGGCATTAATGCCGTGCTGAATAATTTAATTCTTCAACAGCCAATTAGTCTACATTCCATCAAAACCATTTCTTAAATTATATATACAAAGATATCAAGTTGGCAAAATATTTTGCTAGAATTTTGCACATATGTTTGAGAACCTTCTGTTCAGTTAATTTATGTATACGGAAGTAGTTCAAATATATGTGTAAATTAGCAAGGAAGATATTACAACTCGACGCCACTGATTTCAATAATTTTTTGATATATTGTAGGCCACGATGAAACAGGAAACAGATTTTTTATCTGCGGAAAAACACTTTAAGGGAGTGAAATATGCCCCGAATTTTATTTTACCTCCGAAAATGAATCTTCCAATATATCTCAAGTTCTAATTGCAATTTTGCAATGAAATAAATGCGTAGAAGCTATAGGGGAAAGTGGGGTAATTGGGAACACCTAACTTACAACACTAAAATAATGAAAGAAATTCACAACAGCTAAATTCCAACACCACAACATAAATCTCAGTAAGCGGCAACCTAACTAAGGATGTACCGATAGCGTCGGGCATACGACAGGGGGACTCTCTGAGTCCATTACTGTTTAACATAGTAATGGACCAAATAATTGAGAACGTCAAAAGAGCGGCACCAGGGTACAGAATGAATACCGGGGAAATAACAATAATATGTTACGCTGATGACGCCGTCATAGTCTCGGAAAATGAAGACGATCTCCAAAGACTTCTATTTGCATTCCACACCATAAGCAAGCAATTCAACATGAAAATATCCATCGATAAAACTAAGTCAATTGTAATAAGCAAAGTGCCCTTAAGATGCAAACTAGTAGTGGATGACAAACCAATAGAACAACTCATGACCTTTAATTACTTAAGAGTTGAGATATCCGCAAACCAAGACAGAACAAGAGAAGTAAGAAACCAAGTAAACAAGGCAAATAGAATCTCAGGAAGCCTGGCGGATATAATATGGCACAACACATACATGAGCAAGGACGCAAAAACAAAAATCTACAAGACCCGTATTCGACCGATAATGACGTACGCAATAGAGACGAGAGCTGACAACACAAAAACATAATCAATTCTAAGAACTGCCGAAATGAAAGTACTAAGAAGAATATCGGGATACACATTAAGAGATCACATACGCAATTCAACAATACGCGAGGAACATGGAATGCAGGATATAGTAAGATGGGGACGGAAGCGCAGAAGAGCCTGGAATGAGCACGTAGGAAGAATGGCGCAAAATAGGATAGCGAGAATCGCCCGAGATGGAACACCGAAAACCAAAAGACCAACAGGAAGACCACCTAAAAGATGGAGAGAGTCCTGGATT
This sequence comes from Diaprepes abbreviatus, assembly GCA_034092305.1. NCBI lineage: Eukaryota > Metazoa > Arthropoda > Insecta > Coleoptera > Curculionidae > Diaprepes > Diaprepes abbreviatus. Next base: position 288,687 of record JASJET010000415.1, read on the forward strand.
TCAACATCAAATGAGATGAATGATTGAGTTGGAAAAAACAGGCTGTAAGTCTATAATAACAGGAAGAAGAAGAAGAAATTCACAAATATAATCAAGTTTTATTGAAACATTAAACTTTATAACCAAAAAATTAAAGAAAATAGAAAATATTGTGATTCTTATTTACCCGATACCGTATGGGGTAATTGAGATTATTCCGCGGGGGAAATAGGAACGATATGGGGTAATTGTGAATAACATAATTTATTAGTTCTAAAATTACTTTGTTTGGCAGAAATCACAGACGTAATTCTTACTAGATTGACAGGAGGTACATTTATCATGTGCCTAGTTGTTACAAATAGCGCACATAATCCAATCCTCTCTCGGTGGAGGTTCATATTTTTCGCTGCAGAATATACAGTAATACTCTTCTGCATTTTCATTTTCTTCCAACACCCTTTTCAAATTTTTTACCTTTTTACCCTTAATTTGTGGCTTTGTTTTTGTAGTTTTAGTGGTCTTTTTCATTTGAACTTTCTCTTTTTAATTTTTCTCTCAACCTGTCTTTTCTGTTTAGCATAAGTGTAATTGTGGATCTCCACCAAGTAGCGATTAAGTCAATAATATGATTGTTATTAAAAATTTCAAAATAAATTTCTTCAAATATCTTCAAATTAAATTTTTTTAATAATATTTCTTAATTGTTTCAGAAAAACTCCGCACCTGGCAGATCCAAAGGGCAATGCGATTGTATATCCTATTTATAGTTTGCCTACTTTATCAAGGGGTAAGTACAACTATATATATCATATAGTTTTCACAATCTCACTTCTATAACTTTCTAATTTATGCAATTTGGAACAAAATAGTCGTGAAATAAAATTTTGTGATCTATTTGCAATACATATCTTCACCTATTAGTTGATAAAAATATAAATCTCTTTCTCTCTCTCTCCCCCCCCCACCCTCTCTCTCTCTCTCTCTCTCTCTCTCTCTATATATATATATATATATATATATATATATATATATATATATATATATATATATATATATAGAGAGAGAGAGAGAGAGAGAGAGAGAGAGAGAGAAAGAGAGAGAGGGGGGGGGGGCGGGTTAGTCATTGCTGATTAGTTAGGATAAACTAGTTAATATTGGGGTGTTTAGCAAGTGAAAGAGTCCTCTTTAAAATTAATCCAAGCTTTCGAAAATCTTTATTATCATTTTCATCTTCAGGGAGATTACAATACTTACAAAAAAAAGGGAAATTATCAGTTACTGCATGATTACCTTTAATTACAATTTCACCCTAATAAATCTTAATAAAAATAATTACTAAAAGTGGACAGCCCTGCTGACACTTGACAATTTTCCTATCCTAATAATTTCAGCATGGCCTTCAATTTACTGCATAATTACTCTTAAATGCAGTGTCATCCTAACAAAACTTAAAAATAATTGGTTAAAGTTGGCAGTCCTACTGACAGCTGATAATTTTCCTAACCTCATAATTCAAATTCATTTTACAATTACATGTGACTCGGGAAGGAACTAACAAAATGGTTCCTCCTGTTTTGTTTTTTATTTTAAATTTTAAAGTCAATTTTATGTAGTAAGTTGTTGTAAATTAGTCTGTGACCCTAGTTTTTAGTCTCTTTTATGAATGTACATTGTCATAACAACCTCAAATAAAGATGTAAGTTATTAAAATTATTGGGAAAGTTATCTCACTAATTTCCCTTTTTTTTGTAACTATTGTAGTCTCCCTTGAAGATGAAAATGATAATAGGAATTTTCGAAAGCTTTGGATTAACTTTAAAGAGTACTTTTTCACTTGCTGCACACCCCAATATTAACTAGTTTATATATATATATATATATATATATATATATATATATATATATATATATATATATATTCGTTTCAACAACGTTCACATGCGACAAATTAGGTTCTCAAAAAAATTAAAAGAATTTTTACATTTTAGAACATTTATTTTCGTTACAATATGTAAATCTAGTGTCAAGTGCGTGTTTCTATTGAACAAAACCTAGTTTTTTTTTTATATATACTCAGATAGGTTTTTCTTTCTTGGCAAACCATCCTTTTGACTACAGCCCCACAAAAATGCCTTAAACTTTCGGTATTGTTGGCTTTTTCTTAACCAGTCCAGAAACGAGGCTGCCTCCTCTTTTCAATGGTTCAAGGAAAACAGAAAATTTATATATATATATATATATATATATATATATATATATATATATATATATATATATATATATATATGTATATATATAAATGCATACAAACTTACTTTTTTGAGCTTTAGGAAAGTTTATTTTTTCCTTGTTCAAGGGTGCAGAATAAATTTTTTTGGCTATGCAATCAACAAACATGGGAAAGAAAAATCAATGTCTCTTAGTTTTTATTATTATTATTAAATTTTATTAGTTATATGTATAATTAATGAGATTGGACAAAATAAAAAAAAAATATTTGACAATACTGCATCTTTGAACAAGGAAAAAATAAACTATCAAAAATATCGGCGTTTGTGAAAAGGAATTTTTATTCAGCCCTAGACCGCTACCCCAAGAGGTTAGGTTTGTTTCTATTCAACTTATGGGCCAAGACTTCCCTTCCACCTCTTATGTAACCAAAATAAAAAAGCTAAATCGATTATCTTTCTTGTTCAAAATTTGACGCAACATAGAGAGTTCTATGTGGGCTCATTTTGAAGCTATACTTACATAGTTTTTTTTTTTAAATTGTGGCATTTTTGAAAAAATCAAGATGGCGGATTCAATATGGCGCTTCCAAAAAACAAACTTTTGAAAATGCAGAATACCAATTCATAGAGCTTTTTATGACGGTAAAATATTCCGTTTTTGAGCTTAATTCGTGGTATTTGGGCGCGTTGATCACGAATCTGGTATCAGAATATCGAAATACAAAATGGTGGATCCAATATGGCGGCCAATTACCTCCGAAATTCATATTATTGCTATAAAGAAGAGCACAATTTACTTGAAAGATCGGTTATGGAAGTTTATGACATCGATGATTACGACCCTCGCATCAGAATATCGAAATTCAAAATGGTCGATCCAAGATAGCGGCCAATAATCATCGAATGCATTTTATGGCTATAAAGAAGGGTACAATCTACTTGAATATCGATATTCTGATGCTAGATTTATAATCAGCGGTGTCATAAGCCCCCATATAGCTACAATATACATTTTGGGGTTATTGGCAGCCATATCGGATCCGTCATTTTGTATTTCGATATTATGAAAACAATTTCTTGATCAACGTGTCAAAATACTACGAGCTGAGATCTAAAACGGAATATTTTGCTGTCACAAAAAAATCTATGAATTGTTTTTATCTGCGTTTTCAAAAGTCTGTTCTTTGGAAGCGCCATATTGGATTCGCCATATTGATTTCTACAGAAAAATGCCACGGCTTAAAAAAGCTACACAAGTATAGCTTCAAAATGAACCTACATGGAACTCTGTATGATGAGTCAAATTTTGGACAGGGGGAGGTGATCGATTTGGCAAAGATCAACTGTTGATCTACAATCACCAAGCACAGAAGATGCCAAATGAGATTTTGGCGAAACGTCTGGAAACTTCTACAGGAAACCAAACGAACGAACGGATGTATTCCCGGATTAAAACTGAATCACATGTTCCCATCCGTAAACTACTACGCAACAATATATATGTATATCATGTAATCATTATAAAGCCTTAAGCTATTCCTATATCGTAGTAAAAATTAACAATATAGTCAATGCGGGACACCCCAGACCTAATGGCAGTAGGTGGCGCACTCTGTAGTGTCAAAACCAATTAAAAACTTCCCGAACGAGAATAGATGTTAAAGGTATACAGCGTTGCCGAACGTAGGACGCCAGTATTAGAAGGACGCCCGGAAATCAACATGATGTACAGCAAATATTCTATTTGAATATTTTTTAGACGCGAGTGCCACGCTATCTAGCGACCACCTAACTCAACTAAAAATATTTAACAACATACACAATTTAATATTTTGCTATTTTCCAAGTCCATATTAAAAGGAAAACTTACACGCGTCTGTATATAGACGCCTGGAAGAGATGGACGCTGGGAAGATAGCGATTTGATAATGTATGGACGCTCGGAGTATAGTAAGATGAATATTTATGTGACAATCCGCTACAACCAAAATTAGAAGCAATCAAAAAAAATCTTCGAAGGGCTCTTTTTAAAGCTTAGAGAGGCTCCTTTCAAATGCTGAGTGCATCTTTGAAAAATCCAATATGGCGTAGTAGTATTAATTTGGTGTTCCTGTAAATAATATAATAAATTTAACAAGATATAGATTTTATGCACAAACCCAATAAATATAAAAAACCATTAGTATCTTTTAACTTCGAAATTCTTCAAAAGTAATTAAGATAAAATACACAAACCGAGTGGAAAATCTGTCTAATTATGTTTTCCTTCCTACCTACTTAACAAGTTATGTAGGTTATATAAGCAATTATGAAAAAACAAAACGCCTTCCACATTTAAAATTCTACACGAACACCTATAACAGTATGGACTGAACCACACCTTTCATCGGTGACATAGTGAATGGAAAAGAAGTGACATTCCGTCCGCAATTAAGCGAAAAAAATCCGGGTGTAGAAAAAACTGCAGAGCTCTTTATAAGTCTTACGTATTCTGACATTGATTTTGAATGAAAAGTGTGACAGAAATGTTATTAATGGAACAGTGGCATCACTGAAAAAATCAACTCATGCTTACTGTTAAAATAAAATAAATCTGTTTTTATGATGGCACTACTTTATTTGTTTATATGTAAAACCTGTCTTTGGAATTTTTATTTCTAAAACTGAATATATATATATATATATATATATATATATATATATATATATATATATACAGTGCCTTCATTTCAAAACGAACCATCCTTAATAACTTTGTTAAATAGAAAAATTTTAAAAAAAGAAAAAACACGTCAATTTAGATATACAGGGGGAAGTTTAATTCTGCATTTGTTAAAAGTCTGTCAATCACCTCCTCACCTCCAGCTAACCTCACTTTGATATGTCAAATGGGAACCCCCACCTTATGACACATCATTGTAAGCAGCATAAAATTGTCTATCCAACCGTATAAAAAAAATTAAATCGGTTGACGTACAAGCGAACAGTGTGCAAAAATGTCTTGTAATAATGCATAATATATCGGCCTCGAACTTTAGTATGTCAAATGATTACCCTATAGTGTGATACATCATTTTAAAGGGCATACTATCTCCTATTTAGCCAATAAAAAAAAACAAAATCTGTTGATGTACAAGCGAATAGTAAGAAAAGATGTGTGGTAATAATAGACACCTTATCACATTAAACTTTATTATGTCAAATGGCTACTTCATAGAGTAAAATATTATTTTAAATTTAAAATAAATATTTTTTTAAAATAATAAACAGTTAAAATATTTGCGAGAAAAAAACTAAGCCTGTTTTAAAATTCATCGCAAAATTCATTGCAGTCTAATCAATCTAGTGTATTTATTTCAATGATATTTTTTGCGGTACCTGATAGGTACAAGAAATCACTGCAATAAATAAAATTTTTAAGATCTTTAAACACCAGTTGTTTATTATTGTTAAAATTGTCATTGTGACGCCTAGTTGAAACGTGAATATAAATGGTGTATACGCTAGCCGAAAGAATAGAAATAATTTTTCTCTATGGAGCTGAAGATCGGTGCGCTCGTAGAACCGCCAGAGCATTTAACGAGATGCATCAAGACAAAAACGTGGGCCATAAATATGTACTCGAATTGGTACGAAAGTTTGAAGAAACGGGATCCGTTTGTAATAAAAAATCTATTGAGAAAAGGGTTGTAGATGAAGCATGCCAAATCGAGGTACTAGGACAGTTTGCAATAGATCCAACTTTATCCATCTCAAAGGTCGCAGATTTAACCAACATTTCTGCTGGCTCTGTGCATAAAGTTTTAAAACAAAATAAGTTTTTTCCCTACAAAATTCAAATTCTTCAAGAACTCGGAGAAGACGATTTTGATAGGAGAATTCAATTTTGCGAATTAATGTGCCAACGAATTGACGAGGACCCCCATTTACCTAAGAATATCTGCTTTAGTGATGAATCAACTTTTTTTCTAAATGGACTGGTTAACAGACATAACTGCAGATACTGGGATAATGAAAATCCGCACCTTTTCCGAGAAGGGCATACTCAATATCCCGAAAAAATTAACGTGTGGGCAGGAATTTATGGCAATGAAATCATCGGGCCATTTTTTTTGGAAGATAATTTAACTGGGCAAATTTATTTAAACCTTTTAGAAAACACAATATACCCTGCCATTGTGCAATCTTTAGAAAATCAAGTGGATGAAAATGCTGTTATGGTACTAAATGAAAATAATTTGCATTTCCAGCAAGATGGAGCTCCCCCGCACTACGCTTTGGCAATTCGAGAGTGGCTTGATGAACATTTTCCAGGGACGTGGATTGGCAGACGTGGTGCAATTGAATGGCCAGCACGGTCTCCAGACCTAACCCCTCTAGACTTTTTTCTTTGGGGGTATTTAAAAAGCAAGGTTTATAAAACCCCACCTGAAAATATTGACGATTTAAAAGATCGAATTGTTCGGGAATGTAGAGGAATTAGCAGAGAAACCCTTGCCAATGTTCGTGGGGAATTTCAAAATAGGCTTTTTTATTGTCTCGCTAATAACGGCGTACATTTTGAACATTTAATAAAATAATTTTCTTCAACTGAATAAAACTGAATAAACTGCTTATATTTAACACACATTTTTGCATCCTAATTGCCTATAACGTCTATTAACTTAATTTTTTTTGACATCGTTGGATAGCAGATCGTACGTCCTTTAAAATGATGTATCACACTATAGGGTAATCATTTGACATACCAAAGTTCGAGGCCGATATATTATGCATTATTACAAGACATTTTTGCACACTATTCGCTTGTACGTCAACCGATTTAATTTTTTTTATACGGTTGGATAGACAATTTTATGCTGCTTACAATGATGTGTCACAAGGTGGGGGTTCCCATTTGACATATCAAAGTGAGGTTAGCTGGAGGTGAGGAGGTGATTGACAGACTTTTAACAAATGCAAAATTAAACTTCCCCCTGTATATCTAAATTGACGTGTTTTTTTTTTTTTTTTAAATTTTTCTATTTAACAAAGTTATTAAGGATGGTTCGTTTTGAAATGAAGGCACTGTATATATATATATATATAAATAAATAAATAAATAGATATATTCCCATTACATCCCATTGGATCTCGGAGAGTTCCTCCTCTAGTTCATTTATTTCTGTGTCCTCGCTCCTTGATTTTATATTCCCCAAGAATCCTTCAGGCAGACCGGTTTCCCGGTGTGGAATTTCAAGTTTCCTCTACCCACCTGGGGTAATTTTGTTTTAAGGTTCGACATTTTTAATTTTAGGGGGTGTTTTAACATTAAAACGTCACGCTTGTGGAGCGGGTTGGCGAGTTTGTGTTTCAGACGCTCTTTCAGGGTCAGACGCTGTTTGCAGCCGCTCATTCTGAGTCATACGCTGCTGTGGTGCTAGTTTTGGTCCGCTCGATGGGGGACTAGCAACCCCACACCAGTGAATAGAGCTATAAAAGAATATTGATCACAACATCGATCCATCATAAACCTTGACGAAACATGGTTTCATGCACGCGATGCGCCATCCAAAGGATGGTCTGATTCGTCTGACAGAGGTCAAACAAAAGCTCCAACCAATAAAGGGAAAAGAATTACCATATTATATGCGGAATCAGAGGCTGGTTGGGGGAAGGGAAGTTAAGTAGAATAAAATCTTGGCTAAGCGGACGTGAAATTTGTCAATCCACATCATTCTCGTGTTAAAAAGTGCGGAGCATTTCAAAGTATGGTAAACCTCCGGGTCCGAAAGATGGCAACAGCGCTGTTTCGTCCTAATATGGGACTCGTCAGGTCACCGCATATGTATGTATATATATATATATATATATATATATATATATATATATATATGTTAGTTTTTAGTGTTTCACGGATGGAGAAATATGAGTTTGTGTTTTTCCGGGAATACATCCGTTCGTTAGCTATTTCCATAGTTGGAATTTAAAGACGTTTCGCCAAAGTCTCATTTGGCATCTTCAAGTGCTCGTATCCGTAGTTGACGATGAACTGCAGTTCATCGTCAACTACGGACACGAGCACTTGAAGATGCCAAATGAGACTTTGACGAAACGTCTGCAAATTCCAACTATGGAAATAGCTAACGAACGGATGTATTCCCGGAAAAACACAAACTCATATATATATATATATATATATATATATATATATATATATATATATATATATATATATATATATACACGTAGATAGGTTGTAGATGGCTTTCTTGGGGAAAAGAGTGATAAACAGACCCACTTATCTTGTCAAATGCCTTACTAAAGTCGATGTTTTCACAATAATGTGTTCGTGATTTTGAGTTACTTTACCAACTACGATTTTGGTTTAAATTGCCAGAATTGCATCCCAATCGATATTTAAACAAATATAATAATAATGATAATGATTATGTCTTTATTTCTGGCTCCATAAAATTAACAACATATTATAATTAATTTATATATAAGATAATGTGGAGACAGAAAGGGCGAAGTCCAGATGTGGATAACACCTGAGTGACATCCACCCTGATCAACTGAACCTAGACTGAAAGTAAATAGGACGTAAATAATAATTAAACACAGAAGAGAAAAGAAACAATACTTATACGCCCAAGTTAGATACATTGATAGAAATTCTGGATTTTTCTTCATTAAAATTCAAAAGAAAAAGAGGAAACTACAATTTTCTTATTTGTTTATCAAATGCGGGTTGGAAGGCAACGTATCTAAATTTTATAGGCGTGAGAGTTTTGAAGAAGTTCGGAAGAGAATTATATAGTTTAGCGACATTGTAGGTAAGTAAAAGAGCGTTCAAACAGAGCAGATTTATGCAGGGGCGGAGTTATTGTTCCTCGAAAACGAATGTTGATGTTATGCACGTGAGATCTAAAAATGATTCGTCTGTATAGATATTGTGGGCTTTTATAACGTATAATTTTATGGTAAAAACAAGCGTCATGTAACCACCTCCTGCTCTCCATATTCAACCATTTTAAGTCGAGTAGCTTATGCGATATTCTCTCATATTTACGAACTCCATAAATTAGTCGCAAACAAGACTTTTGCACTTTCTGTATTCTTCGTTTTTGAATGGCTGTTAGGCAGTTTCCATATATTACATCTCAGTGGCTAAAAATCGCGAGCACCAGCGAGTCACAGAGCAAAGTCTTAAGTTTTATGGACAAATCATGGCGGTAACTGTAAAGAAGTTTTAGTCTAACATAAACATGGTTATCAAATCGCAGTGTACTGTAAAAGACAACACCCAGATTTTTAACACTATCCTCAATAGGCAGAACTGAATCGTCAATCTTTACATTTATAAGATTTTTAACAATCTTTTTATCAGTCTTTTTTCCAACTATCATTATACAGCATTTTTTCGGATTAAGATACAAGGAATGCAGCAAGGAGACCGAATGAATTGCTTTAAGGTCTGTGTTCATAGCGTCGCAAGCCTCAAGAACATCCTCCCTTCTAAAAGACAAATATACCTGGGTATCATCCGCGTAGCAATGCGACTTGCACCTTCTCAAGGCACTTGGTAAACACGAAGTGTAGATGGCACATAACAAAGGACTCACAATACAGCTCTGCGGTACACCAGAATTTATGGGCAGCTCCTCTGACATCTCGCCACCCAGTTTAACGCACTGCCTTCGATCCTCCAGAAAACACCTAAAAAATGAAATGGCATGATCACTAAGATCGATATAGTGAAGTATTGCTAATAGCAATCGGTGGTCCAGAGTGTCAAATGCTTCCGAAAAGTCGAGCAGTGTCAGGACTGTTACTTCTGAATCAGTTGCCCGAAATATATCATCAGCGATATTTGCCAGAACAGTAGAACAAACGTGATTCATTCTAAACCCAGATTAAGTCTCGGGCAGTATTCGGTTAACCTCCACGTGCTCTGTAAGTTGTTCATTAATTATGTTTTTCTAATATTTTTGACAACACTAATGGGACGAAGATTCCGAAGTTCACGGGGATCACTAATTTTTGGCAATGGCACTACTAAAGCCCTCTTCCAGCATTCTGGATAAACAGAATTTAATAGACATGCATTCAATACATGTGTTAAGTAAGGCAAGATGAAAGAACAGCAGAGTTCCATCAAATCAATGCTCAATCCATCGTGACCCTTCGCTTTAGACTTTATTTTACAGATTATCTTCACCACCTTTGACTCTGTTACTCCCTTAAATTTAAAATTACGAGTTACATCATCTTTCACACCATTTTCATAAAATTTCAAAAGTTCATTATTATGTCCCCCTGATTCGGGTATAGAAGATCTAAAAAATCTGTTTATTAAATTAGGATCCTTCAGATTTTCAAGGAAATCAACTTTGTTTTTACGAACTGCCAAATATATATATATATATATATATATATATATATATATATATATATATATATATATATATATATATATATATATATAAAGGGTGTTTTTTATAGAGGTATAGAACTTTTAAATGGAATAAAACAAAGATGAATTTTTTAAATTGACATGAAATTTACTTTATTCGAAAGATCACCTTCTGGCATTATAATTTAAATATGACTTCTGGCATATGACCGCCACGGCTGGCTCGGACGTAGTCTAATCTGGGGTCCAATTTTCGATGACTTTTTCCAACATTTGTGGCCGTATATCGGCAATAACGCGGCGAATGTTGTCCTCCAAGTGATCAATCGTTTCGGGCTTATCGGCGTAGACTAGCGACTTCACATATCCCCATAGAAAATAGTCTAGCGGCGTTAACTCGCACGATCTTGGAGGCCAATTCACGGGTCCGAAACGTGAAACTATGCGGTTACCAAACGTTTCCTTCAATAAATCAATTGTGGCACGAGCTGTGTGACATGTTGCGCCGTCTTGTTGAAACCACAGCTCCTGCACATCATGGTTGTTCAATTGATGAACGAAAAAGTCAGTAATCATGGCTCTGTAGCGGTCACCATTGACTGTAACGTTCTGACTAGCATCGTTTTTAAAGAAGTACGAACCAATGATTCCACCAGCCCATAAAGCACACAAAACAGTCAGTTTTTCTGGATGTAACGGTGTCTCAACATACACTTGAGGATTATCATCACTCCAAATACGGCAGTTTTGTTTATTGACGTATCCATTCAAACAAAAGTGGGCTTCATGGCTAAACAAAATTCGCTTATGAAAATCGGGATCAACGGCAATCTTGTTTTGGGCCCATTCACCGAATCTACGCCTTGCTAGGTGAACGTGTGGCTTCAATTCTTGCACGAGTTGGATTTTGTAAGCACGCAAACCAAGATCTTTCCGTAAAATCTTCCATAAAGTGAATGGACACATATCCAATTCCTTTGCACCATGGCGGATAGACTGATTCGGGTCTTCCTCTATGCTACGCTCCACAGCAGCAATGACTTCTTCTGTACGCACTGTACGACGTCTCTGTGGATGCGTATTATCATTTAGAGTAAACGTGGTGCGAAAACGTTCCATAGTTAATCGAATTAATTGCTCTGATGGACGATTATGTTGACCGTAAAATAAACGTAGTGCGCGATACGTATTTCGAATAGAACCATGATTTTCAAAATAAATTTGCACAATTTGGAAGCGTTGTTCAGGCGTCAGTCTATTCATGTTGAAATGCCAAACCAAACTAAACATAAATCACTTGACAGCTGACAAAATGGCCGCCAGTTAAAAAAGTGTTGCCAACTTAAAGTTTTATACCTCTATAAAAAACACCCTTTATATATATATATTGCACCATGACCCCCTGGAAACAACTCCACAAAGCTGACTAAGCATTTTAATGAATCGTCGCGAAAAATTTTTAGCTTGAAAGAGAAATTTACGTTAAATCTACGCAACAATAAAATCTTTTCAATTTGGTATTTCCACGCCACTGTAATATTTCTTTTACATTTTGTATGTCGAGAGAGGTTAATTGAATTCCCGACTAGAAAAAATCGAATTAATCTTTATCTTTTGATTATAAGTGACATCTCAACCAATTATAGAATGGCGGTAAATCTTTTTGATGGAATGCTTCTCATAATAGATTCAAATTAGAAAATCAGCAGTAATACTAATAAGAATGAAGAGAAATGAACTACGCATCGTTTGAAAGTTTTATTGTGAATTAACATAAAACGTAATTTTCGCAGGAATAGAAGACCGACTTCATTGCAATTTTAAGAAAATAAAGTATTTTATTTAGTTACACTGCCCTACAGGAACAGAGTCCCTATTATTGGACAGGAAAAAGAATAGAGTTACATAAAATCTAAAACTATATACATAATACAGACAGTACAATAAGTATAATATAGTCTATAAATCAATAACAAATAATTTCGAACGAACGATTTGACAAAAGAATACTTGCAGTAAAATAGCCGATTAAGAAGGTGAAAACTGCCCCCTTAGTAATAAAAAAATAAAAAACATCCGGTTGTTCTACATCAAAAAGTAGCCACACAAAAAATTTTTTTGCCACTTTTATCGTCACATAACCTCAAAAAAAATTAAAACGTCGTTTTTCGTTTTTTGACGATACCTTCGGTTCTAATCATTCTAGAAACTTTTTTTTTTATTCATTTTGTAGATTTTTTTATTGCCTAAAACAAAATATTTTTTACAAAAATTTTTGGTGCGAAATTCAAATTTTTATGGGTGTTCGAAAATTTTTTAATTCAATAAAATAAAAACTAGGACAGTAGCAGGACCCAAAAAAAAATATGTTGTTTTTCAGACGCCAAACTTTATTTGTTTTTTATAGAGGTATAAAACTTTAAGTTGGCAACACTTTTTTAACTGGCTGCCATTTTGTCAGTAAATTCAAACTTCTCTCCATCATATCCTTTCTGTGTTAGAGGTTGCACAGTTAGAATAAATTGTTATAAAACGCAATTTATCCTATTCCACCACCATCGAGATGATGGCCTACCTGTACCACCATAACGAGAAGAAAGTCAAAACTTACCCTCCCCGCCACAGTGATACGGCAGAGGTACATGTTTCGTCTCTACTAGACTCATCAGGGTACCGACATGCACCTGACTGTGCAAAGGACAGATCGGAAGGAAGCATGCACATACTGAACGCGGCTTCTCCGGCCTCCCGCCGGATGGCGTATATATGTTAATGCGGATTTCACGGATTCCTCCGTGTGAGATGCAATAGCAGTGGATATATCCACATTATGCCGTTGTAGTGCTGAAATCACATTCAGCAAACATACAACTATATGCAGCTCCGCGTATGAATGAAGTAAAATGCGAACAGTAAATGCAAACTTCTCTCCATCATATCCTTTCTGTGTTAGAGGTTGCACAGTTAGAATAAATTGTTATAAAACGCAATTTATCCTATTCCACCACCATCGAGATGATGGCCTACCTGTACCACCATAACGAGGAGAAAGTCAAAACTTACCCTCCCCGCCACAGTGATACGGCAGAGGTACATGTTTCGTCTCTACTAGACTCATCAGGGTCCGATCTGTCCTTTGCACAGTCAGGTGCATGTCGGTACCCTGATGAGTCTAGTAGAGACGAAACATGTACCTCTGCCGTATCACTGTGGCGGGGAGGGTAAGTTTTGACTTTCTTCTCGTTATGGTGGTACAGGTAGGCCATCATCTCGATGGTGGTGGAATAGGATAAATTGCGTTTTATAACAATTTATTCTAACTGTGCAACCTCTAACACAGAAAGGATATGATGGAGAGAAGTTTGCATTTACTGTTCGCATTTTACTTCATTCATACGCGGAGCTGCATATAGTTGTATGTTTGCTGAATGTGATTTCAGCACTACAACGGCATAATGTGGATATATCCACTGCTATTGCATCTCACACGGAGGAATCCGTGAAATCCGCATTAACATATATATATATATATATATATATATATATATATATATATATATATATATATATATATATATATATATATATATATATATATGAAGTAAATGCAAATTTTGTTCCAACCATATCCTTTCCGTGTTAGAAGTTGCACAGTTAGTCTTTTCATTGAAATTATTATTTATTAGTGCCTTTTTCACTTTTTACAGTATTCTTGGTCAGAATTTTGGAGATGTTAGAGTGATGGCACGATCAGACAGACCGATTATAGCACAATTTTTTTGAATTTTTAAGTGGTTAGATAAACAGTTTAGATATCTACCTGACCAAGTTGGTTTGGTGTACAATTCAGTTAAAATTTTGTTTTTTCTGCGTACAAGTGTCATATCTAGAAAATTTAATTTATTATTATTCTCTGTTTCGGACGTGAATTATATTTTTCGTTGAAACTGTTAAATTCTTGGAGAATTTTATCCTGTGGGACGGCTGCTATGCAATCATCGACAACCCGTTTGAAAAATATTATATTAAAAATAAAAATACTGTTAACGACAGAATGGATATAGGAAATTTGAGCCACATTTACACCAGCCTAATTTAAACAAAATATTAAGTATTCGATCTTGTTAAAAAGCTTCAAAAATGGAATATCCTCTTAAACATAAAATTAAATGTGTTCGTTCCATCTATCCTCAGTACCTAAACAGACGATGTAAAAGTTTCATTTCATTATTAATAAATAAACAAAATGCCAAGGTGTGAACTGGTAAAATAAAATAATTTTTTTAAAATTTTGAATACTGTTTTAAAGTGTTGTTTGTTTTTTAAAATTGTAAATATGGTCTTGTATGAATGGCGAAACGTTAAATTGTTTTGGATTTTTTGTTAATTAAAGAACCTGAATCCTAGAAAAGACAAAATAAAAAAATGATATAATCTATGGTTCAAGAATTTGGAAAATATGTTGTGGCAACAGCGCAAATTATCCGCCTTACGTGTATTCAGTGGTTTGATCTTTAAAATTTTTTGGTCATTTTTATGGAGTTTTATAAACATCAGATTTGTGAAAAAATAAGAAAAAGCTGTGGAAAATTTTGGCTAGAATTAGGTTCTACACTCTCGAACTAGGGGTATGTAAAAGAATTTTCAAGGAAAAACATCGTTTTTCCCAGATTTCACGTGATATAATAATTGCATCTTTTAATATATTTTCAGCAATTCTACTTTTTGTAAAATATACTAAACTGGTTTTCAAACATAAAAATGAATACAAAATTTTGACACGTGCTTCAAAAGGAAAAATAGGTGTGTTCGATTCATTCGAGAACTTGCATTATTCATTTTCAGTGTTTCCTAACATTACCTGTTATTTTAGTTACGTCTGTAACTTGCTTGAGTGTAGTATTATGGAGTTCTAAAAGCCTATTTTGTGAATACGCAATTAATCTCTTCCTTAGTCTTTGTTCTGGGAAATTTTCCAGTAAGTCTCTTTTTGAATTTTCTGAGTTCTTTTAATTGTGCCCCATAAGGGCTCTGGGCCAGAAAATCTCATAATAAAATATTATTTAATTTTTGCACAAAAAATACTCGCCTAACCAATACAATCAGCCATCATTTCACAAGAATTCCGTATTATTTATTTACCAGCAGTAATTTATACGTGCTGATTATGAAAAATATGTAAAATATATATTGGGCTGTTTGCAGATATAATTATAAATTTTCGCAAAAAATTATGACCAAACTAGTAAATAACATTGCGTACATGGGCGGTAATACACCCGAGGCAGGCCCGGACTATAACGGTTTTGTGGCCAAGAGCTTTGGGCGACAACTGACCTAAACATACATTTACTTTACTTTGTCCACGATGCCGACAATAGAGATGGGAAAATATATCGATAAAAGCTGATAATGATGAATGATGTGTTATTTTTTTATGTCCGGCTACCGGAGAGATAAATAAAACGATCACTGAAATATTTATACACTGCTTTACCTTTGTATTGCATCGTTATTATTAAGAATATTTTTTTAATAAAGAAGTAATTCTTAATATTCCATGGAAATTAGATCAAAAAAGGGCTGTTTTGTTAACAAAAATGTAACATTGTTTTTTTTTTTGCTGAAATATGTTCATTTCGGCATCCTATAAAACCTATCGTGATGGTAACTCTGTAAGAGCTGTGTAGAAAAAATGGCGGAACAAAAATGATCACGATTTTTGGTTTTTTGAGCATCTGCTTCTTTCATGCTTGGAAAACATCCATCGTCCAACCTTGAATCTTGTACGAACCTGAGTTCAATAAGTTTACTCCTTGTTCTGTCTAAAGTTCTTGAAAAGATTATGTAGTCGCAAATTAACAAATATGTCAACGACAATAAATTTATTCCTCGAGTACCGTCTGGTTTCAGAAAAAAGACAGTACCTCTGCTGTTCTTCCGGGAGTTTTGAACACGATTAGGGGAGACTTGGATGATGGTAAAGTATCTGCATTGATACTGCTGGATTTCTCGAAGGTGTGTAGTCGCAAATTAACAAATATGTCAACGACAATAAAGTTATTCCTGAAGTACCGTCTAGTTTCAGAAAAAACGACAGTACCTCTGCTGTTCTTCGGGGACTTTGGAGCACGATTGGGGGAGACTTGGATGATGGTAAAGTTTTTGCATTGATACTGCTGGATTTCTCGAAGGCTTTTGATACTATAAGCCATTAGTTACTGTGCTCAAAGATCCGATATTACAGTTTCCACCAGCCGGTTGTGGGTTTTATTTTATTATATTTGATTGGTCAAAGCCAAAAAGTTGTGTTGAATGAGGAAACTTCATTGCTGAGGTCTGTTACATCAGGTGTGCCTTAGGGCTTAATTTTGGCTCCCCTTCTATTTATAATTTATAAAGCTGACGTATCCAGGAGTATCTAGAGTTGTGCTTACCAGGTTTATGCGGACGATACCTAGTTGAGTTTAAGTTTTTTTTCCTGCGTAGCATCATATGGGTGAGTTTATACTTAACAAGCTCTACAAGCAATGGTTTTTTCATATTGAAGTTTACATATACAGTCTTTGTCGGGTTTAATATCAACTGATTACGTTGACACTAAATCTGGCAACTCCACACACACCTGCTGCTGCACGCAACATCTCCTAGGGGGTATCTAGAGATATAGATATCGTGGTATCATCAGCAAACATAACCAACTTTTCCTTACTGATGAATCTAGGTGGGTCATTAACGTATATATAAACAAGAGAGGCCCCAAAACCGACCCCCGCGGCACAACTAAAACGAATTTTCTGTGATCTGGTATCTGATAAACATACTTCCATCAGACATATAGGAGTTGATAAGATTTAAGATATTTCCTCTTATACCCGAAGGAAAGAGTTTTCTCAATAAGGACTCTCTAGTCACAGTATCAAACGCCTTTGTTAAGTCAAACATTAGACACATTACTTACTTGCCCTTGTCCAGTTCTATATATAAAAAATTAGGTAAATCACAGCATGCTGTTTCGATGGATTTGTTTTTTCTGAAGCCATGTTGGCAAAAAGTTATAATTGAGTTGAGGTTAAGAAACTTTGCCAAATTGTCGTATATTATTGTATTTATTTGTCTGTAATTGACTGGGTTGTGAGGATCATCTTTCTATTTATTGGTAGCACTGCCGCCTGCTTTGGTATTTGAAGAAAAATTCCCTTTGAAAGTGACCTGTTTATTAGATATGTCAAGAGAAATGCGACCTATTTTGAAATTAATTTTAAAATTTGGGGACTTTTGCTATCAGAACGAGAGGAGCGTTTGTTCTTTAAGAAATTAATAGTCGGTACGATCCTTTCTTGGACTTGAACTGATTCTATAGCTGTTGCTGGTAACGACATGTTTTGACCATAGGCTTAAGCAAATCCATATTCCTTTTGTTTTGTTGGTGGCATTATTTATTTTGTCTCTATAATAAGTTGTTCTATTAGGAACGTTTATAAATGTAGGTTTCAGATTAATCAATAACAAGTATCACATTGAAGAACTAACACTGTTCATCATGAAAATTCATATGAATCGATGTCGACTGACAATATCGATCATTTTCTATCTCTAAGAAATTATTCCACGTGTCTAGCCGAGAAACTTATAGTTACGTTTTTACATAGTTCTTGTTTTTCTGGTTAAGTAGTTCAGGTTAGTTTTATAAATTATTTAATAACATAGTTATGGCTGATTAGGAGTAATTCGATTGATAAGTTTACATGTTGCAAAATTGCGTTTATTTGGAGGAAATAAGATAATGATCTTCTCGTCCGGTTTTTAGAAATTGCAAGCCTTAAGAACAGTGAAAGTGTACTTTATATTGAATGGTACAGTAAAAAGAACGAAACAATTATATATATATATATATATATATATATATATATATATATATATATATATATATATATATATATATAGACTGTCACTGAAATAATTGATAAACGAACATATAAATTTTATAATAACCTAATAACAAGAAACATAGAACATGAACAGCATTAATATGCCGCACTACCTTACACTAGTGAACTGTTAGAAAAAATAAAATACATTTTAAAAAAGCATGATATTGTATGTTACAGGTCTCATAATAAATTAAATAAACTATTTACTAATTTAAAAAGTAAAACTCCTCTCATGAATAAGTCAAATGTAGTATATTCGATCCCTTGCTCAAATTGTCTCAAAAAATATATATGCATGACAAACCAATGGCTAAAGAACATATTGAATGGCCATAAATATACGAAAAACGCCTCAACAGCGTTAAACAAACACACACAGAATGAAAAACATACCTTCGATTATAACAGTACCATAATCAAAAACAAAGATATGAATTATCAAAAATTGCAGATAAAGGAAATGATAGAAATTAAAAAAGATAAAAACACTGTTAACGACAGAATGAATATAGGAAATTTGAGGCACATTTACACCAGCCTAATTTAAAGAAAAATATTAAGTATTCGATCCTATTAATAAACATCAAAAATTGAATATCCTCTTAAACATAAAATGAAATGTGTGGGTTCTTTCAGTTTTTTTTTTGGTCTATTGTTAAGATACAAAAAAATAAAACACACTCGCATTCCATGTATCCTAAGTATATATATATATATATATATATATATATATATATATATATATATATATATATATATATATATATATATGGATCCGAAGAAGGGAACGCTTTATGTGTTTTTCTAAACCACAAAAATGTAGTGGAAATTAAACAAAACCTTGTGTTTACGTTTTACATTATTTATAATGAATTTCCATCAAGAAAAAGCCACTGCAATTCAAAATTTAAATTAATATGTGATAATCGAAACCAAAAGTGAACTAAAAGCTGAAGAATTCCGCAGAAAACAAAATTTTAAGATTCGTTTTGTTTCAGTTTTCACGGTTGAACGCCTAGTCGGGCCTAATTTGCATACTATTTCTAGACGACGTATAAGTAGCAAAAGCCTGTTCTCTGCTCAAGTAATTTTTTTACTAGTCTATCTAAATTTACAGCTGTGCAGTGCTTCAGGGTATTAAGTCATTTTCAAAGTAATTATTGGTTCACAATTAACTTAATCTTACTTTTGCACGCTACGAGATATATCAGTATAGATATAGATCCAGAATTTCCCAGTTGATAGAGAAGTTAACACAAAGAGACTGCATCTTATTACATCAGTTCACCGTGTCTCTAGAAGGCATTTTTTAGAGGACCCAACTGGATAAATAAGGGCAACAATATAATCAAAGAAATGCTGAATCACTTGCAATTGGCTGATGATGAAATCTTGTTTATTGATGAAGATGAGAACAAAACTCAAATGTTGATTCAACTTGAGGAAGCATCTAGAAAAAGTAGCTTCCAAATCTAAAGGAATTTTTCTCAACGATCTAAACATGGAAATTAGATCAAAAAAGAGCTGTTTTGTTAACAAAAATGTAACATTGTTTTTTTTTTTGCTGGAATGCGTTCATTTCGGCATTCTATAAAACATATCTCGATGGTAACTCTGAAAGACCTGTGCAAAAAAAAATGGCGGACCAATAGTGGTCATGATTTTCGGTTTTTCAGTTTATCTCAAAAAGTAAAAGTTGTATTGAAAAATGTTTGAAACAAAAATTGTAGAAAATTAAAAAACCTATCGAGTCATATAATATAAGTTATAGGTGGCGCCACTAGTTATCGAGATATTCATTTTTCGACAAAATTTACGGTTTTTGTTTGCGATAACTTTTCACCGGATGGAGAAAAAATTGTTTTAATACGTGCATTGGATTTAAATGTATCATTTCCGATCCCAAGAAAAAAAAATTAAATTTTGGATGAAAAAACCGTTTTTTTTTTCAAAAATTCATAATGGCGTGGCAAATGAATATTAAGGGCTCAAATTTGCAGAAGATGCTTTTTAATACTTGTACTTTACCTGTGAATTTTTTGGATCCACGAAATACACTTCCATACGATCTGTGAACCTTCGAAAATTGGGCCGAATCTAATTGAAAATAGCTGCTGCAAGCCGCTGTCGGCGGGTTGCCATACAGTACGTCAAGCGCCTTCTGCAAGCGGCTTAGAAATAACGAATTACACGGGTGATATTATACTTGAAGCCGGCTTGGATTTGTTAAGTCCAGCCCGAAACGATTTAGGGTTGCCTTGACCCAAGCGCGCTTCGACTGTGAAATAAACACCTCAAGCGCGCTTGAAATCAGCTGTTGACTTCTGAACGATTGCGTCATGCGTCAAATGGGCGTTAATGTATTATTTCGAATTATTTTTAATTTTAAGAACACCCAAGTTAAAGGCTAAATACAGAATAAAAGATTCTACCCCTCACAATAGTCAATAGGTGGTTTTTAAATAAAAAATATCAAAACAAGGCGTTATTTTGCGGTTAGGTACAGACAAGACATCAAGCTTTTGCTAAAATGACTTGAAGCCAAGGTCAAGTCATATTTAAGTTTGTGAAATAAACGCCTAGATTTCAAGTAAGATATGAGGTGGCTTCGGTTTGAAGCTGGCTCAAAAAATATCGATTTAAACGAAGTCATAGTTCAGGCGCATTCTTCATTGGCGCTTCAAGGAAACTTATGCATCACAAGTAATATTTTTAATATTGATGTTGTTTTATTAATTTATATGATAGTAACAATTTGTTTAGTCATATTAATTATTAATTTGTTTATTAACAAAATTTTTACAAGAAATTATAGAGAAAATTATACAAATAATCAATTATATATTACATATTCTACTGTTTTTTTCCTTTATATTATTATTAAGAGTTTATTAACAAAATTTTTACAAAAAATTATAGAGAAAATCATACAAAAATTCAGGTATATATTACATATTATATTTTTTTTTCCTTGATATTATTATTACCTAATTGTTTATTAACAAAATTTTTACGAAAATTTCTATAAGGAAATCATATAAATATTTAATAACACATTAATAGTTTATTAACAAAACTAATAAAAAAAAAAGATGAATGTATAATTGATATATTGTATTTGTATGATGTTCGCACGTAATTTTAATGTTTTAAATATTTATATGACGTATTATATATTATTACTATATTTTTATATAATTTGCTTATAGAAAATTTCGTAAGATAATAATATAAAGGAAAAAAAACAGTATAATATGTAATATATTACTGAATATTTGTATGATTTTCTCTATAATTTTTTGTAAACATTTTGTTAATAAACAAATTAATAATTAATATGACTAAACAAATTGTTACTATCATATAAATTAATAAAATAACATCAATATTACAAATATTACTTGTAATGCATAAGTTTCCTTCAGGCGCCCATGAATAATGCGCCTGACTATGGCAACCCGCCGACAGCGGCCTGCAGCAGCTATTTTTTCGATTAGATTCGGCCCAATTTTCGAAGGTTCGCAGATTGTATGGAAGTGTATTTCTGGGATCCAAAAAATTCACAGGAAAAATACAAATATTAAAAAACATCTTCTGCAAATTTGAGCCCCTTAATATTCATTTTCCAACGCCATTATAAATTTTTGAAAAAAAAAAGTTTTTTTCATCCAAATTTTTTTTTTTTGAGATCGGATATGATACATCTAAATCCAATGCATGCATTAAAAAAAAATATTTTCATCCGGTGAAAAATACCTCCCTACAACAAACAGATCACCCCCACTTCCTTGCTTACTTTCTTACTTACGAGTGTATTTGCTTGAGGATTAATTTGATGTTTGATTCTCTCTTGAAGCTCGCTACTATTTGTTACCTGCTTTTTTAATTGTTCTTAATATATGCATTTTTTTGTTCTCTCGTAATTGAATAATTTTTTCTTTATTTCAAACATATTTTTATTACGTGTATTTGCTTTAACTATCAGCCGGTTGAGTGCGCTGGCTTTGTCTGCAGAAATGGGATAAAAGCTGGATACCAGTATTTCTAATTGTATCAGACAAATTCATTAGTGTTTCCTGGTTTTACTTAAATATAGAATTTTTTACTATATTTATTTTTTCTTACTGATTTCTCACTCTTTGTCTTCTTTTTCTTGCGCCGATTTACAACCAAGATGTTAAAACAGGCGACACAACTGACACTGTGCCGGTGGCCACTCGTTTCCTTCACATCCTGCTTCGGAAAATAGAGCAAAACGACTCGTTTTTGCAGTAACATACCTATAATTCCTGCGTTGTCTGTAATGGTAGGAGATCACCATAATATGCTGTGAAATGTTGATTATTGCAAGTGTATCAACTACATTCTAACATAAATTAAGTATTAATAATAATTGGTATGATTGCAGGATTATTGTTATGTTAATATGCATTTAAATGAAAACGTAACGGATTTATTTTTTAGGGGATTTGAATTTTATTACCATATTTTATATACTTATTTAAAACCTTTTAAAATTCAGCCGACAAAGAAAAATTTCTTGAGCTAAAACGAGATCATTTCCTATGGATTTTAAGCCTGTAATCACGAACTTATACCAGTTGCAGGCAAGTCAGAACAGTAAGACAGGCCAGCAGTGTTGCCAACCCTACCGTTTTAACGGTAGATCTACCATTTTTCAATGGATTATAATTTATTACATATTTATTTAAAGTAAATACAAAAAACTATTACTATGGCATAATATTATCATTATATTAATTATAAAACAGATACCTACGGAATCTAATAGATTTCATGCTTGAAGGCCCATGAATTTAATTCAATTCAATAGGTGGTGCTACGCTGCACACGTAAACCAGTTTACCAGTACACAATAAAAATAACAGATACAAATTTGACTTTTCATATATATATATATATATATATATATATATATATATATATATATATATATATATATATATATATATATATATATAGATTTTGTATATAGAGAGGTTAATAGAAATTACACAATTAATATTTTCAATTCTTCTTTTTCTCTCTAAAACAAAAAAAAAGCGGGTGTAGTGATAGTAATGCAAGTCGGCAAGTTTATTAAAAAAAATTATTAAAACCGATTTTTATTCATATTGATTTTCTTCTGTTTCACAAGGTATATTGGCAACACTGCTGGCTTGAGACAGTTGCTCTGTCCTAATATTATCGTGCACACGGAGATAACACTGGCCTGGCTTGGCTACTGGTTTCGTGTGCAAAGGGCTTTGAGGTCCTTTTATCGTTGTTCCTAGTTTTCACAAAACCTCAAAATTTTCGAATTTCAACGAAAGAGATTTTCTTTTTTTTGGAATGAACCGATTTTTTTTAATTGAAAATAGGCAACAAGCATAGACATTATAGGATAAAAAAAAGAGACAAAATCAGTGTATTGCTCTACGTTTACCCAATACTGTACATTGCAACAAATTATTTAAATAAGTGTTTTAATATTTAATTAAATACGTGCTAGAACGATTAATATGTACGTCTCTCGTACTATTAATAATAGACCAATAAAAATTTTGCCGGTACCATATTAGGTACAGTACCGTCTACCTGTAATTAATTAATTACTAAAGAATTATAACTGGGTATAAAATTTCGTTTAAGTAACGTATGTTAATGGTATATATACGTTTGCGGCACTAGATTTGCATGTCTTAATTACCAATTAAATTTGTTCTCGGCTTGAGTTTGCAATATAATTAATTTGTTATCATTTAGGATATTACTGTTCACGCAGAGCTAATTGGCGAGATTATTACTGGGCTATTAGGAATAATTAAAATTGTAACACGGTGTTAAAATCATTCGTTAAATAAAGCACCTTATACTCAGTTTAGTATAAAGTCGAATTTAAGTTTAATCAGGGTAAAATTCAAGATCGAATTGGACTTTTGTCTATATTTATAATTTCTAGAAATTCTGCAATTTTCAAGTGTAGATTGAAAAGTAAATAAAAGTAAAGAATTTTATGGCAACGATACTACGAATCTAGTATTTATTTATGTATTTATTTACATATTTATTTACATATTTATTACAATATGTGTCTTACCGACACATTACAAAACCATAAAATTTAAAGGGCACTTTTCAGTATTTCACTAAAATTGCTGAGTGCTAGGTCTTCTTAAAAGTGTTTGGAGAATTGTCAAATTGATAATATGTTATTTAGATTTGATATAAAAGTGTTTATGTCTTCAAAACAAACTTTTCAGTATTTTACTAAAATTCCTGAATGCTGGATCTTCTTAAAAGCGTTTGGTGAATTGTCAAATTGATAATATGATACTTAGATTTGATGTGAAGGTGTTTATGTCTGCAAAACAAATTTTTCCCTATTAGATTATGGGCTTATGAATTTTTTGTAGGTAGCTAGGACCCTTTTCAGTATTTTACTAAAATTCCTGAATGCTGGATCTTCTTAAAAGCGTTTGGTGAATTGTCAAATTGATAATATGATACTTAGATTTGATAGGAAGGTGTTTATGTCTTCAAAACAAATTTTTCCCTATTATATTATGGGCTTATGAATTTTTCGTAGGTAGCTAGGACCCTTTTCAGTATTTTACTAAAATTCCTGAATGCTGGATCTTCTTAAAAGCGTTTGGTGAATTGTCAAATTGATAATATGATACTTAGATTTGATATGAAGGTGTTTATGTCTTCAAAACAAATTTTTCCCTATTATATTATGGGCTTATGAATTTTTTGTAGGTAGCTAGGACCCTTTTCAGTATTTTACTAAAATTCCTGAATGCTGGATCTTCTTAAAAGCGTTTGGTGAATTGTCAAATTGATAATATGATACTTAGATTTGATATGAAGGTGTTTATGTCTGCAAAACAAATTTTTCCCTATTAGATTATGGGCTTATGAATTTTTTGTAGGTAGCTAGGACCCTTTTCAGTATTTTACTAAAATTCCTGAGTGTTGGATCTTCTTAAAAGCGTTTGGTGAATTGTCAAATTGATAATATGATATTTAGATTTGATATGAAGGTGTTTATGTCTTCAAAACAAACTTTTCCCTATTAGATTATGGGCTTATGAATTTTTTGTAGGTAGCTAGGACCCTTTTCAGTATTTTACTAAAATTCCTGAGTGTTGGATCTTCTTAAAAGCGTTTGGTGAATTGTCAAATTGATAATATGATATTTAGATTTGATATGAAGGTGTTTATGTCTTCAAAACAAACTTTTCCCTATTAGATTATGGGCTTATACATTTACATAAATAGAAAAAAAAAATGTAAAATACTGTGCTAATATACAGGGTGCGGCATTTATCTTGATACAAAGGAATATCTCAGTGAGATCATATTTTTTCGAATAATGTTTTATACAAAAATTATAGGGTAGCTAAAGGGCTAACTAGTAGTAACCTTCAAAATAACCTTGATCTTTCCCTTCAAGATCGTGTGAAGATCAACTTTCGAGTTTTAAATACGTTCCCCCAATTTCAACCCCGGCATTGAAAACGACGGAAAATTTTACCATCGGATATAACCTTGACTTCAAGGCGAAAGTCAGATATGAAGGTCACTTCAAGGTCAAAACAGAAAGATTGCCGTATTTCATGAAATGACCTTTACCTTGAAATCAGGGTCGTATCCAATGGTATAATTTCTCAAACTTTTCGTCCTCGGAGTCAAAATTGGGGGATCCTATTTAAAATTCTGAAGTTGACCTTCAAATGACCTTAAAGGGTAAAGCAATGGGCATTTTCAAGGCCACTGCTAGTTAGCCCCACTGCCACCCTACAATTTATGTATAAAACATTGTTCGAAAAAAAAATGTGAACCCACTGAGATATTCCGTTGTCTCAAGATAAATGCCGCACCTTGTATAACACCGTATATACATATACATACCAAATATAAATGACAAACCCATATGTAGATGAAAAATCAAAGTTAATTTTTACATATATATATATATATATATATATATATATATATATATATATATATATATATATATATATATATATATATATATATTATTACTTACAAGTAATCGGAAATGTCAGTTTTTTCGACTTTTTCTATTAAAATTATTTAGTTTTTTGCCAAATTGATTTTTTAAAACACAGATTTATGTTTTTGAGTTTGTCAAATAATTTAAAATGACAGATCAAATATGGCGGTTGACACGTTAACAAAGTAACAAATGTCAGTAGTGTTTACCATGACTTAAGATCTTTTAAAACTGCTATAGATATTCCCAAATCAAGTTTGATATATATATATATATATATATATATATATATATATATATATATATATATATATATATATATATAATTTCTAAACTGTTATTGTTTTTGTATTTTTAGCTAACAACCATAGCTGAGGAAGTCGAAGTAATAGAAGCGATACCCAGCGACGAAACCAAAGAACATGCGAACAAGGTGGACAAGGATGCCAACGCTGACCAATTGGCACTGGAAAGCTCTGAGGAAAAGGAACAGTCTCCGCAAAAATTGACCTATAATAATCCTCCAAGGAACAATAACCCTTTGAATTTGCCACCACCTCCACCATCAAGAGGTATGTCCTTCAATTAATCCGGAATTAATATAAGTGATCTTCGAAGGGTTAGTGTGATGAAATGATCATCGTAAACTGCTAATTAGAATATGTAACACTTTAAAGCAACCTGGTGGCCTCAGTTTCTGATTAATTAAAATTTAGAAATGCTGTTTTTGAATGCTGGATAAATGAAAATGTTTATTTTGCCTCAGTACGAAAAATTTTACCCTATTTCAAGCATTTACCTTATTTCTATGACGCTTCCGTCAGTAATGTTTCTTTATTTTGATGTCACCAATAATACGGTTTATTTATTTCTAGATAAAATTAAAATGCTCTTAATTTAGATTTTACACTAGATGAGATAACACTGGAAGTGACCTAGAACTTTGGGCAGTATAACCTTGTTTAAATTATTTACAGTGTGACGCATTTGGTGAGCGCGTGTGTACCATCATATTTAAAAGAAAGTCGAATAATTAATTATGCTGGACCTAGTAACGTGGTACAATTAAGCGTAGATATAAAATGTCTTTACGCATGTAAATGGATATTATGGTGTCCACGTTTAACAACAACATTAAATTATGATGTTAATGATACAGAATTAGAGAAAAAATATCACGGAAAGGAAATCGTTATATATATATATATATATATATATATATATATATATATATATATATATATATATATATATATATATATATATAATTTTGGAAGGAGTTTATCGGGTTGCAGTCTGTAGGATAAGAATAATTAACTCATTTTTCTTTTAATACTCAATATTTCGACATTTATTTTATGCCTTCTTCAGGAGTAAAAACTAAAAATCAAACACACAACAGGTAGTTCACAAACAGTCAAACAAAACTAATATGTAATTAAAATACTTACAAATTAGAGTTTCCTTCTAAGAAATCCACCCTAAACACACTCAACATCGTACGAAGTGTAAAACAACAATAAAACATTTAGATTTGTATATTTATACAGTGATACATCATTATTATTAACGAGACGAAAAAGGGTTCTTTCTGATAACAAAAAATTTTTCTTTTAAGGTAGTATATACAGTTTAGATTAAATTTAAAATATTACAGTAGATGTTGCTAAGTTGGTTAGTATCAGATTTATAGTTTATGGTGTTTTTTGTTTTTTTAATATGATACATTTCCAGGAATAGACGACTTTTATAATTGTTTTGATGTTCTAAAATTTTTATGTTGTTATAATCAAAGTGATGACCTGTATTCAAATAGTGTCCAACTACAGCACACGTGTTTTTTCCCAATCGGCAATCGCTTTTGTGTTGGGTAACCCGCTGTTTGAGCCACTGTCCAGTTTGACCCACGTAACAACCCTGGCAACCCAAACATGACATCTTATAAATTACATTACTGTTCATTAACAGCGGTGTTCTGTCTTTAACTTTAGAGAATAAGTTACCGGTTTTTATTATGTTGTAATTAGCTATTCTAATCTCAGGAAAACTTTTAAACAGTGACGTAATGGATTGTGTAAGTTTGTCAAAGTATGGTAACTTTTTATATTTATATTGTATTGGCGAATCTTCAATTGGGCCCTGGTATATATTGGAGTTGTATATGAGTTTGTTGAGGATGTGTCTGGGATAACCATTATTTAAGAAGATGTTAAAAAGCTTTCTCAAATTATCTTTTATAAAAGTTTCATCGCTAATATGGACAATCCTGTTTTTCATGGCGATAACGGTGTTAAATTTTTGGTAATTTACCATAGAATTGGAAAAAGAAAACAGTGTCCCATTTTTAGACACAAAAGTAATTCGAACGTCGGACAATAAGTTAATTCTTGATTGGTATATGAAACCGACTGCATCCGGTAGATTTTTGAATTATTTCTCAAATCATCCAAAAACTCAAAAATTTAACACCGTTATCGCCATGAAAAACAGGATTGTCCATATTAGCGATGAAACTTTTATAAAAGATAATTTGAGAAAGTTTTTTAACATCTTCTTAAATAATGGTTATCCCAGACACATCCTCAACAAACTCATATACAACTCCAATATATACCAGGGCCCAATTGAAGATTCGCCAATACAATATAAATATAAAAAGTTACCATACTTTGACAAACTTACACAATCCATTACGTCACTGTTTAAAAGTTTTCCTGAGATTAGAATAGCTAATTACAGCATAATAAAAACCGGTAACTTATTCTCTAAAGTTAAAGACAGAACACCGCTGTTAATGAACAGTAATGTAATTTATAAGATGTCATGTTTGGGTTGCCAGGGTTGTTACGTGGGTCAAACTGGACAGTGGCTTAAACAACGCGTTACCCAACACAAAAGCGATTGCCGATTGGGAAAAAACACGTGTGCTGTAGTTGGACACTATTTGAATACAGGTCATCACTTTGATTATAACAACATAAAAATTTTAGAACATCAAAACAATTATAAAAGTCGTCTATTCCTGGAAATGTATCATATTAAAAAAACAAAAAACACCATAAACTATAAATCTGATACTAACCAACTTAGCAACATCTACTGTAATATTTTAAATTTAATCTAAACTGTATATACTACCTTAAAAGAAAAATTTTTTGTTATCAGAAAGAACCCTTTTTCGTCTCGTTAATAATAATATGTATCACTGTATAAATATACAAACCTAAATGTTTTATTGATGTTTTACACTTCGTACGATGTTGAGTGTGTTTAGGGTGGATTTCTTAGAAGGAAACTCTAATTTGTAAGTATTTTAATTACATATTAGTTTTGTTTAACTGTTTGTGAACTACCTGTTGTGTGTTTGATTTTTAGTTTTTACTCCTGAAGAAGGCATAAAATAAATGTCGAAATATTGAGTATTAAAAGAAAAATGAGTTAATTATTCTTATCCTACAGACCGCAACCCGATAAACTCCTTCCAAAATTATTAAGGTACGGTCGATAACAAAAAAAAAAACTATATATATATATATATATATATATATATATATATATATATATATATATATATATATATATAAAACTTTTTGAAAGTTGGGACATATGGGATCTAATATAGTTACTTTTTAAAATTATTTTGATATTATACAGGGTGTCCAAAAGCTCTGAAAGTATCAAAGTTGTGTTTTTTTAACGGAATTCCCTGTATATTTTGCATTTTTGGATTCTTGGATTTTTCGATCAAAATAAGTGCATATTTTAATAAGGTTTATAGTATCTAAACCTTAAGGGTTTTTAAATAATTTAAATTTTGACAAAATCTAAACTAATTTTCATGTTTCAAATACTTAAGAAGTATTACAATTA
This sequence comes from Diaprepes abbreviatus, assembly GCA_034092305.1. Taxonomy (NCBI): domain Eukaryota; kingdom Metazoa; phylum Arthropoda; class Insecta; order Coleoptera; family Curculionidae; genus Diaprepes; species Diaprepes abbreviatus. The sequence goes on from JASJET010000415.1 coordinate 319,125, forward strand.
TGTACTAGAAATGTATAGCGAAGTATAACAATAAATCATATTTTATATCCCAGTTTTAATAAACTTGCTATATTATAGCGGATATCCAAAAATTAAAACTAATCAAATAAGAAATTTAAGTGGCTATACCTTGATTAATGTAAATAGAACGCTATACTTTTTTACTTACCGGTAAATGTATCTTTTAAACACCTCTATATATATATATATATATATATATATATATATATATATATATATATATATATATATATATATATATATATATATATATATATATAGTCACTTAAAGTTCTTATTTGATTAGTTTTAATTTTTGGACACCCTGTAAAATATAACAAGTTTATTATAATTGGGATATAAAATATGAATTATTGTTACACTTCACTGTAAATTTCGAGTACATAACTGAAATATTTCTTAACAATTTGAAACATGAAAATTAGGTTAGATTTTGTCAAAATTCAAAATATTTAAAAAAACACAACTTTGTTACTTTTGGGACACCCTGTATAATATAAAAATAATTTTAAAATATTGAAAGATTTTTTATATATATTATTAAAATTTATTTCTAAAACGTTTCGATCATTTTATGGTCATCATCAGTTATCATTTTTAAGTCACAAATTTTCTTAAAATTGCATTTATATACATCCACTTTTTAAAAGTTTTCTTTTAATAACACGTCACAATTTAGCGGAATAAAAATGATCATTTTAAAATACCTCCGTGTTCGGTACTTAAATTCTGAGTCTGACTCAGATCATTCAGAAAATCGATAAATTCATTGCGCAAAAATTCTAGCAGCCGGATTCACTAAGATGGTTTAAATTTAAAACCGCCCTAAATTAACAGCTGAGGTCTTAAAGTGACAAACGCAACAGTAAGTCAAGCAAATTTTAAACCCTAAAAATAAAAGCATAAAAAATATTTTTTTTTATTACTGAACCGGTAAAAATGGAAAATTTTATTTCTTTTCGGGATAGAACTATTTCTCCTAAATATTTCAAGGCTATATCGCAAGGTTCTTATCCTTAATATCCCCATATAAGCGTTTATTTATTGACATATCTAATATAAATTATGACAGTATCATAAGCAAAACAAAACTGGTCGACTATAAGATTTAAATTTCATGGCAACTAGATCGGGTTTAATTCTTACGTCTTCTTAGCGAATCTGGGTGTAAATATCTTGGGGCGTTTAAATTTTTCCGGAAGAAATATGGCCTCACGATTTGAGTACTTAATATATTAATATACTACACCAAACGTTGGTTTTAAATCAATATTGAACTTTACATTGACATTGACTTTCAAAGACCATAATGTTTCTATAACTGACTATTCTGATGTAATGTTAAGGATTTATAGTTTACAAAAAACAAGAATTGCGTATTATATGGTTGCGATTTACTTTTTTGTACAAGGTAATCCAGAAAAAACAAATAAATCATATTTTTTTATCAAAAGTAAGCAAATTGGGTATAACTTTTAAATTGCAGTAACATTTCTTTATATAAATATTTTCTAAAGTGGTACTTTACTCTTAGTGCAGTTTAAAATTTTTGACCCTCCCTCGTATTCCATAAATATTTCATCGGATTTGTTGGGTGTTATTCTGGTTTGAGGATATGCGGAACTTTTTCAAGATAAAATAATTTATTAAATTCAAAGATAATTTTTTTTTCCATATGCTGCGCACTTTCTACCGGTCATTGCATATATATATATATATATATATATATATATATATATATATATATATATATATATATATATATATAACCTAATATTTATAAATTTTTAAGGTAACGGAGGACAGTACTACAACCACAAACCCTACAAAAACAACAAGCCGAGCTACGAGAACAAGAATTCCTATAATGGACCACCCCCTCCCCCTCCAAAACAAGCAATGGATAAATATGATAAATACGGGCCACCATCATCTGATATCTGGCCCGCACCTGTCCCAGATATGCCCAAGATTATCTCTTTGGATGTTAAATGTGAAAAAAATTTGATGAAAGTTTATATAGGTAAGGTATGGGGCCGATGTATAATATATATATATATATATATATATATATATATATATATATATATATATATATATATATATATATATATATATATGTATATATATATATGTATATATATATATATATATATATATATATATATATGTATATATATATATATGTATATATATATATATATATATATATATATATATATATATATATATATATATATATATAATGTTTGTATAAAAAATATAATTGTTGGTTTAAAAATATGAATAGCTCTCTGGACTGCAAAATTGTGGTTAGTTTGGTTGCCGATGCCGAATGATGCGACCTCTATCCTTGGAGTAGAATGTTTTGTGTATTGAGTTTTGGTATATTCCTTTTTGAAGTGAAAACTTCTTTAGGCGCACTGAGCATGTTTTTGTGGGTATTGAATAAGACTGAGCCGTCACGCTCGGCTATGTAACGCTCGTTCGGGTAAAGTCGGCTCGAATCGACTGAGGGAGTAAGAGAGATATAGTCAACGCGTCACAACCTCGCCTTGATGAAGTTTTCACTTCTGTTGTGTGATCTTAAGCACACATTTTAAATTACCGTCGTGCCATCACATGGCGGTTTTGTACAACATTGTTGGTTTGTGTTGCTCTTGTGTTATTGAGTGATCCATCAAGATGTCGCCACTGTGTCTTATTTACTGTTTTTCAGCCGTGAAATCTGTTTATAGGACACAGATACGAGATGATGGTTTATACCAAACGCAGTGGCCTGATCAGTCCCTTGTTAGGACGAAACAGTGCTGTCGTCATTTTTCGGACCCGGAGTTTTTGCATTATCTTGGAGATCTCCACACTTTTTAACATAAGAGTAATATTTATCAACGGTTTTTGTGTCCGTATAGCCAAGAATATATATATATATATATATATATATATATATATATATATATATATATATATATATATTATATATATATATATATATATATATAATAATAATAAAAGAATTTTAATTACCTAGAATTTTGAGGAGAATGCAATGATGTAAAAAACATTAAAAAAATTTTTTGGAGGAAAATGGCGAATACGTGCTAAAGTTGAAGGTTTAGAGAAAAATCGTATTGAGAAATTAGAGAGAGCATTTTTTTCTACATATTGTAGTATTTTTCAAAATTCGGAAAGGTGAAATTTGAAAGAAAGAGATACGAAAAGTTGGTAATTTGGATTTTTTAAAGCGCTGTAGCTCGGGACCCATTCAAGATAGAGAAAAACCATAAGCACTTTAATTACCTAGAATTTTGAGGAGAATACAATGATGTAAAAAACATTAAAAAAATTTTTTGGAGGAAAATGGCGAATACGTGCTAAAGTTGAAGGTTTAGAGAAAAATCGTATTGAGAAATTAGAGAGAGCATTTTTTTCTACATATTGTAGTATTTTTCAAAATTCGGAAAGGTGAAATTTGAAAGAAAGAGATACGAAAAGTTGGTAATTTGGATTTTTTAAAGCGCTGTAGCTCGGGACCCATTCAAGATAGAGAAAAACCATAAGCACTTTAATTACCTAGAATTTTGAGGAGAATACAATGATGTAAAAAACATTAAAAAAATTTTTTGGAGGAAAATGGCGAATACGTGCTAAAGTTGAAGGTTTAGAGAAAAATCGTATTGAGAAATTAGAGAGAGCATTTTTTTCTACATATTGTAGTATTTTTCAAAATTCGGAAAGGTGAAATTTGAAAGAAAGAGATACGAAAAGTTGGTAATTTGGATTTTTTAAAGCGCTGTAGCTCGGGACCCATTCAAGATAGAGAAAAACCATAAGCACTTTAATTACCTAGAATTTTGAGGAGAATACAATGATGTAAAAAACATTAAAAAAATTTTTTTTGAGGGAAATGGCGAATGCGTGCTAAAATTGAAGGTTTAGAGAAAAACCGTATTGGGAAATTAGAGAAAGAATTTTTTTCTATATATTGTAGTATTTTTCAAAATTCGAAAAAGTGAAATTTGAAAGAAAGGGTTACGAAAAGTTAGTAATTTGGATTTTTTAAAGCGCTGTAGCTCGGGACCCATTCAAGATAGCGAAAAACTAAAAGTACTTTAATTACCTAGAATTTTGAGGAGAATACGGTGATGAAAAAATAAATTTGAAAAATTTGAAAATAAAGAAAATAGATACCAAAAAAGTCCAAAAATCAATAGAAAGCAAGTTCGACCGCCAGGTGGGAGTGTCGGAATGTTTTTTTTTTCTTGGTCACGGCGGCAGAGCCCGCACAAGATGCGGCATAATTAGCCGAGAATTATATATATATATATATATATATATATATATATATATATATATATATATATATATATATATATATATATATATATAATAAAAGAATTTTAATTACCTAGAATTTTGAGGAGAATGCAATGATGTAAAAAATTTTTGTTTTTTTGAGAAAATGGCGAATGTGTGCTAAAGTTGAAGATTTAGAGAAAAACAGTATTGGGAAATTGGAGAGAGAATTTTTTTCTACATATTGTAGTATTTTTCAAAATTCGGAAAGGTGAAATTTGAAAAAAAGGGTTACGAAAAGTTAGTATTTGGATTTTTTATAGCGCTGCAGCTCCGGACGCGTTCAAGATAGAGAAAAACTAAAAGCACTTTAATTACCTAGAATTTTGAGGAGAATACGGTGATGAAAAAATAAATTTGAAAAATTGGAAAATAGAATCCAAAAATCAATAGAAAGCAAGCGCGACCGCCAGACGGGAGTGTCGGAAAGTTAGAGGGGAAGGTTTTTTTTTCTAAGTCACAGTGCCAGAGCCCGCCCAAGATGCGGCATAATTAGCTGAGAATTTATATATATATATATATATATATATATATATATATATATATATATATATATATATATATATATATATATATATATATATATTAAATCCTCACAAGTGTAAAAAGCGTTTCAAATAATTCATTAATTCTTGAGCAAACTAACCAAAGGTAAATAGTATTTATTTAGTAATCAGTATGGGCAAACAAAACCATAACAAACAAGATAACCTTACAAAAGTTTCAAAGGCAGTAAAAAATCGATTGGAAGAAAATTCTTAGAAATAACCTTTAGAGACAGGAAATCACAAGAAGGGATCAGGAAAGAGACTAAAATAGAAAATGTCTTCGCAGTAATATATTCTCTAGAGTAGAATTGTGGAGAATATATATCTTGACCTGAAGATCGCTGGAGCGGAAAAATAACAAGATGGCGGCCGTGGGTAGAGAAGAACAGTAATCGATTTGCATTAAGGATACAGTTACATGTAAAGACAAAAAATGAACAGTACATTAAAGATCCTTAAAATTAACAAACTTTGTGATGATCTCAGAATATTCTGGAATATTTCAGAAGAATTTTTGTGCTGAAGGAAGAATAAATAGAAGAAAATAGAACGAGTTAGCCTAGCTAAATGCACCACTTTCAATCTCTAATGATCAAGGACTTTGCTGTAACTTCTTTTATGGAAAAGTCTGAATTATACAACTTTTAGGTTTTATATTTTTTATATCACCCTTAGAGATTGTGGAATTGGACATAAGAGTCATTTAAATGGACGCATTCGGATTGTAAATATTATAGTCTAAAATTAGTAAAAACATTATCAAAATTACCATGCAATGTTTTCAGGATTTGATAAACCTTTCTATGGAATAGTCTTCAGTAAGGGTCACTACAGCAATGTCCACTGTGTCCATCTACCGGCTGGTTTAGGCAGAACATCAACCCATTTTGAAATTGGAATCCATGCATGTGGTACTTCCGGCAACACAGAAAATGGTCTTTACGGATACGGAGCAGAAAGTGGAAGCGGAACATTTTTCGAAAATATTATTGTCATTCAGGTAATACTAATTTTAATTTGCTTTTTGTATTTCGGTAAATACAGAACTTAATACCACTTTTTTTTTCAGTATGATCCACAAGTACAAGAAGTTTGGGATCAAGCACGCAAACTTAGATGTACATGGCACGATCAATACGAAAAATCGGTAACTTTCAGACCTTTCCCTGTAGATATGTTGGATGTGGTAAGAACAGATTTCGCTGGGGACAATGTGGGCTGTTGGATGCAGATACAAGTCGGTAAAGGTAAGAAATTCGTGTATTTTAAAATCATATTTTGCATTTGAGATTCTATATTATGAAAGTACGTAATTTTTTTTTAAATTTAGGTCCTTGGGCATCGGAAGTTTCTGGACTAGTGAAAATTGGTCAAACGATGACAATGGTTTTAGCCATCAAAGACGATGATAATAAATTTGACATGTTAGTTCGAAATTGCATGGCGCATGATGGTAAAAGAGCACCCATTCAATTGGTGGATCAAAAGGGATGTGTTACTAGACCCAAATTGATGTCGAGGTAAGTTATATAAGAAAATTCAATCCTATGACAAATAATGTGGAACAATTAAATTTTAAAACTTACTTACTTCAAAATAGGACTTTAAATCAGATAACTAATTTGCACACCACATATTTTATTAAATTCAAAATTCAGTGAAAAGAAACGCATTTTTTTTTAGGTTTACGAAAATTAAGAATTTTGGAGCCAGCGCTTCTGTTCTGTCGTACGCCCACTTCCAAGCATTTAAGTTTCCAGACTCCATGGAAGTTCACTTCCAATGTACCATACAAATTTGCAGATATCAGTGTCCTGACCAATGTTCTGAAGGTTCTAATCATATTGGGTAAGTATAGTTATATTGTTAATACGAAAAGGGTTGAAACAATCTTCTTCTTCTTCGGGTGCCACATGCCACACTATAACTAAAGTTTCCTCCCACCCTGTCTAAATATTGTTATTAGGTTTTACATACTACACTAGTTTCTTGCAAGAGTGGCCCATGTTTTCAATTTTCCTTTGTAGTATTAGCTTTGGTATGGATTAGCGAGATCTTCGTAGTATTTGCCCTGGATATGATTGTCACGGTTCAATTTTGCCCTTAAGCTAACTAGGCTAATTTATTTAATTTAACTTTATTTTGCAAATACTGTCGTTATGGGCAACAAAGTATTTATTTCCCAGGGATTCTTTGAAAGAAAGTACAGTTTCGATTAATTTTATTTGCCATTATTTTGTCCCATATTTTGGTACTTCACTACACTGTACTTAGGTATTTTCTTATCAGTTGAACATTTGATAGGAACAAAGGTGCATCTTTTATCGAAATACGCCAAATACATGATGTAAATAAAATAATGTTTTTTCAAAAACGGTGAGGATTAGCGACATGGATGAAGAGTACTTAATTTTTAGTCAATAGTTAAAGGCATGTAAAATCGTTATCTAAAGTTCTCATCATACAGGGCGAAAAAAAAAATGGGGTCATGAGTGTTACAGCTAGTCCGTTCCTGCAGTTGTAAGTAATTCACAACACTGTCTATCCGAGACAGTGTTGTTGTGTAATCATATTAAAAAAAATTGCAATATACTTGGTGGTTCAATCATTCAGTATAAAAAAAACTTGATTCCATTGCAGCTCTTTGGAAGCCCATATCTCCGAAGAGGTGGCCTACGTCAAAAAAGCTTATATAAACTTGTATTCATTTCACGTGCTTTCAGATTTTCCGGGACACCCTGTAAAATCTCAAATGCAAAATATAATTTTCAAATACACTAATTTCTTACCTTTACCGACTTGTATTTGCATCCAACAGCCAACATTGTCTCCAGCGAAATCTGTTCTTACCACATCCAGCATATCTACAGGGAAAGCTCTGAAAGTTACTGATTTTTCGTATTGATCGTGCCATGTACAGGGTGAGTCAACGATTGGATGAAGTAAGTTTGTGACTTTTCGGTGAAATTTACAAAGAAACTATATTTATTGTTTGATACAGTTTATTTTTATGCAGATTTTAAAAATATTTAGGACTCTACAGGGTGAGCCAAAACACTAGGACAGCATAAAGTTGTATTTTTTTAAATAGAACACCCTATATACGAATCGTATTTTCGATTTAGCTTATAATTTTAAATCTTTTTTATTAAGGGTTTACTGTAACAAAACTTTATAGTTTCTGAAATAATTAAGTTTAAAGAAAAAAAGTCACATTTTCAAGCATCAATTCAATCCTAAATAACGTTTTCAATTTTGTGACAAATATATTCAAATTTGGAATTTAGCAAGGCCAAGGACAAGTTAACATAATTTTTACCTAATATTTGCAATAAAAGCTACAGGGTGTTGAACACATCGGCTCAAATTTGAACAAGTTGAAATGAATAAATATCTTTTTTTTTTAAATGGTACACCCTGTATATTTTCATGTTATTTAATAGAGTAATAAAAACTCTAAAAGTTTTGTTCAATATATCCTATACCTATTTATAATAGTTTTTGAGATATTTCAGTTTTTCTTATTTTCCATACTTTTTACAGAAATAGTCTTGATTATCATAGTATCCATGGCAAAAACAATGTAAAAGAACATTTTTCTGTGTGTCAAATTTATAACCGCAATCGCTTCTTTTGGTTTTTATGTAGTGTAGTTTGGTTTTTTTGCATTCATGTTATATTGTAAAATGAATTTTCCAAAGAATGAGTTAATAGATATGATTTATACAATAGGAGGGGCTGAAAAAAATTGCCTTCTTGCTCAAAGAATTTACAAAATGAAGTATCCTGATCGACGCCAGCCTAATACCCATACTTTTCAAAACTTAATGCAAAGATTTGATTCTTCTGGTACTGTTAATTATCCAAAACGTAAAGTGGTCAACAAACCAGTAACTAATGAAGAAAAAGAACTACAAGTATTGTTAAATGTTCAGGAAAATCCTTATATTGGTAGCCGTCAGTTAGCAGCATTATGTGAAACATCACAATCCACCGCTAATCGTACTACCAAGAAATATAGGTATCATCCATATCACATGGAATTACACCAAGAATTGCATAGACAGGATTTGAAAGTCGTGTAAACTTTTGTCGTACAATAAATGCGAAGATTCAATTAAATCCAAATTTATTATGCAAGGTAATGTTTAGTGATGAAGCTACTTTTAGAAGTAACGGTGCCGTAAATAGACGCAACATGCATTATTATGCCACAGAAACCCCATTTTGGATTAGAGAGGTGCAACATCAAAACCACTGGTCATTAAATGTTTGGTGTGGTATTCATCATAATCGAATTATTGGACCCCACTTTTTTAATGAACCACTAAATGGCCATAGTTACCTGAACTTTCTACAAGAAGAACTACTCCAACTGCTTCAAGGTCTCGATAGGGATGAGCTCGACAGTATGTGGTTCCAGCACGATGGTGCACCTCCGCATTACCATCGTGAAGTTCGTGCGTTTTTGGACCAACGATATCGGCAAAAATGGATTGGACGTGGGGGTTTCATTGAGTGGCCACCAAGATCTTGCGACATCACCCCATTAGATTTATTCCTATGGGGTTATATTAAAAATAAGGTGTATGTTAATCCACCAACAACAGTGGAAGATATGCGAAACAGGATTAGGGATACCTGTAGAACAATAACGCCACTAATTTTGTCCAGGGTCCGAGAAAATCTGCAAAAAAGACTAAATTTGTGCATTGCACAAGAGGGTCGTTTATTCGAACAGTTATTAAAAAGAAATAATTAATCTCAGTATTTAATAGGTAATTTTTTTGTTTCAATTTAGTATAAAAGTAAATATGTATTTGCCTTGTCGTTATTGTTGTGTTAATTTTTTCACATTATGTTTAATTAAACTATTGCCGTTGTAATATAACGAATTATGTATTTCATCATATTTAACCACATTCTGTTTGTTTCTGTAGTTTCTTTTTATTATTTTACATGGCTACTATGATAATGAAGACTATTTCTGTAAAAAAGTATGGAAAATAAGAGAAACTGAAATATCTCAAAAACTATTATAAATAGGTATAGGATATATTGAACAAAACTTTTAGGGTTTTTATTACTCTATTAAATAACATGAAAATATACAGGGTGTACCATTTAAAAAAAAGATATTTATTCATTTAAACTTGTTCAAATTTGAGCCGATGTGTTCAACACCCTGTAGCTTTTATTGCAAATATTAGGTAAAAATTATATTAACTTGTCCTTGGCCTTGCTAAATTCTAAATTTGAATATATTTGTCACAAAATTGAAAAAGTTATTTAGGATTGAATTGATGCTTGAAAATGTGACTTTTTTTCTTTAAACTTAATTATCTCAGAAACTATAAAGTTTTGTTATAGTAAACCCTTAATAAAAAAGATTTAAAATTATAAGCTAAATCGAAAATATGATTCGTATATAGGGTGTTCTATTTAAAAAAATACAACTTTATGCTGTCCTTGTTTTTTGGCTCACCCTGTAGAGTCCTAAATATTTTTAAAATTTGCGTAAAAATAAACTGTATCAAACAATAAATATAGTTTCTTTGTTAATTTCACCGAAAAGGTACAAACCTACTTCATCCAATCGTTGACTCACCCTGTACATCTAAGTTATTGCAGTTATTTGGGAGCCATATCTCTAAAGAGGAGGCTTATATGAAAAAAGTTTATATAGGATAGGATTCCAACATTTTCCCGGACACCCTGTATATCATAGTGACCGGGACTTTTGCATTCATACAGTTTATTGCGTATCTCACTTCACACTCAAGAATTTTTGGACCACTTATATTTTCAATGTTATTTGAGGGGGTATTTGTATGTTGAACACTGAACAGTGTCTCCGTGTAGTTCTTCCAAGTTTTCTTCAGTTCGCTGGTATCTAATATCAGTCTTCCTTATGGACAAAGTTGTTCTTCTATTTACTGTTATTTATTTTATCTATCTATGGAAGTTAAAGGAGTCATGCAGCTGATAAAGTGTTTCAGCCTCGTCACATTGTTTTCGAACGTATTTCTTCTTAGCTTCCCTTATTTTTCTTTTGATAGTGTTATTTAGTTCGTTGTATTTATTATGCTGGTTTTTTATTATATTCCAACAATCAGCCATCAAGTTCAATATCGAAATAATAGTAGATTCAAAATGAATCTTTCGATGCCACTGACAAGTGTAAATTTTTGCCTGATAACATTCCTTTACAGCCAATTTGCGACTGTAATTTAAAAAAACAGTCTTTGGTTAATTTTTGGTCTCTAAATGCAGAAATGAGGGCAAAAACTTCCTAACACTTGAGATTTTTTTAGCAAAAATTAATGATTATTTTAACCACATTATTTTAAAAAGTAATTTGTAATATACGTGAGTGCGAAGTTGTCTAATTTACATTTTCCATAAGTTAGGGAAATTCTGCACAATCTGGCAACACCAGGGGGCGGGGGTGTCTAGGGATAACAAGCCAATCATAAAGTCTCAATCCCCTAGGGCTTAAAATAACGGAAGTGCCCATATAAACCAATATAATTCCAAATTTCATTCTGCCCCATAGCCGTATATGACAAGTACGCCATTGTTTTTCGAACTTCCGATACCCAATGATTATACATCAACGAAATTAAAAAAAAAACTATGTTTCTCTTTAATTCAAATCTTGCATAAATTTTGGAACACCCTATATATGTAGTGTTCAAAACCTTATTGTGAATTAATATAATTTCAGATTATGATTCTTGCTTTACAACTCATAATAATCATATTTTTAGATACCAAAGCAGTCTTCTGGACCTCTCCCACGGACCCGACACAGCATACGGTCCACCACCTGCACTACCCATCGAACACTACCTACACTCGCCACGCGATGAAAGGAGAGTAAAAAGATCAGTAAAAACCGACCCCGAAACAGAAGTGGGAGTAAATCGAGTCATCAGAGTGGTCAGCACTGGTGACCTGACATTTTCACTGGATGAAAACAGTACCACTACAGCACCCACCATGATTTTTCCTGGTTCCAGCGATCAAGTTGTAGCAGCTAATAGTCTGATCTGTATGACAACTCCAGGATTTGCTGCTACGTTAGTGGTATTATTAGCTATAATGATCATTTCTTGTCTAATGTCGGCATTTTTGTGTGTTAAATTGAAACCTTTCTCGAGTAAGAAGATTGTTGGAGTAGTGGGGTTCACTGCTACGCAGAAGGTGGGCGGTAAGACTGTAGCCACGTCGAAAAGTTGTTTTTATTCGTGATTTATGATTTAGTGTTGAATACAATGGTAGTGTTAGCAATGTGTACTTTGGACTTTTAGGGAACGAGTGTTTAAAAATATTTAAGTTAATTTAACAGGTATTATATCTATATCAGTACAAGAGCATAAAATGCTTCAGAGAGTTTTGTTATCAAGCCTCGTGAACGTCAGTTGCGCCTCCGTGGATGGGTTGAGCCGTGGCGGCCCCTCGACTCACAGTTTGTCAAGTGATAGTTGACACAACACTTCGAAGAAAAACATTTAGACTTGGTCTAGTTGCCATTATAGTTAGATCTTCTAGATGGTCAGTGTTGTTTTCCTTATTATATTGTTATAATTTATATTATATGCGTCAACAAATAAATGCTTATATAAGATTATCAACGATACAAATACACAGATAAAGTTTTAAAATCCGTATTAGCAATAGTCGTTTCTTGAAAACTAACAGAATTTTCAATCCTTCACTCTCAATTTAGACCGGTTTTAAATTAGACCATCTTAATGAATTAAGGGGTAAATTTTCAATCTGTAAAAATTTTTTGGACTATCCTGAATTAATGTTAAAATTAAAAACAAAATTCCAAAATAACAAAAACCAACTGACTAAAGCGATTTATAAACTGTGTGTTTTATGAAAATGGATATATATCTATATCTATATATATATATATATATATATATATATATATATATATATATATATATATATATATATATATAATTTCTTCGAAAAGTAATCATTACAAAGTCTTAAGCTGTTCTCATATCGTAGTAAAAATTAACAATATAGTCTCTGCGGGACCCCCCACAGACCTAATGACAGTAGGTAGCGCACCCTATAGTGTCAAAACCAGTTAAAAACTTTCCCAACAAGAATAGATATTAAAGGCATACAACGTTGCTGAACGTAGGACGCCCGGAAACTGAAGGAAGAAACATTAAGTGTATTAGAAGGACGCCCGGAAATCAACATGATGTACAGCAAATATACTATTTGAATCTTTTTTAGAAACGAGTGCCACGCTATCTGGCGACCACCTACCTCAACTAAAAATATTTAAAAACATACAGAATTTAATATTCTGCTATTTTCCAAGCCCATATTGAAAGGAAAACTTACGCGCGTCTGTATATAGACGCCTGGAAGAGACGGACGTTTGGAAGATAGCGATTTGATAATGTATGGACGCTCGGAGTATAGTAAGATGAATATTTATGGGACAATCCGCGTCAACCGGATGAGAGCTACGATCAAAATTAGAAGTAATCAAAAAAATCGACGAAGGGCTCGTTTTAAAGTTAAAGTCTCCTTTCTAATGCTGAGTGCGTCTCTGAAAAATCCAATATGGCGGCCGAAAGCGGAGAAAAATTGAGTGTTTAGTAAAAAAAGCTTTTAAAAATAAAATTCGCAACAGATCGGGTTGTTATTGACTCAAATTGTATCTTATGGATGCCTCTAAAAAGTTCGTATGGTACGTTGATAAAATCCAACATGGCAGATCCAATATGGCGGTGAAAAATCAAATATGGTAGCCGATTTTTGAAAATCTGCTAATTTGCACCAAATTTCGTATACGGGTATTTTTGGAGTCGCTCATTACGAAACCGTGGTCGGATTTACAGAATTCAAGATGACGGATCCAATATGGCGGACATATTTTTTGAAAATTAACTGATTTGCACCAAATTTGGTATACGGGGGATTTTGAGGTCACTGATTACGAATTTGAAGTCGGATTTTCCAAATCCAAGATTGAGAACATAATATAGAGGATTGGGTTATTGAGTTCCCGCTATATTGGGTCTACCATCTTAAATTTTGAAAATCTGACCTCGAATTTGTGATTAGCGACCACAAAAACCCCCGTATAATAAATTTTGTACAAATCGATTGATTTTTAAATATGTCGTCCGCCATTTTGGATCCGCCATCTTGAATTTGGCAAACCTGACTTCTGATCCGTGATGAATAACCCCAAAAAAACCCCCCGTATACTAAATTCGATGCAAATCGGTTGATTTTCAAAAAAAAAAGGCCGCCGTTTTAGATCCGCCATATTGACCTTGAGAAGTTTGGAAATTTAACCTCAGATTCGTAATTGGCGACCCTAAAAACTCTTGTATACAAAATTATGTGCAAATCGGTTGATTTTCAAAAAATACGTTCTACAAATTGGATCAACCATCTTGACTTTTGCAAATCCGATCTCGGATGCGTAATGAGCGACTCCAAAAACTCCTGTATATCAAATTTGGTGCAAATCGGTTGATTTTTAAAAATTCGGCCACCATATTTAATTTTTGACCGCCATATTCGATCCGCCATGTTGTATTTTATCAACCTACCACACCAGCTTTTTAGGAGCGTCCATCATCTACAGTCTGAGCCAAAAATGACCTGGTCGATTGCGAATTTTTATTTTTACAAACTTTTTTTTCTAGACATTCCATTTATATATATATATATATATATATATATATATATATATATATATATATATATATATACATTCTTCAAAGTATTCTGTCAACTATCTTTTGAAAAATTTTCAGTCGAGAGAAAACTATTAAAAATAATTTTTTCTTCTACGTGAGTGGGGGCTGCCGTTGCTCAACCCACCCACGGAGTCGCAGCTGACGTTCACGAGGCTTCATGATACAACTCTCCGAAGCATTTCACAAATTATTGCCCGAGAGGAATTTGGTCAGCAAAAGCTGTCGCTGGCTTGCAGTATATATTTTTCGGAGGGAAAATAGAGACTAAACATTATGTTATGGATAATATTTGGACTTGATAAATTGGGAACTATGAAACAGTTGAAAATTGAAAGAAATATATCACTTTATTATCTCTCAATGCTGGACAATGAATACATTTGAAACACCCTGTATATATTTATGAAATTTATACAACAGTATATTGGGGAACTTAAATATTGAGCAATATTTAGAAAAATAAATAATTGTTAGTAAATCTCGCTTGACATTTTGTCGACTTTGTATTAATATTATCGACACATTGCTGATACTACCAATTAGATTTTAAGGTTTTACACAAATAAAAGTAGATGTTGTGTACGCAATACATTAGTAAGTCTGAAGGTACCGTTTTGTTAGTAAAAAGAAAGGACCGATTTGGGTTTGGTTTGTGAGGTTTTCCATATTTAATTCAATGGTTATCTTGAAAGTAGTTCATTTTAAGACTTGTTAAAAATATTTCTTCTCACAAACAGTTGTTGCTGGTAAAAAGAAAGCGTCTTTAGTTGATCTATTTATACAATTTTGCGAAAAATACTGAAAAAACTTTACAAATTGTTTTAAATAATTGTCTTTATTAATATCTAATTATATTAGAGCTAGTGCCCTTCCAAGAAATGTTAAAGACGTTGATATACAACTCTTTCATACCATTGATGTGTGTAACATTAATACTATTTTCTATTAAAAAATACCGTGTAAAGTGCCAATATTCCACTTCTCACTATCAGAGGAAAATACGGCTCATTTATTAAGCAGAACGATTACCAATACATTTAAATTA
The DNA here is from genome assembly GCA_034092305.1 of Diaprepes abbreviatus. NCBI lineage: Eukaryota > Metazoa > Arthropoda > Insecta > Coleoptera > Curculionidae > Diaprepes > Diaprepes abbreviatus. The sequence continues at coordinate 334,847 of JASJET010000415.1, forward strand.
ATTGTGAGAAGCGGAATAGTATCTGTATTAAGCCTAGAATTCAGAATACCATAACCTTATGTATATTTTAAAAAATAAAATATCATTTGTTTCCAATAATGACTTAATATGAAAATCGACTGCCTATATATATATATATATATATATATATATATATATATATATATATATATATATATATATATATATATATATATATATATTCTTCTTCTTCTTTCAGCAGCCTCTTGCAGTCCTCCTGGACATAGGCCTCCCCTGTATTCTTCCATGAGTCCTTATCTTGTACAAGTTGATACCATCTGTTCCCCACCTAGTCCCTGATATGGTCAAACCAACACAACTGTGGTCTGCCAACACTGTGTTTATGTATGCGAGGTTTCATTGTACAATATGCCTTGTCCATCTCGAATCGCCCTGTCGAGCAACATGTTCCACCCAACTCTCACATCTTCTACTTTAGTTCTTTGTCTAATGTTCTCGTTGGTGACATGGTCTCTAAGACTTATTCCCAACATCATCTAAGTTTGATAGCCGACTTAACAGTGAGTGTCATTGTTTCCATTCCATATGTCATCACGGGCAGTATGCTGGTATTGAAGACTTTTCGTTTAAAATGAATTGGAATGGTTCGATTCTCAAAACGTGTGACAATTTACCTGTGGCTGCCCATGTCAGTCAAACCCGCGTATTTCATTTTCTTTTCCTAATTTGATGTCATGTCCCAAATAGACAAATTCTTTGACATTTTCAATATTCTGGTCTCCTATACGCACTTGTATATTGTCTAATGACATGACTTCTGTTTTATTCAAATTCATGGTTGATCCGATTTTTATGGATTGCCTTTGAAGTTATTCCAACATGTCTTGTAGTTCCATTATATTTTGGCTAAAACACACTATAATATCTGCAAAGAGGCGGTGGTTCATATGTTTGCCATCAATTTGATAAGTTATTAACAGGTTGTACACCGAAGAAATCAAGAAATAGACGGGTTTTGTATTTCAGTGTATGTTTTATTAATATCGGCCAAGCGCTTTCGGTCTAAACAGACCATCCTCAGGGCTCGGACCTCGTCAAAGGGCACACCTTAACCCTGCTGTTTTGAGAACAGTCTCCAACAACACCAGCGTTGGAGACTGTTCTCAAAACGGCAGGGTTAAGGTGTGCCATTTGACGAGGTCTGAGCCCTGTGGATGGTCTAAGTTAGACCGAAAGCGCTTGGTCGATAATAATAATTTAAAAATATACACCGAAATACACAATCTGTCTATTTCTTGATCAGTTGTGATGCCTTTCTTATTCCAGTTCAGAGCCTTCAAAACGTCCTTCAATGCAAGCGTGAACAGCTTTGGGGAGATGGTATCCCCTTGCCTAACTCCCCTTTTTGTTGAATTGAAAGTTATCTGGTAATTTAACATTTTAAAATACGTGTGCAATTTGGTGGTTCACACCTGAACTACCAGATTGTACAAGTATTTTAAAGTGTTAATAATCTGACGTGTTTTAAAAATAAAATTTCTAAAAAGTAAACGTGTGCACATAAATGCAATTTTAATTTTAAGAAGTCTTGTAACAAAAAATGACACTTCACACAACTGAGGAAGATCATAAAATGGTTGAAAAAACAGTAGATAAGACTCTTATGTAATTGAAATAGGGAACTACTTCGAGATTGAGGAATGAGGTCGAAACTGGGCTGTTGTCATTTTTCGGACCTGTATTGTCTTGGACTTCTCGGCACTTTTTAATACGAGAGTAATGTTTACTAATAATCCATGTCTGCACAGCCAGAAATGCTCAATTTTTGTTTTAAAATTATACGGACGATAACTTGTCTGTTTATATATATATATATATATATATATATATATATATATATATATATATATATATATATATATATATATATATATATTAACAATAGCAACATGCAATTTTTATCTCAGTTTTGTATCGTATGAAACAAGTAATTTGGAAAGACACCTTTTAATTAGCAATGTTTGAAAAAATTATAACTTCAATAAATGACGCCATCTGTTGGGTAATTGAGGAATTATCATTAGGTCCTAATTAAAGGTTTTTTATTATATAAGGATTATCTTCTAAACAACCCCAAGTTCATTAAAATTGGACAAAGCAACCGAGAGTGGCAGTATTTTTTGAATAACAATATGTCTTGCTTGCCCCCCCCCCCTTCATTTTGACAGTTAGAGCAAAATGGTAAATACGAAAATTGTATTTAGATTATTTTGAAAAATTGTTGTTTTTCTATTTTATGTTAGAAGATAGGCCCTCTTACGGTCTATTTAGGAACTTAAAAATATTTGAAATTAATTCATCCTGGCGACATTATCTAAGCATATTTTTTTCCAAAATACAGCCACCTATATTTCCCGACGTACAGCAGGGCAATAGCAATAATGGGACACTCGGTATATATTCGGTACTCTCACAAAAGTTTTAGGGGCATCCAATTGTGACCTTAAATTTCACCTTGGGCTTGCCCTTTAAGCCTATTTGACCTTCGAATGACTTCTGAATGTTTTTTTTTGGCATATATTTAGGACATCCTATATATATATATATATATGTATATATATATATATATATATATATATATATATATATATATATATATATATAAATATATATATATATATATATATATATATATATATATATATATATATATATATATATATATATATATATATATATATACGGCACTTTCTTATAAGTTTTAGGAAATCACCTTAAATTTCATCTTGGGCTTGCCCCTTAAGCATATTTGACCATCGAATGACTTCTGGATGTGTTTTGTATTCCCTGTGTTATTTATATCGTTGAATAGGAAATTTTACATGCTTTTCATTTCTGCAATAAAACATTGGAGTTCTGTTTTAAAAAAATCAAGTTGACCTTCAAATGCCCTTGATAAACAAGTCAAATTCAAGGCCACCGTCGAATGTCCCTGTTTGAAAGTTTTTTACGGAACATTTTCTCCATGTCTCAAATTTTGGCATATATTTAGGACATCCTATATATATATATATATATATATATATATATATATATATATATATATATATATATATATATATATAAAATATAAAAACATGTCTCGTTAAGATCGATTTTTAGTTTTTTCACTAAATTGTTAATATTATTTAAAAAAAAAATTTAACGGAAAATTAAAGAAGCATATACAGGGAGAGCCAAAAAAATTCAACTTTTTCGAAAAAAAATTGTATTGTTTGATTTGTATCATTATTAACATAGACTTCATCAAGGGTTACACTATGTTGTGTTATGTTCTTATTTACTATCTAGTGCGACATCGTATATTCATCTAAAAAAATTTAAAAATAACCACCGGTTCTTAAAGACGTAACAAAACAGTACTAAAAGACTGGAGAAATAAAAAAAAAATGATATTATGTGATAAAGCATATAAAAGTATTTCCATTTTTATTGGAACCTATTTTAGTATTTAGTTTTTAGGTTATCAATAAGAAATCTTCATAATTTATCAGTTTTATTTATATTGTAAACGTTTGGGTATAGTCTTTAACTATTTTTTTAGCTCAATTATTTATGTAAGCTAGCATATACATGGTGTCCAAAAATTTAATGGTCTTACATAACCATTGGTTGAAAACTCTTTCTGTGTATTTATTTCATTTCATAAAAACATCTTTCACAAATTTTAAGTAAAATGTAAATTAAAAACAATAACATATAAATTCTAAAAGGCTATAATTATATAGGAGATGTAAAATCATTTGTAATTTAGAACACCCTGTACAATATGTAAATATGGAAGGTTTGGAGGTATCGGTTATTTAAGTTTGAGAGTAATTTATTTTAGTTAGATATTTATTTATTTATTACAAATTAAATTTTAGATAAGTCAAATTTAATAGTTGTTTGCAAGACTAATATCTTCTATTGTACCTGTATAAGATAATTATGTATCTTTTTCTGTTTAAATAAAATAATCAACACCATTAAATGTATTTAAAATAAATGGAGTATGTTTTCAAAAACATTTTATGAAATATATATTATGTTCTGTATTCTAATATGGAAAAATTTGAATCCAATTTTTTTTTGCATTTTAAAAGTTAAAAAATAAAATAAAATTGATTAAAGCAAATTGTTTCAAAAGTTATTTAACGTAGAGTCAAAGCACTTCCATTTCCAAAATAAAATCTATTCGTATGTCCAATTCCAAAATTGGTTTGACGCAGCTCTTCATCTTTGTTGTTCCTGCGCTGTATCTATAGTTTCCCACTTAATATTGTCCCTAAAAAAAATTATTATGATGTCCGCGTGAAACCTGAGAAATAAACAATGAATACAATTGTTATAAACAGTAAAAAAAAAATTAAAAAGCCTCATGTATCACTCCTGATGGCATTCTTTTCATGTCTGTTTTCATCAAAATCGATTTAACCATTTTAAAGATTCTCCCGTACAGACAGACAGAAAAAAAGCATCTAATATCACTTCTAACAAACTCCTCTTCATATCTATAAAGTTTTATCGAACTTAGTTTAGCCATGTCGAAGATTAACCCTTGCACACCGACAGACAGAAAAATAGCAGCTTCAATCACTCCTGAGAACCTCCTATTGAGCTGCTTCGAAGATTTGCCCGTACAAACAGACAGACAGAAAAAAAACAGTCTCTACCACTCCAGACAACCTTATTTTCATGTATGCAACGTTTCATGAAAATCAATTCAGGGGTTCCAAAGATTAGTCCGTACCAAGGAAGTTAGAGGGAATATGGAAAACTACAAAAATAGGCTAAATTCCAAAAAAATTATCCTAACATGCAGAAAATAGATGTTATAAATTGACATGAAAGGCCTGATTCTGTAAGTATATCCTCTTTCCTTATCTCTTTTAGGACATTGATATACTTATGTATTACTACAAATTGAACAAAGACGGAAGATCCTTATGAAATTCTCTTTCCCTTTATTCCCATACTTCACTGTATGGTATTGTTTGGTAAATTCCGTTAATTCATTATTTTCAGCAAATGCATTTTTTATATTTTGGTATTTATTTACATTATAGTAAATCTTTTGGAAACACAAAGAACACAATTTTGACATTGACTTTTCGCTATTTTTCCTCAGTTTCCCAGAAAACTCAAAAAATGCCAAGCGTCATTTCATCAAGCTATTTTAATTCTGAACTTACTTATTTATTTTCAGTGGTACTAGTTAAAATATCATGTTTTTAAACTATTTTTGCACAAATTTTAGTGTTTAAATTTAGAAAAACTAATCTATTTTCAACGAAAAACTAAACATACGTTCCAGAAAGGCATCAGATTTGCGAAAATGACAAATATTCGTTTGACACGTTGCCAGATGTAAAATATTTTCGTAGTATCACTACATAGTATAAAACAAAGTCGCTTTCTCTGTCCCTTTGTATGCTTAAATCTTTAAAACTACGCACCGGATTTTGATGCGGTTTTTTTCAATAGATAGAGTGATTCAAGAGGAAGGTTTATATGTATAATAACATCCATTAAATAGTGGAGAAGTACTGTTATTTTTGAGGTTTCTAATGTGATGTCGTTAATTATCATATTTTTTCCGCTTACATTGCAAACGCAGGCTGAACCCTACGAGATTTATCAAAATAATGTACTAATTATTTGTACACATTGAAAAGGTCTACAGAAAACTCCGCGATGGTATATGTCTATCTCTCATGGATATCCCACAATAACATTTTTTTGTCATTTACTTTTTACGACAAGTAATGGCAAATTTTGAAGCGATTTTAACCAATACAGCATTAATCCTTATCCAATTAAATAGCTTAAATACATTGTTGATTTAATATAGATCTATATGGTCCTTTACAGCACAAGATTTAAATGAATATTTTCGAAGATATTACAGATTTAAAATTGCGGGAAGTAGCGCTTGCGGCGGTACTGGCCGACCGGGGCGGCGGCAGCGTGCCTATAAATAGCGCGTCGGAGGCCGATGTAATAATTGTTGTAAAAATAAAATAAATAGTCACAGTTTTTCTGTAGTGTATTTAGTATCAGCATTGCACCTGTGCGAAGCCGGGGCGGGTCGCTAGTATACTATAAAATTTGTCCATCTCAGTCAACAACATAGTTTACTTTTTGTAATCTTTTATACAGTGTCAGGGAAAAATTAATCTTAACCACCCAAAATTTGTAAAACTAAAATTAATCTGAACTAACCTAAATTGACCTAGACTTATACTTTCGTAATATAAACTATAAAATTTATCCATTACAGTTAACAAAATACTTTAATTTTTGTAATTTACAAAAAAGGGTTAAATTATTTTTAACCACCTAAAGTTTTTGGTCAGTTTTGGTTAGTGCAGGTTTAGCTTAGTTTAGCTAAGTTTGGGAAACTAAAACTAACCTGAATTAACCTAGATTTATTAATTAAAAATGTTCTTGTCCAGCAGAGACCACTTAAAGGCGTACCAATTTGTGAAAGGAAAGAATATATGTGAATTTCACAGAAATCGTATTAATCTGGCAACAGCGCTAATTTTTCGAGTTTTAGGAACGAGTCACACCACTATTTAATGACGGAAGCCATTTTGTTTTTGATCATTTTCTTGATTTTGGTGGTTAAAATTTCAGTATTCAGTATTTATTTTATTAATCGTTTAATAATGAACTCTAAATTATTTTTTTTCCAGTATAATAACGTATTAAAATATTGTTCAAGTCCAGTCCTGTCCCCTAACCTACTGCGCAAATACACTATAGTCCCATTAAGAGGAGTACAGCTTTACATGTCAGACCGAATTTATTTTAGGGTATTCTCCTTCCTTTTACCCCCTCCAATTTCCTTGGTCCGTACAGACGGACAATGATTTCAATTTTACCTACTTACCCTCAGTGCTTCCATGACCACTTGTGTTAGCCTGCCACGTCTCAAGATATGTGTGTCTAAGCTTCTGCTTTCTATGACTTCATCATTTGAGATTTTCTTTCCTCAACTAATTTTCAACATTCTCAAACAAAAGTTATGAGTAATAATTTGTCTGATTTTCTTAAAATAATATATTTATTTTAAAAGGGGCTTTAAGTTGAATAATTGATTGAATAATATAGCAAGGTATGGTAAGAAGCACTGCAGAACCGCTCATCTCCAATAACGAATTTGTTATTATGCGTTTAATGGTGCTGTGTTTAAGGGCAGGTCTAGTCCACAAGACCTTGTTTAGTACCAGCCCGTATCTCTCATGTTTAGCTTTATTATATCAAAGATTTAGTACAGTATCTAGGGTTGTTTTCGTACGTCGTGGTACTTATCTTAGCTTTGACCATCAATGGAGCTTGAGGGTTTTATGGGTCGTACCATAACTATGTACGACCAGCCCACAATGTGAACTTTTAATTATTCTTTTTTTCTGTAATTTTGGTTATAATTTTCGGCACGTGTGAGTTCTCGCATTGATTCTAGGTATTTGGAGTCCAGACTCATCTGCAATTGTGTATCAAATAGAGTTGATCATTTTAACTCGTCGAGTTGTCTTCTTTATTGAAGGATTTAAGTAAGGATTTTCAGGATTTAGTCTAGGGTGATCCTGGGTGCAGCATTCCTTCACTATAATCAGAAGTACCAGTATGAGTTCCGCGAATGTGAGGTCATGATGAGTATAACTAGATCATTAGCATATAACTGGCTTTAGGTAAGTAATTTATTCGTTGGTATTATGAGTAATTAATTTATTACTCAGTAGTTTCAACTAAACTTAAAACTGCAATTTTAAGTAAAAAGAGGGTGCTCTAAATTAAGAACAGAGAGAAATTAATTTGGTTCTTTAAGAGCGATGATAAGCTACTCTGTAGCAATTTCCTTAGTGAAGCTTCTCAGTTGTGTAAAGCCGATGGTCTCACATATCTTTGTACAATTGGGTTGATATATAAAGCAGATAAGTACGAGAGGTTGCCTACGTTCCGCAAAGAACATGCCATGAAGAAGTCGGTGTCAGAAGTGGTCAAATCCATATTATGGAGGAGAAAACTTCAGAGTTATGTTTTAGTATTTTATCTTCGTAACTATAATTACTTACTTGAAGGTCATAGACAATGATGTTTCTTGCGAAGTAGTAGACATCTGTTGGACTTCCATTGTCTTTATTTTTGTTGAATATCGCGACGTTTCGGCTAGTAGTTATCTCTAGCCGTTTTTCAAGTGAAACTGAAAACGGCTAGAGATAACTACTAGCCGAAACGTCGTGATATTCAACAAAAATAACGACAATGGAAGTCCAACAGATATCTACTACTTCACAAGTATAATTACTTACTGATGAAGCCACCCATGGTGCAATTTAAAATTACAAAAATATCATTCTGTAAAACAAAATAAAACACATCATAATTTTTTATTGTTTTATTTTCCCATAATTATATACAACTAAGGAATAAATTAAACTTTTAGCCTCTTGTAGAATATAAGTGAGCAAATTATCAGGCAGTTTATGAAAAAAAAAAATAACAATAATAATAATAATTATAATAATGTGTCGAGTAATTAGCACACAAAAAATATTACTTGTTTCGGAACAAAGAAAATATAAATAATGGTTGCAAATATTTTGCGCTCTTTGTGATTAAGTAATATTATTTCTACATTTGTAATTTTGCTTTTGGGTAATATGACGAGACATTCTTTTAAGTTTTTACAAACGACCGCTAGGTGGAGCTATTGAGATATGTCCCATTTTATTTACCAGTTCTTATAAAATTATACAGGATACAAAAAACGATCCTGTTTAAATTCGAAAATTATAAATTTAGGTAGTTCATCGGCAACCCGAATTTCTATATATTTTCTTTAAACTTGAAGGATTCACTGTTGATATAATTTTCCGTAAGTCTGCTAAATTTTAGACACCCTCTCCATCTCATAGTCGAGATAATCAAAATAAAAAAATGTAACACTTAATATGAGCCATATAAGAAGAATCATACTGTGAAATAATCATACATAACTTAAAAACTTTTCTATATATTTTTCTAAAAAACGAAAATATGAAGTATAATATTATCAGGCATAAGATACTATGAGATGGAGATGCTCAGCCATGCCCTTAATTCACAATCATCGCTTGAAACTCATACTAGAATGAATAACGTGCGGAAGCATTTTTTACTGATGTTGCACAAAATGTGATTTATTATCTATTGAGTCTATGTGGTATTGGCAGTGTTGCCGAATCGTCACCTCGGTATTCACACATGATTCGCTCGCGAGAGACTGTATAGTCCGCGCCAAAATTTCAGGATAAAAATATGGGTCGTGTAGTACGAGAGTTGCACGTGACCCTTTTGATAAAGTTCACATCCGATGAACTACCTTAACAGATGTTACGCTGGCAAATAGGGTTGACGTAAGTTAAAAGAATTGGAGGAATTAAAAAAAATGCTTGTGTGTCTTGTGTGCCGAGGGTTTCGTAGCGATAATTAACCACTATATTTAGCTTGCAAATAATATAACTGCGCTTTCTAATTTCGAATATGAGAGTACGGAGTTTCACTGAAACGTATATATATATATATATATATATATATATATATATATATATATATATATATATATATATATATATATATATACAGGGTATCCCACGACGAATTGCCACGATCATTTCCTTCGGAAAATTTTTAAAATTTAGCAGTTTATTAAAGACCATGGGAAAAAATATTTTTCAAAATGGTGGTACTTCTGGTTACGTCGGAAGATGATGCTTTCTTGCTTATTTTGAATGTAACACCTTATATGTTTTAACGCTTTTTTCAAGTTAATATTTAATGTTGGTTTCTGATCGCCCTGTATTTATTTATTATCAAAATATCGACTCAGTCTACTAAAGTGGATTTCCTTCTAGAAGAATACCAACCACAATCAAATCATGCGCGGACCCAAAGGAGGGGCGGTGAGTGCGATCGCCCCCCTCCCCCTCAAGAGCTTTGAGTTCAGGAAAATAAACCCGATTCTGTCTCTTATACTAGGAATATGTATGCTGCTGACATTTTTTCCTCCATCGAAAATTTTTTTTTCCTGCGATCGCGCCCCCCCCCCCCCCCTCTCAAGAGGTTTGAGTTCAGGAAGACAGACCCGATTGTGCCTCTTATACTAGGTGTGTGTATGTTGCTGACATGTCTTTCACGTCGACAGTTTGTTTTTTCTTGCGATCGCCCCCCCCCCCCCCCCAAGAGCTTTGAGTTCAGGAAAAAACACCCGATTCAGCCTCTTATACTGGAAATATGCTGTTGGCATCTCCTCCGTTGACAACTTATTTTCTCTTGCGATTGCCCTCCCCCTCCCCCAAGAGCTTAGAATTCAGATCATAAGACCCGAACCAGACTTTTTCATTAGAAATGGGAATGTTGCTAGCGTCTCATTCCCCCCCCCCCTCCCCCTCCCAAAGAGATGAGCTTGATCCGACCCTAAATGAAATAATACAGCCTTTCATATAAGAGAAATTGATAGTTATGTTTAAGCCTGCAAAATCTATTTTTGACAGTGTTTTTCTGCCACTCATGCAGAGCAGATCTACCGATATGACCATGTCGTGAAGAGCGTTGCGTCTCACTGTCGTGGCAGATGGGCTGTCGAGGTGGAACCCCATGTTAGGCACCGAGACGGCCGTCTCTACAAGCCAGATCTGGTTATCCATAAGACTGATGGTCACACTGTCGTCTGTGATGTCTAGGTTTCATGGGAGGGAGTGCAAGGCCTAGGCATGGCTTGGGACCGAAAACAACAAGTCTATGGTAATGCACACTTCGTCGAGGCAGTCTCTGAGCGCTGGCCCTCAAGAACTTTCCTCTTCTTGCCCCTCGCTATCTGAGCTCGAGGCATATGGCCTCGTTGCAATGTTCCCACAGTTCAGGCGCTGGGGCTACACACGGAGTTCAAGATGAGCTGCGTCCTGAAGTGGAGATCAAGCATTCACGCAAAATTTATGAGGAGAGTTCGGGGTGCCGCGCGAGGTCCTCCTAGGCATGTGATTGCGAGGAACCCTGTCGCAAGACAGTATATTCCACGTGGAAATAGAGATCGTAGATCTGAGATCACTAGACCTGACACCCAGCACGGTTTCCCATAGCTAGTGAACGGCTACGTGCTCCGCACGAAAAGAACGGCCTTAGTTCCAATGCCGTACAAGTCGGAAGGTTTTTACTTAAAATATGTCAAAAAAAGGTTCAGGTTATGCATAAAATATATTTATAATTTTGCTTAGAATCACAAAATGAAAAGTAGACAGAGTGTTCGATTTAAATTAAGCAAGAAAACATCAACCTCCGGTATTAATGGAAGTGCCACCATCTTAAAAATGTTTTAGCCAAATTGCCCCTCTTGACTGTCAAATTAAAAAAAAAATCCGAATTCTATTTTCCGAGAAATCTGAAGGTCGTCGTGAGACACCCTGTATATATTATATCAGTGAAACTCATCCTTTATGAAAAACGAAGACAACAGAGTAAAAAATGAACCAAAAAAGAAATTTTAGAGTTATTTGGATAAATAATTCAACAAAACAGTGGGGAAAATGTAAAACTCTTTTACAGATCTTTAAAAGAACCAAAGAAAATACTTTCGTCAATGAAAGAACTAAGGAATATTAAAGAAATAAGCAACATACAAGCAGGGTCTGATTTAAATAAGCGCGCTTGCTCAGGACTCCCACAAACTTGAATAATTATTATTTGTATTAAAATAACATATTTACTGTTAAATAAATTATTTTTTGATACTCTTTGATACTTTTTAAGTTTTCAACTCCTTAAGAGGGTGCTTCTTACGTAATTTATGCTCGGGGCCCCAAAATCTTTAAATCCGGCCCTAGATACGAGAAAATATTAAAACTAAAAACTAAATACCCAGATAGCACAAGATTTCCATTGGATATCCAGAATACGTACATATAATGTCCTGTATGTCCATGGACCGTTTATGGATGTCCATTAGATGTGATGACCTGTAATCTATATGGACGTCCATATCTGGATGTCCAGTGTAAGTCCATCAGACGTCCATTAATTAAATTTCGGGTTGTCGGTAAAATCGGATACTGTAATATCGGCCTGCAGAATTGTCATTTCTTAACTCGCCGGCCCGCCATGATCACAAAATATCCCTTCAGATATTTTGTGCCCATTATTGTGTTGACGTCGAGCTAAAAAGACCTTTGGAATTTTAGTTGAGCTAAAATCAAATGTGCTTTTTATTTGAAGAAGATGCCACCGTTAAAGGTAAGTATAGTTATTTCTAATTTAATTTTTTTTAATTATACCAAAAATTACCGAACGAAACTACAGACATGCCCGACGAAAAGCTGATAATTTAGTATCAAACTCGCACAAATTTGAAAGTGAACAAAATATTCAGTATCAAAACACGTATGTTAAAATACAGCTTTTGTAGATATACTTTTTCATACAATCACTTATTTAAATGGAAATTACTACAAATAAGTGCAAATATTTTGATAGGCCACTGAATTTTGTATCTTGTTGGTTAAAATGGAGCACAGATAGAGTTGTAAATTTGTGTAATAATAAAATTGTAAATTTTAGAGAAAATTCTCTCTGACAAAGTCATTATTGAGTAATCAGTCTAATAAGATTGCTGGCATTAATAAATGTTATCAAAATTTATAATGGAATAAAAGCTATAGCAAATTTGAATAATTATATTAATTTTTTTATGACTATTTTGGATTAAACGCTAGTAAAAGTTTACATTGATGTGTATTTTTGTGCAGTATAATTGTTTAAAAATATATATAATAAAGTTTTGACAGTTCGACTCTAGGTTTAGACTTATAATTTAATTTATTTTAATTATTTTTTAGATGAATTTTCCACAGATTGGTCCAAATAAAATTCCTATGTGAAAGCCAATTTGTACCAAATTAGAGAGGATATTCAGGTAATCTTAAATAGGAAAAAAACAACAAGTATCTACAAAGAATTTTCTGCAGGAGTTCAACTATCCTTTTACTTAAGAAAATAATCAGCTGCCTCAAGTCACATAAGATCTTCAGGACAATTTAAACTTCAAAGATGCAGTAAGTTTATTACACTTCTCCTGAAATAAAAGCTGAAACTTATTCGAGTAATGCTTCTTTATGTGTATGAGTCTATTGATAAAAAAAAACTTAATTTACAGGATTATTTTATATATATTTTTTTACTTTGATTCATAAAGTCAAAAATATTCTTAGGTTAGCATATGTGGAATTAACGTTTAATTATCTCAATAAAGTAATATAATTTTAGGTTTTACGATTAGCGAAAATTGGAGGAAATTATACCTATTAACTTATTAAAAGATATTTTATTGTAACAATGACAGATAGCCTTTCCAAGAATTATACATATGATGGAACAGTAAAGTGCCCTTTAAAGAAGTTATGTTCACTATTTGTAGGTAAGTTACCACTTAAATATAAAAATTTGATGAAAAAAATCTCTCTGTTTTATTTGTCATACTCGTAAATAATAAGAACAAATTAGGTGTCAGATTTCACACGTTGAACTCTAGATCCTCTTGTTCTGATAATACCCAGACAAAAAGTGTGCTAAAATTTTTTTTCTGGCCTGTTGGTTTAAGCACTCTAAGCAATAACGATGCATTTGGTTTTATTTATATATATATATATATATATATATATATATATATATATATATATATATATATATAGAGAGAGAGAGAGAGAGAGAGAGAGAGAGATATTTAACGTTAAACCTTATTAATTTTCAGCTGCGGTAGAAGAATGGGGGGCCGATAAAAAACAGCCGAAGACGAGATTAGACAATGGCAGAAGAGATTAAACGACAGAAATAAATCTAGAAAAAAATAATTATTGTAACAATAAAAAGTCTTTATTTAAATAATTGGTATATTTTCTATTATCCAATTGAAATTGTACCTATTACTATGGAACCAGATAACTTATTCATAGCGATCCTTCTACAGCTTGAACAATTTAAATCAATTGAAGCTATATTTTGTAGCACTTGCAATTCGATTAATTATAAAATTTTATATTCTTATATAGTATTGTATTAAAAACTTGACAATTGTAATCAATAAGTGTAATATGTGGATCCAGTTCCTGTTACCTGGTTCGCTAATGTAATTTATATCTGTTTAATTTTTGGGACTAATAGGGCCATCTATGGTTACTTGTTATCGACGTTTTGATGACATGAGTGGTCTGTGTCTTCAGAAGTGCAGATTAATTAGGTACTGTAAGCTCTCGGACCCTAAGCAAATTCTGAAAATATCTACCATTCACGTTACCGGAACGTCAAGAAGAGGGAACCATACATTATGACCTATTTATCCAAAAAGCACGATACCATCGGATAATATGTCCACAATCGGGTCAAGAATGTACAATATATGGACATCCAAAATTAGTCCTATTAATATCCAAAAATGATCCATACTTGGACAATATATGTAATCCAAAGAGACGTCCATGAGTGGGACAAACGTATAGTCTAGTGGATATCCATAGGATGTTGGTGGACAAATTCTGGACATCCCATGGATACCCAGTATGTCCAGCTTTGGATAAACGATGGATATCCAGTGGACTGAAGTGTGCTATTTGGGTATATCCTTTTAATTGAAGGGCACTGCAATTTTGACGTTATAGCGCAACTAAAATATAGGTTAGTAGAATTTTATAAGAAATAAAAAGTAAAAGTAAATTAACATACGTTTATAAAAAACACTGGCAGTAAATCTGGTCACGATACACTTTTATTTACATTTCTATAAATACTGCAAGTACATGTTAGCAGTGACAAAAAGGAAATAGAATAAATTATTACACTATAAAAAGAAACAGTAATACGTAACTAAGAAACTAAAACATCCTAATCTAAATAAAGGTTCCAAAAAAATAAATATTGTTTTGGCACCCACACGCGTAAAATGTTTATTTACAAAAATAAATTAAATGTAAAGATTAAAATAAATGATTATAAATTTATTGTATAATGTTTTTAGTGTAAAGGTGTCCGTCCACTACACCGGATTGTGTCATGGCCGTTACCGTACCGACAGTTGTATGAAGTTATTTGAGATACTGTTCACAGATGGTGTTAAAATGCATTTACGTTTCGCTTATGTTCGTCGTACTGTTCGATGTAGTGGCTGGAGATTTAGGTTTTAAGGGGTGATATAGTATTGAGTTATGAACATTGAATTTAAAATTAAAATTGATGCTTACTAAAAAAACGATATCAAGAATTGAAAGTCATGGTTCTTGGGTTTAGATCGTGTCAAATTGGAATTATTATCCGACGTTTCGCCTACGATTGCACGGGGCATCTTCAGAGATCTTTACTCGTGGAGTAAAGATTCCTGAAGATGCCTCGTGCAATCGTAGGCGAAACGTCGGATAATAGTTCCAATTTGACACGGTCTAAACCTAAGAACCATAGTTTTCAACTTGACCAAAGCGTTTTTGAGACATTTGCAAATGATGCTAGAAATTCTTATTGTTGTTTTGTTTTGACAAACAGTTTATTTATATTAAGAAAATATAATCCTGGTATTGAATCATTATTGCCAAGTTGTAATAAGCCATGAAAATGTATATTTAGAATTTTTTGGGATATTTTATTATAAAAATAAGGTTAACCTGACTTATTTATTTCTATATCATCCCAGTCTTTCATAATATTTGCCATATAATAATACACTTTATAAAGTTCATAAAAATCATATTTTCTTACTGAGCAAATAAAGATGTAAATGATCTTTGGCTCTATAATTTTTAATTTTAATTTGAGGTGTTAAAAATTGTGGGTTTTTAGTACGTAAATAGAGATTTGAAAGATTGATCCACATATATATATATATATATATATATATATATATATATATATATATATATATATATATATACCGTGTGTGTGCTGAGTCCTTCTCAGGACTGTAAGGCAGCTGACGTTTCGGTAAAATTTCATTCACCATTTTCAAAGTTCACCGTATGGCGTCTGTGAGGTTGACGCTTGCGACTTGGGGTGCTGTCGGACCCCTGTGTACGTGGCAAACGTTCATTGGGTTAATGGTTCTGGACAATCAGATTGCGAGCTCTGCTGCGTGTCACCAGCCCTGTTGCCAGTTTTGAGGGTCACGTTGCCGAATTGTGATCAGTTTCTTTATTATCTACTACTGGTTTATGTTTCTGTTAGCATCAACCAGTAATAGGTAGTAAAGAAACTGCCTATACCTTGGCAATACGATCCCAAACATTGGCAACAGGGCCACTGACACGCAGCAGAGCTGGCAACCTGATTGACGAGCAGGGTTACCAGACCTAAGGAAATTTCCCTAAATCTAGGGAATTTTGCGACCTATAGGGACAAAAGAAATTATATGTCTATTATGGGAAATTTTTAAATAAGACAATTTTTTAATGGATCTGACCAATCAGATTGTGTGTCATCGGCCCTGTTGCCAGTATTGAGGGTCGTGTTGCCGAGTTGTAATCCGTTTCTTTACTATCTACTACTGGTTGATGTTTTTGTAAGCATCAACCAGTAGTAGGTAGTAAAGAAACGGACTATACCTTGGCAATACGATCCTAAACATTGGCAACAGGGCCATTGATACGCAGCAGGGCTGGCAACCTGATTGACCAGCAGGGTTGCCAGACCTAAGGAAATTTCCCTAAATCTAGGGAATTTTGCTACCTATTGGACAAAAGAAATTATGTGTCTATTATGGGGAATTTTTAAATAAGATAAAATTTTTGTAATTATTACATAAAAACTAATAAATAATGTTTTTTTTACGCGTTGACATACAAAACAGCTTACAAATCTTGAGCATAGTTGTACAGTGAGTGAATGAGATTTCACCGAAACATCAGGTACCTTACAGTCCTGAGAAAGACACATGGGATACCCGAAAGCCTTCGATTTCATATATGAAATTTTACGAAGATGGAGAGAAACTCTGACAAAAATAAATTGCCTTTTTATTACAAACTGAGGAAACCAAAAGATTGCAATTAAAACTTTTGTAATTCTGATCCGATTTTAAATAATTTGCACACTAAAAACCCCAAATATGCGTTTAGTACAAACATAAAACTACACTCTACACAAATCTACTTTTTGTTTTGAAGTTACGTTGTGTTAAATAATTTTAAAAATTTTTGACCCCCAAAACAAGTACTTACTTTATACCCACAACCAAAAATAAATATTCCTAATTTATCTTTTAAACTATCTTGCTTATTCTAGATTCTAAAAACAATAAAAATTTAAAGTAACAATATCAAAAATATATATGTTGAGCAAGAAAAAAATATTTTATTGTAAAGCCTTCTTCGTCGAGTTGAGCTCACCGCATATATTTTTATCTACAAAACTGAAAGAGCTAAAGGAGAAATTACATATAAAGTTATCTCTAGGTACGATAAATCCACTATATAACATATTATGAAATTTTTTAATAGTGACATTTAAAAGGCACCTTGTTCACAATGCAAGAAAGATTGCGTTGTTTAATATTGTCAAAATAAAAAAGAACATTTAGGTTTGTCATCTGTATTAATCATTTTTGCTAATTATTTTAGCATCTGAGATATGGATTCGTTAAAACCATACTGTATTTGCACTAGAAACTGTGTTAGTTCAGGTTATTTCATGTTAATTCTCAAGAGATATAACTTGAAATGGTAATAAATAACATTAAAATGCTTTGAGTATAAGATTATTTCATTGTGAACTCATTTGAAGTAATGATGCTTCGGTTTAAAATGGCTTGAACTAACATCAAAGTTGCGTAGAACTTTGTTTATTGAACATCTACCTCATCTGAAGGGTTGTTGAAATAACAACAAAACTGAAACGGTAATGAAATAACATTATACTGCTTTCAAGGTTTGTGTTACAACACCAATCTTTTTTAAAGTGTAAATGAAATAACACCAAAACTGAAAGAATAATAAATTTACAACAATTAACAAAACAGGTTAAGTTTTGAATATAAAGCCATATTGTTGTTGTACTCGTTTGATGTGAAAAATTGTTTGAATTAACACCGCCTTGATTTGGATTACAAATAGTTTTATTGCCCGATAGAACTTCGAATTAATTGAACACCTATCTCTTCGGATGTGGTTTTGAAATAACAGCAAAACTAAAATGGTAGTAAATTAACATTAAACTGCTCAGAATATAAAACCGTTTTGTTGTTGTACTCATTTGATGTTGTTTAATTATTACTCCGATTTAAAATGGCTTGAACTAACATGAATCAAAAATAACTTTATTCTTGGACAAAACTTTGGATTCTGGCAAATTGAATGCCTCATCTGAAGTGATATTGAAATAACACGAAAATTGAAAAAGTATTTAGTTAACAATAAACTGATCTGAATATAGAATAATTTTGTTGCTGTTATTACTCCAGTGCAAAATAGTTTGAACTAACACTATAACGATTTTAATTAAACCTCTATCTCTTCTAAAATGGTGTCAAAATAATATCGAAACTGAATTGGCAAAGAATGTTGGCACTGAACTACTTTAATATTGATTAAATATGTAAAATGGTTTGAACTAACACAAATTTGCTTTGAAAAAAAAATTTCGTTGTTTCACCGAAATTTGTGTTAATTAAACACTTTTTGAAGTGGTGTTGAATTAACATTAAAATTGAAATAATTTGTTTTGAATACAAAACCATTTTGTTATTGAGCTCATTGGATGTTGATTAAACACTGTTTCCCGGTGTTAAGTGGTTTTGAACTAGCACCAGATTGATTTGAAATAAAAATAATTTTGATGTTGGATAGATTAGGCACAGATCAACTCGAAAAGCAACAAAACATTTCTTTTTAACTGATCATTATTAAAATTTCTATAAACAAATATTAGCACGCATTTTACTTAAACACTACACTATTCTTATACTAAACCCAAAATATGTTTTAAAGGTCAAAAATCTAGCAATAAATATGATAATATATACAAATATGTCTTTCCTGCAATTAAATACATCTTATCTACAATTCACTCTCTATGTGGCATGACTCTGCGAGTTTTTTGTAATATTGAGTTAAACAGGACAAAATAGCAGTTATATAGGGTCAGAGACTATTACAAAACGTAAAAAATATATATGACCAATAAAAATGTATTTAGGTGTGGTTCAACTTTGTAATTAAACATAATATTTTGTCCAGGATTCAAAGTCACAGAGTCATTAAGTTTACATAGTCTATATTGCAATGATGCCCGTGAATTTTTCACTGCGTAACGTGCTTGGCTTCACCTACGAAAACAGACCCTTATAGAAGCGCCGTTCTTGTGCGTTTATTTGGGTTCCGAGCAACGCTCACTGTTTTGATGCTCTAATGATCTCTATTGCACGCTGCCCCCCATCACAAGGATCTCTCTTCCACAGTTCCTCCTCACCACAAGTTCCCTTTCCAGATGATCAAGCGAAAGAGCTCTTGCTACCTTATTCCCGTGCATTCATGGATGAGTCGTCATCCACTTTAGCAAACATTTTGCCGTTGTATATGGCATAAGTTCGAATCCCATCTGGTGCATTTTTTTATATAAAAAATATTTGCGCAAGAAAAATAGAATTATTACTCTTAATTGAAAAAAAAAATAAAAATCTTTGTACATACCTTAAAATTATATATATATATATATATATATATATATATATATATATATATATATATATATATATATATATATATATATATATATATATGTCAAGCTTTCAAAGATTTATTTATCTCTGCTTCAGGACATTGACATTACAATTGTTAATTAAACAGTTAGAGTATTAACTTAACTTATAATTATTAATTAACTCACAATGTGGTTTGAATATTAAACAAGTACACGTTTAAAAAACAGGGAAAGCCCAAATTAACACTTTTAACTGTATTTAGAAGCACAATTTGATGGAATTGTAAAAATTCATTGAAATTCTAGAAAGTTCGAAAACAGTCAAACATCCTACTTGACTATTCCACCATTTTATAGTGTCACCTGTCATAAGTCAACCGGGAAGTGTAGTGGGTAGTGTAAGTAGAGAAGGAAAATACGGATCCGTAAACAGTGGCGTAGTCAAGCAAAAGATTTAGCAAAAATAGAAAAATAAAGTTAAGAAATTACTTGTTTGATATTTTTTAAATAATATAAGAGAATTTAATAGAAAACCTATTCATCTGGAGATGGACTGTCCAGGAGGCTTAAATACTTTTCTTTTTCCAACTTTAAAATAAAATTGTAAATGGCACTTAAACCTTCGGTGTCATTTTTTTTATTCGTGTTGTTACTTTCTTGGTTAATGTGCACCATTTCAAGGAAGAGCCTTTTGCGATAAGCAGGAACAGATTCCAGAATCTCAGTGCCATCCCAGTTAATATTGTGATCTCGATTAACTGGGATGACATTGAGATTCTGGAAAAAGTTCCTGCCAATCACAAAAGGCTCTTCCTTGAAATGGTGCACATTAACCAAGAAAGTAACACCACGAATAAAAAAAGTGATAGTGAGGGTCTGAGTGTCATTTACAGTTATATTTTAAAGTTGGACAAAGAAACGTATTTGAGCATCCTGGACGTCCATCTCCAGATGTACCTACTTCTAGTCATGGTTGCAATTCTTACTCTATCTCATTATCTAAAATAATGCCTAAAGACGTTGAGAAAGTCTGTAAAAAATTCTCCGCGGGTCCCGATTCCATTCCTTCGTTTGTCGTAAGGGATTGTGCTTCAGCGTTTGCTGAGCCTTTGTAATTTTTAATTTATGCATTCAGAAATGTATTTTTCCTGATCTATGGAAGGAATCAAAAATCTGCCCGGTTTTTAAAAAGGATGACAGAACCAGGATCGAAAATTGTGCAATTTTGAAAAGGTATTTGAGCGGGTTCTTCAGGAACAAATATCCTTTTACATAGCGCCTCTTGAGATCGATCAGCAGCATGGTTTTGCTTCTGAAAGCGTGGCCAATCTTTGTATTATTACGCAGTATGTCTCAGAGCATATTGATTCTGACACTCAGGCCGATGTCCTTCACAGATTTTTTCAAAGCGTTTGATTGACTTGATCATGGTACTTTACTTTCCAAATTGTCGGACTCTGGTTTTAATGACAATCTTATTAGATTTTTCGAAAGTTACTTATTAAACCGCTCTCACTATGTTGAAGATCGTGTTCATAGATCTGGTAATCTTGTAGTAACGTCAGGTGTTCCCCAAGGATCTGTTTTGGGTCCCTTACTTTTTAATGTTTTTATTAACGATATCACATGTGGGTTGAATAACAGCTGCCTACTTTATGCAGATGATTTAAAGATATTTCGGGTTCCTACATTCAGAGGCAGTTTGTTTTTTAGACACCAAGTTTTTAATTTAATGAGATCCAGTTCAAGGCTGAAGCAATCACCAGGATTCAGTAATCCTGGCGATTGCTTGAGCCTTGAACTGGATCTAATAAAATTAAATACTTGGTGTCTAAAAAACAAACTGTCTATGAACGTAGACAAGTGCAATGTTATGTCATTCTCAAGAAGTAGAATGCCTCTGCCAACGGTGCTTTTCTAAGGCAAGTTAACTGTATTAAGAACCTGGGAGTCACGTTTGACTGCAGACTCACATTTGTCAATCATATTAAGTATCAAGATCTTACCAAACGCTGGGCTTTTGCTCCAGGTCATAAGCACGTTATATTATTCTCTTGTACGAAGCGGATTGGAATATGCCTCAGTTATCTGGCATCTGTATTACGATATACTCTCTGATAAATTAGAAAAAATTCAGTATCGTTTCTTAAGATTCTTAAGCTTTTAAATCGGATGGATTTTATCCACTGCCTACTACACCCCGCGAAAACCTATTAACAAGATTTAATTTCACAACTTTGGAGAAGCTCAATAACGGGGTTCGTGTATTTTCTTCTCTATTCTGAGCCGCTGCGATCCAGTTTGTTGCTATTCTTTTGAGGTTGTCAGTCCATCTGGTCGATGGTCGTCCCTGACTGCGTTTGTCCGCTCTCAGTCGCCATTCCAAAACTCTTTTCGTCCATCTGTTGTCTCTTATTCTAGCCATATGTCCGGTACATCTCCACTTTAACCTTGCAATGCGCACAATGACATCATCTACCCCCGTTTCCTCCTACCTTCCTCGTTTCGGACCCGATCTCTCAGAGACACCCCCAGCATGGATCTCTCCATTCTGCGTTGTGTTATTTGCAGTTTCTTAGCAGATGTTTTCGTCAATGTTAGTGTCTCCGCTCCATATGTTAAGACTGGGAAAACGCATTGGTTAAAGGCTTTCCGTTTCAGGTTTATGGGTATATCTCTCTTGAATATGTCCCTGAGTTTTCCATAAGCAGCCCATCCCAAAGATATTCGTTTGGATAGCTCACAAGTCTGGTTGTCCCTGCCAATCCGAACTGCGTGACCAAGGTAGTTACATTTCTCGGTAATTTCGATGATTTCATTTTCTATTTTTATAGGCTCGCTTGGTACTAAATTTGTCATCTTGTTGGTTTTGTTATAATTTATCTTCAGACCTGCTCTTTGTGTTGCCTGTTGTAGTTCTTCTAGCATTTCTCTGACTTCTTGTACATCGTCTGATATTAGGACTATATCGTCAGCGAATCTAAGATGACTCAATCTTTCCCCATCTTTAATAATGCCTTTCTCTTCCCAATCTAAAGCTTTAAATGCATGTTCTAGCACTGTCATAAACAGTTTTGGGGATATTGTATCTCCCTGTCGCATTTCTCTTCTTATTTTTATTTTCTTCGTCATGGTGTGTAAGTTAATTGTTGTTGTTGCGTTTTTATAAATATTGTAGATGATGTTGGAATATCTTTGGTCTACCCAGCATTCTTTTAATGCTCTTAAAATTGACACCAACTCCACGGTATCGAAAGCCTTATGAAAGTCGACGAAGACAAGGTTTAGTGGTCGGTTGTATTCTACAGTTTGTTCAATAAGTGTTTTGATACATTGCAAATTATCATTTGTCCCATAGCTCGAGCGAAACCCAGCTTGTTCTCTAGGCTGGTAAAGATCCAGTTTCTTCTCTAGTCTGTTGGTAATTATGCGAGTGTAAAGTTTATATAGGTGACTCAGGAGGCTGACGGGTCTATAGTTCGCAAGGCTGGTTCCGTCGCCCTCTTTGTGAATGAGGATCGTAATAGAGTTATTCCATTGGGCCGGAATAATTTGATTTTCAAGGCATAAATTGAATAATCTTTTAGTTTTTTCGATAAGAGCAGGACCCCCACATTTTATAGACTCTATTACTATTCCATCGTCTCCCAGTGCTCTGTTGTTTTTCATTCTCTTCAAAGCGTAGTTAATTTCTTCAATTGAGATTTCTGGCATATCTTCGGAGCCCTGATTTGTGATTCTTAGTGTTTCGTGTTCGTCGAATTTACAATCATCTGTGATTAATTTATAGGTTATGTTATACTTATTGTATTGTCTGTATTATGTATATAACTTTAGGATTTATGTAACGCGGTTCTTTTTCTGCCTAATAATAGGGACTCTGGTCCTGTAGGGCAGCATGTTTTTAAAAAATAATTTTGTGTCTATCGAGATTCGAACCTACACAACATAAAATGCAAAATATGATTTCACAACACTCCCAACCCGTCGGTCACGAGAATATTTAATATAAATAGTGCATTTCTCACATAGTTGGAGAAATATATCTTGCGCCATCTGTTTTGCGGGTACCAAAACTGATCTTTGTAAATATTGGTTCCCACGACAGGTGTCGCTTTCTAACCAAGAACGGCGCTTCTATAAGGAAACTATATTCGTTGGTGGCGTTAAGAGAACCAAGATACTGATCTAATGATATAGTCGGTTGGAGTATCTTTGCATCTCGACCACTATCGTGCGACTTCGAGGTTAGTTCGGCTGAAACTAAACGATTTGTACCTTAATTCCGTTAACATAATTTTCTATTTAAAATATGAAAAATTAGCACAGCTAAATCTCATAAAGACATAAAATACTAAAGACATTTGCACGTTACCAAGGACCAAATTAAAAGATTTACTCTACATTATAAAACCTTAATCAAAGTTAGATTTTACCATCTAATGTGCTTACAATGTATACCAGGTGTCCCGAAAAGCAACTTTTTCGGAACACCCTTTATAGTCTTTAATAATGACTTAAACAGACTTATTACACAGTCTACCATCAATTTTAGTTTTGCTTCTAGTAAAGTCTATGCATTTTAAGATTCAAATATATAAAAGAAAACTCACGAATTTTCCTAATGGACGTGTTGGAATTTTATATGAAAAATGTTTTTAAGGGTGGCTCCAGATGCTGGTTATCTCTTCAATGGCTTACACAAACCATAGTGAGTTTAATTTAATAATTATTGTAGCAAGACATAAGAATGTGAAAAGTTTGAGCTTCTATTCATCAGGAACCAACCTAGAAAACATTTCGAACACTAATATTACCAATATACTTCAAGAAATTATTGTTAAATTAATACTTTTTGTCAGTCTCTACTGCATATCGCTGCACCGTTTGAACTTGAAGCACTTATCGATAACGAAGTGTCCATGGTTCCATTCTGATCGGACAGATTGGAGTCCGTTCTTCTTAAATGCGTCGTTGATACCGTAGGCCTTAAAAGTTTTAAACCCATCCAGTTGGAAAATATGCTCATGGGGACTGAGCCGTTATGATGCTGTTGCTGCTGTTGGGTAGCTAGGTGTTCTTTTTGAAGTTGGTACC
Source organism: Diaprepes abbreviatus (assembly GCA_034092305.1). Classification (NCBI taxonomy): domain Eukaryota; kingdom Metazoa; phylum Arthropoda; class Insecta; order Coleoptera; family Curculionidae; genus Diaprepes; species Diaprepes abbreviatus. The sequence goes on from JASJET010000415.1 coordinate 359,675, forward strand.
TACAAGAAGAAGGAAATGAGTATAATGTACGGCAAAGAGTATATATACAGGGTGTCCGGGAAAATTTGGGAAACCACCCGGATATGAAAAGAACACGTAAAAGGAATATTACAAGCTTTTTAGTATAGTCCTCCTCTTCGGAGATATGGACTCCCAAAGAGTAACAATGGAATCAAGGTTTTTACTCATAATTATTGAACCACCAGGTATATTTCAATTTTTTTAAATATGATGTTTACCAGGTTCAACTCTCAAATTATTGTCCAAGAAAGTGTTGTGAATTACTCACAGCTGCAGGGACGGGCTAGCCGTGTCACTCATTACCCCACTTTTTTACGCCCTCTATGATTGGAACTTTGGACAACGTTTTTTACAGATACATCTTTGTTCCTATCAAATGTTCAACTTTCAACGTTATAATAAAAAAACATCGATCCAAAATTAGAGTTTACCTCTTTAGTTAAGAAAGTCTAATTCTGTGAATTGCAGTTCGACCTAGGTTCGCAAAAACTGCGCGTTTTATTTTATCGGTACAGTTGTTGTAAACGTTCACATCGCTGACAAATTGATTCTTTACTTGGATATTAATTTACTGCTTTTTGGATTCTTCAGCTTGTTTAAAAACCTAACTTTTAGCACGTGGACGTCGTTGAAACGCCATTTTAAATTTATGAAAGAATTTGATAACTGACAGTTGACGCCAAAGGTTCGTTTTAATAGGTAAAGTTTACAATGGCCAAAAACTGGTAATCGTTCTGGAGGCGGAGGTAAAAGTATTATGTTATTGCATGAACAGTGGATAAAGGATGGAGATTATGACATAAATTAGCCGTAGCTGTCACAGTGCAATACAATTTAGAAATCAAGAAAGGCAAACTCCTCATCCAATTGGACAAGTGTGATAATAACATTCAGAACAGTGACTAAACGATATCTGACTGAAAAGATTAAGCAGTGAGGGACCGATAATATATAACTAATTGCTACAACTAGAAAGCAATAGAAACCAATCTAGCTTTTAAAGCGGGCTTTTGGCGCCAACTGTCAGTTGACAGTTGGACAAGTGTGATAATAACATTCAGAACAGTGACTAAACGGTATCTGACTGAAAAGATTAAACAGTGAGGGACCGATAATATATAACTAGTTGCTACAACTAGAAAGCAATGGAAATCGGTCTAGCCTTTAAAACGGGCTTTTGGCGCCAACTGTTAGTTGACAGTTGGACAAGTGTGATAATAACATTCAGAACAGTGACTAAACGGTTTCTGACTGAAAAGACTGAACAGTGAGGGACCGATAATATATAACTAGTTGCTATAACTAGAAAGCAATGGAAATCGATCTAGCTTTTAAAACGGGCTTATGGCGTCAACTGTTTTAAAACGGGCTTTTGGCGCCAACTGTTAGTTCAGGTTAGTGTGATAATAACATTCAAAACAGTGACTAAACGGTATCTAGAAATAGACGGATTTTGTATTTCAGTGTATATTTTTAAATTATTACTATCGGCCAAGCGCTTCCGGTCTAATTTAGACCATTCTCAGGGCTCAGACCCTAGAAACAAGAGAATATGGTCAGCAAATAAGTTTACTCAGTACTCACCAACCACACTCACTCGTCAAAGGGCACACCTTAACCCTGCCACTTTGAGAACAGTCTCCAGTGTCTCTGTGCTACGCTGGCGACTGGAGACTGTTCTCAAACTGGCAGGGTTAAGGTGTGCCCTTTGACGAGTGAGTGTGGTTGGTAAGTACTGAGTAAACTTATTTGCTGACCATATTCTCTTGTTTCTAGGGTCTGAGCCCTGAGGATGGTCTAAATTAGACCGAAAGCGCTTGGCCGATAGTAATAATTTAAAAATATACACTGAAATACAAAATCTGTCTATTTCTTGATTTCTTCGGTGTACAACCTGTTAATAACTAGCTTTTAAAACGGGCTTTTAGCGCCAACTGTCAGTTGATAGTGGGACAAGTGTCATAATAACATTCAGAACAGTGACTAAACGGTATTTGACTGAAAAGATTGAACAGTGAGGGATCGATAAAATATAACTAATTTAAAACGGGTTTTTGGCGCCATCTGTCAGTTGACAGTTGGACAAGTGTGATAATAACAATCAGAGCCAGTGACTAAACGGTATCTATCGATAATATTTAATTAATTACTACAACTAGAAAGCAATGGAAATCGGTCTAGGTTTTAAAACGGACTTTTGGCGCCAACTGTCAGTTGATAGTTGAACAAGTGTGATAATAACATTCAGAACAGTGACTAAACGGTGTCTGACTGAAAAAATTGAACAGTGAGGGACAGATAATATATAACTAATTGTTTCAACTAGAAAGCAATGGAAATCGGTCTAGCTTTTAAAACAGGCTTTTGGCGCCAACTGTCAGTTGGATAAGTTTGATAATAACATTCAGAACAGTGACAACGGTATCTAACTGAAAAGATTGAACAGTGAGGGACCGATAATATTATAATTTTTATATTATGGGGTCTTAGTGATAAGTAAAGGTTATTTTCTCTTTTGTAGAAGTCCTGCTGAAGAGAATAAAGTTTCTATATGCAGGTTTTCAGTATTCTAGGGATCCTTTTGTAATTACAAGATACCAATAAAATATTTAAATGAATATAATCATTAACAAAAACTACATTTAATTTAATCATGCCCCCTTTTTCCCCTCTTACCTGTATAATAATGTCCCAGCAACTAAAGCTGACACCACTGCAGAAACTGCCACTAACACAAACAATACGCTAAATCCAGGTACTGGCATACATATTCCATAAACTACTTCTTCCCTGATCCTTCCCTGAAAATGTTTGGAAATAATTAAATCTAGAGGAGTGACAAGTTTTAGTACAATTAATTATACGATACTGACAAACATGTTCATTTCACAATTAGGACTTTAGCTTACCTGGAATACTGTAACTGCTTCCGCCCTACTATCCGGACTAAATGCCAAATCAGCTTCAGATATAACTTCGTAAATCCCACTGACTCCAACATCTGCACTTCGCGCTTTTCTATCAGATATAACCATAGACCTCTGTCTTCTATTATTTTTGTTTAACTAAAATATGAGGTATTATAATTGGTTACATCATATATAAAAATATCTTACCACAAAAACAGGGGTCTTTTTCGTTTCGTTAAGTTCCTTAGTCGCATTGCTGCTAATTTCAGCTTCATTGTTTTTAGTATCCTCCAAAATTGGTGGACTTAGATCTCCAAGACTTCTTGGTGCTGCGGCAGGGACGTCGTTAAGTGTTCGAGGACCTTGAGGGAATTTGTCTTGACCCACTTGGAATATTTCCTAAAATAAATATCCATATTTGGTAAATGGAACATCGAGTAATACCAAGGAAGTTGGAGGGGGTAAAAGGAAGGGGAATACCTTAAAATAAATTCGATCGGGCCATATAAAGCTGTATTCTCCTTAAATGTGGTTTAATGTACCTGCGCAGTAGGTCGAGACACAGGACTGGACTTCTCGGTTAGTTTAGTTTCTCAAACTAACCAAAACTAAGCTAAACCTGAATTAACCAAAACTGACCAAAGATTTTGGGTGTTTAAGAATAATTTTACCTCTTTTATACATTACAAAAATTAAACTATGTTGTTAACTGTAATGGATAAATTTTATAGTTTATATTGCGAAAATATAAGTCTAGGGTCAATTTAGGTTAGTTCAGATTAGTTTCAGTTTACAAATTAACCAAAATCAAGCTAAAGTTGAACTAACTAAAAATTCTGCGTGGTTCAGATTAATTTTTTCCTGAGACTTGTATAAAACATTAAAAAATTAAATTATGTTGTTGACTGAGATGGACAAATCTTATAGTTTCAACCACGAAAGTATTTTACATCTGGCAACGTGTCAAACGAATATTAGTCATTTTCGCGGGTCTGATGGCCAATGGCCTTTCCGGAACGTATTTTTGGTTTTTCGTTGAAAATACACTTATTCACTAAAATGTATGCAAAAATAGTTGAAATATTGTATATACATGATATTTTAACTAGTACCATTGAAGATAAGTATGTAAGTTTGCTGTTTTCTTCCAAGTGCTTGGTAAAGTGACGCTTGGTGTTTTTTGAGTTTTTAGGGAAACAGAGGAAAGATAGTGAAAAATCAAAGCCAAATCGTGTTTTAAGACCTCGAAATAAGGGGCGAATATCGCATTTTTTCAAAAAAAAGTCGTTTCCTAAATTTCAATAATGTAAATAATTATCAAAATATAAAAAATGTATTTACCGAAAATAATAAATTAGAGGGATTTACAGAACAACACCATACATTGATGCATTGTTATAAGTAAAAAGTCAGCACAAATGTCTTTATATCATACACAAATATAAATTTTGAAATTTAAGTAATGCACAACAAAAAATCAAAAGAATTTTAAGCATCAAGGATGATGACAAACGACAAATCATGCTCTTTTTTTTTTGGTTCTCATATTGCCAACCTCAAACAACAAATTTACTATGAAATTTTTTTCTGCGCTTACTCGACGTAGCCATATGATATCAATTTATGACATTTATTTTCTGCATGTTAAGATAATTTCTTTGAATTTAGCCTATTTTTATAGCTTTCCATATCCCCTCTAACTTCCATGAGTAATACTGAAAACAGATGATATTTTAGGGTAGATCATACAAAATGATATTGCAAGTATATATTTTTATGTGAAACAAAAATTGGTGGTAAAATTCCTGGTAAAATATTTAATTTAATGCTTGAAAATATTTTTTCTGTGGACAAAAAGGAGATACATTTTTTTCAATCATGACTTCGCTGGGAATAATGACGATCTGATCAAAAATGGGCGCAGAATTCTCGTTAAATAAAAGAAAATGCACATTATTGAAAATAACGGAAAAAAACTCGTATAGAGTGTATACGGCTTTTAATTACTCTGCTAAAACGGTGAATTTGTTAGTTACACTACATAAACTATTTAAAAAACTTGACCGATTAGGCCGTGCGTAATATTTGTCTAGGATGGCTTCGGATTCCTGGTATTGGAAGCACATTTTAAATGCCTTTACGTGATTTGCTTGTGCTGGTATGTTTGCTGGTTGTATTATTTTTCTTAGTAATTTAACTTCCTTCTTTGCTTTTGCGGAATCTTAGATGATCAGTTTAATTTTCGATTCTGTCTTCATTTTACTTAAATAATCAATTAATTTTTTTTTTACGAGTGGTGGATTTTTTATTAGAATATTAGCTTCATCCTTACATTGATAAGATGAGGGTTCTAATGAGAGATATGTATATATAATAAAATTATTGTAAAAAAAATTGAAGCTAAAAAGTGAAAAATAACTATACATTTTTATATGAAATTGAAATTTTTGAAGTCGACGCCAAACTAATACTTGACAAAATGGATTTGCATAAACAAATTAAAAATACTTTATTTGTAATTGCTTTCTTACCATAATTTGTATATATTAGCAGTTATTTATTTCATTTAGAAATAATTTGGCGCCGACTTCAAAATTTCAATTTCACATAAAAATTTATATGATACTTGGATACGCCTCAAGAATCCCGCAATATCAATTTTAAACAAAATCGGAAAATGTAAAATTTTCAGTCCCCTCATATAGTATATTACCAATCTAATAGTTGTAAAAAATTAATTGTATATTCGTAATACACACCCCGAAAAACCCCCAAATACCAAATCTGAAAAAATGCGAATAATGTAAAATTTTCAAGCCACCATATTGGATTTGCCATATTGAACTTCAAAAAATAATTTTAATGTCTTAATCCCATCTAAATCTAAACACTTTACAGCCCGCTGGTACCAATTTTGGATGAAATCCTATATTGGATTCGCCATATTGAATCCAGAAAAATACTTTTAAATTCATAATTTACACCCTCAAGAACCACTTATATCAGTTTTGGAGACAATCAAAAAATATAAAATTTTTAGGACGCCATATTGAATTTACCAGATTGTTTTTCAAAAACTATTTTAAATTCGTAATTAACACTAACAAAAATCCCCCTATACTGATTTTAGACAAAATCGAGAAACTTAAAATCTTGAATCCTCCATCTTGAATCCGCCATATTTATTTTTTTTTTAAATAATTTCAGATTCGCAAAATGCGATCCCAAAAATTTCGTCGTATCGATTTTGAAAAAAATTGGACAAAATCAATTTTTTCGTTCGCTATATTGGATTCGCTATATTGAATTTTTCAAAAATAACTTTAGAATCGTTATGTGCGACCCCGAAAACTCCACTGTACCAATTTTGGAAGAAAATCGGACAAATTTGATTTTGTCGTCAGCCATATTGGATCCGCCATATTGAATCTTGTAAAAATAATCTTTGATTCGTTATGTGCTACCCCAAAAACTCCCCTGTACCAATTTTGGAAAAAATCGGACAAAATAGACTTTTTGGCCGCCATATTGGATCCGCCATATTGAATTTTTAAAAATAATTTCAAATTCGTTGTGTATGATCCAGAAAATTTCCCCATACCAATTTTGGAGACAATGGGAAAAAATATTTTTTTTGGCCTCCATATTGTCAGCGCCATCTTGGATTTTACTGCATCAATTTCATCCAAAAAAATATGGAACCACCTCAGCAACTTCCTGAATATTACGTAAAAATTTTCATTCAAATCGGTGCGCCGTTCTGGAGTAATCGGTGTACATATATATATATATATATATATATATATATATATATATATATATATATATATATATATATATATATATATATATATATATATAAAATACATACTCGACGAATTGAGAACCTTCTTCATTTAGAAGTCGGTTAAAAATATATAGAGTGTCCCTTATAAAAAAAGGAAAGTTTGATTTTTTTTCCGAAACAGTTGGATCTACAAATAAACTGACTACGCTACTGAACCCCACACGAAAAGCCCCAATAGCTCTATTTTTAACTTTGCGGTAAGTTGCAAGATACCTGAGATACGAGAGGTGTCCCAAAATGAATAATTTGCAAAATCGCTCTGTATCTCCAAAATTAAGAGTTTTACGAAAATTTCGTTAATGGTATCGCCCGTTCCTTAAAAAAGTAGCTAAGTTGCCATGAAAGAGAGGAGATAATCCATAAAACCATCGAAAATTGAACACCCTGTATCAAAACGTGTAATTATGCCGGATTATTTATAATAAATAAATAAATAAGTGATTGTTTTAAAGTGCACTGAAATGATATATTATATTTTAAGTAAGCAATTATTACCAACCTGATGAGGTGCAGCAGAAATTTCCATCTCCTCTATATCCAACTCTTCATCATTTACATCATCGTTTCGATTATTTTCACCATGTCTATTTTCGTTTTCTTCACTTTCTTTAAGTCTGTTTTCTTTAGAGTCCCCAAGGAATGGTTTCTTCCAAGGTTTCTTACCATGGTTATTGACGTTTGCGTTAAGGAACATTTTAATTGCAGGAAGTTCTTCACCTGCAAGAAATAAGTTAGTATATTTTTACACCTTCAGATTACTAGTATGTGGAGAGTAAATTGGCTACTAAGGACAAGATGGTATTACTATCTAGATATTTATTCAAAATTATATTCACGTTTTCACCAAGATTGTTGATGGGAAGTCGTTAGCAAAAAAAAATTATTTCTTTAATACGTATAGCGAAGACACTTTCCTCATTTGAGGGGAGGAAAGCGATACTTTTCACCAGTGAGTAATGATATTGGATCGTCAATTTCTATTTATATTTTATCACAACATCATTTCCTTCCTTGTGTACAAATATTTAATACTTGTCTTACCTGATGATATAGATGCTTCATTTTCATGAATAATGTCATCATATAGCATATCTTGTTCGTGTAAAGATTGATCCACGGGGTCAGGAGATCTTAAAAAAATATAATACCTTAGAAATATCTTAAGATATTGAATAAATTATGGATATTTACCTGTCATTGAGCTCCGAGGAAGATATCTTGTCATCTTTTCTTTCTAGAGGGTTAATATGATGATCTAGATGGCTTCTAAACCAACTATTTTATTAGGTTGCAGTTGGCAGTGGTCCAGGCAACCGTGCCTACAGATTTCTACTTTGCATTTGATATGGACACTTAAAGCATCAGGAAACTGAAAAAAATTGGGTAAATTTAGATGTAGAAATAGCAGTGTACGTCCTGATGTAACCTGGTCGTTTGTTCGAAGATCTGTAGGAAAAAAATTTGATAATGTTACAAACGACTAGGAAAAACCTATTGATACGCCCTCGTATACAAATATTCCGATGCGATGAGTCATCGTTATTATAATGTACCGATGAGTCATATTTCTAGATATATTTTAACTTTTATATTCTAGAATTATATAGGTATTTCTATAGGTATATAAATAGGGGGGCAGGATAAGAGTTTTAAGTTAGTTGTGTAGTTGTATAGTTTTATTTAAACTATGCAGATTAAAAAAGTGGTAATAAGATTGTGTTTAAGTTGTGTTGATAAGTAATTAATTTGTGTGTTGTGTTTTATTCTGCAAACTCAGTGGACAATTTTAAAGAGAGAAAAGTGTAACAATATTAAGTATCAAAAACCTACTGTGAAGGATTGGGATGGCAGTATCATGGTGTAGGGATGCTTTTCCAGGTCTGGAATGCGCCCGATAATGAAAATAACTAGGAAAATGGATCGATTTACGTACCGCGACATATTACAGAATACTATGTTGTTGTGTCCGCCCTATGTCGAAGAAGAAATGCCACTTTTATGGAGAGATTAATAACATAATGACCCCATGTATCCCGTTTAGAAAAAAAATTGGTTTTTAGAGAAAAGCATTGATTTATTGGAGTGGCCTTCTCAAATGCCGGATATAAATCCGATTGAGCACTTTTGGGAACACCTGGAGCGAAAAATTAAGGAAAGAATAATTCATAATGAAAATCATTTATGAATGACGGAAGATTCCAATTGATGTATGTCAAAATCTTGTCAATTCAGTGACAAAAAGATGTAGGGAAGTTACTAAGGCAAAGGAGTTTTCAACAAAATAGTGGACTTGGACTGATATGACAATATTAAGGATATAAGCAGAAAACAAATATTTCCATACTTTTGTCCATCACTGTATATATATATATATATATATATATATATATATATATATATATATAATATATATATATATATATATAATATATATATATATATTCTAGATTCTTGAACCATAGATAATATAATTTTCTTTTTATTTTGTCCTTTCTTGAGTTTAGGTTCTTTATTTAACAAAAAATCAAAAACAATTTGACGTTTCGCCCTTTATTTAAGGCATCTTCAAAAAATTTTTGTCTTTTTTTACTTTATTCATACATAAACATATTTACAATTTTAAAAAAACGAATAAACACTTTAAAAAAACTATACAAATTTCTAAAATGTCTTTAATTTTACAGAGTATATACCTTAACATTTTGTTTATTTATTAATAATGAAATGAAGTTTTAACATCATCTATTTAGGTACCTGGGATACATGGAATGCGAGTGTGTTTTATTTTTTATATTTTAACAATGGACCAAAAAAAACCCCGAAAGAAATCATACATTTAATTTTATGTTTAAGAGGATATTCATTTTTTGATGTTTATTAACAGGATCGAATACTTAATATTTTTCTTTAAATTAGGCTGGTGTAAATGTAGCCCAAATTTCCTATATCCGTTTTGTCGTTAACAGTGTTTTTATCTTTTTAATTTCTATCATTTCCTTTATCTGCAATTTTTGATAATTCATATCTTTGTTTTTAATTATGGTACTGTTATAATCAAAGGTATGTTTTTTCATCCTGTGTGTGTTTGTTTAACGCTGTTGAGGAGTTTTTCGTATATTTTATGGTAATTCAATCTGTTCTTTAGCAATTGCCTTGTCATGCCTATATATTTTTTGGGATAATTTGAGCAAGGGATCGAACATACTACATTTGACTTATTCATGAAAGGAGTTTTTTTCGGTGAAATTTACAAAGAAACTATATTTATTGTTTGATACAGTTTTTTTACGCAGATTTTAAAAATATTTTAGGACTCTACAGGGTGAGCCAAAAAACTAGGACAGCATAAAGTTGTATTTTTTAAATAGAACACCCCTATATACGAATCGTATTTTCGATTTAGCTTATAATTTTAAATCTTTTTTATTAAGGGTTTACTATAACAAAACTTTATAGTTTCTGAGATAATTACGTTTAAAGAAAAAAAGTCACATTTTCAAGCATCAATTCAATCCTAAATAACGTTTTCAATTTTGTGACAAATATATTCAAATTTGGAATTTAGCAAGGCCAAGGACAAGTTAACATAATTTTTACCTAATATTTGCAATAAAAGCTACAGGCTGTTGAACACATCGGCTCAAATTTGAACAAGTTTAAATGAATAAATATCTTTTTTTTAAATGGTACACCCTGTATATTTTCATGTTATTTAATAGAGTAATAAAAACCTTAAAAGTTTTGTTCAATATATCCTATACCTATTTATATAGTTTTTGAGATATTTCAGTTTTCTTATTTTCCATACTTTTTTACAGAAATAGTCTTCATTATCATAGTAGCCATGTAAAATCATAAAAAGAAACTACAGAAACAAACAGAATGTGGTTAAATATGATGAAATACATTATTCGTTATATTACAACGGCAATAGTTTAATTAAACATAATGTGAAAAAATTAACACAACAATAACGACAAGGCAAATACATATTTACTTTTATACTAAATTGAAACAAAAAAATTACCTAATAAATACTGAGATTAATTATTTCTTTTTAATAAGTGTTCGAATAAACGACCCTCTTGTGCAATGCACAAATTTAGTCTTTTTTGCAGATTTTCTCGGACCCTGGACAAAATTAGTGGCGTTATTGTTCTACAGGTATCCCTAATCCTGTTTCGCATATCTTCCACTGTTGTTGGTGGATTAACATACACCTTATTTTTAATATAACCCCATAGGAAGAAATCTAATGGGGTGATGTCGCAAGACCTTGGTGGCCACTCAATGAAACCCCCACGTCCAATCCATTTTTGCGGATATCGTTGGTCCAAAAACGCACGAACTTCACGATGGTAATGCGGAAGCGCACCATCGTGCTGGAATCACATACTGTCGAACTCATCCCTATCGAGACCTTGAAGCAGTTGGGGTAGTTCTTCTTGTAGAAAGTTCAGGTAACTATGGCCATTTAGTGGTTCATTAAGAAAGTGGAGTCCAATAATTCGATTATGATGAATACCACACCAAACATTTAATGACCAGTGGTTTTGATGTTACACCTCTCTAATCCAAAATGGGTTTTCTGTGGCATAATAATGCATGTTGCGTCTATTTACGGCACCCGTTACTTCTAAAAGTAGCTTCATCACCAAACATTACCTTGCATAATAAATTTGTATTTAATTGAATCTCCCGCATTTATTGAACGACAAAAGTTTAACACGACTTTCAAAATCCTGTCCATGCAATTCTTGATGTAATTCCATGTGATATGGATGATACCTATATTTCTTGGTAGTACGATTAGCGGTGGATTGTGATGTTTCACATAATGCTGCTAACTGACGGCTACCAATATAAGGATTTTCCTGAACATTTAACAATACTTGTAGTTCTTTTTCTTCATTAGTTACTGTTTGTTGACCACTTTACGTTTTGGATAATCAACAGTACCAGAAGAATCAAATCTTTGCATTAAGTTTTAAAAGTATGGGTATTAGGCTGGCGTCGATCAGGATACTTCATTTTGTAAATTCTTTGAGCAAGAAGGCAATTTTTTGAGCCTCTCCTATTGTATAAATCATATCTATTAACTCATTCTTTGGAAAATTCATTTTACAATATAAGATGAATGCAAAAAAAAACCAAACTACACTACATAAAAACCAAAAGAAGCGATTGCGGTTATAAATTTGACACACAGAAAAATGTTCTTTTACATTGTTTTTGCCATGGCTACTATGATAATGAAGACTATTTCTGTAAAAAAGTATGGAAAATAAGAAAAACTGAAATATCTCAAAAACTATTATAAATAGGTATAGGATATATTGAACAAAACTTTTAGGGTTTTTATTACTCTATTAAATAACATGAAAATATACAGGGTGTACCATTTAAAAAAAAATATTTATTCATTTAAACTTGTTCAAATTTGAGCCGATGTGTTCAACACCCTGTAGCTTTATTGCAAATATTAGGTAAAAATTATGTTAACTTGTCCTTGGCCTTGCTAAATTCCAAATTTGAATATATTTGTCACAAAATTGAAAACGTTATTTAGGATTGAATTGATGCTTGAAAATGTGACTTTTTTTCTTTAAACTTAATTATCTCAGAAACTATAAAGTTTTGTTATAGTAAACTCTTAATAAAAAAGATTTAAAATTATAAGCTAAATCGAAAATACGATTCGTATATAGGGTGTTCTATTTAAAAAAATACAACTTTATGCTGTCCTAGTTTTTTTGGCTCACCCTGTAGAGTCCTAAATATTTTTAAATCTGCGTAAAATAAACTGTATCAAACAATAAATATAGTTTCTTTGTAAATTTCACCGAAAAGGCACAAAACCTACTTCATCCATCGTTGACTTACCCTGTACTGTGTAAAATTGAATACATTTTAGAATTTGAATAGTTTTTTAAAGTGTTTATTTGTTTTTTAAATTTGTAAATATGTTTGTGTATGAATGTTTTTAATTATATAAAAAATATTTTTAGGAAAATCAATAAATAAAAAAAAGGAAAAAAAAACTTTGGAAGATGCCTTAAATAAAGGGCGAAACGTCAAATTGTTTTTGATTTTTTGTTAAATAAAGAACCTAAACTCAAGAAAAGACAAAATAAAAAGAAAATTACATATATATAATATATATATATATATATATATATATATATATATATATTATATATATATTCTTCTTTAAATAATCTCTAATATTGTTTTCAAAAAATCTCGTATTGATGAATATATTACCCCGGCAGATAAATTAATTAAGGGACTGTAGACGACAGACGCACTAAATACTCAGCTGTCACTTACAAAAATAATAACCAAAGAATCCAACGGATAGTTTTGTCGCAATTCCCATTTATTTCCTAATCTGTTAAATTGCATTGTATTTTAATTTTATTATTGCCGGTAGAGTCATTAATATCAGTCATTCCGCTAATTCAAAGCAGTTTATAAACGCAAAACTGATTGCTATAAATTTAAATACATTAGAATATAGTAGATGCCGACGTTGCGGTTAGATTTATTTGTAAATGAGTGTTTAATATTGATTTAGTAGCATTTTTTGTTATAAATTGATTTTTTTTAATGATAGTGCGAAATTTTTATGTTTTTTTTTTGATACATTATTTTTAATCTAAATGTGGTATTTTCCCACGCAGCTCATTAAGAGAAATGTGGACAGTTTATTTTATATGACTTCTACACTGATTCGCCCTGCATACGATGATAGGAATTTGGACTACCACATCAACTTATACTCCATGGAAAATAGACTTTGGTTAGTAATAAAAATGTAACATTGGTTTGTGTTCATTTCCGCATCCTATAAAACATATCTTGATGGTAACTCTGAAAGACCTGTGCAAAAACAGTGGCGGACCAAAAATGGTCACGATTTTCATTTTTTTCAGTTTATCTCGAAAAGTAAAAGTTTTATCGAAAAATGTTTCAAATAAAAGTTGTAGAGAATTGAAAAATCTATCGACTCATATAATATAAGTTATAGGTGGCGCCACTAGTTATCGAGATATATATTTTTTTTTCGACAAAATTTACGTTTTTTTTTTTTAAATACATTTATTAGCCAACTGCCGATTTAAAATTTAATATAAATATAGTATTATCATTTTAAAAAAGTATGCCAAACCCGGAATCTGTGAGTTTTTTATTTTCCGAGAAATTCGATGTCAAAGCTAAAAATTCAACCTCATTTTTCCGCTTTCCTAATTAAGATACAATACTCAATTTTAATGGAGTTTATTTGTATTGTTTTATATTTTGAAGATGTATTAAAAAAAATTTTTTTCTCAATCGTGGGCCGAGAAATTTTGCAAAAACCAATTTCTACCCAGAAAAAATTGTGACAACTTTTCATTGAATGGAAATAAAAATTTTTTAATGTTTGGTTTGGATTGGATTTAGATGTATCATTTCCGATCTAAAAAAAAAATAATAATTTTGGACGAAAAAAAAAACGTTTTTTTTTTAAATTCGTCATGGCGTAGCAAATGAATATTAAGGGCTCAAATTTACAGAAGATGCTTTGTAATACTTGTACTTTACCTTGTCTACTTAAAAAAATAAAAGATCTTTTTAATATGTACAGGGTGAGTCAACGATTGGATGAAGTAGGTTTGTGCCTTTTCGGTAAAATTAACAAAGAAACTATATTTATTGTTTGATACAGTTTATTTTTACGCAGATTTTAAAAATATTTAGGACTCTACAGGGTGAGCCAAAAAAACTAGGACTGCATAAAGTTGAATTTTTTTAAATAGAAACACCCTATATACGAATCGTATTTTCGATTTAGCTTATAATTTTAAATCTTTTTTATTAAGGGTTTACTATAACAAAACTATATAGTTTCTGAGATAATTAAGTTTAAAGAAAAAAAGTCACATTTTCAAGCATCAATCAATCCTAAATAACGTTTTCAATTTTGTGACAAATATATTCAAATTTGGAATTTAGCAAGGCCAAGGACAAGTTAACATAATTTTTACCTAATATTTGCTATAAAAGCTACAGGGTGTTGAACACATCGGCTCAAATTTGAACAAGTTTATATGAATAAATATCATTTTTTTAAATGGTACACCCTGTATATTTTCATGTTATTTAATAGAGTAATAAAAACCCTAAAAGTTTTGTTCAATATATCCTATACCTATTTATAATAGTTTTTGAGATATTTCAGTTTTTCTTATTTTCCATACTCTTTTACAGAAATAGTCTTCATTATCATAGTAGCCATGGCAAAAACAATGTAAAAGAACATTTTTCTGTGTGTCAAATTTATAACCGCAATCGCTTCTTTTGGTGTTTATGTAGTGTAGTTTGGTTTTTTTTTTGCATTCATCTTATATTGTAAAATGAATTTTCCAAAGAATGAGTTAATAGATATGACTTATACAATAGGAGAGGCTCAAAAAAATTGCCTTCTTGCTCAAAGAATTTACAAAATGAAGTATCCTGATCGACGCCAGCCTAATAACCCATACTTTTCAAAACTTAATGCAAAGATTTGATTCTTCTGGTACTGTTGATTATCCAAAACGTAAATTGGTCAACAAACCAGTAACTAATGAAGAAAAAGAACTACAAGTATTGTTAAATGTTCAGGAAAATCCTTATATTGGTAGCCGTCAGTTAGCAGCATTATGTGAAACATCACAATCTATCGCTAATCGTACTACCAAGAAATATAGGTATCATCCATATCACATGGAATTACACCAAGAATTGCATGGACAGGATTTTGAAAGTCGTGTAAACTTTTGTCGTACAATAAATGCGGAGATTCAATTAAATCCAAATTTATTATGCAAGGTAATGTTTAGTGATGAAGCTACTTTTAGAAGTAACGGTGCCATAAATAGACGCAACATGCATTATTATGCCACAGAAAACCCATTTGGATTAGAGAGGTGCAACATCAAAACCACTGGTCATTAAATGGTTGGTGTGGTATTCATCATAATCGAATTATTGGACCCCACTTTTTTAATGAACCACTAAATGGCCATAGTTACCTGAACTTTCTACAAGAAGAACTACCCCAACTGCTTCAAGGTCTCGATAGGGATGAGCTCGACAGTATGTGGTTCCAGCACGATGATGCGCCTCCGCATTACCATCGTGAAGTTCGTGCGTTTTTGGACCAACGATATCCGCAAAAATGGATTGGACGTGGGGGTTTCATTGAGTGGTCACCAAGGTCTTGCGACATCACCCCATTAGATTTCTTCCTATGGGGTTATATTAAAAATAAGGTGTATGTTAATCCACCAACAACAGTGGAAGATATGCGAAACAGGATTAGGGATACCTGTAGAACAATAACGCCACTAATTTTGTCCAGGGTCCGAGAAAATCTGCAAAAAAGACTAAATTTGTGCATTGCACAAGAGGGTCGTTTATTCGAACACTTATTAAAAAGAAATAATTAATCTCAGTATTTAATACGTAATTTTTTTGTTTCAATTTAGTATAAAAGTAAATATGTATTTGCCTTGTAGTTATTGTTGTGTTAATTTTTTCACATTATGTTTAATTAAACTATTGCCGTTGTAATATAACGAATAATGTATTTCATCATATTTAACCACATTCTGTGTGTTTCCTGTAGTTTCTTTTTATTATTTTACATGGCTATTATGATAATGAAGATTATTTCTGTAAAAAAGTATGGAAAATAAGAAAAACTGAAATATCTCAAAAACTATTATAAATAGGTATAGGATATATTGAACAAAACTTTTAGGGTTTTTATTACTCTATTAAATAACATGAAAAATATACAGGGTGTACCATTTAAAAAAAAAGATATTTATTCATTTAAACTTGTACAAATTTGAGCCGATGTGTTCAACACCCTGTAGCTTTTATTGCAAATATTAGGTAAAAATTACGTTAACTTGTCCTTGGCCTTGCTAAATTCCAAATTTGAATATATTTGTCACAAAATCGAAAACGTTATTTAGGATTGAATTGATGCTTGAAAATGTGACTTTTTTTTTTAAACTTAATTATTTCAGAAACTATAAAGTTTTGTTATAGTAAACCCTTAATAAAAAAGATTTAAAATTATAAGCTAAATCGAAAATACGATTCGTATATAGGGTGTTCTATTTAAAAAAATACAACTTTATGCTGTCCTAGTTTTTTGGTTCACCCTGTAGAGTCCTAAATATTTTTAAAATCTGCGTAAAAATAAATTGTATCAAACAATAAATATAGTTTTTTTGTTAATTTTACCGAAAAGGCACAAACCTACTTCAACCAATCATTGACTCACCCTGTACATGTATTAAAAAACATCTTCTGCAAATTTGGGCCCTTAATATTCATTTGCCACGCCATTATGAATATTTTGAAAAAAAAACTAAATTTTTTAATTTTTGAGATCGGAAATTATCTAAATCCAATGCACGGATTAAAAAATTTTATCTCCATCCGGTGAAAAGTTATCGCAATTTTTTTAGTGCAAAAATTGGTTTTTGCATAATTTCTTGGCCCACGATTGAAAAAAAAAATTTTTTTTAATGGATCTTCAAAATATGAAATAGTACAAACAATTTCCATGAAAATTGACCATTGTATCTTAATTAGGAAAGTGGAAAATTGAGGTTGAATTTTCAACTTTGACATCGAATTTCTCGGAAATAAATCACAGATTCCGGGTTTGACATACTATTTTAGAATGATAATACCTATATTTATGTTACATTTTAAATCGGTAATTTGTTAATTAATATTTTTTTTTAAACAAAAACCATAAATTTTGTCGAAAAAATATATCTCGATAACTAGTGGCGCCACCTATAACTTATATTAAATGAATCTCTACAACTTTTGAAACATTTTTTAATACAACTTTTACTTTTCCAGATAAACTGAAGACACCGAAGATCTATCGAGATATGTTTTATAGGATGCTAAAATGAACACATTTCAGCAAAAGAAAACAATGTTACATTTCTGTTAACAAAACAGCTATTTTTTGATGTAATTTCCATGGAGTAAAGCGAAATATAGACAATTTATTTTATGTGACTTCCACCCTGATTCTTCCTTCATACGATGATACGAGTTTGGACTACCACATCGACTTATGAGCGAAGCTGTTTTAAATCAAAAATAAAATTTAAAATTGAATTTCCACCGCCACATTTCAATTTTTTTAATAAACATCATCATTAATTATTTCTTTAAAGATTTGTTTTGTCATATAAATAAACAATCTATTGTTCTACTAAGTACTGATTAGCATCGGATAGATTGAACTAAATTTAAATTTTATAACATTAAAATAACAAATTTTTATGTACGAATAATTAATTTATTATTTATAGAGATGAAATTATTAATTTAGAAATGTTTTATTCATAACAGACAAATTGATTTGATTGGAATCATTTTATTCATGATTATTTCTAAATCCAGTTCATTTATGATTTTTTTCTATAAAATACTGTCGTTTGCCTTTTTTTCACTAAACCATTCTTTCCAAAGAATAGTTTGTTTTAACCTGATATAAGGTCAGTAAAAATGAGTCACCTCTCCAGCGACCTAATATCCTACTAACCTCAACCAAATGACTGTTTGTTTAAGAAATTTTCCTCGTTTTTGATTGAAATTTAAATATTTTTGGTGGACGTCTTCATACGAGTTTTACATAATAATGCGTGGAGATTGTGCTTAGACTAAGTAAACCAACCGGAACCTACGTTTTTGTTTTTTAGGCTAGTTTTAGATTACGATCTATCAAGTTTCCCCTTATTTGTGGTGAATTTCAAAAAACGATGAACATGATTTTAAGTTAATTTAAATCTCCATCTTCACTAAGACTATTATAGTCCATGGAATTAAACCTTTATAGGGAAAAAATGTAACTAGCGATTTTATTGCTAAAAAGGGTATATTTTGGCATCACTAAAAACATACTTCGATGGAAATTCATACGGTCCACGGCTTACAAAATGGCAGACAAAAAATGGTCACTTTTTTCAGTTTTTCCAGTTTATCTTGAAAAATAAGGGTTGTATGAAAAAATATTTCAAACAAAAGTTATAGATAATTAAAAAACCTATCGATTGATATAATTAAAGTTATAGGTGGCGCCACTAGTTATTGAAATATAATTTTTTTTCTCGGAAAATTCCATTTTTTTAAAATTTATAATTAAATAATATTTATTAATTAACTATCGCTTCAGAATTCTAGGAAATGATAGATATTTTTGACCCAAAAAAGTGTGTTTAATCCGAAATTTGTGAGTTGAATAGTTTCCGAGAAATCGAGGTCAAAGTTGAAAATTCGATGTCGATTATTATCCTTCCTAATAAAGATACAGCAACCAGGTTGACAGCAATTTGTTTGAAATGACGTATATTTTCAGGATATGTTTTCAAAAAAATTTTCTTTTTGATTTTCCCTCGAGAAAATTGCGAAAATTGTTTTTTGCATTCGAAAAATTGCAATAACTTTTTTGTCAGTGTATTTATGATTATTTTAATACGTCTATTAGATTTAGATATATCATTTCCGATCTCTGGGAAAAAAAATTGTTTTACGATAAAATTTACCTTTTTAAAAAAAAAATTCGCAACATCGCGGTTTATAAATATTAAGGGCCGAAATTTACAGAAGACATTATTGAATACTTGTAGTTTATCGAGAAATTTTCCGATTTCACGAAAAACATCCCTGTAAGATCTATGGACCTCTGAAAACTACCCACAGAATCTATCCGATGGTATTCAAATAGCGCGGGTACAGTTAGTCAGCGGGTTGCTATGTTGCAAGGCGCAGATGTCTTCCGCTCTTGGCAGTATCCGACATTCTGGTAACACCTGTCATTTTGGAGTATTATGCTTTGGAGTTAATTTGATATAACGTTTTGACATACTAGAAAGAAAAGATATTATAGTGTTTGTACATTTGTGAAAGCACAATTGCAAACATTTTT
The DNA here is from genome assembly GCA_034092305.1 of Diaprepes abbreviatus. Classification (NCBI taxonomy): domain Eukaryota; kingdom Metazoa; phylum Arthropoda; class Insecta; order Coleoptera; family Curculionidae; genus Diaprepes; species Diaprepes abbreviatus. Next base: position 379,449 of record JASJET010000415.1, read on the forward strand.
TGCATTTAAAAGCGTTTTAGTGAAAGTTCACGCAGATTTTAACTTTAAAAAATTAATTTGAACACGTGGTGGACTGTTAAATATGACATATAAATCATTACGAAATAGTGTATATTTCTATACAAAGGTAAGAAAAATTGTAAAATATTATCTTATACAATTATTACATAGAACTTGTTAATAAGCTTTTTTTCTTAGTTGTTCATTCAATTAAATTTATTACAAAATTATTGTAGAATTGTATACAGATATGTATAATATATTAATGTATTTATTGATATATATATATATATATATATATATATATATATATATATATATATATAAATTAGAAATAACTTTTTATTATAATATAATCTAAATATAACAATTTTACCATATATTTTACTCCAAAATGTTACTAGTCGCACAAAGTGATATGTGCGTGTAATCCGTAGCTGAGCGGCACGCCTGCAACATAGCAACCCGCTGACTAGCTGTATCCGCGCGATTTGACTACCGTTGGATAGATTCTGTGGGCAGTTTTCAGAGGTCCATAGATCTAACAGGGATGTTTTCGTGAAACCGAAAATTTTCTCGATAAACTACAAGTATTCAATAATGTCTTCTGTAAATTTCAGCCCTTAACCGCGACGTTGCGATTTTTTTTTTAAAAAAAAGGTAAATTTTATCGTAAAACAATTTTTTTTTCCAGAATATATCCAAATCTAATAGACGTATTAGAATAATCGTAAGTACACTGCCAAAAATTTATGCAATTTTTCGAGAAAAAAAACTGTTTTTCGCAATTTTCTCAACGGAAAATCAAAAAAAAAATTTTGAAAATATCTATAATTTTAATAATAACACAGGCCTATAAAAAATGGGATCATGATTGTTGTTGGGCAGCTGGAGGTCATTTCCGAAGTAATTTGCTGTGTAGAATGCGAATAAGAGGTTCAAAATGGCCCATCACATCAGAATTTTAAAATATTTGAGGTTATGTTCTCGAAAATGGATTTTTTGGCTATTTTTAATGTTATGTGCAAGATGAACATAATTTTTTTGGTCTTTTTTTTTCTAGTTGCATCAGTTAACACTACTCTTTTCATTCGAAATAACCAATATAATTTTTTGCAAATTTTGATCCGCCATTTTGAATTTCTGACCTTGGATTAGAATTCTACGTAGCAAATTATTTCGGAAATGACCCCAGCTGCCCAACAGCAGAACCTTGTAGACCTCTGTAATGTATTTGGAGAAATACTATTAGGTTTTGTAGTATCAGGCCCTTTCATTTCTCTTTTTGCTATGTATTTATTTACTTTCCATAGGCAAGAGTTAAAACTCTCTGAAAAGTATATTTTAACACTTTATTAATTTTTCAAAAAAAAAAAATGCAAAACGTGATAAATAAAAATAAAATTACATACATTTCTAGCACAACACTCACTTTTTGTGTAATAAAATTTTGAGAAGATATTTAATTAAAATAAAAACGCACTTGGACTTAAGAAATGAACTTTTTCTAGTACTGCAAAATACTGCTAAATACAATGCTTTCACTGTCTATACACATTTAGAACTAACTTTTTAGCTACCGATTTTTAACTTTCACTTTTAACTCTCAATGTCAACTTTAGATTTTAACCTAACTGTTCTTAACTTTGGTTTTTAACTAACTTCCCGTAGCGAGATGGCTTGTATTTAAATAACATTTGTTGTGACGACTTCGACTCTACTTGTTTTTGTAAGAAAAAGTCACGTGATCGAGGGTCTGTGTTGAAATTTTTGATTTTTTACCAAAAGCGCGTGATTCCTACGTCAGTAGACCCACATTCCTTTCTTGGCCTACAAACTTTCAGTGTTTCAGAACAAAATATGTCACATATCGTGTGTTTTAGATTCAGATTTTATATTTTGTTTGAATTTACTGCAGAGGTGAAGCAAGAAGTGTGTGACTGTGATAAAATTTGAAACTCTATTTCAATTTGTAAGATTTCCAATTTATTTTAATCCGACTTTACCTTTTATAAATATACAATATATTTTACTTTTTAAATATTTCAAAAAAAATTTTATTCATTAACTTTTCTGAAAAATAATATAAATTAAGGTAATAAAAGGTTCATATATTGATACTCACCTTAAACGCATGGAAGAAAGCATAAGTAATTACAGAAGCCCTTTCGTCAGCTCCTCTAGCTTTTAAGAACCTGCTTATCATTTTGGGTCTAAGTACACATCCAAATTCATCCGAAAGTTGTATGACATGACCTCCCCCATCTGAAGCAACGCAAGATTTGACTCTCATGTCAAATTCTCCTGCAACAAAAATAAATATAATTGTTTTACCTAATTTAAAAACTTTTACATTCTCAGCCCAAGTCTTGCTCTTTACAAACAGCATCCCTACACAAAATACAAAGAGATTAAAGGTGACCCCACATGGTTCCTCTTTTCCCCTTAATCCGATCTCAATTACCCCCAAGGGTGTTGAGTGAGTAAGAATGGTGATGATTTTGTTTTTATATAATGTTTTGTTTGGAGAGTATTTTGATTTGTTGAATTAATAAATAGAATATCAAAGTTTATATTTCATGATAAGTTAGGTGTTCCCAATTACTCCACATTCCCCTACATTATATTTATTTTGTCCATATAGGTGGATAATTCTACTTCCACTGGTTTTTATTTTTCTCAATAAACATAACCTGTAAATCTATAGGATTTAACATTAAAATTTGTGTATCTTCCAAGCAGCATAGTAAAACTTGCACGTATAATGACCCTTAAAATAAAATAGAGCAAGCAAAAAAAAATTATTCCGATAAACAGAGTCAAATGTTAAAACTCGTTTCCGATTTATTAAACATATTTTTACAAACTAGCAAGACAAAGACAAATATTGCATATATACATGTTTGATTTATTACCATCGCGAAATGGATAGTAGAAACACAGTAATTTATCTTTGGCTACGGATGTTTTAAGATCTGTAGTTTATAAATTAGTATTGCCTGTGAAATGATATGATATAGGTAGTGGTTATTCCGAACGTCTTTATTAAAACTCGAGGTGTGGGTTGGGATAAAATGATACGGAATGTTAATCATATACGTACATTAACTTATTTTATGCCTGTCAATCTTAGAACAATTTATCTAAGTTCGAAGTGAAACCTCATTTTATAAAGGGATATGCATTTCAATAATTAATTGAAATCTTATAATGTTTAGGAGTATTTTAGGGGCAATTTCTACAGGCACGAATTACCCAAATAATCCAGATGATAAATGATCAAAATGCTCTAGGATTTCCAAAAATACTTTTAAAATCCATTCTTCACTTGCAGTATCAGCTTTTTTGACGTTTCGTAGTTCTCTGTCTTTTTCTTGGTTGTCGGTTAGAAGAAGGGATCTTGAAATCAGGGTTTTGGCTACATCCTGTATTTGTGAGAGGTGATGGTGTGAATCGACATTATACTGTCTGTAGCGTTCATTTTCAATATATTGTGGATTACAAGCGTTCATTGTGTGCTATTTTTACTGCAGTTTTATCAAATACGTTTTCTTGGGCAAATATTTTGTCTTAATTTTATGTATCTGGAAAAAAAGTCTCAAGAACCAAATCCCGCATTTATGTCACAGTAAGGTAGCCATTGTGATAAAAATTACCATTTTTATGCCGATTTTGGCCTTTATAATCATCTATCAGATGGACTATTGAATTTGTTTAAGGAAATCACTTAACATCATCATTTGTCGAGGTAATATACTTCTGTTATTACTGGTCTCCTAAATTATGTAAATTTAGATGCTGCAGTAGAGTGAAATAGTATTCTTATGCTTTTTTTTATTATAATTTGATGAATAGGCAGGGCAGTGGCGTAACTAAGAATATGTGCGCTCCTCCCCCCCCCCCCTCTCCGCAGATTTTTGAATGCGCCCTACTAATTTGCACCCGCCTTGATCCTACTTATTTATTCATTTTTATCAAGGGACTTGGTGACGCCCCTGGATTGGCTACGCCTCCCCCCTTTCCCCGCACTGCAGAGTCGTTATTTAAGCCACTGGAAGAGGGTATGCTGTTTGTCGATGTTTTAAATTGATGAGCCATTTGGTGTAATTCCTTATTGATAATAAGTACTTTGTGTTTCCTACATAATGTCCATTGATTTAACAAAGGCATATGATATGGTAATTGTTCAAAAACTCTGACTGGTTTACGAGTTGTTTCAAATAAATAATATTGTAATAGTAGCGCAACTCAACAGAAAGGATGCACCAGGGGAGCAATGGGATGCAAGGAACAATTGATTGTTGATTCTGTCATATGTAACCAAGCCTGTACCACCTGAAGAAACCTCTGCCTACGTGGATTATAAGAAAGCCTCCGACTCAGTACCACATGAGTGGCTCAAATCTATATATTGCAAATATATGGGGTCGATAATTATTTTGTTTCCTTTTTAGAACGCGTCATATCGACATGCAGAACTATGATCCAATTGTAAGTGCCATCCAGCAATACCATCGAAACTAATACAATCTCAATACGAAGGGGAATAATTCAAGTCGATTCACTAAGCCCATTGTGGTTCTGCGTTGCAGTGAACCCATTGTCACGCCGCTTGAACTCCACCAGATACGGCTTTAGTATTAGAAATAACAACGAAGAGGTAATAAGATTGAATCATCTTCTATACATGGATGATCTTAAACTGATGGCTACTACCAAAAATTAACTGGAAAAAATGTTCAAAATTGTGAAGGAGATCTTTAGGGATATCAGAATGCAGCTTGGACTTGGCAAGTGCCGTATTTTGAACATCGTTAAAGGAAAGATACAACAGGGAGCATTTGAGATGCAGAACGGTGAAACTATAGCTGTAATGAAAGCGGAGCAAACATACAAATATCTAGCTATGAAACGGACTGAAAGAATTGACCATTGCACTTTCAAGACCGAATTAACAACATAATTTGTTAGAAGGGTAAGGTGTGTATTACGAACTGAATAGTAGAAATTTGTTTAAGACGCATGCTCTACGCTTAACTACTCTTTCGAAACTGTGAAACGGAGAAGGAGGGTCCTTTAAAATATCTCGTTTTCGAAGAAGACAAGGAGATGAGAACACTATGTGTACCTTGGATGCATAATGAATTCTGAAGGAAAAAAGGACAATGGGATGTTTGAATTCACTATTATGGTCAAAAAATATCTTAAGAGGGATAAAACATCTTTTATTCAATTTCATTTTCAAAAGAACATTGCCATAAGGATGCGAAACGTAGCAATTTAACAAAAACAGAGTGACGTGTAATGGGAGAAACTCGTGAGATTAAAATTAAAAAAAACACAATCTTCTCCAATGTTGCCAGTCTGAAAAATTGCGTTTAGAAAGACTACCATAAAATGCATTTATATTATAAATATTCACATTAATGGAAATGATAGATGTAGTAAAATCATAATTTACATATTTAAGAAACATTCTCGAAATTCCAAAGATAATTATGATTCCAAATTTCGCCTGATACCAAACGAGTGTGATACCCCGGGGCTAATTTTATTTTTCAAAGAAGTTAATAAATTAAAAATAATAAAAATGTTTAAAAAAAGTAAAAATTATTTTAAGTTTATAAAAGGAAAACTCGAATTGAAATTAATTTTATTTTAAAATAGATAAATAAATAAATAAATCAGAAGTCTTGAAAATAGTACAAGTATTTACTTTAAAATTCAACAATGGAAAAAAAACTTTATTAAATTTAAACTATTAAAATCAAATTATTTTTATTTACCTAAAACCAAATTCTTCTAAGTCCTAGGTTTGCAAATTTTATCACAGTCGCGCACTGCTTGTTTCAACTCTTTACTAAATTCGAATAAGATATAAAATATAAAATCTGAATCTAAACCACAAGATATGTGAAGTATTTTGTTCTGGAACGCTGTGATATAAGTAAAAACCGCTCGTTTAACATGTAAAGTCTCGATCATGAGACTTTTTCTTGTCAAATAGGCCAAGAAAGGAATGTCGGTCTGGTGACGTCGGGATCACGAGACTGTGGTAAAGAACCAACATCACGAAACTTATTCTTGCAAAAGTAGGCTATGAAACGAATGTCGGTTTGCTGACGTCGGGATCACGAGATTGCGGTAAAGAACCAACACCACTTTTTCTTGCACAACAAGTAGATTCGAAAAATCTAGATTTCTGCCAACACATCACAGCAAATGTTGTTTAAATACGAGCCATCTCGCTATGAAAGAGGCAGTTAGTGAAGAATAAGAGTTAAGAACAGTTAGTTGAAAAAGTTGATACACTTGTGGGTTTTAAAATGGGGTAAACCAAACTTTTCTCGCTCTGCGTAGCCGCGACGTGTGGGCAAGAAGAATGCGGACTATAAACTATAGTAACTAGTATTAAAGTGAGCGTTTTGTCTAATGTTAATTTTGTTAAAGATAATACAGTAGCATATAGAACGTCAAAAACGCCGGAAGCATACAATAGGTACAAACTAATTCGTAACGAAACTAATCTACTAGTCAGGCAACTAAAAAGTGAACATTGGGAGCAGTTCTCTAAAAGAATGGAAGGAGACTTCTATAGTGTACAAAAACAAATGTGGCGACTGATAAGACAACAGCGCAAAGAAATATCTGAACTCTCCGAAACAAACAAAATATCAGAGGAGAAATGGATAGACTACCTAACAAAATTATTTGAGGGAGATGCTAACATTGGAAAAAACATACCAGTAATAAAGAATAATGTGGAAGTCACCATTCAAGAAGTAGAGAAAGCTATAAAATCCTTAAAAAATAGAAAGTCTCCCGGACAAGACGAAATTCATAACGAATTGTTGAAATACGGAGGACAGCGACTAACACAGGAACTCACAAGCTTCATTCGAAAAATCCTGACACAATGCAAAGTACCAGATAGGTGGAGAACCAGCACAATGATGCTTATGTTTAAGAAAGGTGACAAACAAGAACCAGGGAACTACAGGGGTATTATTCTACTGGACACAACTCTGAAACTCGTTACGAAAGTAATCAAAAATAAAATTAATTCGGTTACAACACTGGAAGACGAACAGCAGGGATTTAGATCAGGAAGGTCTTGCGTGGATGCAGTATTTATTCTACGACAGATAGTCGAAAAATCTATAGAATACAATAAACCAACATTTTTATGCTTTATAGATCTAACAAAAGCATTCGATCGCATAAAGCTAGATGACGTAATCCACCTGTTATATAAGAGAAATATTCCTATCAATATAATTCAGACCATCGAAAACATATACGCAAACAATAAAGTTCAGATTCGCACTAACGGTAAATTATCAACACCCATACCAGTCAACAGCGGTATCAGACAGGGAGACTCGCTTAGTCCTTTGTTGTTTAACATGATAATGGACGAAATAATAAAGGAGGTGCGACTTGGTTGAGGATATAAAATGGGTGATACAGAAATAAAAATTCTCTGTTACGCTGATGACGCTGTGATATGTGCTGAAAATGAAGACGACCTCCAGAGATTGTTAAATACCTTTAATCTTACGGGAAGAAAATATAATATGATTATCTCAGCCGAAAAAACTAAATGTATGACAACCTCAAAAGAACCCCTCCGATGCAAACTAGAACTAGACGGTCAAATAATACAACAAGAAATGAGTTTCAAATATCTAGGCATCGACATAACTAGTTATGGCAACATCGAAGATGAAGTAAGAGGGCAGGTGGCCAAAGCAAATAAAGTGGCGGGTTGTCTCAACGACGTTATCAGACGAAACAAACACTTACAACAAGAAACAAAGGTTCGGATCTACAAAACTACAATTAGACCTATTATGACATACACCTCAGAAACACGGCCAGAGACGACAAAAGCGAAACAACTATTGGAGACTACAGAAATGGGAATACTTCGACGAATAACAGGAAAAACGCTACTAGCCAGAGAAAGAAGCAATAACATTAGGCAATCATGCAACACAGACTGCATTAATAAGTGGGTCCTACAGCGTAAGACACAATGGAACAAACACATAAGCCGAATGACAGAGGATAGACTGGTAAGGATCGCACGAGATAAATCGCCTAGTGGTACACGCAGTAGAGGTCGACCACGGAAAAGGTGGAGCGATAATTTAAGTCCAGAATGAGGAAAATCGAAGAAGGAACAGGTCAGGGACCTATTATAGAAGGTAGAAGAAGATAATACAGTAGAAAATGATAGTTGCGCCCTAATTAAGTTAAATTATCGATGATTTCTTTTTGTAAACTAGTGCCGATCATATATAATCTTAATAAAACTTAACCTAAAAAGTCTATCAGTGTTTTAATGGTAAGAAAACAGTTGTAAAGAAATTCAAAGCAGTGGTAAGTACTCTAGGACCTCGTCCCGCTGTCCTTTATTAACTGAAGGCGCTCTAGCCCCTCGGGAAGTTGGAAAAACTATGTGAAAAAAGAGAAAAAGAAGGGCGTTACACGAGGTTAAAAAAAATTTCGTCGCCAAATTTGGGGCGATTTTAATTAGTCACATGTAAAAACAACATTTTCGGTATATTTCGCCTTTAAATGGAAACTAAAACAAGATACTCTTAACATATCTGCTAACAGAAACAACCATATAAAGATAAAAATCAGCTACTTCATACAATATCAAGATTTACCTCCTGGGTTCTGTATAAACATTTCAATTTTTTAAACTACGCCTATCATCACATCTACTGCGTATTCAACTGAATACTAGAACCTCGCAAAATGATCCACATGTAATTTTTGCAAATGTTTTCCGTAGAAATCCGTAATGGTCAACAGTTCTACATTAAATTGGGCATATCTGACGTACATCAAGATCTGCACTACTGATATCCGGTGAGTACTACTTGCTTTATTGTATACTGTCGAATGCATCCCGTTTCGATTTTTTATTGTGGACGGGATACCTGCAGTAGCGTATCGGTCATGTGGCACCAAATTCAATAACAAAAACTAGTCAAGTGCGTGTCGGAAATGAATTATATTTGCGTTCCGCAGAAGTTATTGGTGTGGTTAGTTTTCCCTGCAATTTCCTTGCAAGTCTGTCTTTGGCTTAAATAAAAATTAATTGAAAACGATATATATATATATATATATATATATATATATATATATATACATATATATATATATATATATATATATATATATATATATATATATATATATATATATATACATAATTTATTTTTGTATTTTAAACCTTCTGTTAAATAGTTTTTTCTAATATTTTCTTGGGTATAGGTTTTTCCATTTAGAGAAACAAAGGACAACAATTTTTCTTGACGTTTCGCTCTACATAGTGAGCTTCTTCAAAAGAGCTGATATATTTATTTTACATCTTGAAAGTAGTTTTGTGTGAATGTTGATGAACATAAGGCGACATCTCGATGGTTCACTTGATAACACAAGAACCATATAAATTATCAAAGTTTGTAAAAATCGCCATGTGGTGGCGCGACGGTGAATTAAAACAAAAATATATACAATATATATATATATATATATATATATATATATATATATATATATATATATATATATATATATATATATATATATATATATATATACAGGGTGATTCAAAAATCGATCACGAAACTTAAGGGGGTGATTCTACTTGACAAAATAAGGGTAGAGCTTCATATAATTTTTTTTCAAAATGTCATTCGTTTTCGAGTTACAAGCCGTCCAAGTTCAAGTTTTTATTTTTTGTTTTTTGAATTACTCGCTTACAGGAAAACCGATTTGACTAATATTTGAAAGATAGGCTAAGTCTTCTGCGCTTCATCATTTTAGTAACAATTCACATTGATTGTTTGCCGCTAGAGGGCACTTTACCTACATTGAAAATTGTTTTTTTGTCATAATTTTTTAGTGTTGACAGCTACAGTAGTTTTTGGCATAATTTCTGAAAGACTGATGCCAGGCCTTTAAAAAAGGTGCTCTTTATTTACATCGCTAAACCCAACGGTTTAGACGTAAATCACCCTTAAAAATTAAGTGGTAAATTTACTTTTCTCATTTCATTACCACCAGCTACCAGGTAAATAGCTATCAAAGTATACTAGAGCTGTCAGTTTAACATCAAATAAATTCGCTTTTTAAACTATTTAATTTATAATCTTAAAATAACTAATAATGGCTAATCACCAATATTCAAATATCGAATATTGTGATATCCATTTTTGTTATGGAAAAGCAAATGGTAATGCAGAGTTGGCAAGAAGATATTATATGGAGAGTTATCCGGAAAGAAATATCCCTCATGCTCAAACATTTTCCAGTGTGCACAGGAGGCTTGCGGAATGTGGTTCCTTTAAAAGTTATAATGGAAATAGGGGAAGACCTAGAACTGCTAGAAACGTGCAACAAGAAGAAAGAGTGCTTGAAATTATTGAAGATAATCCAGGTATTAGTACTAGAAAAATTGGGAATGAAGTGCGGCTCTGTCAGGCTAGTTCATGGAGGATACTAAGAGAAGAACAACTCTACCCGTTTCATTCAAAAAAGGTGCAGGCTCTTTATGACGATGATCGGCCGAGACGGTTCGAAATGTGCAATCAGATCCTAGCTAAGTATGAACACGATAATCGATTAATTGGCGTCATATTATTCACTGACGAAGCTGGTTTCACTCGTGATGGCATAACAAATCTACACAACATCCACACATATGCTTACGAGAACCCAAACAATGTGGTAGAAACGAAACATCAGCGTAGATTTTCACTAAATGTGTGGGCAGGGATAATAGGAGATTACCTTATTGGTCCTCATTTCTTTGATGGCCCATTAACTGGTGACGTATACTTAGATTTTATCCAAAATCGTCTCCCATTGTATCTGGAAGATGTGCCATTGGAAGTAAGGGCCAACATGTGGATCCTCCAAGACGGAGCTCCGCCCCACTTTAGTATACGTGTCCGACAGTATTTGAATGCAACGTATCCTGAGCGATGGATAGGACGAAGTGGACCATTGGCATGGGCAGCGAGGTCACCAGACCTTAATCCTATGGATTTTTTCTTTTGGGGTCATTTGAAACAATTGGTGTACGATATTCCAGTAATCAACGTCGAGGATCTTCGCTTCAGGATAATCGAAAAGTGCCAAATTATTAAAGAAACACCAGGAATTTTTCATCGAGTTAGGCGACATTTTTTGAAGAGTGTTAGGAAATGTATGGAAGAAAATGGGGGACATTTTGAGAATCTTTTTTAGTTTGTTTAGTACTGTTTCATTAATGTTTATCAATTAAATGTATATCGCAATAATCCATAATATGAATATTTACTGATTAGCCATTATTAGTTATTTTAAGATTATAAATTAAATAGTTTAAAAAGCGAATTTATTTGATGTTAAACTGACAGCTCTAGTATACTTTGATAGCTATTTACCTGGTAGCTGGTGGTAATGAAATGAGAAAAGTAAATTTACCACTTAATTTTTAAGGGTGATTTACGTCTAAACCGTTGGGTTTAGCGATATAAATAAAGAGCACCTTTTTTAAAGGCCTGGCATCAGTCTTTCAGAAATTATGCCAAAAACTACTGTAGCTGTCAACACTAAAAAATTATGACAAAAAACAATTTTCAATGTAGGTAAAGTGCCCCCTCTAGCAGCAAACAATCAATGTGAATTGTTACTACAATGATGAAGCGCAGAAGACTTAGCCTATCTTTCAAATATTAGTCAAATCGGTTTTCCTGTAAGCGAGTAATTCAAAAAACAAAAAATAAAAACTTGAACTTGGACGGTTTGTAACTCGAAAACGAATGACATTTTGAAAAAAAATTATATGAAGCTCTACCCTTATTTTGTCAAGTAGAATCACCCCCTTAAGTTTCGTGATCGATTTTTGAATCACCCTGTATATATATATATATATATATATATATATATATATATATATATATATATATATATATAAAATTGTATATATAACAAAAACTAGGATAAATTTAGGGGTATCGGTCCTGGTGGGGGCTATCAAAAGTAAAATACGTTTGTAGCTACTCCAAGCTTTCGAACTTCTGGAGACGAGATTTCAATGAAGGCGTCTTGGAAAGCCTGCTGCGGGATGTCCTCCAGGGCACGCGTTACAACCACTTTGGTGTTGTCTATGGACTCCAAATGTTGACCTTTCCGGGCTGGTTTGAGATAGAGAAATAGAAAAAAAGTATGGTGGTGCTACGTCGAGGCTGTAAGGAGGCTGGAGGATCACTATCACATTGATCTGGGTCAGGTAGTTACTGACGAGAAGGGCGCGTTATCGTGGTGAAGCCTCTAAGTGCCCGTGATGACCCTCCTAACGTGGGAGACCCGCTTTTTGATTATTTTAAGGACTTCCATGTAAAAAACATCATTTACAAGTGTCTCAGGCGGTACGAATTCGTAATAAACAATAACCCAGAGTCAAAAAAGACAATGAGCAACCTCTTTCGGCCATTTGTTAAGCATTTGTACCACCTAAAAATTTGTAATTTTGAAAGCCAGTTATCCCCTTAGGCCTCCTGAGTCATTGGGTAAGGCTTCGAAGCGGATTTGCCAAGCTTCACACAAAATTTTATTGCATAACGCTGCTCGAGAAAACGCTTCATATGAAACCAAGCAGAAATGCATGGAAACGCTATTTTTTTCTGCTCCAAACTCGGAAACGACTGCCGGGTGGTTTTTCTGGAAGCTAAGACCCCTCTTCACCTTTCCTGTCCGACAGTAGCGCGATGCTCTGTACAGTCGCGTCAGAAAATAAATGGTCTCATTACTTATGAAACGCACCCTGTATATATATATATATATATATATATATATATATATATATATATATATATATATATATATATATAAATATTTATGAGTCAAGCTGGCCTATATATATGTTTCAAGTTGGGCGTTACAATAAGGTACTAAAATAATTATGATTTGGAATTTTAAGTCCGATTTTCGAAAATTTGCCCCTAATTGTAGCCTCTGACGTATCGATGGCGCTGCAGTCGTATGACGTTTAAGTTGTGTGAAATTTAAGCTATACCATTGGTGGAGTGTTTTGTGATGGAATTATGGACAAAATCCATAAAGACTTCACATCTGAGTTCCCTGTAGAGGATAGTATTTTTAACGTAATAGGGGGTTTGCAGATTATGTGGAGGGCTCTGTTCTGGAAACTCTCAAGCCTGCTAAACTAGACCTCCTTGAAGTGATATATGTTAATGACAGGATCGATCTAATGAAGAACTTGTAAATTGTTAATTCTAGTTGAAGATTAAGTTTGCCATTATAATTCAGCAGTGAGTAAAGAGATACCAGTACACTTTGGTTTTGGTTAGCAAGTAGTTAGTGTTATGCAACCAGTTAAGTTTCCTGTCTCCAATTTAGATTCCCACCACCGATAGTACAGATTGTGAAGCTGCCGTGGTACCTCGTCAGATGCTCTGTTAGCCTGCCTGTTAATGGCAGGATCACCCGTCCTATAGGCCCTGCTTTTGAGTCTATTCTTCTCCGTGATCCGGGTTCTCAAATCTGCTGAAATTTCACAGTACTTAGAATGTGACAGAAGCTTTCGCGAGCGTGTCTAAAATGTGAAAGATCAATTTGTCTAATAGAGTTTTCCTAGATCTTAATACCCTGAATTACCTCCGGAAAATCGGCGTCTTTGAGGAGCATTTTGTACTTATGCTAACTGATACAATACGTCTCTATGATCGCCATATTTGATGAGAACTGGGAAGTGGCGTAGAACCAACGGCAATATTTCTTACCACAAAGATATCTAAAATGTCTAAGAATCTAACATATCCTACATTCCTCATCAGGCGCTATTATTTCCAGCAGACTTGCTCGAAGGGCATTTTCATGGACGAAAGCCTTGGCGTTGATAATCCTGGCACCCCAGGGGCGGTGCTTCACATTAAAGTCTCCTCCTACTAGGATGTGCTCATTGGTATTATAGACGTTGGCCAAATTTTGACCTTGATAAATGTTCTTTCCATAAAGACTCTATATGGAAGGAGTCATCATATGCTTTTTTAGCAGTATCATCGTGCTCCCGCTTGGCTTAACGAGTCTGTCAATGCTCAATACGTTCTAGTTTGAATACGTGAATCGATTCCCCGTTGAGCCAGGTTTCCTGGATCAGCAGGGCATCAAAAAGATTGATACATCTCCACAAAACTCCACGTTAAATAACTCAAACTGGTCCAAGGATATAGTACTTCAAAATATCTCTTGTATATGATAACTGCTTGATTTCTTGTAGATTTAGGTGTCAAAAAAACTGTCACCAACAGCTACAGTTCAACTTTGTGCTCTTGACTGGATTTTCGTTTCAATTTTCCAAGTTTTTGGCACCTTTTTTTAAAATATTCGTAAGTAAAAATCACTACATAGTATAAAACAAAGTCGCTTTCTCTGTCCCTATGTCCCTTTGTATGCTTAAATCTTTAAAACTACGCACCGGATTTTGATGCGGTTTTTTTCAATAGATAGAGTGATTCAAGAGGAATGTTTATATGTATAATAACATCCATTAAATAGTGGAGAAATACTGTTATTTTTGAGGTTTCTAATGTGATGTCGTTAATTATCATATTTTTTTCCGCTTACATTGCAAACGCAGGCTGAACCCTACGAGATTTATCAAAATAATGTACTAATTATTTGTACACATTGAAAAGGTCTACAGAAAACTCCGCGATGGTATATGTCTATCTCTCATGGATATCCCACAATAACATTTTTTTGTCATTTACTTTTTACGACAAATAATGGCAAATTTTGAAGCGATTTTAACCAATACAGCATTAATCCTTATCCAATTAAATAGCTTAAATACATTGTTGATTTAATATAGATCTATATGGTCCTTTACAGCACAAGATTTAAATGAATATTTTCGAAGATATTACAGATTTAAAATTGCGGGAAGTAGCGCTTGCGGCGGTACTGGCCGACCGGGGCGGCGGCAGCGTGCCTATAAATAGCGCGTCGGAGGCCGATGTAATAATTGTTGTAAAAATAAAATAAATAGTCACAGTTTTTCTGTAGTGTATTTAGTATCAGCATTGCACCCGTGCGAAGCCGGGGCGGGTAGCTAGTTATTATATAAATTAATACTAAATAGCACGTCCCATTTAACATTCGCAAACCAGATTACATCATTATGTTTTTTCATATACAAAATTTTTTATAACGTATGAACGTTCCTAATACAGTACGCATACCTAAAAGCAGACAACGATGACAGACACAATACTAATCAAATGTTAAGTTTACAACTGTTTAAAATGTAACGGTGTTTTGACTTCTTTCAAGTTTGCGCCGATTGAATTACACAAACGACACACAGGTGAAATTTTAAATACTTTGCATACATTTACACATTTTTTAGATATTTTCGTGAGACAAGGCGAGATTTAAAGTGGGTTAGATGATGAATTATTTGTTATAATTTGAGTTTATAGGCGGTTTGGCCCAGTAATATGAGAAAAAGTACGTTTGATTAATATACAATTAAAAGCATAACGAAGTATCTCAAAAATTTGTTGTTGTTTTCATTGCTGATTGGTTTAATAAAGAAACAAAAAAATTATATTTATGTTCCGCTCCTTGCGGTGATACCGGAAGTAGATGCAACACCCTATATCTTATTGCATTTTTGATTTCTACGTAAAATTCTAGATATATTTGTGGTATAATTGTAATGGACCAAATATTAATTATTTTACACTGTTCAATGTGAACTATATTCCGTTAAAATGAATAATTAAATAATCACTCTGTGAACAGATTTCTCGTGGGAATAGGGTAGTTATATTTTTTTATCACTATCCAAGAAAGTATAAAGGAAAAATAAATCAGTTATCGAACTTAACTTTTATGATCTTTGTCGTTTAAATGTTTTCTTAAAAAAATACATAAAGTCAGTTAATTTATGAAGACGTAATAAGACCCTCTCTTAGAATTGCCTATAAATCTCTCCAAGTAATCCTGCCCTGGTTACGTAAATAAAACCGAAAGATAAGGTTTATAACATAAGGTATATGCACAAACCGTTAAAATGTCTTAGAATATTGAACGATTTTCCCATTATTAGGAAACAAAAGAATAATCAAATAAACTCACTATAATAGATATACAGGGTGTCCAAGATAAGGATCCTAAGCATGGGGATCTCAGTACCTGTTGGAGTTACAGCTTAGGTTAAATTAGAAAAAAGTTGCGTACTTTGAAGCGTATTTACATGCCGTTGAGAAACTTTAAAAATTTTCATGGCCAGCTGAGATATTGGGGAAAAACGAAAATTTGATGAAATAGATTTTATTCTTTTGTGACTTTATTTTAAAAGATATTAAAAAACTAATAAAACTTTTTCATTAGCAGTTTTTAGGTACTACGTGATGGAGTTTTTAAATTTTATATCCGACGTTTCGTTTTCGAGAAACCATCATCAACTTTATTTTTTTATAAGGGCCAAAAAAAAGTATACCCTGTATCTGATTCCCTTTTTTATTACAAATTCAACGATGTATCACATGTCACATTTTTTTTGTTAGATAAAAGAATAAATGAGATTTTTCTATTTTTTTAAACATATTTTTAAGTAGGCTTTGCAAACAAATAATGCTTTGACACTTTGACGTAAATACCTGTTATGAGTTATTGATCTCACATATTAGTTAATATCTATTTACAGAGCAATGAAGCTGAATGGAGCATAGTACTACTTAGAAACAAGAAAATTTAATCTACCATAAATTTAACCATAAGATAATCATTATTTTAATGATATACAAAGAATGATAAATTATTTAAAAATAACTAAAACAACAAATAAATTAACAATTTTTTTTATTCAATTTAAAGCAGGTGTTCAAACAGATTTTCGTTATTTTCCAGACATAAATATGATCTTCTTATGGTAGAATTTAAAACATCACGCAACATGTCAGGTGTAATACTGTTGAATGCATTAGTTACACATTCTCGTAACTGCTGCTCAGTCTCAAAAGAATGATGGTATATTTGGCTTTTAAGAAACCCCCAAAGAAAGAAGTCCATAGGGGTTAAGTCCGGAGATCGCGCTGACCAAGGCACTTCACTGGAGGTTCCAATTCACTTTCCAGGAAATCGCTGCGTAAGATACTCGCGAACCTGCCTAGAATTATGTGCAGGAGCACCGTCTTGTTGAAACCAACAGGTATTAACCTGTGCCAGAGGTAAATCCTCCAAGCAGTCTTCTAAATTATTTTGTAATAATTGAAGGTATCGTTCTCCAGTTAACGAACTATGGTAGATAAATGGACCTAGTATTTTGGTACCGAAAATTCCACACCACATATTAAACCCAAAACGCTCCTGATGTCTTGAAATTTTTTGAACACGCGGATTCTGTTGCGCCCAGTAATGAGTATTCCGGCGGTTAAAGACACCATTATTAGTGACTAGACTTTCGTCAGACCATATTATTTTTGCAGGGAAATTGATATCATCTTCACATGCGCGTGTATACCACTCACAGAAATGCCGGCGTCGTTCAAGATCCCTTGGTTTAAGTGCTTGGCAAATCCTAAATTTATAGGGGTGATATCTATTTTTACGCAAAATAAATTGAGCAGTGGATTTGGCTACTCCTATATTTTTTTCAATTTGCCTGCAAGAGATGTCAGGGTTCTCAACAACTGCTTGTAATACGTTATTTTGGGTTTCTTCGGAAGAATCCTTTTTTCGGGATGAAACTGGCTTTTTAAATGATCCATATTGTTTTAAATTTCGCGCCAACTGTAAGAAAATGGACTTACATGGTTGCTTTCTATCTGGAAATTTATTTAGATACATTGCTGCAGTATTTATAGTATTCTTCTGGCACAAAATGTAGCAGGTCAGCATGTCAAACTTTCCTTCATGACTATAATGGCCACCCGGCATATTCGACGATAATAACACAATAATAATTATTCAACAATAAACAATAACAACAGTAACAACAACGACAAGAACTCTACAAACAACTTAATAACTCTAAATCAACTTAACAATTATTATTTTATCTTACCATAAACATTAAATTAAGTCATATGTGACAGAATAACAGGTATTTACGTCAAAGTGTCAAAGCATTATTTGTTTGCAAAGCCTACTTAAAAATATGTTTAAAAAAATAGAAAAATCGCATTTTTTTTTTGTCTAACAAAAAAAATATGACATGTGATACATCGTTGAATTTGTAATAAAAAATGGAATCAGATGCAGGGTATACTTTTTTTTTGGGCCATATAAAAAAATAAAGTTGATGATGGTTTCTCGAAAACAAAACGTCGGATATAAAATTTAAAAACGTCATCACGTATTATCTAAAAAGTGCCAATGAAAAAGTTTTATTAGTTTTTTAATATCTTTTAAAATAAAGTCACAAAAAAATAAAATCTATTTCGTCAAATTTTCGTTTTTCCCCAATATCTCAGCTGGCCATGAAAATTTTTAAAGTTTCTCAACGGCATGTAAATACGCTTCAAAGTACGCAACTTTTTTCTAATTTAACCTAAGCTGTAACTCCAACAGGTTCTGAGATCCCCATGCTTAGGATCCTTATCTTGGACACCCTGTATATATATATATATATATATATATATATATATATATATATATATATATATATATATCGTTTGGGCATTTGTAAAAAGAGTTTTGATTAATCACTGTTTTTTCTATATACAAGAAATAACGAGTAAAGATGTTTATTGTCAAAACAGCCAAGAAAAGTGAATAGTTTTTTTTACAGTCTTTAACATAAATTCTTTTCGTTATAGGAAGACGTAAGTTAGTTTGTTTTACTACTCTGTTATATAAAAATTAGGATTTAGACGCTCAGAGGCCAATTCGGCAATCAAACATCCGGTATAGAATAGGTAACGCCCTCAGCACGTAACGATCGAAACCTTCGAACTTTAAGGAAAAGAAATTGACGTCTACAGGGTATTATAGGGGTGTCGAGGGAGTGTAAGATTCGAAGACACTTTTTTAAAGAATAGTAAATTTCAGTCATAAAGTATACAACACTGCATCAACCACTATGGAAGATTGCTTGCAGCGCGTCAAAATAGCATTTGAAGAATTTAATTCTCAGTCAATGAAGAGCCACCCATGAGTTCTTGTTTAGGTGCGAAAAATGTTTGGGAGTTCAAGGGCGTCAATTTGAACATTTACTCAAATAACTTTTGTAACTTTATTTTATTAACAACTGGTTTATTTCTATTTCTTTTAGCTTTTATAGATCCAAACTTTTTTTATAATCTTTTTAACAGTTGGTAGTTTTCTCGGAGATCGGATCGCGAATGTATTTCACGTTCTTGAAATAACTCTATCACATTCTCCATAAATAATAAATAAGGTCAAATAATTTTTGTACGAGTAAATTAATTGTCCTGACATGATTATTATTAATCAAGCGCGGATCCAGGCAAGGGCAATCTGGGCAATGCCCCCCCCCCCAAATTATATGAATATGCTATAAAAGAATGGAAAATTTTAAAACTCAAGTCAGTAAACTTTAAAAAGAAAAATCGTTTTAGTAAGTATATTTAGTAAACACCTTCTATAAACTTCATCCTCGAAGGCTTTATACTTGGAAATCTCCACAAGATCAACAAGGGAACGTTGTGCGTAATCAGATTGACTACATTATGATTAACAGAAGATACCAAAATAGCATAACACGTGTTGCAGCATACCCAGGAGCGGACATCGGCTCAGACCGTAATCCTCTGGTTGCTGACTTCTGGTTTCGTTGTAAATTACTGACAGTGGGGAGTAAAAAACAGAAATACAGTATTCTTGACATTAGACACCCATTAATACAAGACAACATGAAGGCAGAATTAGACAAGCTTTGCCGAGAAAATATACCCAGCCAACAAAGTGCGTCCAATGATATTTGGAATACGCTCAAAACAAATATACAAACAGCTACTAAAAATGTTTTAGGACAACAAAGACGAGAAAAGATTAAACCATGGATGACGGAAGAGATACTGGACTTAATGGATGAACGTCGGCTTGCCAAAAATCAGATGGATAAATATAAAATACTTGATCGTAAAATAAAGAGATTAATAAGGGAAGCTAAAGAGATATGGACTCAAGAACAATGCGATGAAGCAGAAAGACTTCATAAACTGCACGATTCGTTTCATTTCCATAGAAAGGTGAAAGAAATAACTGGTATAAAGAGGAAAACAGCTCTACCATCCATGAGAAATAGACAAGGAAGGCCGATAGTGGATACGGAAGAACTGAAGTTGACCTGATTGAATTACGCGGAGACCCTATTTAATGACCAGCGTACAAATAATTATAGGAACAACACGGAACATATGAGTGGTCCAAAAATCCTTGAGTGTGAAGTCAGACACGCAGTAAATAAAATGAAATGCGGTAAAGTTCCAGGTCATGATCAAGTTTATGCAGAAGTTTTAAAGCTAGTTGATATTAAACAGCTTACATATCTCTTTAATGTAATATATGACTCTGGGCAAATTCCATTGGATTGGCTAAAGTCGACCTTTGTCGCAATACCAAAGAAATCAACTCCCAAACTTTGTTAAGACTACAGACTTATCAGTTTGATGAGTCACGCGCTTAAAGCATTTCTAAGGGTCATTCATTCAAGGATATACAAAAAATGCGAGGATATGAGTGGCAATACACAGTTCGGATTCATCAAGGGACTTGGCACTAGAGAAGCACTATTTTCTTTAAAATTACTTGTACAAAAGTGCTATGACCAAAGACAGGATGTTTTCATCTGTTTTATTGATTACCAAAAAGCCTTTGACAATGTTAGACATGGGCCACTTTTGGAGAGATTGCAGGAAATTGGTATTGACGATAAAGATATAAGAATAATAAAAGAACTGTATTGGAACCAATCAGCAGAAGTCCGCATTAATACCGATCTGTTAACGGACACTTTTGGCATATTGAAGGGAGTCCGACAGGGGTGTATTTTGTCCCCTATTTTATTCAATATTTATGTTGAGAAAATCTTTCAACTAGCTTTGGAAGAAGAGACACGAGGTATCAAAATTAACGGCATACCAATGAATAATATTCGTTACGCAGACGATACCACTATACTAGCCAATAACATCGAAGACCTTCGGGCAATATTGAATAAAATTAACGAATCCGGTGAACAGTTTGGGCTACGAATTAATATTGCCAAGACAAAAATGATGGTGATTAGTAGGCATCAACGCAATACTCCCCTCAGTATCAACGGGAACATAATTGAACGCGTCGCGAAGTTTACATATCTCGGAGGTACCTTGAATGAAAAGTGGGACTGTGATGAAGAAGTGAAAGGACGAATAGGCCGAGCAAAAACAGCATTTTTTAAAATCAAGAATTTTCTTCTTTGCAGGCATTTACCACTAAATACCAGAATACGTGTTTTGAAATGCTATGTATGGCCTATGGTATTGTATGGCGTTGAAACATGGTCACTTAAAGTTAGAACACTGAATAGGATCGAAGCCTTCGAACTATGGACACTTCGTCGACTGCTACGTATTCCCTGGACTGCTCATCTCACAAATGAAGAAGTTTTAAGGAGTGGCGTAGAAAGACAACTGCTGGACACGGTAAAGCAGCGTAAAGTGTCTTACTTGGGACATATGTTGAGAGGATCCAGATACTCCATACCAAGGTTGATTTTGCAAGGAAAAATAGAGGGAAAGCGCGGACCAGGCAGAAAACAACATTCTTGGCTACGAAATATAAGAGACTGGTGTGGAATATCGGACGCCGCAACTATATTTAGACAGGCCGAAGAGGGTGTCCTGGCCGTCTTATAACTTTAGAAGAGGAATGGACATTTGATCGCCGACGTGCGGCTTTGCACATGACACCAGAAGAAAAAGATTTAGTAAAAAGATTTTTTTTAGGACAAATTTTCATATTATATTTTCCTGCATCAACTATATGTTAAAAATACCACATAAAGTATTTCAAACGATATAACAACGAAACTTACTACGAAAATCTATAAATGTCAATTTTACTTATAACAGCAGTATTATTTATGTATATATAGTTTTAGGTTAGCTTGGAATTTTTGCTTGTGCTCCCCCCCCCAAAAAAAAATTTTCTGGATCTTGCCCTTGTTAATGAATGTCAAATGACAAGAAATAGTGACAATTCGGTAGGGTTTGATTGTTTTATTTTCGCAACGCCTCGCCGTCATGGCCAACTAATAAACAAATCTTAAAAGCCATATAGAATTTTTACAATAGAAAAATATTATATTGCCAATATTTTGGAAACTACAAATTTTTGGAGTAGACAACCTTAGATAAAAAATACCCTTATTTTTAATGCTTAATATGACAAAATTATAAAAATAGGTGCTTTCTATTTGAAAAAATTGACTTTTGACGATTTTTAAAATATAATTTTATTTTTCTTTTTTGACCACTCTATACTTATAATTTTCAAAATATCATAAAAAAACTACTAAAATCAATCTATGTCTACAAGAAAACTAACCCAAATTAAATAATAAAGACTTTCTTATAGGAAAAATTTATAGTTAAGTTGTGGTCCGCAAACGTCATTTTTGACATAAAAATTTAAATATGTCCAAAACGGTGAGACTTAAGTATAGAATATTATACATAAAATATATCTAGAATTTTATGTACAAATCAAAAATGCAATAATATATAGGATGTTCTATTTAAAATAAGCAAGTTGACATTTACTTCCGGTATAACCGGAAGTGCTGCCATCTTGAAAATATTTTAGCCGGCTGTCTCCCATGCACGTTAGTACACTATCAAATTTTCAGATTCTTCCTAATTATAGTTTTCCCACAATCGATTGATAAATTTTCCGAAGACTCACCCTGTATAAAGGATACAGATTTTATGGATTTTTTTATGTACTGTCGTAATTAGGTATTCTTTTTGTTTGGTACTCGAATATATTTGTTTAAAAATCATAATTCGCGTTCACAAATCACTGCTAAAAATAATTTGCAGTATCGCTCTAGCTTCCTACCTATACTAACTCTTCTACAGAATAAGCAAAATGACCGATACAGGGCCAAGGGCAACCGCTGCCACGTCACCGGTATAATTTCCGCCAACTCACAAGAAGAACGGCTAATATTATATTAAACAGTAATAAATCATACCGTGCAATTAAAATCTATTGGTTACGGCCCACCTATCGACGGAGGTATTGAAAGACTTCTGACATGTGTATTTTAACCGGGATTTTTTCATGAGTGATCTTCGTTACTGACACGACGACTTATTTTTTAAAGAAAACGAAGAATAATCGTGATACTAATAAACTCGCAGAACAAAATATTTATTAAAAATAATAATTGTGTTTTATGAAATATTAGTTTGAATTAAATACTTTCGTCGGTAACAAAAATGTAACATTGTTTTTTTTGCTGGAATGTGTTCATTTCGGCATCCTATAAAACATATCTCGATGGTAACTCTGAAAGATCTGTGGAAAAAAAATGGCGGGCCAAAAATGGTCATGATTTTCGGTTTTTTGAGTTTATCTCGAAAAGAAAAAGTTATATCGAAAAATGTTTCAAACAAAAGTTGTAGAAAATTAAAAAACCTATCGATCATATAATATAAGTTATAGATGGCGCCACTAGTTATCGAGATATATTTTTTTTCGTCAAAAATTACGGTTTTTGTTTTTTTTTAGACATTTATTAACAAATTACCGATATAAAATTTACCATAAATATAGGTACTATATTACTATAACCTATCGATTCATATAATATAAGTTATAGATGGCGCCACTAGTTATCGAGATATATTTTTTTTTCGTCAAAAATTACGGTTTTTGTTTTTTTTTTAAAGACATTTATTAACAAATTACCGATATAAAATTTACCATAAATATAGGTACTGTCATTCTAAAAAAGTATGCCAAACCCGGAATCTGTGATTTTTTTATTTTCCGAGAAATTCGATGTCAAAGTTGAAAATTCAACCTCAATTTTCCACTTTTTTAATTAAGATACAATGCTCAATTTCAATGAAAATTGTTTATATTGTTTTATATTTTGAATATCTATTAAAAATTTTTTTTTTCCAATCCTGGACCGAGAAATTTTGCAAAAACCAATTTTTGCACCAAAAAAATTGCGATAACTTTTCACCGGATGGAGATGAAATTTTTTTAATGCCTTCATTGGATTTACATATATCATTTCCGATCTCAAAAAAAAAAAAATTTTGGATAAAAAAAACTTTTTTTTCAAAAATTCATAATGGTGTGGCAAATGAATATTAAAGGCTCAAATTTGCAGAAGATGCTTTCTAATACATGTGTTTTACCTGTGAATTATTTGGATCCAAGAAATACACTTCCATACGATCTGTGAACCAAGCAATTTTCGAAGGTTCACAGATTGTATGGAAGTGTATTTCTTGGATCCAAAAAATTCACAGGTAAAGTACAAGTATTAGAAAGCATCTTCTGCAAATTTGAGCCCTTAATATTCATCTGCTACTCCATTATGAAGTCATCCAAAATTAAATTTTTTTTTTGGGATTGGAAATGATACATCTAAATCCAATGCACGCATTAAAAAAATTTTATCTCCATCCGGCGAAAAGTTATCGCAATTTTTTTGGCGCAAAAATTGGTTTTTGCAAAATTTCTCGGCCCACGATTGAAAAAAATTTTTTTTTTAATAGATCTTTAAAATTTAAAACAATACAAACAATTTCCATTAAAATCGAGCATTGTATCTTAATCAGGAAAGCGGAAAATTGAGGATGAATTTTCAACTTTGACAACGAATTTCTCGGAAAATAAAGAACTCACAGATTCCGGGTTTGACATACTTTTGTAGAATGATAATACCTATATTTATGTTAAATTTTAAATCGCTAATTTGTTTATAAATGTCTTTTTTTTTTTAAAAACAAAAACCGTAAATTTTGTCCAATGAACCGAGAGCCAAATGCACAGAAAACAACTGTCTACTTAAAATCTCCATATCGTAAAATATCGGCAGGATATTACTCGCAGAACTTGATGCCGGATCTTAAACAGTACAAACGAACATCTGAATATACTCCGGAGCGGTACGAAATTATTAACAGTTTAAAATAACAGTCCGGCATCAAGTTCTGCGAGTAATATCCTGCCGATATTTTACGATATAGAGATTTTAAGTAGACAGTTGTTTTCTCCGCATTTTGCTTTCGGTTCGTTACAGCTCCACTGATGAGACCATTGAGTGGTCGAAACTAGTATGGAGAGAGAACCAGAGTTAATTTCGCAGAGAATATACTGTATGTCCCCGTTTCTTAACGGTTTATAACTTTTACAATTTTCGCCAGCCCCTCTCCAAAATTTTCCTAAACTTTCTAGATACCATTACGAATCGAATGATACCTCAACCATAATTTCCGGACTTGGAGGACAGGTTTTCGGTAAAATGGCACTTGTGAACTAGACTCATTGTGATTCATTTAATTATCATTTTAAAACACTTAGTAATAAAGAGTGTTTTTTTTATAGAGGTATAGAACTTTTAAATGGAATAAAACAAAGATGAATTTTTTAAATTGACATGAAATTTACTTTATTCGAAAGATAACCTTCTGGCATTATAATTTAAATATGACTTCTGGCATATGACCGCCACGGCTGGCTCGGACGTAGTCTAATCTGGAGGTCCAATTTTCGATGACTTTTTCCAACATTTGTGGCCGTATATCGGCAATAACGCGGCGAATGTTGTCCTCCAAGTGATCAATCGTTTCGGGGTTATCGGCGTAGACTAGCGACTTCACATATCCCCACAGAAAATAGTCTAGCGGCGTTAAGTCGCACGAACTTGGAGGCCAATTCACGGGTCCGAAACGTGAAACTATGCGGTTACCAAACGTTTCCTTCAATAAATCAATTGTGGCACGAGCTGTGTGACATGTTGCGCCGTCTTGTTGAAACCACAGCTCCTGCACATCATGGTTGTTCAATTCATGAACGAAAAAGTCAGTAATCATGGCTCTATAGCGGTCACCATTGACTGTAACGTTCTGACCAGCATCGTTTTTAAAGAAGTACGGACCAATGATTCCACCAGCCCATAAAGCACACCAAACAGTCAGTTTTTCTGGATGTAACGGTGTCTCAACATACACTTGAGGATTATCATCACTCCAAATACGGCAGTTTTGTTTATTGACGTGTCCATTCAAACAAAAGTGAGCTTCATCGCTAAACAAAATTCGCTTATGAAAATCGGGATCAACGGCAATCTTGTTTTGGGCCCATTCACCGAATCTACGCCTTGCTAGGTGATCGTGTGGCTTCAATTCTTGCACGAGTTGGATTTTGTAAGCACGCAAACCAAGATCTTTCCGCAAAATCTTCCATAAAGTGAATGGACACATATCCAATTCCTGTGCTCGATAGACTGATTCGGGTCTTCCTCTACGCTACGCTCTACAGCAGCAATGACTTCTTCTGTACGCACTGTACGACGTCTCTGTGGATGCGTATTATCTTTTAGAGTAAACGTGGTGCGAAAACGTTCCATAGTTTATCGAATTAATTGCTCTGATGGACGATTATGTTGACCGTAAAATGGACGTAGTGCGCGATACGTATTTCGAACAGAACCATGATTTTCAAAATAAATTTGCACAATTTGGAAGCGTTGTTCAGGCGTCAGTCTATTCATGTTGAAATGCCAAACCAAACTAAACATAAATCACTTGACAGCTGACAAAATGGCCGCCAGTTAAAAAAGTGTTGCCAACTTAAAGTTCTATACCTCTATAAAAAACACCCAACAAGGTTAATTTTATGAATATGATATATGAAAATTCTTATTACATGTTACCAAGATTTTAGTTTTCCAAAAGACAAGAAACTTCCAATTTAGGAGCTGAAGCAAATTGGTCATAATCATAATTATTTTACACCAAATGTTTTTATTCGTATAGAAATATGAAAAAATGTTTAAAATGTGATATATTTATATGCAATTAGTACTGTTATTAGCTGTGCCAGATGGTTGAAAGCAGCTTAAGAAAGTGTACAGAGTTTAATTCAAATACTGCAAGTATTTAATTAGTCTTATTTATTTCTTTAATAATTAAAACTTGAGAAGAACTTATGTATGAATTGCACAAGCACATATTTTTCAAGATCGTCTGTCTAGATAACCTGGCTCGGCTTGTGATGTTATTCGATTGGCAACATTGTTGCTTAACCTGCTTATGACAAATGTAATGAAATTGACATTAATGAAAAACTAGGGCTAGCTTGTATCCATTGCATTAAATTTATTACTGAAATTAAGTAGATTTAACATTGAACGTCGAACAATTAAATCTAATGTGATCTGTATGATAGCTATGTTTATATGCATGTGAACATTATTTAACATATGTCTGATGTTAGGAACCTCGAAACTTGAATACATTAATATATATATATATATATATATATATATATATATATATATATATATATATATATCAAAATTGTTTGTTTATTTTTCTTCCTAAAAATATTTTTATATACAAACACTTTAAAACAGTATTTAAATTTTTAAAAAAATATTTAATTTTACCAGTACACACTTTGACATTTTGTTTATTAAGTAATAATGAAATTCAACTTTTATATCGTCTATTTAGGTGCTGAGGATACATAGAATGCGAGTGTGTTTTACTTTTTATATATCTTTTATATTTTAAAATGCACAAAAAAATTAAAAAACGCATTAATTTAATTTTATGTTTAAAAGGCTATTCAATATAGGAATTGAGCCACATTTACACCAGCCCAATTTAAACAATAATATTAAGTATTCGATCCTGTTAATAAATATCAAAAATTGAATATCCTCTTAAACATAAAATTAAATGTAGGACTTTTTTCGTTTTTTTTTGTGCATTGTAAAATATAAGAAATATAGAAAAAATAGAACATACTAGCATTCCATGTATCCTCAATACCTAAATAGACGACAAAAAGTCAAGGGTGTACTGGTAAAATTAAATATTTTTTAAAAAATTTAAATAGTGTTTTAAAGTGTTTGTTTTTTTTAAAATTGTAGATATATTCTTGTATGAATGTTTTTAATTATATAAAAAATATTTTTAGGAACGAAAATAAACAAAAAATTTTGAAAATGCCTTAAATAAAGGGCGAAACGTCAATCAAAATGGCGGCATCACATGGCAGCAAAAACTCAAAAAATTTTAATAAATTACCAGAAACTTCAAACTAAGAATCTTCCAATTCAAACAATCGTGCTTAAAACAGTTCAAGTGTAGTTACCGAAAGTATCAATAATGCAGTATAATGAATTTCAAATTACAAAATGGCGGCTTCAGACCAAAACTCGATGTAAATGCCTTTAACAGCGCCATATTTGTTTTAAAATTGATTGGTAGGGATTTGGAATCTAAAATCTGATGTGAACGATTTCAAATCACAAAATGTCGGACCTAAGATGGCAGATAAGTGGCCGAAATTTGAAATTTCCTTTGGAACATCTGAACGCTTTGAAAATGGAAGCTACGTCACAGAGAAAATGTGTTTGCCATGTTTTTGGAGGAGACTCGATTTTGTTTGTAAGAAGAACCCTAAAAAGTTATTTTAGATTCAACTTCTTTTTAACATGGGTCAAGAAAAAAATTAATTACATACAATTCTTTCATTGCATCAAGGAGGATCATCAGAAGTTTCTGAAAACACGGTACTAAACTAACAGTGAAGAGATACTCTCACGAGAAAGATGATATAATGATTATCTAGTATTAAATTCTCACATTTCGCACACCAGATTTTTGAGAGTTATCTTGAAAATCATCTAAATACATTTTTAAAGTTTAAAAACATCTCATATGGACTACAGACATAAGACCGCCATACTGGATATTTCACAGCCGATTTGTAACTAAAAATCTTGAAAACTTACGTTAAGTTTGCTTTTAAAGGAATCTGTTATTCCTAAAAGATTTTATTCGAATACGGATACAGACAGATAGAGGCACTTATAGATATTGACCCATGCAGACTCAGACAGATAACGACACACACAGAAACAGACACATACAGGTAGAGCTGGAAACAGATTCCGACAGATACAGACACAGCCACATATGAATACAGACACAGGCAGATACAGGCACAAACAGATACAGATAAAACATATACAGACACAAATATATATAGTCAAAGACAAATATACCTATTCACAGATTCAGGTCGAGACTCACACAGACAGAGATATAACAAATTTGTATGCATTTTATAATTCTCCAGGAAATGTGGATTGATGCTACCTTAATCCTGCCATTCTAGCAGGTTTTTGCATATTTGTATCCTTTTCTTCCATGCAAAAATAATGACAGACCCTTTTTTCTAGTTTTTCGTTAAAATTTGAAATTATGATAGGATATTCGAAAATTATTGTAGTAACTCGTGGAAGCATATTCCACTATATAAAAGAATGCGTCTAAATAAGTAAAAATTCAACCGTCGAGCGATTTTTGTAAATTTTATTATAGTGTGCGCCATCTTGATGCGCCATTTTGTAATTTGTATTTTTACATGCTAGATTTGTAACGACCGATCTTAAAACCCATTCGAATCCGATCTAAAAAGGGTTACAGTATTTCTAAAGGAATATTACACGATTTTCCGCTATAAGACCGCCATATTGGATCCGCCATGTTATAATTTTGACTTTGTCACATTCAGTTTTCAACTAACAATCTTGAAAAATCACACAAATCCGTTTTTCAAGCTATTCCGTGTTTCTAAAGAAATTCCATTGGAATTTCGACCGCTTATCCGCCATCTTGGGTCTGTCATTTTGTGATTTGGAACCTGTCACATCAGATCTGAAATGAGTGACATTCCAAATCCCTGCCAGTACTTTTTCAAAGAAATATGGTGTTCTTAGAGGCATTTATATCGAGTTTTGGGCTAAATTCCACCATATTGGATCCGCCATTTTGTAATTCGAATATATATATATATATATATATATATATATATATATATATATATATATATATATATATATATATATATATATATTGTTCTGGACACCCGACTTTTGAGCACACACTGTATTATTAAGCACATTCTGTTATTTCAAAAATTTTTTTTGTTAACTTTACTTTTGACACTTATCAAACTAATTTAATTTGCGTCGACAACCTCTCAAACTATACTGTCCTCGAAAGCCGATATGGACCCTTTATAATACCATTTTGGTCGATACCGGAAAATTCCCTACTTTTCTAGAAGGATTTCCATACTACATGGTGTAATAAAAATAAGAAAAAGGAACAATCCAGTGATTTCCAGACTTTCTTTCATCCACGTCTCATGAGGAAATTAACAAAAGGTAAAATTAATTAAATAAATTATAAACTCTTATATATATATATATATATATATATATATATATATATATATATATATATATATATATATATATATAGTAACACCTTCGTTTTGACACAAAATAGTATGTACATGTTTTTTTTATTAATAACAAGCTGTTTATTTCACAGTTTGTCCAATGAAGTGGTCATATTGTCATGTGGACAAATTTTTCCAGTCCGACACTGGAAAATTTGTAATTTCCCGCTTTGAAATAAGCAACGTATAAGAGATTTTTCGAAAATAAAAAAGTTTTGGGACTTGTCAAAGTGAAGCCACTCACAAAGCTTTAGTGTTGTGTTAAACATGTTGAAATAGAGGTTATGTTCTGTAGACTGGATGTTTTGTAGCTCGTCCTGTACACACCGCTGTTACTAAGTGACGATCCCGTTGTACATAATTAAAAAAAATCAACAGTGTTATCAGCAATGCAAATTAAATATATTAACGTAAACATATATGCAGAACAAGATTGTCAAAACAATGGTAAATGCACGATAACATGTTAAGTGTGTTACTGTGTGTCATGAATATTTTATTAACCATTAACGACGCGAAGAAACAAATGTTTTTACAATTTAGTCACAGAGAGACGAGCTTAACAAAATAGTGCAGGGGCAAGAGTACTAAAACAAGCTCGAAGGACTTTAAGATGACTTAAAATTATCTAAGATTCTTTTGTAAAATATTGACTTAAATTACAAATTGTTTTAAGAACGTTTGTCAATTTATTAGTAATGTAGCAAATAAAAGTAATATTAATTACCTCGGTAATCGTTAATGGCTACTACTAGAGTTAAAGTAGAGCCTAATGGGACTATTCCGTTCACTGGAGGTGCCCATGGTCCTTTCCCATGCTGTATCTCCATCCAGCAATCGACGTTGTCACCTGTAATAATAACACATATTTTTATATAAAAATAAATAATTTTTTAGTTTTTGAATTTGAAAAAGATATTGCGTAATATATCGGTAGGATATTACTTGCAGAACTTGATGCTTGACTGTAAACCGTTCACAGTCAAAACAAACGTGTAAATATAACATGTAGGGAATGGAGATTTTAAAGAGACAGTTTCTTTTTGTAAATTTTGCTCTCGGTTTGTTACAGCTCCACTGATTAGGTAGTCGAAACTTGTATGGAGAGAGAATCAGGACGGAATTGGCAAAGTCTTCCCTTTTCTTTACGGTCTTAAGGGAAAAAGACAACTTTCCATATACAGTGTAACCAGTAAAATCAGCATCATTTAGGATTTTTTTATTAATAGCTTTATTCAAAATTTGATTTTGGCATCAATTTCAGCTTTGATCGAAATGAAAATTAACAAAAAAAAAATGGTAGTCACTTGATTAGCATTATACAGGGTGATTCAAAAATCGATCACGAAACTTAAGGGGGTGATTCTACTTGACAAAATAAGGGTAGAGCTTCATATAATTTTTTTTCAAAATGTCATTCGTTTTCGAGTTACAAGCCGTCCAAGTTCAAGTTTTTATTTTTTGTTTTTTGAATTACTCGCTTACAGGAAAACCGATTTGACTAATATTTGAAAGATAGGCTAAGTCTTCTGCGCTTCATCATTTTAGTAACAATTCACATTGATTGTTTGCCGCTAGAGTGCACTTTACCTACATTGAAAATTGTTTTTTTGTCATAATTTTTTAGTGTTGACAGCTACAGTAGTTTTTGGCATAATTTCTGAAAGACTGATGCCAGGCCTTTAAAAAAGGTGCTCTTTATTTACATCGCTAAACCCAACGGTTTAGACGTAAATCACCCTTAAAAATTAAGTGGTAAATTTACTTTTCTCATTTCATTACCACCAGCTACCAGGTAAATAGCTATCAAAGTATACTAGAGCTGTCAGTTTAACATCAAATAAATTCGCTTTTTAAACTATTTAATTTATAATCTTAAAATAACTAATAATGGCTAATCAGTAAATATTCATATTATGGATTATTGCGATATACATTTAATTGATAAAAATTAATGAAACAGTACTAAACAAACTAAAAAAGATTCTCAAAATGTCCCCCATTTTCTTCCATACATTTCCTAACACTCTTCAAAAAATGTCGCCTAACTCGATGAAAAATTTCTGGTGTTTCTTTAATAATTTGGCACTTTTCGATTATCCTGAAGCGAAGATCCTCGACGTTGATTACTGGAATATCGTACACCAATTGTTTCAAATGACCCCAAAAGAAAAAATCCATAGGATTAAGGTCTGGTGACCTCGCTGCCCATGCCAATGGTCCACTTCGTCCTATCCATCGCTCAGGATACGTTGCATTCAAATACTGTCGGACACGTATACTAAAGTGGAGCGGAGCTCCGTCTTGGAGGATCCACATGTTGGCCCTTACTTTCAATGGCACATCTTCCAGATACAATGGGAGACGATTTTGGATAAAATCTAAGTATACGTCACCAGTTAATGGGCCATCAAAGAAATGAGGACCAATAAGGTAATCTCCTATTATCCCTGCCCACACATTTAGTGAAAATCTACGCTGATGTTTCGTTTCTACCACATTGTTTGGGTTCTCGTAAGCATATGTGTGGATGTTGTGTAGATTTGTTATGCCATCACGAGTGAAACCAGCTTCGTCAGTGAATAATATGACGCCAATTAATCGATTATCGTGTTCATACTTAGCTAGGATCTGATTGCACATTTTCAACCGTCTCGGCCGATCATCGTCATAAAGAGCCTGCACCTTTTTTGAATGAAACGGGTAGAGTTGTTCTTCTCTTAGTATCCTCCATGAACTAGCCTGACAGAGCCGCACTTCATTCCCAATTTTTCTAGTACTAATACCTGGATTATCTTCAATAATTTCAAGCACTCTTTCTTCTTGTTGCACGTTTCTAGCAGTTCTAGGTCTTCCCCTATTTCCATTATAACTTTTAAAGGAACCACATTCCGCAAGCCTCCTGTGCACACTGGAAAATGTTTGAGCATGAGGGATATTTCTTTCCGGATAACTCTCCATATAATATCTTCTTGCCAACTCTGCATTACCATTTGCTTTTCCATAACAAAAATGGATATCACAATATTCGATATTTGAATATTGGTGATTAGCCATTATTAGTTATTTTAAGATTATAAATTAAATAGTTTAAAAAGCGAATTTATTTGATGTTAAACTGACAGCTCTAGTATACTTTGATAGCTATTTACCTGGTAGCTGGTGGTAATGAAATGAGAAAAGTAAATTTACCACTTAATTTTTAAGGGTGATTTACGTCTAAACCGTTGGGTTTAGCGATGTAAATAAAGAGCACCTTTTTTAAAGGCCTGGCATCAGTCTTTCAGAAATTATGCCAAAAACTACTGTAGCTGTCAACACTAAAAAATTATGACAAAAAAACAATTTTCAATGTAGGTAAAGTGCCCTCTAGCGGCAAACAATCAATGTGAATTGTTACTAAAATGATGAAGCGCAGAAGACTTAGCCTATCTTTCAAATATTAGTCAAATCGGTTTTCCTGTAAGCGAGTAATTCAAAAAACAAAAAATAAAAACTTGAACTTGGACGGCTTGTAACTCGAAAACGAATGACATTTTGAAAAAAAATTATATGAAGCTCTACCCTTATTTTGTCAAGTAGAATCACCCCCTTAAGTTTCGTGATCGATTTTTAAATCACCCTGTATGTCAAATTTGTATTTATTTTTTTAAATTCAAAAGTGGGGTTATTTCTCAAAATATCGAGAAAAGGAATTAGAAAAAGTTTTTCTAAATGCAATTTTTAGTCCACCTGCAAAATTTCAGCTTTATAAGATAACTTAGATTTTTTGCCCATTTTTTTTGTAAATTGCACCACTGTTGCAAAATAAGACTCAACGCAACCTACATAAAACTTCTTAGTTTTGACAATGCTTCATCCCAGACATATTTTGTTTTAAAGTAGCGCCATAATAAATGTGTGTTTTTCTACAAAATCCAAATAGCACCATTAAAATTTGATCACATGTGATTTAAAGTTTTTTTTTGACCCTGTATAAGGTAACTTCATAAAACAACAATTTTTGAAAATGTAGTTTGTATCTAAAAGTAATACACATTATAATTAACACAAACAAATACACAGTGTCATCAGTAAAGTCTGCATTAGATGGAAAATAAATTTTTATTTAACTTTTTTTTCATTAGAAAATTTGGGTCTTTTCAATTAAATTACTTTCTTAATATTAATAAGTATTATCTTTAGACATAAAGACGTATCCAAAAATAGTTATTTTATGAAATTACCTTATACAGGGTCAAAAACAAATTAACTTTGTATCACATGTGACCACATTTTAGGAGTCCTCTTTGGATTTTGTAGAAAAACAGACATTTAATATGGCGCTAATGTTGGTTGCGTTGAGTCTTATTTTGCAACAGTGGTGCAATTTAAAAGAAAAAATGGACAAAAAATGTAAATTATCTTATACAGCTGAAATTTTGCATATGGACTAAAAATTACATTTTTCTAATAACTTTTTTCGATATTGTAAGATATAACCCCACTTTGGTCTGGTCACACTGTATATTCAGGGTGTAGGAAAATACGTGTCCAACGTTTGATACAGACTCTAGTCGTCAAAATAGGTCCATATAAGCCAACTTAGTTATATTCGATACTGCCTTGTTTAGGTACACTGTAAAAAAAGTTACATTAATTTTAATGTAACGTGCTGGAATCAAATTTCATAAATTAAATGCATTTAATATTAATGCATTAAATTTAATAATTTTTACATTAAATCTAATGTAATTATGCATTAAATTTGGTGTTTTGAGTTATTTTATTAAAATTTGAAGTTACATTAAATTAAATTTAATGTACAAAACTTTAATTTCAAAGTACATGTAACTCATTCACGATTTAAGGTATAAAATCATTAAATTTAATTAACGAATGTACATTAAATTTAAGGTTATTTTTAACAGTGTAGTTTTAGCGTCCTGGGAATAATTTAGCTGACAAACATGAAACAAAATATATAAACGATTTTTTTTCCACTTGATATCCCTTGGGAGATTATGTAATACAAATTTTAGAGTTTCCTGAGGCAGCAAACATACAACTATATATACGCGGAGCTGCATATAGTTGTATGTTTGCTGCATGTGATTTCAGCACTACAACGGCATAATGTGGATATATCCACTGCTATTGCATCTCACACGGAGGAATCCGTGAAATCCGCATTAACATATATATATATATATATATATATATATATATATATATATATATATATATATATAGGGTACTACAACACCTTATAGAAATAAATGTTTCTTTCTGTGAAAAATTACCTTAAAAATTAAGATCAATGTGTAAAAAAATAATAAGTGAAATTCCGACAAATGTTTATATGAAGGAACCAAGTTCTGGTGCCTGCTTAGCTGTAAAATTTAATGATGAAAAGTTCAACGTAATAGAAATTACTGACCTTGAAGGATATAATCTAAAACACGAATTTTTTTAATCGACCAAAGTTCAATCGAATCATCTTTTGTTTTCGTGAGACTTTTTGTATCATCTAACTGTCGCAAGGTCACAGCTGTTTTAGAGTTTAATGGAATGGCAGCCACACGAAAACAAATTTGATCGAATTTTTAAAATGGGTTTGGTTCATTGATTTTATTAACCTGGTAGGGGAGTGGAGAGCTTCGATTCTCCAACTTTGTAGATCATTATATCAGCAAATGTAACTTGGTTCATGTAAAAGGGTTTTTTGTTGTTAGTAACAACAGCCGTATTACATTTTTCTGATTTTCAGTTTCCTGATGGTCTACCATAAAGTGTATTCTCCAGAATGTAAGTATATTATACTTTAAATTACTGTGAGACGCTGTTTGTTCTTTTCATGTGGGTTCCTCTCTGATTGCTAAGAAAGGACCATTACTATATATATATATATATATATATATATATATATATATATATATATATATATATATATATATATATATATACACCATAGTTTATAGCCATTTTTCAATATAAAGGGTGGGGAAATAGTGTGACAAAGTGCCCTATCTTCCCCTCTTTTTTTTTTTTTTAAATTGAAAAAAACATTAAAATAAAAGTTATATAATATGAAAATTTCTACAATCTAAAAATATTTTCAACTATGACAGCGTGGCGGTAAAAAGATGATCCTCTATATCTATATTTTTGAATTTAGAGCAAATATAGTATACAAAATTGATATTGAGACAAATAAATGTACTGGTAAAGGTCTAATACAGGGTGTTTGTCAAAATTTTGTCCATTTGATGAAATGTAAACTCATTTTTGAAAATATTTTTAGATTATAGATATTTTCATAATTTACAACCTTTATTAAAACAGTTTTTCAAATTTTTGAATACCAGACGAGAGGGGGTTACTTTATCACACTATGGCTCCACCTTTAAGTGTTTAATTACGGATAAAAACAATATGGATGACTTCGAAGGCTGGAAGAAACGGCATTTCGGAAAAACTTAACACTGATATGCTTAAAATGTCCTGTCATAAGAAATTATATTTTAGGAGCTATATTTTACATAACTGCGTTCACTTCTTTAACAAACTGCCCAACAGATTGAAGTTATGTTTAATTCATAAAGGATCCGCACCAACCAAATGAAAATTGGATCCCGGTCAAATTCGTTGAAAATTCAGTATGTTACAGGTCTAGATGTCCTAATCAAAAGTTCTTATGGGCACAAACTCCAAAAGTTAATAGTTTTAGAGATACAGAGGGATGAGTTGCGCCCGCACCAACCAAATGGAAATTGGATCCAAGTCAAATTCGTTGAAAATTCAGTATGTTGTAGGTCTAGATATCCTGATCAAAAGTTCCTATAGGAACAAAGTCCAAAAGTTAATAGTTTTCGAGATACAGAGGTATGAGTTGCGCCCGCACCAACCAAATGGAAATTTGATCCCGGTCAAATTCATTAAAAATTCAGTATGTTGTGGGTCTAGATGTCCTAATCAAAAGTTCCTATGGGCACAAATTCCAAAAGTTAATAGTTTTCGAGATACAGAGGGATGAGTTGCGCCCGCACCAACCAAATGGAAATTGGATCCAAGTCAAATTCGTTGAAAATTCAGTATGTTGTAGGTCTAGATATCCTGATCAAAAGTTCCTATAGGAACAAAGTCCAAAAGTTAATAGTTTTCGAGATACAGAGGTATGAGTTGCGCCCGCACCAACCAAATGGAAATTTGATCCCGGTCAAATTCATTAAAAATTCAGTATGTTGTGGGTCTAGATGTCCTAATCAAAAGTTCCTATGGGCACAAATTCCAAAAGTTAATAGTTTTCGAGATACAGAGGGATGAGTTGCGCCCGACCCACCATTTACATAGGCAAGGCGTAAGGGTCTCTCTCTCTCTTGTGAACTTGTTCGGCTAACGTGAGCGAATGTAAATGTACAATACATATTCTATATATATATATATATATATATATATATATATATATATATATATATATATATATATATGAGAGAGAGAGAGAGAGAGAGAGAGAGAGAGAGAGAGAGAGAGAGAGAGAAAGAGAAAATGTGGTTGTGTAAATTATTTTAATTTATAATTATAATAATAATTAATACTTTTAAGTTTTGTCTATTTTAGTATAATATGATGATTTACGGTAATTAATCTCTCTTTAAGATCAAGATAGGAATTTAATCCCTTATCACAGTAATGTTTTGCTAGGATGAAAAACACACAACACACTTTCGATCTGTCACCATATAAATGCAATACTATTGGCATGGTACTTTACTGCAGCACTTTAATAGCCTTCACGACAAAATATCCACAATTACAATCTTCTAGAAATTCCATCTAAATCTTCATCTAGCCAAGCAATTTACTACTAACGCATACTAACTATCAAATAAAAATTTTCCTGGTGCGATTAACGTTCCTGTGATTTTACATCGCAGATAAATTACTCTTTGCTGAAGTGTCGTAAGATCTTTTTACAATGAATGTAATTTTCCTGCTGTTAGGTTACTGTCGGCTTTTGTAAAAAGATTTGAATGTCTTCCTTTTCCGTAGGATACCGAGGGCAGTTGATAAGTAAGCATAAAAATAGGTTAATATATATATATATATATATTATTTTCTTTAATATTTTTTTGAGTATAGGTTTTCTTATTTGAAGATTAAAAGACTACAATTATTCTGACGTTCCGCTCTTCATAATGAGCTTTTTCAAAGTTATGCTATATTTATCTGTATCCTTCATCTACAAAATTACAATGTTTTTATAAACATATATCCAGGGCCAGATTTGGGGGAGGGCAGGCGGGGCTACTGCCACGGAGCCTCCACAAGAGAGGGGCAACCAAAATAGAGAAAAAAAATTTCCAAATTTCAACGGGTCAGCAAATTTTCCGTTTTTTTTTTCCGAACAGACTTTTTTCGCATTTTTACCGACAAAACGTGCACAAACATAATAATGTTGTTCCGAATATTAAAAACAATATATCCATATTTGTTCACTACATTCTTTGTTGAAATAATTTTATTTATTGGCAATAAATTTTTTAAAGACTTCACGGAAAAAAAATTATTCCCTTTATTCGGAAAATAATGAGGCCCCTCATTATTTGAGGGGCCTCCACTCCTATGTTGTCCCAGGGCATTCAGACCTCCAAATCCGGCCATGCATATATCAAACATTAATGTTTAAAATTCGTAAAAATAAATAGATTTTATAATAGTCTTAAAATTAAAACAAAACGATACAAAAGTTAAAACAGTGAAAACTATAAAATAGTACATAGTAGCTTTGTGCGTATGTTAAAAATAAATTCAATTATTACAACTTGGTATGAAATTGATATGGGTAGATTATGTTTTAAAACAGCAAAAAATAGGAAAAAAGTTTATTTTTTTAAATAATGTTTTTTGATTTACGTGAGTTTCTAAGAAATGGTGCCAAGCATCATTACACTATTTCTAATATTTATTATAGTGTCGTTTCAAGTATGTCATATTAAAAAATCAAATAGTAAATTTGACTTAGGTTTTTGACATCTTGTTTGTCATTTTTATAGCATTTTTATCTCTCTTTATGTTTATCATTTCTTAGATGACCAGTTTGTGATAATTTCTGTCTTATATCTAAAATGTGAATGTTTTTAATCTCAAATTCATACTTAGTTGTTTGTTCATGTTTATGTAAAGATGTTAATGCATTTTTAGTATACTTGTGTGCGTTAATTCTTTTTCAATATATTGTGTCGTCATGCCAATGTATTTCTTAGGACAGTTTAGGCATGGAATTGCATATATTACGTTAGATTTTTTTTGGTGGGAACTCTGCTTTTTAAATTCGTATAAAGTGATTCCAGTAAATTGTTTGCCTTGTGGCATAACGCTAACAATTTATTTTAAGGGTGTATATCCACTGACGTTAAAAAAAGAAATTTTCTTGTTAATTTAAAAAATCACTATGCATTTTCAAGGCCACCCAACACTCAGGGATTTTAAGAGAAGCTTTATAGGTGTTTTAGGTAGCTGTAAAAAAATCATAGTTCAACAATTATAATGCTAACAATTTATTTTAAGGGTGTATATCCACTGACGTTAAAAAAAGAAATTTTCTTGTTAATTTAAAAAATCACTATGCATTTTCAAGGCCACCCAACACTCAGGGATTTTAAGAGAAGCTTTATAGGTGTTTTAGGTATCTGTAAAAAGTTCATAGTTCAACAATTATAATGCTAACAATTTATTTTAAGGGTGCATATCCACTGACGTTAAAAAAAGAAATTTTCTTGTTAATTTAAAAAATCACTATGCATTTTCAAGGCCACCCAACACTCAGGGATTTTAAGAGAAGCTTTATAGGTGTTTTAGGTAGCTGTAAAAAAATCATAGTTCAACAATTATAATGCTAACAATTTATTTTAAGGGTGTATATCCAATGACGTTAAAAAAAGAAATTTTCTTGTTAATTTAAAAAATCACAATGCATTTTCAAGGCCACCCAACACTCAGGTATTATAAGAGAAGCTTTATAGGTGTTTTAGGTATCTGTAAAAAATTCATAGTTCAACAATTATAACGCTAACAATTTATTTTAAGGGTGTATATCCACTGACGTTAAAAAAAGAAATTTTCTTGTTAATTTAAAAAATCACAATGCATTTTCAAGGCCACCCAACACTCAGGGATTTTAAGAGATGCTTTATAGGTGTTTTAGGTAGCTGTAAAAAAATCATAGTTCAACAATTATAATGCTAACAATTTATTTTAAGGGTGTATATCCAATGACGTTAAAAAAAGAAATTTTCTTGTTAATTTAAAAAATCACAATGCATTTTCAAGGCCACCCAACACTCAGGTATTATAAGAGAAGCTTTATAGGTGTTTTAGGTATCTGTAAAAAGTTCATAGTTCAACAATTATAACGCTAACAATTTATTTTAAGGGTGAATATCCACTGACGTTAAAAAAAGAAATTTTCTTGTTAATTTAAAAAATCACTATGTATTTTCAAGGCCACCCAACACTCAGGGATTTTAAGAGAAGCTTTATAGGTGTTTTAGGTAGCTCTAAAAAAATCATAGTTCAACAATTATAATGCTAACAATTTATTTTAAGGGTGTATATCCACTGACGTTAAAAAAAGAAATTTTCCTGTTAATTTAAAAAATCACTATGCATTTTCAAGGCCACCCAACACTCAGGGATTTTAAGAGAAGCTTTATAGGTGTTTTAGGTAGCTGTAAAAAAATCATAGTTCAACAATTATAATGCTAACAATTTATTTTAAGGGTGTATATCCACTGACGTTAAAAAAAGAAATTTTCTTGTTAATTTAAAAAATCACTATGCATTTTCAAGGTCACCCAACACTCAGGGATTTTAAGAGAAGCTTTATAGGTGTTTTAGGTAGCTGTAAAAAAATCATAGTTCAACAATTATAATGCTAACAATTTATTTTAAGGGTGTATATCCAATGACGTTAAAAAAAGAAATTGTCTTGTTAATTTAAAAAATCACAATGCATTTTCAAGGCCACCCAACACTCAGGGATTTTAAGAGAAGCTTTATAGGTGTTTTAGGTATCTGTAAAAAGTTCATAGTTCAACAATTATAATGCTAACAATTTATTTTAAGGGTGTATATCCACTGACGTTAAAAAAAGAAATTTTCTTGTTAATTTAAAAAATCACTATGCATTTTCAAGGCCACCCAACACTCAGGGATTTTAAGAGATGCTTTATAGGTGTTTTAGGTAGCTGTAAAAAAATCATAGTTCAACAATTATAATGCTAACAATTTATTTTAAGGGTGTATATCCAATGACGTTAAAAAAAGAAATTTTCTTGTTAATTTAAAAAATCACAATGCATTTTCAAGGCCACCCAACACTCAGGTATTATAAGAGAAGCTTTATAGGTGTTTTAGGTATCTGTAAAAAATTCATAGTTCAAGAATTATAACGCTAACAATTTATTTTAAGGGTGTATATCCACTGACGTCAAAAAAAGAAATTTTCTTGTTAATTTAAAAAATCACTATGCATTTTCGAGGCCACCCAACACTCAGGGATTTTAAGAGAAGCTTTATAGGTGTTTTAGGTATCTGTAAAAAGTTCATAGTTCAACAATTATAACGCTAACAATTTATTTTAAGGGTGTATATCCACTGACGTTAAAAAAAGAAATTTTCTTGTTAATTTAAAAAATCACTATGCATTTTCAAGGCCACCCAACACTCAGGGATTTTAAGAGAAGCTTTATAGGTGTTTTAGGTAGCTGTAAAAAAAATCATAGTTCAACAATTATAATGCTAACAATTTATTTTAAGGGTGTATATCCACTGACGTTAAAAAAAGAAATTTTCTTGTTAATTTAAAAAATCACTATGCATTTTCAAGGCCACCCAACACTCAGGGATTTTAAGAGAAGCTTTATAGGTGTTTTAGGTAGCTGTAAAAAAATCATAGTTCAACAATTATAATGCTAACAATTTATTTTAAGGGTGTATATCCAATGACGTTAAAAAAAGAAATTTTCTTGTTAATTTAAAAAATCACAATGCATTTTCAAGGCCACCCAACACTCAGGTATTATAAGAGAAGCTTTATAGGTGTTTTAGGTATCTGTAAAAAATTCATAGTTCAACAATTATAACGCTAACAATTTATTTTAAGGGTGTATATCCACTGACGTTAAAAAAAGAAATTTTCTTGTTAATTTAAAAAATCACTATGCATTTTCAAGGCCACCCAACACTCAGGGATTTTAAGAGAAGCTTTATAGGTGTTTTAGGTAGCTGTAAAAAAATCATAGTTCAACAATTATAATGCTAACAATTTATTTTAAGGGTGTATATCCACTGACGTTAAAAAAAGAAATTTTCTTGTTAATTTAAAAAATCACTATGTATTTTAAAGGCCACCCAGCATTCAGGGATTTTAAGAGAAGCTTTATAAGTGTTTTAAGTATCTGTAAAAAATTCATAGTTCAATAATTATAACGCTAACAATTTATTTTAAGGGTGTATATATACTAACGTTAAAAAAATAAATTTTATTGTTAATTTTAAAAATCACTATGTATTTTCAAGGCCACCCAGCATTCAGGGATTTTAAGAGAAGCTTTATAAGTGCTTTAGGTATCTGTAAAAAATTCATAGTTCAACAATTATAACGCTAACAATTTATTTTAAGAGTGTACATGCACTGACGTTTAAAAAAGAAATTTTCTTGTTAATTTAAAAAATCACTATGTATTTTCAAGGCCACCCAGCATTCAGGGATTTTAAGAGAAGCTTTATAAGTGTTTTAGGTATTCGCTAAAAATTCATAGTTTAACAATTATAACGCTAACAATTTATTTTAAGGGTGTATATCCACTGACGTTAAAAAAAGAAATTTTCTTGTTAATTTAAAAAATCACTATGTATTTTTAAGGCCACCCAGCATTCAGGGATTTTAAG
This sequence comes from Diaprepes abbreviatus, assembly GCA_034092305.1. Lineage (NCBI taxonomy): Eukaryota > Metazoa > Arthropoda > Insecta > Coleoptera > Curculionidae > Diaprepes > Diaprepes abbreviatus. Next base: position 422,937 of record JASJET010000415.1, read on the forward strand.
AAAAGCTTTATAAGTGTTTTAGGTATCTGTAAAAAATTCATAGTTCAACAATTATAACGCTAACAATTTATTTTAAGAGTGTACATGCACTGACGTTAAAAAAAGAAATTTTCTTGTTAATTTAAAAAATCACTATGTATTTTCAAAGCCACCCAGCATTCAGGGATTTTAAGAGAAACTTTATAAGTGTTTTGGGTATCTGTAAAAAATTCATAGTTCAACAATTATAACGCTAACAATTTATTTTAAGAGTGTACATGCACTGACGTTAAAAAAAGAAATTTTCTTGTTAATTTGAAAAATCACTATGTATTTTCAAGGCCACCCAGCATTCAGGGATTTTAAGAGAAGCTTTATAAGTGTTTTAGGTATCTGTAAAAAATTTATAGTTCAACAATTATAACGCTAACAATTTATTTTAAGAGTGTACATGCACTGACGTTAAAAAAAGAAATTTTCTTGTTAATTTAAAAAATCACTATGCATCTTCAAGGCCACCCAGCATTCAGGGATTTTAAGAGAAGCTTTATAAATGTTTTAGGTATCTGTAAAAAATTCATAGTTCAACAATTATAACCCTAACAATTTATTTTAAGAGTGTACATGCACTGACGTTAAAAAAAGAAATTTTCTTGTTAATTTAAAAAATCACTATGCATCTTCAAGCCACCCAGCATTCAGGGATTTTAAGAGAAGCTTTATAAAGGTTTTAGGTATCTGTAAAAAATTCATAGTTCAACAATTATAACGCTAACAATTTATTTTAAGAGTGTACATGCACTGACGTTAAAAAAAGAAATTTTCTTGTTAATTTAAAAAATCACTATGCATCTTCAAGGCCACCCAGCATTCAGGGATTTAAAGAGAAGCATTATAAGTGTTTTAGGTATCTGTAAAAAATTCATAGTTCAACAATTATAACGCTAACAATTTATTTTAAGAGTGTACATGCACTGACGTTAAAAAAAGAAATTTCCTTTTTAATTTAAAAAATCACTATGTATTTTCAAGGCCACCCAGCATTCAGGGATTTTAAGAGAAGCTTTATAAGTGTTTTAGGTATCTGTAAAAAATTCATAGTTCAACAATTATAACGCTAACAATTTATTTTAAGAGTGTACATGCACTGACGTTAAAAAAAGAAATTTTCTTGTTAATTTAAAAAATCACTATGTATTTTTGAGGCCACCCAGCATTTAGGGATTTTAAGAGAAGCTTTATAAGTGTTTTAGGTATCTGTAAAAAATTCATAGTGCAACAATTATAACGCTAACAATTTATTTTAAGGGTGTATATCCACTGACGTTAAAAAAAGAAATTTTCTTGTTAATTTAAAAAATCACTATGCATTTTTAAGGCCACCCAGCATTCAGGGATTTTAAGAGAAGCTTCATAAGTGTTTTAGGTATCTGTATAAAATTCATAGTTCAATAATTATAACGCTAACAATTTATTTTAAGGGTGTATATCCACTAACGTTAAAAAAAGAAATTTTCTTGTTAATTTAAAAAATCACTATGTATTTTCAAGGCCACCCAGCATTCAGGGATTTAAAGAGAAGCTTTAAAAGTGTTTCAGGTATCTGTAAAAAATTCATAGTTCAACAATTATAACGCTAACAATTTATTTTAAGAGTGTACATGCATTGACGTTAAAAAAAGAAATTTTCTTGTTAATTTAAAAAATCACTATGCATTTTCTAGGCCACCCAACACTCAGAGATTTTAAGAGAAGCTTTATAGGTGTTTTAGGTATCTGTAAAAAATTCATAGTTCAACAATTATAACGCTAACAATTTATTTTAAGAGTGTACATGCACTGACGTTAAAAAAAGAAATTTTCTTGTTAATTTAAAAAATCACTATGTATTTTTAAGGCCACCCAGCATTCAGGGATTTTAAGAGAAGCTTTATAAGTGTTTTAGGTATCTGTAAAAAATTCATAGTTCAACAATTATAACCCTAACAATTTATTTTAAGAGTGTACATGCACTGACGTTAAAAAAAGAAATTTTCTTGTTAATTTAAAAAATCACTATGCATTTTTAAGGCCACCCAGCATTCAGGGATTTTAAGAGAAGCTTCATAAGTGTTTTAGGTATCTGTAGAAAATTCATAGTTCAATAATTATAACGCTAACAATTTATTTTAAGGGTGTATATCCACTAACGTTAAAAAGAGAAATTTTCTTGTTAATTTAAAAAATCACTATGTATTTTCAAGGCCACCCAGCATTCAGGGATTTAAAGAGAAGCTTTAAAAGTGTTTCAGGTATCTGTAAAAAATTCATAGTTCAACAATTATAACGCTAACAATTTATTTTAAGGGTGTATATCCACTAACGTTAAAAAAAGAAATTTTCTTGTTAATTTAATAAATCACTATGTATTTTTAAGGTTACCCAGCACTCAGGGATTTTAAGAGAAGCTTTATAAGTGTTTTAGGTATCTGTAAAAAATTCATAGTTCAACAATTATAACACTAACAATTTATTTTAAGAGTGTACATGCACTGACGTTAAAAAAAGAAATTTTCTTGTTAATTTAAAAAATCATTATGTATTTTTAAGGCCATCCAGCATTCAGGGATTTTAAGAGAAGCTTTATAAGTGTTTTAGGTATCCGTAAAAAATTCATAGTTCAACAATTATAACGCTAACAATTTATTTTAAGGGTGTATATCCACTAACGTTAAAAAAAGAAATTTTCTTGTTAATTTAAAAAATCACTATGTATTTTCAAGGCCACCCAGCACTCAGGGATTTTAAGAGAAGCTTTATAAGTGTTTTAGGTATCTGTAAAAAATTCATAGTTCAATAATTATAACGCTAACAATTTATTTTAAGAGTGTATATCCACTGACGTTAAAAAAAGAAATTTTCTTGTTAATTTAAAAAACCACTATGTATTTTCAAGGCCACCCAGCATTCAGGGATTTTAAGAGAAGCTTTAAAAGTGTTTCAGGTATCTGTAAAAAATTCATAGTTCAACAATTATAACGCTAACATTTTATTTTAAGGGTGTATATCCACTGACGTTAAAAAAAGAAATTTTATTGTTAATTTAAAAAACCACTATGTATTTTCAAGGCCACCCAGCATTCAGGGATTTTAAAAGAAGCTTTAAAAGTGTTTCAGGTGTCTGTAAAATATTCATAGTTCAACAATTATAACGCTAACAATTTATTTTAAGAGTGTACATGCACTGACGTTAAAAAAAGAAATTTTCTTGTTAATTTAAAAAATCACTATGCATTTTCAAGGCCACCCAACAGTCAGGGATTTTAAGAGAAGCTTTATAAGTGTTTTAAGTATCTGTAAAAAATTCATAGTTCAACAATTATAACGCCAACAATTTATTTTAAGGGTGTATATCCACTGACGTTAAAAAAAGAAATTTTCTTGTTAATTTAAAAAATCACTATGCATTTTCAAGGCCACCCAGCACTCGGTGATTTTACGAGAAGCTTTAAAAGTGTTTTAGGTATCGATAAAAAATTCATATTTCAACAATTATAAGCTAACAATTTATTGGTTCCGCTCATTCTGCATGTAAAAAAAAACAATTTTTTCTCTTTGAAGTTTTTCTCTATCTAGTTCAGTTAAGAATATACAAAACATTGAAAAAAAGTCATTTTTTTCGTAAGAAGAGCCGTATTTCAGTCAAAAATGTACTTAGATCAAACTTTAAAAAAGTAATTTAAACCTCTTCGAAAACTCTAAAAAACTGTCTGATCAGAATTTCCTCACAAACTTTTCTACAAAAATGGCGCTGAATTTAATAAAGTCGAAAATTTTTTTTTATTCTCGATTAAAACCTTGAAAAAATTAATTGTCGGCTTCTAATCTTCAAATAAGAAAGCCTATACCCAAGAAAATATTAGAGAAAAATATTAACAAAATGTTTAAGACACAAAAATAAATTATATATATATATATATATATATATATATATAACTTATTTTTGTATCTTAAACCTTTTGTTAAATATTTTTTTCTAATATTTTCTTGGGTATAGGTTTTTCCATTAAAGAAACAAAGGACAATAATTTTCTTTCTGACATTTCGCTCTACATAGTGAGCATCTTCAAAAGAGCTTGGTATATTTATTTTACATCTACAAAAATTACAGAATTTTTTATATAATAAACATATATCACAGTAATTACACTTTTATATTTTTAATTTAAATAAAATTAATAAAAACAAAACAGATTTTCAAATAGTCTTAAAGTTTAAAATTTAAAACAATACAAACAGGTGAAAATAGTGAAGATTATAAAATAGTACATACCTTGAAAGTAGTTTTGTGTGTATGTTTAAAAATAAATTCAATTATGATCTTTGGTATGCAATTGATATGGATAGATTTATTTTTATAAAAAGCAAAAAATAGGAAAAAAGATTATTATTTATTTTTTAATTACGTTCTTTCACCTGTATGAGTGTATATGAAATCATTCCAAGCATCATTACATTATTTCTCATATTTATTATAGAGTCGCTTCAAGCATGTTTTATTCAAAAATCAAATTATAGTATATCTGACTTAAATTTTTGACATCTTGCTTGTCATTTACAACATTTTTATCTTTTTTTATGTGTATCATTTCTTTAATGACTAATTTATGATAATTTCTGTCAGTATCTAAAATATAAGTGTTCTTAAAAATCAAATTCATGCTTAGATGCATGAACAAACATCTAAGCATGAATTTGATTTTAAAAACACCCATATTTTAGATACTGACAGAAATTATCATAAATTAGTCATTAAAGAAATGATACACATAAAAAAAGATAAAAATGTTGTAAATGACAAGCACGATGTCAAAAATTTAAGTCAGATATACTATAATTTGATTTTTGAATAAAACATGCTTGAAGCGACTCTATAATAAATATGAGAAATAATGTAATGATGCTTGGAACGATTTCATATACACTCATACAGGTGAAAGAACGTCATTAAAAAATAAATAATAATCTTTTTTCCTATTTTTTGCTTTTTATAAAAATAAATCTATCCATATCAATTGCATACCAAAGATCATAATTGAATTTATTTTTAAACATACACACAAAACTACTTTCAAGGTATGTACTATTTTATAATCTTCACTATTTTAACCTGTTTGTATTGTTTTAAATTTTAAACTTTAAGACTATTTTAAAATCTGTTTTGTTTTTATTAATTTTAATTATATTAAAAATATAAAAGTGTAATTACTGTGATATATGTTTGTTATATAAAAAATTCTGTAATTTTTGTAGATGTAAAATAAATATACCAAGCTCTTTTGAAGATGCTCACTATGTAGAGCGAAACGCCAGAAAGAAAATTATTGTCCTTTGTTTCTCTAATGGAAAAACCTATACCCAAGAAAATATTAGAAATATATATATATATATATATATATATATATATATATATATATATATATATATATATATATATATATATATATATATATAACAAATTTTTGATTTGCAACATATTTTTTTCCGTGTAACGTTAGAAAATTGATCGTATTACAAGCTGGTAGTCATGCTCTCTATAAATCCGAATATATTACCTCGAAAATCCAGCTGAATGACATCAAGGTCAGCGATGACCATAGGGGGCTTGGAGGCAGTTTTTTCGTAGTCGTTGAACCATTCGCACCTGAGCCTTTTCGCTTCGTCCCACACCTGTGATTAAAAAAAAATTGTGAGAACTAAGTTGGTAAAAAACTTGTTAATAGTTGCCGACGCTCATTATAATATACAATTTTACCAGTTAATGAATTAATTTGATGTTTAATTCAATCTTCTAATCGAATGTTTTGGTCTAATTTTAAAGCGAGACGCACAATTTTATGAGAATTTTGTGTAATAATTTAGTTGCTAAACGAATTAGTGTCAATGACACACACGTCGGTGGTGAGCATAACCATCTGGTGACTTTATCGAAGATTAAAAGAAATTAAAATGTTTTAAAAGGAGATTTTTTCTTAAAAAATTTTATATGGCTTTGATCAAGGTAAAAATCATGGTTTTTGGGTTTAGATCGGCTTAGATTGGAATTATTATCGGACGTTTCACCTACGATTGCACGGGACATCTTCAGGGATCTTTACTCTATGAGATTTGAATATTGAATGACCATCGAGGAGCAACGGAGAACTGTAACGCTGGATCACGATTGGCTGAGCATCAGTCGGGTATAAATGCCGGGCTGTTGCTCCTCGATAGTCATTCAGTATTCTAAGATCCCTGAAGATGCCTCGTGCACTCGTAGACGAAACATCGGATAAAAATTCCATTTTGACACGGTCTAAATCCAAGAACCATGATTTTTAAGAGTCAATCTTTATATATATATATATATATATATATATATATATATATATATATATATATATATATATAAATAGATAACTTTTTATCCATGTAATTTAAAATAAAATAGAATCAAATATTGGCGAAGCGGACGTGAAAATTTGTCAATCTACATGATTATTTTAAATTACACGGACAAAAACTTATCTATGTATTTATTTACTTGTTGGCTTTGAAACACGCTAAACGATGCTCTCATGGTGGGATCGTTTGGTGCGACACGTGGCTTTGGCTGCTGAAATGAGCAGTAGGCTTGGTTGCCAGTACCGAAAAATGCGACCCCTATCCTTTGGGCAGCGCGTTTCGTGTACTCGATTTTACATATTTCTGTTTTAATTCACCGTCGCGCCACCATATGGCGGTTTTTTACAAACTTTGTTAATCTGTGTGGTTCTTGTGTTATCAAGTGGACCATCGAGATGTCGCTTTTGTCGTCTTGTTTGATGTTTTTTTATTTTATCTCAGCTTTATAGGATGCAAAGGCGAGGTGATGGTTTGTACCAAATGCGGTGGCCTGACGAGTCCCATATTAGGACGAAACAGCGCTGTCGCCACCTGTCGGACCCGGAGTTTTTCCATATTTTGGAGTGCTCCTCACTTTTTAACACGAGAATCATGTAGATTGACAAATTTTCACGTCCGCTTCGCCAATATTTGATTCTATTTTATATATATATATATATATATATATATATATATATATATATATATATATATATATATATATATATATATGTCAAACAAAAAAGCACATAAATAATTAATTGATGCATTTATGTGATAAGGGTAGATTTTATAATAGATATTAGTAATAGTACGTAAGAATTTGTATCTATATCATGTTTTAAAGGGGCATTAAATGCCAATATTTTTATAATATCATGATAAAATGTATAAAAATTAGTGAGAAAGGTTGGACATTATTGCATTTAAAGTAAGAATAATAAACAAATTTCACTCCAAAAGACAAGAAAGAAATAAACTAATAAACAATAGACAGTGACTAAAAAAGGTATTTTAACACAGTATCGTGAAATCCACAAGGAAGAGATATTAGTGAGGATAAAGGTCGAATAATAATCATTTAGTGAAATATAGAAACTATTGAATAATAATTATTTATAATATTTTAGTTTTAACTCATTTCAACAATAATATTGATAAAAACTTTGTTTAAAATATTGTAAATTTGTAAGACCAGTATAAGAAAATGTAGATTATAAGTTAATTTTAAAAATAAACTAAAATAAAATAGTACCTAATTGTAGGTAAAACATTGTTAAATATGATTATAATATTAATAAAACAAGAAATATCAATATCAGCAAGTTACAATTAACATTTAAATGTATATGTAAAATTTTTTAGATGTAATCAAATTTTATTTATTAATTTTTGTGCTAAAAAATGACGAGAAGTAAATTGTAGATATATCAAAATGTCAGAAAAAGTCCAAATTTACATAACTCATAATTTACTTTCATCAAATATAATATTTAGTTCATAATATCAATAAGAGATCAAAATTTCATCATAAATTGACAATTAGGAATCCATTTTGGTTTTGTATTTCAAAGCTTAAAATTCCATCTTGTTGCCAGTTCACGTCAGGTGGTCGACCAATCAGAAAAAAATTAAAACAAAAATTTATACTATGTCACCGCTAACTATAAAAGCGAAAATTATTTTTTTTAACGGGAGTGCAGATCAATCAGTTGTAGAATAAACATCACTAGTCCTATTCGTAGGAAATTAACATAACCTCAAAAGTAAAGTGCATATTAATAGATTGTAGAGTAAACATCGTTAATCTTGTTCATTAACAGTAACATAACCTCAAAATTTTCATTTGTTATTAAAAAAAAAATAAGCGAAGATAGTGCACATTAATCCGTTGTAGAGTAAACATCGTTCGTCTCATTCATTAAAAGTAACATAACCTCAAAATGTTCATTTGGTATTTGAAAAAAAAAGAAGAGTTTTGAAAAGGGAAGAAACATAGAACGTGGATAAAAAAGATACTGGGGAATAAATATATAAAAATTTAATAAATTAGTGATATATAAAAAGAAAATTTACAATAGTTGGCAAAAGGAAAAAGGATTTTTAAGTTTTAAAAAAGGAAGAAACCTAGAACGTGGATAAAAAAAATTCTGGAGATTAAAAGGTATTTATTTAGCGTGTAAGAAGTAGAAATTTTAGACTTGCCTCAAAATAGTTTGATAAAATATTTGTATATATATATATATATATATATATATATATATATATATATATATATATATATATATATATATATTAATGTATGACTATTGGAATATATCAACACCCAACTAGAAATGAAAAAAAAATTTAATATACTCTACCTACCTACCTCTAACAGATCTTTGTCATACTGAACTACAACCGTATTTTCATAAAATTGACCATGCAAATCTGGTTTTGTCCCGCATCTTGCATAAGCTATCCTAAAGGAGAAAAAAGTTTGTCCCGTTGAAGGTGGTACGTAAACACATCTGAAAGAAAAATAAACAGAAATATTTACAGAAAAAAAATTATATATTTTTAAGAGAGAATGCAAAAAAAGAGGAAAACTGAATTTCTTGTATTGTGATAACTTGAACTAAAAAAACAAGCCTTATCTTATATATATATATATATATATATATATATATATATATATATATATATATATATATATATATATATATATATATATATATATATTGCGTTGAAAAACGTGATGCGGGACCTAACGTCTATCGTCAGAGGTCTATATTCGTCGCCCACACACGCTTCAAGCAACTGCCCGAAGAGGAATTAGAATACTACAATTTTGAATATCTTGTTTTTTTTTTTAAAATTTGAAAATTGGTGAATGTGAATGAAATAAGTTTTCTCTTGCTCTAATAAAAATATTCTAAACCACGATATGTATTTTTAATTTTTCCTTGAGCGCCCAGTTACTGTATCCTATCTAAAATAAGATAACAGCACTGTATTTATTCTTTGGATTAACTTAAAAATACATATATTATTGTTAACAAAATTTTAATAAATCTATTTTCTCTTTTTAATCTCCCCTTAATATAACTAGCTCGCTTCCCCTGAAACTATCCCAAGTGAGTTCAGATTCTCATAAGTTAAAATTACCTTTTATCTACTGCCAATTAAAACCACTGAATTGTATTAACAATCAACATAAATTTATTATAAAACAAAGTGATATTATTACTGATTATAAAATTATTTTGATACACCTATTATCTAGATCATCTTTATTAAAATTAAAATCAATTGCACCTTATCTCTACTGTTGATTATAATGTCACTCCACTCAACTGTCAAGAGTTGTTTGACAAATATGAAAGTCTCGTGTTCAGTTGAAATGTATTACTTTTATTTATTTTAAAAATTAAAAAAAATGTGCAAAGTGCGGATTATTAATTTTAACAAGTGATTATAAATTAGTTCTAATGATTTTATAATGTCTAATATAAATGTGGTAATATTATATTTTAAAATACCTTGATCCTTAAGTGTTTGTTTACTTATAAACAATAAAAAAGGTATATTTGTGTTTCTCTGTCTTCTTTTACCATCAAATTGGATTGGGATATTTGTTTTAAAAATACCTACTATCAAGTAAGTAGATATTCTTTATTAAACACTGTCTTGGTTATTTTTGGAAATGTCCAGGAATTGTCTACTTCTAGGAAATGTTGGTATTTACACCAGCCAGGTATAATTTCTTGAAATTTTATTTGACACTATCGGGTTTTACTAAATTTTCTTGATGTTAGTTGGAGTTGCTATTTCTTAATGACATTCAATTTAATTTAAATTATTTTTTTTTTTTTAAAATATTGATTAATCAAACTTTATTTACTATTTATTTAATTTTATAACCTTTAAAAATATTTACTTATCAAAAACAAAAGATCTCGCACGTGGCTTTATGATCTTGTCGTGAAAATTTTAAGGTTATGTTTTGAGGAGAAACTTTTCTTTTACACCTCTCTGTAACAATACTTTTTTGCAACTGTCTCGAATTTTTGTGATTTTTCTTTCTATCGTATGCCTCCAGCTGACTTAATTAATCATTCTGATTGGCTCAGCAGTTGAAGGCATCGGGTTACTTGATGAAAAATCACCCTTTTCTTGGCATTCTTGTCAAACAAAAATGGCTGTCAAGAATTTTAAAATTGATAAAATTTTTCCAATTTTACCATTTCCTGGATTTATCCAATCATATGCATGACAATAAATATTATAAAATTAAACTCTATTATTTTACCTATCTAATTATACATATTTTAGCCTTCCTAAAACAATTTTTAATATTAAAAATTATAAAACAAAATGGCTTGACATGAAAATATTGAAATATATAATTAACTAATTATTGAAAATTATTGTTTGAAGATGCTAAATTATGTTTTCTTAATATTAAAATATTAAATATTAGAATTTTCCTTACATTCTAATATAACTTATTTTACTCCATTACTTAAAATTAATTTATAATATCTAATTTTAATGTCAAAATCAAAAATTTTCTTAAATTTATTCTATGTTCTTATGTGTTTTAATTAAAATTATTTTCTTAATACTACTGTTAACTGTCTAATTTATATTAAAAACAATTTAATGAACCTTTATTATTATTTAAAAGTACTTTTCGTAACTGGTTTCACACTATGTTCACCTTTTGTTCCTTTTCAAAACATTATTGTTGCAAAAACCGATCGTTATGTTTTTTTTATTTCACTTGAAGATTTTCACTCTTTATTATCACTTTACCTTCACTATCACATCTAATGTTTGTACCTTACTATTCTTATGATCAATTTATAATATGATCTTATTGTATTAATATTTATATATTGTTTATTTTACAATTATGTCTAAAAATTCATTATGAATTTAGCATTATATATGATTTTTTTAATCATGTAAGCTTTTAATTATGCTTTGGTCCATATTATTTGTAAATATTAATGACTCTAATTAATTAATATATCTACTAACTACTTATTACTATCTAAATAATAAATTTATATTATATTTTAGATATTTTAATTGAAATTGTTTAGACTCGTCGAGTATTTATAATATGGTCATTAGGTCATCTTGTGTCGATTCCTATACAATTGCCCCAAATTGAATATTTAATATTTTATTATAAATAAAATATTAAATATGAATATTTTAATTCTTATTTGTACTTATTATTTATATTAATTACAACTTTTAGTTGATAATAGAATTTATATCCTTATATATTTTATAGCTTATTAGAAATTTATTGTTTCACAAAATATCCCTTTTAATCATAAACTTTTGTACGTTATTTGATCAGCTAATATTATATTTATACATATCTTTGATATTAAATATGCCTCTGACTTGTCTTGTGTCAGGGTATACTATTTTATAGCTATTATCTCCGTTTTCTGTTTCTATTTCAAATGGTCCTTCATATGGCCATTGAAATCTACTGTATTGACCTTGTTTAGTATCTGTCTTTTTTAGGGCTTTAATCAATACAAACTCTCCTTTATTAAATTTGACTTTTCGTTTAATGTCTTTCTCTTGTTGTCTTATATATTTATGAGCCTTTCTTTTCATTCTTTTAGTGATATTTTTAATTAAATTTTGATATTGGGTCTCTATATTCAATATCCAGGGTCTGTTACTTATTTCATATCCCATGATCTGGCTTGGGATTTCTTCTGTCACTAAATTAGGCATGGTATTTAGGAAGGTCTCTATCTCTTCCAGGTTTTCTTCCCAAGTAAGAGGTTTTTCATGACATTGGATACGCAATAATTTTGACACTTCTTTTATGTATCTTTCTGCTGGGTTGGCTTGTGGATGTCTTATGCTTGTAAAATTTAATATCATATTTTTCCTTGCACTGTACCTTTTAAACTTTTCATTTTGAAAATATGTAGCATTATCCAGTATACAATATCTTGGACTTCCTATCGTCTCAATGTAATTATTCAAATTTTTAGTTATTTCAATGACGTTAGTCCGTTTACATGGATAAAGTTTTACATATTTAGAGCATACGTCCAATATTACTAAGATGTGCTTCGATTTATGGGATGATGGTGGTAAATTACTTATGAAATCGATAGCAATCATCTCTCTAGGATTTGTCGCTATTATGGACTTTGGATGGTTTCTATTAGTAATGTTTTTGTCTTTAGCCTTTTGACATATATCACATGTTCTGGTTACTTGTTTGGCTAAAGACAAATCATTCTTACTATAATATGTTTCTCTATATACCATCCATAATTTTCTAGATCCTATATGTCCAAATTTATTATGCAAATTATTTAATATTGTTAATGCCAATGGGGATGTTATTATATATAATTCATTACCATTTATTAATTTTAAATATATTCCATTTTTTAATAAATTTTTATTTTTAATGTCATCATCTAATTCTTTTTGGTTTTTCAGGATTTGGCTTTTCGAAAAGAGTCCTTGTTTGTCTTTTAAAATATTATATCCAATTTTGATCTCTTTCTTATCCTTTTCCAATCCTTCCGTTCTTGTTAAGGTATCTGCTACTATATTCAATTTCCCTGGGATATGTTTAATTTCAAAATCATATTCTTGTAATAATAGTGACCATCTATGGACTCGATTGTTTCTATATTTATTATTTAAAATCGAAGTTAATGCCATATGGTCTGTTTCTATTTCAAATTTATTACCTAATAAATAAAATCTTAATTTTTGTATGCAATATATTATGCTAGCGAGTTCTAATTCAGTAACTGAATATTTCTTTTCATATGGTTTAGTTACTCGAGAGCAAAAATATATTGGACATTCCTGATCATTAAGTAATTGGAATAATACTCCTGAAAATCTTTGATCTGATGCGTCTGTTCTTAATATAAATTTTTGTTGATAATCAGGATGATAGATTTTCAAATTGTTCGCAAAGGTATTCTTAATTTGGTTAAAGGCATTTTCTCTCCTTTCATCCCATTTCCATTTCACATCTTTGCGAAGTAGTTCTATCAATGGTATTTCCTTACTACTTAGATCTGGTATTAGGCGATGATAATACTTTACCAATCCCAGAAATCCCCTTAATGTTTTTAGACTATTTGGACGTGTATAATTTTGTATTACTTCAACTCTATCAGGGTCCATTTCTACTCCTTGTAGATTTATTTTGTAACCTAGGTAATTTACCTCTTCCTGATAAAATTGGCATTTTTCTAAATTTATTTTTAGGCCTGCAATATCTAATGCTTCTAATACAAGTCTTATATGCTCTTTGTGCTGTTTTTTATTATTTGAATATATCAATATATCATCAATATAGTGTAGAGCATAATCACTGTGCCTTTCCAGTACTTTATATAATGCTCTCACCAATGCTGAACAAGCACTTTGTAATCCAAAAGGTACTACTTTAAATTGGTAAATGATTCCATTTATTTGGAAACCCGTATACTTTCTACATTCTGGATGTAGTGATATTAACCAGAAACTATGTTTTAGGTCTATCTTTGAAAAAACACCAGCATTTGTGATCCTTCCTAAAATAGCATCTATAGTCATTGGAGCCTCGTATTGTGGAACCGTATATTGGTTTATGTTACGTGCATCCAAACATAACCGAAGTTCTCCATTCCTTTTCTTCACCACAACTATTGGATTTATATATGTAGTATCGGCTCTTTCTATTATATTATTTTGGACCATTTCTTCAATTTCATCTTTTATTTGTGCTTGATACTTATATGGTATGGGGTAAGTTTTGGCTTTAAAATTTTCAATGTTTTGTACTTTAATATAATGAATATAGTCTCGTGCTACTCTGTTTTCGTTTGAAATTAAGTTTTTAAAAGAATTTAACATGTATACTATATCTTTTTTAAAATTTGAATCGCATATAATTTCCTTTTCATTCATAATCACATCATTATTATACTTATTATTATTACAAAAACTTCTCCTACTAAAATTATCATTGACTTTGTCAATACTAATATCTCCTAAAAATTTTGGTTTTGTGCTCCTTTTAGCTAACAAAACCTTATTATTTACCGCATTATTCTCCTTCTCACAATTATCTATAATACTTTCAAGATTATGTATTTCTATTATATTATTTGCGCTTTCTTTACTTACAACTTCTTCACTTAACATTTCTATACATGATAAATCCTCACTCGAATGATTAAAAACCAAATTATTTATGAACTTTATTCTATGTTCATCAATTATCAAGATCATATCTTCGTAATTTATTTTAGCCCCATATTTACTTAAAATATCATTCCCCATAATTATATCGATATTCATATTATTCACTACTATTAATGATGCTTCTATAATTTTATTACCAAGCACTATTTTTAACATACATTGCCGATTTACTTCACAAATCTTTTTATTATTTGCCCCCACTAATTTTAATTTTGGTATTTTATTTATGATTACTTTATTATTAAATAACAATATATTTTCTAATTTATTTTCATCAATTAATGATGCTTCAGAACCACTATCTATTAATATTTTTACTTCTGTATTATCAATTTTACCTTTTACATAAATTAAATCTAAATTATTTTCATATTTTTCATTGTATAAATTGTCATTTAAGTCTATTAATTCTCGTGGATGTTCGTAATGTATAAAATTCGTCTTAATTTCAGATCCAAGGCTGTTATCTAAAAATTTGTTCGTCTGTTTCTAGGATCCGAAGATACCTCCCTTCGATTTCTCTCCAGGCTGTTGCTCCGTCTCCCTGTCATGTGGTTATTTGTCTGTTCATTGTCTACTCGTAAGTCTGTATCACTTCTATTTCGTCTAATATTATTAGTTTGTCTATATTCCCTGTCATTTCCATTGTAAAAAGTTCGATTCCTAAAATTTTGTCTTTCATTGTTCTGAACGTTCCTATCAATTTGTCGATCATTGTTATTTGCACCTCTATTTAAGTTTATATTATTTTGTCTCGCGTTATATTGTTGTCTATATTGTGAATTATTATTATTTAAATTATAATTATTTGTACCATTGTCTGTTTGTCTGTATCGTGTATTATTATTAAAATTATTGTTATTAAAATTTCTATTTGTTTTCTGGTAAAAGTCATTATTACGGTTATAGTTATTATTATTTCTATTAAAATTGTTAGGAATATTATTTGTATAATTAGTTTGATTCTGTCTAAATTGATTCGGCTGTGGACGTATATTGTTATTTAGGTTTTTAAAGTTTTGATCATAACTATTTTTTTTATTATTTTGATTGTGCCCATTAAAATTACCTCTTTGTACTCTTGTTAAGAAATTAATAAATTGACCCATTGTTTTTATATTTTGAATTGTAATTGTTTGTACTATATTATCTTGATAATGACGAGCAATGTTTAGAATAATTTCGTCTTCTCTCATTGGTGGATTTAAATACTTTGCTACTGTACTTAGCTTTAAAGCATAATTAACTAGATCCCCATTTTTATTATAATTAAATTTCCCAAAGTATAATTGTTCCCTAAACTCTGCTTGTTTAATCTCTCCCCAAAAATATTCCAAAAATTCCCTTTCAAAATCACAAAAATTATTTATCGTTGATTCTATATTACCATACCAAATACTTGCATGATCAATTAAATTAACTCGAATAAAGTCTTTTATTACTTGTAGATTATTTACATTATTTAACCTATTCTTGATACTGTTAATAAAAGCTACCGGGTGTAACATACGAATGTTGCCATTAAACTTTAGACCCATGTCATTAGTACTGGAACAAATATTTCCATTGCCCATATTATTTCTAGTTACAGTCTCCAATTTCTTATCCACGGTACAAGTAACTAGTTCAGTTGTGGATTTTAGTTTTTCTTCTATAATCTGATCGTATTCCTGGAAAGTTCTGTGACATTTCCTATCAATTTTATCTATTTCATTACCATGCTTATCTAATTCTGAGGTAATGTCATGCATGGTCGTATCTAGTTTGTCATTAAGACGCTCTATTTCTGTGTTCCTGTCACCTTTCTCTATTTCTAGCATATTTAATATTTCTTGGTTATTTTTAGTTACCTTTTCATGCATTTCTTCAATGCATGTTAACAGCTCTTTTGACATTCTGTTTTCTATTTCTAATATTTTCTCATCCACTTGTTTTTCTAATCTTATTTGCCCCTGTTTAATATCATCTAATTCTTTTTGGCCTTTAGTTATTTCCTTTTTTAATTCTTTTTGACCCTGTTCAATCTTATGTTCTAGGTCTTGCTGTCTTTTTTCTAGCTCCTTCTGACCTTTTGTAACTTTCGTATCCAGATCGTTAAGCCCTTTTTCCATTTTATTTTCCAGATCTTTTTGGCCTTTTTCCATTTTCTTTTCCAGATCTTTTTGGCCTTTTTCCATTTTATTTTCCAGATCTTTTTGGCCTTTTTCCATTTTATTTTCCAGATCTTTTTGGCCTTTTTCCATTTTATTTTCCAGATCTTTTTGGCCTTTTTCCAGATTATTTTGCATACTCTGCAAAAATTTTATTATATCTTGATTACTACTCTGTTCTGTCTTTTCTGGTTCTTTTTGCTCAGGGGTTGTTATTTCCCCTACCTTTTCTAGCTTAGTCTGCTGAAATACTTCAATCTCTCGATCGGTAGAAGAAGTGGATGTACTAGCTGTATCTTCTTTTGTTTTCCGTACTCCAATTTCTTGATTAATTTGTTTTCCTGATCTTAAGGTTATATTTTGTTCAGCCATGGTATTTTATTTATTCAAGTTTTATGCAATTCAAAAATTTTATAATGTTTATGTATTAAACTTTTGTTTAATACTACTGTTATCAATTTTGTTGTAATTAATTTTAAATAACTGATGTGCAATAATACTCGTTTTTTTTTATATGTTACAAGTTCCTATTAATTATTTTTATTGACAGTAGACTTATATACCCTGAAAATATTTTAGTAATCCAAAAATGTTAATTGCCCTGAAAATATTTAGTGATCCCTGAAAATATTCGAGCCCCTTAAAATATTTATGCCCTGAAAATATTTATGATCCCTGAAAATATTTATGATCCCTGAAAATATTTATGCCCTGAAAATATTCGAGCCCCTGAAAATATTTATGCCCCACGTTGGGCGCCAATTGCGTTGAAAAACGTGATGCGGGACCTAACGTCTATCGTCAGAGGTCTATATTCGTCGCCCACACACGCTTCAAGCAACTGCCCGAAGAGGAATTAGAATACTACAATTTTGAATATCTTGTTTTTTTTTTTAAAATTTGAAAATTGGTGAATGTGAATGAAATAAGTTTTCTCTTGCTCTAATAAAAATATTCTAAACCACGATATGTATTTTTAATTTTTCCTTGAGCGCCCAGTTACTGTATCCTATCTAAAATAAGATAACAGCACTGTATTTATTCTTTGGATTAACTTAAAAATAC
Source organism: Diaprepes abbreviatus (assembly GCA_034092305.1). Taxonomy (NCBI): domain Eukaryota; kingdom Metazoa; phylum Arthropoda; class Insecta; order Coleoptera; family Curculionidae; genus Diaprepes; species Diaprepes abbreviatus. The sequence continues at coordinate 440,780 of JASJET010000415.1, forward strand.
ATATATTATTGTTAACAAAATTTTAATAAATCTATTTTCTCTTTTAATCTCCCCTTAATATAACTAGCTCGCTTCCCCTGAAACTATCCCAAGTGAGTTCAGATTCTCATAAGTTAAAATTACCTTTTATCTACTGCCAATTAAAACCACTGAATTGTATTAACAATCAACATAAATTTATTATAAAACAAAGTGATATTATTACTGATTATAAAATTATTTTGATACACCTATTATCTAGATCATCTTTATTAAAATTAAAATCAATTGCACCTTATCTCTACTGTTGATTATAATGTCACTCCACTCAACTGTCAAGAGTTGTTTGACAAATATGAAAGTCTCGTGTTCAGTTGAAATGTATTACTTTTATTTATTTTAAAAATTAAAAAAAATGTGCAAAGTGCGGATTATTAATTTTAACAAGTGATTATAAATTAGTTCTAATGATTTTATAATGTCTAATATAAATGTGGTAATATTATATTTTAAAATACCTTGATCCTTAAGTGTTTGTTTACTTATAAACAATAAAAAAGGTATATTTGTGTTTCTCTGTCTTCTTTTACCATCAAATTGGATTGGGATATTTGTTTTAAAAATACCTACTATCAAGTAAGTAGATATTCTTTATTAAACACTGTCTTGGTTATTTTTGGAAATGTCCAGGAATTGTCTACTTCTAGGAAATGTTGGTATTTACACCAGCCAGGTATAATTTCTTGAAATTTTATTTGACACTATCGGGTTTTACTAAATTTTCTTGATGTTAGTTGGAGTTGCTATTTCTTAATGACATTCAATTTAATTTAAATTATTTTTTTTTTTTAAAATATTGATTAATCAAACTTTATTTACTATTTATTTAATTTTATAACCTTTAAAAATATTTACTTATCAAAAACAAAAGATCTCGCACGTGGCTTTATGATCTTGTCGTGAAAATTTTAAGGTTATGTTTTGAGGAGAAACTTTTCTTTTACACCTCTCTGTAACAATACTTTTTTGCAACTGTCTCGAATTTTTGTGATTTTTCTTTCTATCGTATGCCTCCAGCTGACTTAATTAATCATTCTGATTGGCTCAGCAGTTGAAGGCATCGGGTTACTTGATGAAAAATCACCCTTTTCTTGGCATTCTTGTCAAACAAAAATGGCTGTCAAGAATTTTAAAATTGATAAAATTTTTCCAATTTTACCATTTCCTGGATTTATCCAATCATATGCATGACAATAAATATTATAAAATTAAACTCTATTATTTTACCTATCTAATTATACATATTTTAGCCTTCCTAAAACAATTTTTAATATTAAAAATTATAAAACAAAATGGCTTGACATGAAAATATTGAAATATATAATTAACTAATTATTGAAAATTATTGTTTGAAGATGCTAAATTATGTTTTCTTAATATTAAAATATTAAATATTAGAATTTTCCTTACATTCTAATATAACTTATTTTACTCCATTACTTAAAATTAATTTATAATATCTAATTTTAATGTCAAAATCAAAAATTTTCTTAAATTTATTCTATGTTCTTATGTGTTTTAATTAAAATTATTTTCTTAATACTACTGTTAACTGTCTAATTTATATTAAAAACAATTTAATGAACCTTTATTATTATTTAAAAGTACTTTTCGTAACTGGTTTCACACTATGTTCACCTTTTGTTCCTTTTCAAAACATTATTGTTGCAAAAACCGATCGTTATGTTTTTTTTATTTCACTTGAAGATTTTCACTCTTTATTATCACTTTACCTTCACTATCACATCTAATGTTTGTACCTTACTATTCTTATGATCAATTTATAATATGATCTTATTGTATTAATATTTATATATTGTTTATTTTACAATTATGTCTAAAAATTCATTATGAATTTAGCATTATATATGATTTTTTTAATCATGTAAGCTTTTAATTATGCTTTGGTCCATATTATTTGTAAATATTAATGACTCTAATTAATTAATATATCTACTAACTACTTATTACTATCTAAATAATAAATTTATATTGTATTTTAGATATTTTAATTGAAATTGTTTAGACTCGTCGAGTATTTATAATATGGTCATTAGGTCATCTTGTGTCGATTCCTATACAATATATATATATATATATACTCATGATTTTTTGATTTTATGAACGTTGAGACACATCATTTTATATCTGGAAATATTCATTTTGAAGCCGACTTTTCCAGAAGTTTTTTCGAGCTGAACCAAAATATGGGTTAGGATGCGAAGTAGTAGATATCTGTTGGACTTCCATTGTCTTTATTTTTGTTGAATATCACGACGTTTCGGCTAGTAGTTATCTCTAGCCGTTTTCAAGTGAAACTGAAAACGGCTAGAGATAACTACTAGCCGAAACGTCGTGATATTCAACAAAAATAAAGACAATGGAAGTCCAACAGATATCTGCTACTTCGCAAGAAACATCATTGCCTATGACCTTCAAACAAACATGAGTTAGGATCTCATCGTTATCACCAAAAAAGATCATATCGTCAGCAAATTTCAAGTAAGTCTTCATTTCCTATTTATATTAATACACTTATATGTCCAGCTGAGCTTTCTAAATATAAGAGTGAGAGTTAGAGTGAATATTTCTCTTGAGATGCAGTCTTCTTGTCTAATTCGTCCATCAACTGGAAAGGGCGTGGTCTCTATATCTAGCTGAATACTCGATGTTGCCTTTTAGCGTATAAAGAATGATAAAATATTTTAAAAAAGATTTCTAATAGATGTGTAATACATTTTAAAATTATTTTGAAATATCAATATAGGGGCTCAAAAAAAATTTACAACGGAATTGCATGCGAGTTGCATATATATATATATATATATATATATATATATATATATATATATATATATATATATATATATATATATATATATATAAACAAAATGTATATATCACCAAACACAGCGAAAAATTTAAAAATTCAAAATGCCCTCCCACCACGTATATATGGACTTCCAAAGTTACACAAAGAAGGTATTCCTCTAAGACCCATCGTAGCTTGTATTCAATCCCCCTTAGAGAACCTCTCCAAATTTCTCAAAAACATTCTACAAAACATTATTAACAAAAATAACTATTACATAAAAGATTCCGTGGACTTCAAGAACAAAATAAGAAATATACCCATCCCAGATGATCATGAACTTATATCCCTAGACGTCGTTTCCTTATATACAAACATACCAATCAACCTAGCAAAAGAAATAGTAACAAAAAAGTGGAACCAAATTAAATCATTCACCGATATACCCTTAAATGAATTCTTAAATGCACTTGAATTAACTTTAAACTCTACATACTTCATACACAACCAAAAATTTTATAAACAAATAGAGGGATGTGCAATGGGAGCTTCCATTTCTAGTGTTATAGCACAACTTGTATTAGAGGACCTTGAGGAAACTGTAATAAAAAAACTTGAATTCAAATTGCCCTTCTTCTATAGATACGTTGACGACTGCATCACAGCTATACCACAAAACCTATGTACGTCTGTATTAGAAAAATTTAACTCCTACCACCCCAAACTACAGTTTACAATAGAAACAGAAAAACAAAATAAAATAAATTTCCTCGACCTAACCTTACACCACATTAACAATACCATAAAAATTGAATGGTATACTAAAAAAACATGGTCATCCAGATATTTACATTTTAATTCCCAACACCCACTCTCTCACAAAAAAACCGTGGTTATAGGTCTCGCAGGTCGCAGCATTAAGTTATCAGATCCGGAATACCGAAAACTGGCTATCCAAAAAGCAAAAGAAGCCTTAAAAATAAACAACTATCCCGAAAACCTGGTCAATAATCTTTTTAAAAAAAGAATTCACAAATTTTATAACGAAAATTCACCAAATATTAAATCAAAACAGAAACACGAAAAATACGTATCACTTCCATACATTTCGACACTATCTGAAAAACTCCAAAATACGTTCAAGAAATACGACATAACAGTCAGCCATAAGGGTCACAACCTTCTAAAAAATTGCTACAGTAAACTTAAATCGGAAATACCAAAAGATAAAAATACACATGTCGTCTACAGTATCCCATGCAAAGACTGCGAAGGCGAATATATAGGCCAAACAAGCCAACATCTAAAAAATCGATTAAATGGGCACAAATACGACAAAAAAAATAAAACGACTTTAACAACCCACAGCACGGAAAATCGCCACTCCTTTAACTTTGAAAAAGTAAAAATCTTGAAAACTGAAAACCATACAAAAAAACGAGAAATCCTAGAGATGATAGAAATACAAAAAAACAAACATGCAGTAAACGCTAAGGCAGACACCAAACAACTTAGCAAAATATATAATAATATTATAAAATAAGAACCAAAAAAAAATTAAAATTCTAAAACCAAAAACGCATTGCATTTTCGAACCAGACCCCTTTTAACCCACAATAGCCAAAACAACCCTCATTACCTACAAAAAAATACCATCTGTTCTCTCAGTACCATCTTAACTTCAAGATGACACACGTGGTCATCTTGAACTCTGTGAATCTCGCAAAAACTAAATTTTTAATAGAACAAAATTTTCAAATAAATTTATACATGTATCAATCAAATACTTTGTCTTTTTAGCTACACACATTCTGACGAAGGTAAAAAAAATTACCGAAACGTTAATGTATTAAAAAAAATGTAATATAAAATACAACACCACCATTACATTTTAATTTCATTTTTAAACGGGCCATAATCCCAAGAAAAACAAAAAAATAAAAAATATCTTAATAAAGGTCCAAGAAATAAATAAGAAATACCTCATATATATATATATATATATATATATATATATATATATATATATATATATATATATATATATATATATATATGTATATATATAATACAGTTAGATGTTTGTTTTTTACCTTGGATCACCATGCTGTCCTTTACTCGAAACTATACCCTCAAAAGGTTGACTGAAAGTTAAATGTACATCCATATGATCTTTTCCACACATTACTTCTAGAGATTGGATAGAGGGCATGCCTTCGGGTCGATCCAGTGGCCAAAGATCTCCGGCTCCACTGACTACATTTGCAATCTGCAAAAAACGTGCCAATTAATTAACATTTTTGATTTGATTTGGACAAAAAATAACGTAAAATATTGTGAACTAATATTTTTTTTTATCGATGCAAAGTAGTTCTAAAACCGAATTTTTATAAATCAGAGAGGGGGTGTTCTTTTTGCCATAGCTTCATCAATTTAATTTAAAAGTACTATTTATAATACGATTGTATCTTATTTAAATAATAAATTACCATATCACGGCTTAAATATATTATATTATCAGGATTTATATATTCTTCAAAACTATTGCTCTGTGGTGTAATGAACATTGTGAAAATTCTAATCTATCTCTATTTCTCGTAGATTTTTTAAAATCATTCACAGAAATTCCATCTTAAATATATCAAATGAATATAAGCAATAAAATTTCTATGGCTCCAATATCATTTAATTTAATAATTAACATTATGCTTATTTTATAGTAGATACCTACTTAAAATACCAGAGACATTTTATGTTTATCTCCTCCTATCTTTAACGCAGTAATAAAATAAATAAATCATTAAATAATATGGTGATTATCATCAAAACGGGTAAAATATGTGGGAACAGTGGCTAGAATTACATACTTAGGTTTTATTTTAGATCGATTTCACATAAAACTAACTATCTTTAAAGCTTTCCCCCCATGAATATTTAAAAAGGGACAATGGTTAATGGAATTGGATTGGTATCGGTGAATATCTATTCTTATTTTTCTAAATTTGATTTCTTTTTCTTTAAGTAATGTTGGTAATTGTATAATCTAAGCTAAAAAGTTCGTGATTTGTATGAGGAAGAAAAACATAAATCCACGTCTTTTTAATATCTTATTTAAAAATAATTAGTTAGCAAACTTATGGTTATAATAATAGTTATAGGATTAGTTATTCGGGGATAAAGGAATTCTGTTCGACCTTGATAAATGTAGTATTTTAAATACGACCTAAGGAAAGATACTTCTGGGAGAATTTGAAATACAGAACGGCCAATTCATGGCGGCAATGGAGACAAAATAGACGTGGGACATGAAAGAACAGTGCTTAAAAAGTATCTGACTGAGAAAATTGAACAGTGGGGGACCGATTTGTATTGTTTTCTAATTGTAATAAGTAACTAGCTAGCTAAGGTATTCTATATCTCCTCTCTTGTTCATAGAAAGTGGTTCGTTTTATAGACTCCAGGCTGACCTGGAACAAGCAAGTGGAAAACATAACCAGAAAATCGGAAACAACTCTTATGACTGTTAGAAGATTATGTGGGAAAACATGGGGTCTCTTACCGAAAATGGTACATTGGTTATACACCAGTGTTCTGAGACCAGCTATCACTTACGCAGCCTTGGTCTGGTGGCCCAAGGTAATGCAGAGAACAACCATGACAAAGCTGAACGGAATACATAGGGTCGCCTGTTTGTGTATTACTGAGGCCATGAAATCAACCCCCACTTCGGCAATGGAGTGCATTCTGGATCTGCCTCCGCTACACATAGTGATTCAGGCAGAGGCAAGAATGGGACTCCACCGACTAAATCACCCTTATTTATTATATGCTCTGCAAGAGCGCAAGAAACCACTCCTCTGTTACAATCGCTATTATGAGAACTTATTCTACCTGAAAGATTTCTAGAGGTTTGGTCTATATAAACTTGGTCACAGTTTAGGCATGGGATCTTATAGATAATGTTCCAGTTTTCTTTCACTGAGATAGGTGTTTTAGTTCTAGAATAAAGTAACGCGATTGTTTTAATTTGTTTAGTTGCAATTTTAATGGAGGTTATATTTTGGTAAACCTTTCTCAGTCTGGAAATTAAATTTTCAATGTAGGGAAGCGACATGTAGATAAAATGTTCAACCTCGTTGTTGTCTGCACCTAGTTGTGATAATTGAGTAGGTTGTGTATGTATCAAAGAGGGTTGGCTTAGTCTTTCAAAAATGTCTCTGGTAAGTCATATTGTGTGCTTTATTGATCATAGAAAGTGGATATGAATTCTGTAAGAAAATTGTTTTAAGTAGTTGCAAGCTGTCATTTCTAAAGTCTGTATGGGTAAGTTTAATTGCCCTCCCTTTCATTTCTAGTATGAGGTTGGTGTTCATCATCAACTGTTGATCTACAACCACCAAGCACAGAAGATGCCGAATGGAATTTTGGCGAAACAACTGCAAACTCCTACAGGAAACCAAACGAATGAACGGATGTATTCCCGGAATAATATTGAATTACATGTTCCCATCCGTGAAACACTACGCAACAATATATATATATATATATATATATATATATATATATATATATATATATATATATATATATATATTGACGTTTCGGTCACACTTGACCTTCTTCAGAATGATTTTTTATAACTTATATAAGTTTTTGCCGAGGATCACAACTTAGACTACATATTGTTAACACATGGTTCACTTTTTGACGAGATACTACAAAAACCTTCCTTTTTGTGTCGCATCTTTATTTAAACTGTTTAAATGTTAGTTAAAAAATAATCAAAGAAAAGTTAAAAGAAGCAGATTTAAACCCAAGATAACCTCTCAAAGTTCTACTTCATTTCCGAAATCACAAATCAAAATTTAAGATCAAGTAATTACCAAATTATATTTTTATAAATGATCCGCCACATATTGATATCAATACCGAAACGTTACGGGTCAGCTGTGCTTCAATATTTATTTAAGCTAACATGTTAAAGATAGAGCAAAAAAGCCCCACAAGCAATCAAAATGACTCACGACATTCAATGAAAACTGTTATTAAATTGAGTTTTTGGCTCACGAAAATCAGTCATGGTTTATTAGGTACCCGATCAAGCAGAGCTAATGGTACTTCGAGCCAAATCGGTACATGGATATTGCCGTAAGATTTGTGTGTTGTAGCGGATGTCCCACGGTGTTTTGATTACGTAAATTGTGTTTGTGACCTTTATGCGGTACCGTTTTCAAACTCACAAATTGCCATATTTGAACGGTGACAATGTTAAATAAATAAGCAGAATTTATTGTTTCATTGACAACAATTATTACTTCAAATAAGGAATGTGAGAACTTCAAAGTATGGTAAGAGCTACATATATATATATATATATATATATATATATATATATATATATATATATATATATATACATACAAAACCTGCGCAAAGATACTTCGATAGTAATATTCCCAGCTAACAAAGGAAATTCCCTGCTAAACGATCCTGTCCATAAGCCAATAAACAGCGACCGTACCACTTATCTACGAGAGACTACCAAAACATTGATTATATCATCTCCATTGAACGAAGAAATAAAGAAGAAGATTACACCAATGGAAAAGTCATCCATGTGTCCTAAACTTTATGGCTTACCCAAAATACACAAGCCCGGGGCCCCTTAAATAGCAGAGATGATAGCCAGCGATTGCCTAATACTTCGAAAAACCACCATCAACCAGTAATAGGTAGTAAAGAAATATAAGATAGAAGTTAATTGGTACTATTTAATATATTTCTGTATTGCGTTTCATTATTAAAAGTAATGTGTTGCTTAAATAAAATAATTAATTATTTTTTTATATTTGCTAATTCCTTTATCAGTTGTATTCTAGTTTCTAAGCCGCTGTGGTTCCTCATTTCATTAAAAGAAAGATTTTTGATCAATTTTATGATAAGAATAACCCACTTTATAACGTTTTGACCAAAATTTCAGTGGTATTTCTGAAAACTGGTTATAAAACGTTGGAATTTTAAAGTACCTAATTAAAGGCATTTAAAGAAAGTAAGGGGCCGTTATGCTGGGGCAGATGACAGACATGCATTTTTAATATCTGAAAACGACATCACATGTTACTATACCGAGTGTAAAAGGTTTATCAAATATTTTGTATTAATGTAATATACAAATTACCAAGTTATATGTCATTAGGTAAATTTTATCTACAAAAATTGTAATGTCAGTACTAAAAATTAAATAATTTTCACAATAAAGAAATATTGGTGTATCAACTATTTCCACGGTCATTATTTTGGGATTATTGTTGATAATGATAATCATTATCAGTTTATATCAATTTTAAAACTTTAATTTTTTAATTCTTTGTTTCTTCGAGTATTAATAATGTATAATTTATATATTATTCCCAAAATTATTATCTCTATTATAATGATTGTTAATAACTTGAAAATAGCAATAAATCTGTCTAAGGTATTTTATAGACAAGTACCAGCCATAATTAAAATCGGTATATGCAAATTAGAATGGTACCCATATATTAAAAAAGATAAAAATTGTTAAATATATGGAAAATTCCAAATTGGTTCCTTGCGATATAAATTTTTATTAATTTCTTTTTGAAAAAATAATTTTGATGAATTAATAGTCTAGTATAGGACAGTAAAAATAGGATATTACCTGAGAATTCTGACGACTAATACCGATTTTGATGCCAATTTGTAACTAAGACTATCTTGAATTCCTCTTCAAAAATTATATATTCCTGATGTGCGCTATTTTTTTGGGGGAAAACTACCTCTTCTGACGAAAAATGTCTGGATTGAAATTGTGTTAAAAGAAGTAGAAGAAACATTCCTGCTCCATGGAAAATAGATTTTCGTCAGTAACAACAATGTAACATTGTTTTTTTTTGCTGGAATGTGTTAACTCTGAAAGACCTGAGCAAAAAAAATGGCGGACCAAAAATGGCAACGATTTTCGGTTTTTTGAGTTTATCTCGAAAAGTAAAAGTTGTAACGAAAAATATTTCAAACAAAAGTTGTAAAGAATTAAAAAACCTATCGATTCATATAATATAAGTTATAGGTGGCGCCACTACTTATCGAGATATAATTTTTTTCCGACCTAATTACAAAATTTATGGTTTTGGATTTTTTTTTTTTGTAAAAAAGGACATTTATTAACAAACTACCGATTTAAAATTTAATATAAATATAGATATTATTATTCTAAAAAAGTATGTCAAACCCGGAATCTGTGAGTTTTTTATGTTTCGAGAAATTCGATGTCAAAATTGAAAATTCAACGTCAATTTTCCGCTTTCCTAATTAAGATATAATGCTCAATTTTAATGGAAATTGTTTGCATTGTTTTATATTTTGAAGTTCTATTAAAAAAAAAAAATTTCAATCGTGGGCCGAGAAATTTTGCAAAAACCAATTTTTGCACCAAAAAAATTGCGATAACTTTTCACCGGATGGAGATCAAATTTTGTTAATGCGTGCATTGGATTTAGATGTATCATTTCCGATCTCAAAAATTTTTAATTTTGGATAAAAAAATGTTTTTTTTTTTCAAAAATTCATAATGGCGTGGCAAATGAATATTAAGGGCTCAAATTTGCAGAAAATGCTTTTTAATGCTTGTGCGTTACTTGTGAATTTTTTGGATCCAAAAATTACATTTCCATACGATCTGTGAACGTTCGAAAATTGGGCCGAACTTAATCAAAAATAGCTGCTGCAGGCCGCTGTCGGCGGGTTGCCATAGTTCAGGCGCATTATTCATTGGCGCTTCAAGGATACTTATGCATCACAAGTAATATTTATAATATTGATGTTGTTTTAATAATTTATATGATAGTAACAATTTGTTTAGTCATATTAATTGTTAATTTGTTTATTAACATAATTTTTACAAAAAATTATAGAGAAAATCATACAAATATTCAATTATATATTAAATATTCTACTGTTTTTTCCATTATATTATTACTATCTAACAGTTTATTAACAAAATCTTTACAAAAAATTATAAGAGAAAATCATACAAATATTCAATTTTATATTACATATTATACTGTTTTTCCCTTTATATTGTTATTACCTAATAGTTTATTAACAAAATTTTTAAGAAAATTTCTGACATGTACAGATTTGTGTGAGCACTGTGATGGACAGTGCGATAATTGCTTTGAAAATTTTATTTCCTGCAATTTAAAAAAACGATGATGACAATTATTAATATGTGTGAGAATGATTTTGACTATGAAAATATTTTTAATGATGAGAATAATATGTACAATGAATTTGAGAATAATGATGACGTTACAACGTTGCAATTCAACGTATTTCCTGAGATCAGGATGTTTAAAACTGATATGATTTAAAAAAAAAAAACTTTATCTTGACTCCTTTTGGTCGTACAGGATTATTTTTTTTCAAAATGTAGACTTTTTAACCAGCATTTCAATCCACCTATTCACAAGAGTGCATCTTAAAAAATTACAACGTTATTCTAATTGTTTATAAGCAGAAAATATACTACTTTTTAAACGACTTTTTTAACAACAATTTTAGTAGATATGTATTCATTTATGAACTTTCCTTGCATTTTAACTTTTCAAGAGTCCATTTCACTTTTCAAAATATCTATTGAAGCATTATTTTCTTTGCAACAATTGTTCAAACCTTCGTTGTTTGAGATAAACAATTAACATTATTTATAAACTACTAGCGACCCGCCCCGGCTTCGCACGGGTGCAATGCTGATACTAAATACACTACAGAAAAACTGTGACTATTTATTTTATTTTTACAACAATTATTACATTGGCCTCCGACGCGCTATTTATAGGCACGCTGCCGCCGCCCCGGTCGGCCAGTACCGCCGCAAGCGCTACTTCCCGCAATTTTAAATCTGTAATATCTTCGAAAATATTCATTTAAATCTTGTGCTGTAAAGGACCATATAGATCTATATTAAATCAACAATGTATTTAAGCTATTTAATTGGATAAGGATTAATGCTGTATTGGTTAAAATCGCTTCAAAATTTGCCATTATTTGTCGTAAAAAGTAAATGACAAAAAAATGTTATTGTGGGATATCCATGAAAGATAGAGATATACCATCGCGGAGTTTTCTGTAGACCTTTTCAATGTGTACAAATAATTAGTACATTATTTTGATAAATCTCGTAGGGTTCAGCCTGCGTTTGCAATGTAAGCGGAAAAAAATATGATAATTAACGACATCACATTAGAAACCTCAAAAATAACAGTATTTCTCCACTATTTAATGGATGTTATTATACATATAAACCTTCCTCTTGAATCACTCTATCTATTGAAAAAAACCGCATCAAAATCCGGTGCGTAGTTTTAAAGATTTAAGCATACAAAGGGACATAGGGACAGAGAAAGCGACTTTGTTTTATACTATGTAGTGATTAAACTGATTTGGTCCAACTTTCGCATAGTTATAAATACCCATGATGGACGCATCATCCAGGGTCTGTAAGTTATTTTTGGCCATTATTGCAAAAATTATTAACATTTATAAAATAGTGTAAAAAAGAGTGTTTTTTACCATTATCTCGGTTAATTATTAATCGATTTTGACGTCCAGAAAACGATATTAAAGATATTTTTAGTATCTACAAATTTTATCCAAACAACTTTTCTCTAAAATGTAATCGGAAAATCCTACGGGGAAAAAACCGAATTTTCCAACTTTGGATATTGTTTATAAAAAAAACAGAGCAGATTCTGCTGTATTTTTTTTTTTATGTTTTTATCTTTTTCTAGATCCCCCTAAATCTTAAAGTATTGGAAGTTCTGTAATAAATTTTTACATGTTTTTTTTTATCCAGACTGACCCATAAATAAATTGTTTCGAAATAAATAACAATCATTACCGTCCGTCTAAACTAATCAAGTTTCAAGATATTTCAGTCTCTACCCAAGTTATTTAACTAATTATGCCATTAGAGAAATCAATCGTCTTTAACTGTACTATAATTTATTGTGTCCATCTGACGCGGCGATATTCCAGACATAAAAGAATGTAAAAGAATTTCCGGTCAAAGTGAATCATAGCAGGCGCGCATTCTTGTTACACACAACTTGCGAAACGGGACGAGAACCCTCTGGCTAACGGCGCGTCAGGATCCTGCTCGATATCGGAGAGTTTTTGAAGAAGTTTTTTTTACAATAAATTTTAATCAGTCGTTGTATTGACAGCACGGATTTCCTAAAATAAAATGTATGACAGATTGTAATTGAGCTGTCAAACGAAAAATGTCCGGAGGATGCTCGGCTCCATATTGGGGAAAGTGACGTTTTGGCACGTCAAATTAACCGTTAAGAGTCAAAAAAATAATGTCATTGTTGTGAAGTTATTGATTGTCATTAAAATCTAAAAATTATTATTTTCCTGGATTAAATTTATTTTTAACCGACTTCTAAAAGAAGGAGGTTCTCAATTCGTCGACTATGTATTTTCTTTTTATGTATGTACAGGGTGAGTCAACGATTGGATGAAGTAAGTTTGTGCCTTTTCGGTGAAATTTACAAAGAAACTATATTTATTGTTTGATACAGTTTATTTTTACGCAGATTTTAAAAATATTTAGGACTCTACAGGGTAAGCCAAAAAACTAGGACAGTATAAAGTTGTATTTTTTTAAATAGAACACCCTATATACGAATCGTATTTTCGATTTAGCTTATAATTTTAAATCTTTTTTATTAAGGGTTTACTATAACAAAACTTTATAGTTTCGGAGATAATTAAGTTTAAAGAAAAAAAGTCACATTTTCAAGCATCAATTCAATCCTAAATAACGTTTTCAATTTTGTGACAAATATATTCAAATTTGGAATTTAGCAAGGACAAGGACAAGTTAACATAATTTTTACCTAATATTTGCAATAAAAGCTACAGGGTGTTGAACACATCGGCTCAAATTTGAACAAGTTTAAATGAGTAAATATCTTTTTTTTTTAAATGGTACACCCTGTATATTTTCATGTTATTTAATAGAGTAATAAAAACCCTAAAAGTTTTGTTCAATATATCCTATACCTATTTATAATAGTTTTTGAGATATTTCAGTTTTTCTTATTTTCCATACTTTTTTACAGAAATAGTCTTCATTATCATAGTAGCCATGTAAAATAATAAAAAGAAACTACAGAAACAAACAGAATGTGGTTAAATATGATGAAATACATTATTCGTTATATTACAACGGCAATAGTTTAATTAAACATAATGTGAAAAAATTAACACAACAATAACGACAAGGCAAATACATATTTACTTTTATACTAAATTGAAGCAAAAAAATTACGTATTAAATACTGAGATTAATTATTTCTTTTTAATAAGTGTTCGAATAAACGACCCTCTTGTGCAATGCACAAATTTAGTCTTTTTTGCAGATTTTCTCGGACCCTGGACAAAATTAGTGGCGTTATTGTTCTACAGGTATCCCTAATCCTGTTTCGCATATCTTCCACTATTGTTCGTGGATTAACATACACCTTATTTTTAATATAACCCCATAGGAAGAAATCTAATGGGGTGATGTCGCAAGACCTTGGTGGCTACTCAATGAAACCTCCACGTCCAATCCATTTTTGCGGATATCGTTGGTCCAAAAACGCACGAACTTCACGATGGTAATGCGGAGGCGCACCATCGTGCTGGAACCACATACTGTCGAGCTCATCCCTATCGAGACCTTGAAGCAGTTGGGGTAGTTCTTCTTGTAGAAAGTTCAGGTAACTATGGCCATTTAGTGGTTCATTAAAAAAGTGGGGTCCAATAATTCGATTATGATGAATACCACACCAAACATTTAATGACCAGTGGTTTTGATGTTGCACCTCTCTAATCCAAAATGGGTTTTCTGTGGCATAATAATGCATGTTGCGTCTATTTACGGCACCGTTACTTCTAAAAGTAGCTTCATCACTAAACATTACCTTGCATAATAAATTTGGATTTAATTGAATCTCTGCATTTATTGTACGACAAAAGTTTACACGACTTTCAAAATCCTGTCCATGCAATTCTTGGTGTAATTCCATGTGATATGGATGATACCTATATTTCTTGGTAGTACGATTAGCGGTGGATTGTGATGTTTCACATAATGCTGCTAACTGACGGCTACCAATATAAGGATTTTCCTGAACATTTAACAATACTTGTAGTTCTTTTTCTTCATTAGTTACTGGTTTGTTGACCACTTTACGTTTTGGATAATCAACAGTACCAGAAGAATCAAATCTTTGCATTAAGTTTTGAAAAGTATGGGTATTAGGCTGGCGTCGATCAGGATACTTCATTTTGTAAATTCTTTGAGCAAGAAGGCAATTTTTTTGAGCCTCTCCTATTGTATAAATCATATCTATTAACTCATTCTTTGGAAAATTCATTTTACAATATAAGATGAATGCAAAAAAAACCAAACTACACTACATAAAAACCAAAAGAAGCGATTGCGGTTATAAATTTGACACACAGAAAAATGTTCTTTTACATTGTTTTTGCCATGGCTACTATGATAATGAAGACTATTTCTGTAAAAAAATATGGAAAATAAGAAAAACTGAAATATCTCAAAAACTATTATAAATAGGTACAGGATATATTGAACAAAACTTTTAGGGTTTTTATTACTCTATTAAATAACATGAAAATATACAGGGTGTGCCATTTAAAAAAAAAGATATTTATTCATTTAAACTTGTTCAAATTTGAGCCGATGTGTTCAACACCCTGTAGCTTTTATTGCAAATATTAGGTAAAAATTATGTTAACTTGTCCTTGGCCTTGCTAAATTCCAAATTTCAATATATTTGTCACAAAATTGAAAACGTAATTTAGGATTGAATTGATGCTTGAAAATGTGACTTTTTTTCTTTAAACTTAATTATCTCAGAAACTATAAAGTTTTGTTATAGTAAACCCTTAATAAAAAAGATTTAAAATCATAAGCTAATCGAAAATACGATTCGTATATAGGGTGTTCTATTTAAAAAAATACAACTTTATGCTGTCCTAGTTTTTTGGCTCACCCTGTAGAGTCCTAAATATTTTTAAAATCTGCGTAAAAATAAACTGTATCAAACAATAAATATAGTTTCTTTGTTAATTTCACCGAAAAGGCACAAACCTACTTCATCCAATCGTTGACTCACCCTGTACACCGATTACTTCGGAACGGCTGCACCGATTTGAATGAAATATTTTACGTTTTGGACGACATTGGTGCAGTAAAATTCAAGATGGCGTTGACAATATGGTGACCAAAAAAATTAATTTTGTCCGATTTTCTTCAAAATTGGTATGGGGGAATTTTTGGGGTCATACACAACGAATCTGAAATTATTTTTAAAAAATTCGATATGGCGGATCCAATATGGCGAGCAATAAAATTTAATTTTGTCCGTTTTCTCAAAAATTGGTGTGAGGAAGTATTCAGGGTCTTACATAACGAATCGAAAATATTTTTAAAAAATTAAATATGACTAAGAATATGGCGGAGAAAAAATCAATTTTTGTCCGGTTTTCTCCGAAATTGGTACGGGGGAGTTTTCGGGGTCGCACATAACGAACCTAAAATTATTATTAAAAAAAATCATTATGGCGTATCCAATATGGTGGATAAAAAAATTAATTGTGTCTGATTTTTTAAAAATTGATATGTGGATATTTTTGGGATCGCACAATACGAATCTGAAATTATTTAAAAAAAAAATAAGTATGGCGGATCCAAGATGGCGAATTAAAAATTCTAAATCGCTAGATTTTCCATAATATCGGTATTTTTAGTGTTAATTACGAATTTAAAATATTTTTTGAAAAACTCAACCTGGCAGATTTAATATGGCCTCCTCAAAACTTCACATTTTTCGATTTTCTTCAAAACTGATTCTGAGGGTGTAAATGACGAATTTAAAAGTATTCTTTTAGGATTGAATATGGCTAATCCAATATAGCAGACTAAAAATTTTACATTTTTCGATTTTGTTCAAAGGTAGGACTGAATTGTTTTTGAGGATATAAATAGCGAATATAAAATTATTTTATGAAGGTCTAGAAATTTTAAATTTTGGGATTTCATCCAAAATTGATACTAGGGGGCTTTGAAGGGTTTAGATTTAGATTAGATTAAGACGTTAAAATTAGTTTATTATTTATTTATTTATTCGCATTTTTTCAGATTTGGTGTTAGGGAGTTTTCGGGGTCGTGTATAACGAATATGAAATTAATTTTTTACAACTATTAGATTGAAAAGATACAATATGAAGGACTGAAAATTTTACATTTTCCGATTCTGTCTAAAATTGATATTGCGGAGCTCTTGGGGCATATACAAACTCAATATGCAGTATAAAATATATTAAGCTAAGAAGTCTGTCTCGAGTATTTTAAATATCGATATTGGAAGGTTTTGGGGCCTATATTATGAATCTAAAATTAATTTAAAATTTAAGATAATGGATTTACTATGACAGACTAAATATTTGTTTGACACAATTTTTAGTGGTTCATTTTAGGGTGATTTACAACTTTGGATAAAAGAGGCACTTTTTTGCCACCTCAATTAGTACTTCGTTTAAATAACTTATGGATATCATAATGAATTCAAAACTAGAAATCTAAAAATAAAAATTTTATTAAAAAAATTGAACCGAGTTTTAAAAGTGCGCTAAAAAGTGAAAAATAACTATATATTTTTTTATGAAATTGAAATTTTTGAAGTCAGTGTCAAATTATTTCTAAATGAAATAAATAACTAATAATATATACAAATTATGGTAAGAAAGCAATTACAAATAAAGTATTTTTAAGCTGTTTATGCGAATCACATTTTGTCAGGTATTAGTTTGGCGCCGACTTCAAAATTTCCAATTTCATATAAAAATTTATAGTTATTTGTCACTTTTTAGCGCACTTTTAAAAGTCGGTTCAATTTTTTTGTAAAAATTTTAATTAATCATTATATTGACAGCCAAATTCGGTTTATATATTGTTAAATAGTGTTATTTGTCAAGGCTAGTAAATTTTAATCTACAAGATGATGGGTTAATGGCAGCCTATGTCTCTAAAAATATGAAGATACAAACCGCAAATCCCATTAAACCGCATTGGCTCTCGTTTAAAGAGAGACAGTGCGAAAAAGATCAGTAGTGCATCTTCTTCTATGACAGTCATAACCACCAAAAAAAATATATTTCTTAATGGACTATTTCGTTCTGTTTCTCTTAAGAGAAAAGCAGCAGGTTTCTATGGGACCCGCGGTATATATTTTATGTTTTAATAAACCTATCTAAGAGATTTTGATTTAATAGAATTTTCATACTTGTAACAATCAGCTGATTCAAAAAGTTCAGCCTGCTGATCATTGATAGCGTAGAAACCTTACATTATGGACACACAACACTCATCCACAGACGCCGTCAGCGTTGAAAATGGTGAATGGGATTTCATCGAAACGTCAGCTGCGTCACAATCTTGAGAAGAACTCAGGACACACTGTTGTAAACCAACTATTTTTATATTATTATATCTTCATATATATTAATATTATACTCAAGTTACGCCTATGGATTAATGGATAATTGTAGCTTAATATCTAATAAAACCTTTGAAAAGGTCAATATATTTATTAATTAGTTTAAACAAAATAAGTCATACTCTTTAAAACTCCAAAATCTTCCTTTTTAAAAAACCATTAGCTTTGTTCATGATACCTTATCGTCCGATAAAATGTACACTTTTTAATTAGTTGTTTAGTTAATAATCTTGTAAGTTATATTTTTGTGTGCGCCTATGGCTGAATAGATATAGGTAAAATATAAATTAGACTAAGGATATTGAAGAAAGGGAAAGAAATATTCAAGAAGACATTCAAGAATACATTACATTGTTACCAGTTTCATAACAGATTAAATTGTAAAAGAAAAATTAATGTTATCTCGTGTTAATATATATATATATATATATATATATATATATATATATATATATATATATTAAAAATAAAATATTAAAAGTGATTTTTTGAAATTTTGTCTTCAATCTTTGAAACCAGTGCCAAGTATAAATCAAGAAGCAGTAAAAATTACATTGCAAATAGCAGAGTTACAACAACACACGAGATACCCAAAAACCTTCGATTACACACACAAATATATATATATATATATATATATATATATATATATATATATATATATATATATATATATATATAAAAACTTCGATGGAGTCATATTTTCTCACCCGCACTGATATGCCAGGCTAAAAAAAATATTTTTACTTTCAATAGTTGAGGAAAGCTGCATGAAAATGTTTTTAAATTTCACAAAAAAGGTAATTTAATGATCTATGACATTGCCGGCGAAGTTTCGCTTCAGGTCATATATGGTCAAGCCGACGAACAATTTGTAACGGTACGTTGTTTATGCATGACAAAAACAAAACATTATATTATTATACATATAAATAATTAGCTTAAGGATATATTTTTGCATAATATCACTTAGACCGTTAAAACTAATTTTGTTTGTAAAGTTTGTAAACAACAACCTACCAGTTCTAATTTTTTGTTTCAGCTGTTTACTGCCTACCTGTTACCTCGGGTAGCTTTGTTAAACTTTTAACCGGCTATAAAAATGCAAAGTAGCATTTATGCAGGATGGCGCGATAGAAAATAGATAGCCTATAGACCATATGGAACTGTCACTTTAACATCTGTAACTTTTATGTGAATGGAATGAAGGTATTTTTGGTATTTTAAAATTTAAAATAGAATTATTTCTTTAAAGTTTTTGATAAACCAAAGATTAGTTCTATCTTATTCTTTTGCTGCATGTTAGCAATTCACTCTCGGTGTTCTAAAGGGTGTTTTTTTTTATAGAGGTATAGAACTTTTAAATGGAATAAAACAAAGATGAATTATTTAAATTGACATGAAATTTACTTTATTCGAAAGATAACCTTCTGGCATTATAATTTAAATATGACTTCTGGCATATGACCGCCACGGCTGGCTCGGACGTAGTCTAATTTGGAGGTCCAATTTTCGATGACTTTCCAACATTTGTGGCCGTATATCGGCAATAACGCCGCGAATGTTGTCCTCCAAGTGATCAATCGTTTCGGGCTTATCGGCGTAGACTAGCGACTTCACATATCCCCACAGAAAATAGTCTAGCGGCGTTAAGTCGCACGATCTTGGAGGCCAATTCACGGGTCCGAAACGTGAAATTATGCGGTTACCAAACGTTTCCTTCAATAAATCAATTGTGGCACGAGCTGTGTGACATGTTGCGCCGTCTTGATGAAACCACAGCTCCTGCACATCATGGTTGTTCACTTGATGAACGAAAAAGTCAGTAATCATGGCTCTATAGCGATCACCATTGACTGTAACGTTCTGACCAGCATCGTTTTTAAAGAAGTACGGACCAATGATTCCACCAGCCCATAAAGCACACCATACAGTCAGTTTTTCTGGATGTAACGGTGTCTCAACATACACTTGAGGATTATCATCACTCCAAATACGGCAATTTTGTTTATTGACCTATCCATTCAAATAAAAGTGAGCTTCATCGCTAAACAAAATTCGCTTATGAAAATCGGGATCAACGGCAATCTTGTTTTGGGCCCATTCACCGAATCTATGCCTTGCTAGGTGATCGTGTGGCTTCAATTCTTACACGAGTTGGATTTTGTAAGCACGCAAACCAAGATCTTTCCGCAAAATCTTCCATAAAGTGAATGGACACATCCAATTTCTGTGCACGATGGCGAATAGACTGATTCGGGTCTTCCTCTACGCTGCGCACTACAGCAGCAATGACTTCTTCTGTACGCACTGTACGACGTCTCTATGGATGCGTATTATCATTTAGAGTAAACGTGGTGCGAAAACGTTCCATAGTTAATCGAATTAATTGCTCTGATGGACGATTATGTTGACCGTAAAATGAGAACCATGATTTTCAAAATAAATTTGCACAATTTGGAAGCGTTGTTCAGGCGTCAGTCTATTCATGTTGAAATGCCAAACCAAACTAAACATAAATCACTTGACAGCTGACAAAATGGCCGCCAGTTAAAAAAGTGTTGCCAACTTAAAGTTCTATACCTCTATAAAAAACACCGTTTATAAGGTTTTGATAACCATAGTTTCAAAAGATCAATGAAAATATTTTGAATTATTTCCCACAATTCAGGATGCTGTATCTGCATTGAAGAAAAAATTTAAAACCTAATTCAATATGTTTGGAATACCCTGGAACCTCGTTTTTTATTCTGCAGGATAAAACGTGTGTTTGTGTTAATCCAGTGTTATGGAAAAATTATGATGTCCACATAACCCGGACGAATGACGCTTATTTATAGATTCTTCTAAAGTAAGTTCTGCTCTATAATGACAACAAAAGAACCTCTATTTCTCTTGCACATGCAGTTGACATGAAGGAAACATACAAATAAAAAAAGAATTTATTTAAAATAAGCGACATTAAACATTTCGGACTGTACATCATTATAATTAATTTTTTGACTTACAATAAGATTATCTTCATCTTGGCACTCTTGACAGGGATTGTCACTAGGGTTCTACTATTTGTCGACCTGCTCTGGACTGGGACACGCTTGGGATTTCGCTTCACTAATTTTCTGGGCAATTGAATCGATTCACCCTATCCCCAGCATGTTCGTCCTTTTTATCCTGTTTTGTTATTTTTCATCAAGTCCACGAATCGCCTTCCTACAAGCTCGGTATGACCCGGAAAGCGACCTTGCTGACTTGGTGAATTTACACGATCGATGACCAGTAAATAAACATAACATTTCATAATTGAAAGGTTATATTATAAAAGGTAATAAAAAGATTAGTAAAATTTGGAAATGCCTATTTATGAGATATTATGTTATTCCTTATGTGACAATAACACCAGTCGCAATTTTTTTTTCATTCCTTGACTAGTGTAATCGGGTACAATAACTAGACAGCTGCAGAAACACTAGCACCAATTTGAAAATCTAAAGGAAAGAAATATTTTTTCAGGGAACCACAGTAAAAATCACCCAGACACCGACAAACCAGACCAAACATTCTAATTTCCTCCACCTGCGCCGACGATTTATACATTTACTTAGAATACCACAGCAGTTGGTACTTAACATACTTCATCAGCCGTCTGTTCATTAATTTCATATAATCGGCCTGGATTTAATGGATATAATAAAGATGCGTTACGGTGCATAAAGGTGTGAAAATTACAATTTTCTTAGTTTAAGTTAAATGCGTAGATATATTTAATGGTAGATTACAATTTCCAAGTTAACGTCTATCTCATTACATTGTTGGTATTTATCTTATCTATTTATTTATTTGCATGCATTTTCATAAATACACGTTTGTCAAATGTTTTCGTTATCACATATTTATGTGCTGGCGTTTTTCATCAAGTAGGCGGACACATTCATAGGTTTTAAAAAATTTAACATTTAATTCTTATTATTGCTTTTATTTTATTTTGATTGCCTTAGGTTCCAGGGGCGGATCCAGCCTCTCTCTTTGGGGAGGGGGGGCGGTGATAACACAAAAGTATAGTATGGCAAGCGAAAGCAGGTTTCTTTCTAGTGTAAGAGGCAGGGTTGTGTCTATTTTTCTGAATTTGAAGCTTTTGGAGAGGAGGGGAGCAACCACAAGAAAAAACAAGTTGCCGACAGCGGGGAGAATGAGAGCAGCATACACATTCCTAGTATAAGATGCAGAATCGGGTGTATTTTTATGAAATCAAAGCTCTTGAGGGGGGGGGCTATCGCAAGAAAAACAAGTCGTCAACGGGGGGGGGGGGGGGAGTGCCAGCAGCATACACATTCCTAATAAAATGCAGAATCGGTTCAATTTTCCTGAACTCAAAGCTCTTGGGAAGATGAGGGGGATCTATACTCTATTCAAGAACTAGAGAGAGTAATAAAACTGTTACCGAAACCTCCAACGTACCTGCTCCAGTGCTGCAGGTACCTGAGGACTGCCGTAAATCTAATTATATTTAAATATTATAAGCTTTTATAAATTTACTGCAACAATAAAATTTCTGACACTTACAAATATCTATTGTTATCCAACCCAAATGGTCCATTATTATAGACCGGTATTTTTGATTATGAAATTTCTAACCCATTCTTGTGAAAAATATAGGTATGTGTCTAACAGATTTTGCCAAAGACACCGGACTGAAGAACGCAGGTAATTTGCGAAGAAAAAAAGTTGAAAAATGATTTATTACTCTCTCTAGTTCTTGAATAAACTATAGTATGACGCAACATCGGGTCTATTTTCCTGAACTCAAAACTATTTGGGGGGGGGGGGCGGTCGCATAGGTTCCCTATAAGGGGACAGCAGTGGGTTCACGGAGGAGCTTTAGGATGGTCAAGGTGGACGGCGAGGTATTGAAAAACATGTGCTTTTGTTGTCGCCTTCAGGACGGCATACAATATTATGAAGTTCTGCTATTTAAACTGTCAGTATTACAAAAAAGAAATTTTTATAGCCAGATTTACTAAGAAGGTTTAAGACTTGCTCGTCGTATTATTATCCTTGTTAATTTAAATTGTCTGCTGTCAATCTAGACCGGTTTTAAAGTTAAATCATGTTAGTGAATTAGCGGGTTAGATTTTACTATTTTTTTTTTTGACAAAGGTACTTTTACTTAAAATAAGTCCAAAGAGACTGCGTTATTTAAACCTATTTGGTTGTTTAATAACACATTTTTATATTTAGGTTTGTTTATCTCCATCAATTCAAGAAGTTTCAATTTGGGTTCTTTAGTTTTGATACGTAAAATTTTAAAATCTTGGTTCATTGGAAAAAACGTTAAATTCGATTTACAACAGACTGGTTATCCTTTAAAATTAATTGACGATGTTATAAATAACTTTAGAACAATGACCACTGAACAGCAAGAAACGCATGTCACGTGACAACGAACACCAATTAAAGTCAATGATGTCACTACATACTAACGTCATCGCTGGCACTCCGTCCTGATTGAGTAATTATTACTTTCAGTTCTATTACTTGAAGTAATCATGATCACTTCGACCTTATGACAAGTGAATGCATATTCAAAAAATCAGTTTCACTTTTTTCACTTTGATTATTTGATACATTTTCTAAAGAATACAGCTAACGCCATCGCTGTCGCGAACTTAACATATAATTTTTTTGGTTTTATGTCACATTCGTGATTGCTGGCAAGGGCTTCGTTGTCCAGTTCATATTTTATAGTAATTTTCACGTAATTTCTTCGAAATTTGCTTACTTTTCCCTTTGAAAACGACTCTAAGAAATTTTCTCGTGAAGGAAAGTGGATTTATTAAGGCAAATAGTTCGAATTTGTCGAGAATTGATTGTTTTAATGTCGCCAATTTCTCCGCAAAAAACAGTAACTTCTGCTCATCTTATATCACAAAAATTACGAAAAAAATGTGTATATCCTTGTCAGTTTATCAGTGTGACACATCACATCGGCCAAGTGACAAGTACTGGCCTTTTGGTAGTACTAGTTGTATTAAAAAAATTTTTTTTAATATTTTCGGCTATATTAGGTACTTATGCATGATTTTAAACACTTTTCCAAAAATTGTCAACATCCCAATTCCATACTTTTAGTGAATCTGTGAAAAAAATAAGACGAATTGCCAGCAGTTATAATATAAAAACAGCCTTTAAATCAGGAACTACACTTAGAGCTCATTTAACAAAAACAAAACCAAAAACTACCGATAAGAAAGAATGTGTTTACAAAGTTCCATGTGGATGTGGTGAAATGTATATTGGAGAAACCAAACGACCACTAGAAGTTAGGATTAAGGAACACACAGAAAGGAGAAACGTCGAGATCAGGTATTACAGAACACGCCTGGGATAAACAACACCATATAAAATGGTCTGGTGCTGCGGCAACATATATGGAACCCAACATGAAAAAATGAAAATTTATAGAAGCAGATTACTTTAAAAATAATAATGGAATTTTCAGTAAACCCAGTGTTGAGATACCTACTCTTTGGCAACCACTACTTTGTAACATTAAATCACTGAAATGTGTAGAGAGAAGCGAAACTTTTTGCTTCAATGGACACAGTCCCTACATAAGCTTATAGCCTTAAGACAAAACAGTTAGTTTATACTTGATATTGATTAGAGATTAGAAACGCCATAAAAATAAACAAAGATAAAGACGATGCAAATTGAGTAACTTTTACTGATTTTTGTTCATCATGAAATTCCCATGCAGTCGATTGCCATTTATTTTGGGACTCATACGCATAAATCCAAGACTCGGATGACCTTCGCACGATTCGTCCTTTAGCGAACGTCGGCCACTAAACTAGCAACGCCCAAAATATAAACGGCTATCTTTGTACCGATGATAAGAGATTACACGCCTTTACATTTACTATGTTTTAACTAGAAATATGTTTCACAAAGTTAATCAGATTAAAATTAAATTAATTCAAAAATATATTACACTGTATTTTACTCGTGTTCCTTTTTTCCTATTAGTAAATAAACCTCTAAATTTATAGGTAATTTAATGCATTAAAATGGTTAACCTACACCATAATAAACTAATAATAAAAGGTGTAAATGGGAGTTGGAAACCAACTTTATTAATCACCATTATGCAAAAACACGTATAAAAACACGGTGCATTCAAATCGCAAAACGTACATTAACGAAGTCGATAATAAACACCTTTCACGGTACAACATTTTCCGTTCGTATGTGCGAATGATCTTTCATTTACAAATTAACAATTGTCTCGGTTAAATTTAACTTATTGGAGGGAGTATAATTCGAATGGATTTAGTATTGGTTTCGCGATTAAATTTCTAGATTTTCACAAAAAGAGGCGCACACCCAAAACCACAATTTACGAGATCTGAGCGATTTTCTAGTCTTTCAGGAAAATCAGACATTTCGAAATAACTCATGCTTATGTAAAATTAAATCAGAAATATTATTTCGGAAATACTGAACGAAAACAAACATGTACTACTGAAAATAGTCCGGAAGATGAGGTGGGGGGGGGGGGGTGAGTATATATTGAAAATTCCCTTCAGTAACTTTGTGTTCTTTATGTTTACTAAGTCCAAATTTGATCCAATATTGAGCTATAGTCCGTTTTTGGTCAAAAGTGATGATTTTTCCTATTTCTTTTACTCTCGTAAACAAGTACATCTTTTCATTTCTTTCCATGCTATTCCTTGAAGACGTCGATTTTTTCGCACAAACTGTACAAAGTTAAGCACAACATGATATTTAGAACTTATTCTGATAAAAAATGAACATTATTATATCGTCTAGACGGAACAGAAAATATGCAAAATTTCATTGCAAAAGATGAAAAACTGATCTTGATCTAAGGTTATGACATACAAGCAGGAGGACTGACAGACATGACCAAACTATATCTGTTCTTAGCTTATTAAGAAACTTTGTTACGGAATTTTTGTAATTCCGCCTCTCTACTTTTTCTAATACCCTCTTACAGACTTATAAATCAGCTGATTATCACGAGATGATAATCGATCGCAAGTAGACGTTGTTCATTGAAACATTTTTTCATATTTGTCAGGATTTTGTTTTCAAAAGGGTGTTTTGGTAAAAAAAGAAAGGTATTTTTAACCGACTTCTAAAAGAAGGAGGTTCTCAATTCGTCGCGTATATATATATTTTTTTTTTTATGTATGTACACCGATTATTCCGGAACGGCTTAACGGATTTGAATGAAATTTTTTACGTTATGTAAAGGAAGTTACTGCGGTGGTCCCATATTTTTTTGGACGAAATTGGTGAAGTAAAATCCAAGATGGCGCTGACAATATGGCGGCCAAAAAAATTAATTTTGTCCGATTTTCTCCAAAATTGGTATGGAGGAATTTTCGGGATTGTACCCAACGAATCTGAAATTATTTTTAAAAAATTCAAAATGGCGGATCCAATATGGCGGACAGAAAAATGTAATTTTGTCCGATTTTCTCCAAAATTGGTATGGGGGAGTTTTCGAGGTCGTAAATTACGAATTCAAAATATTTTTAAAAAATTCAATATGGCGGATTCAAAATGGCGAACAAAAAAAATCGATTTTGTCCGATTTTCTCCAAAATTGGTACGGGGGAGTTTTCGCGGTCGCACATAACGAATCTGAAATTATTTTTAAAAAATTCAATATGGCGGATCCAATATGGCGGACCAAAAAATCAATTTTGTCCGATTTTCACCAAAATTGGTGCGGGGGAGTTTTCGGGGTAGCACTTGACGAATCTAAAACTATTTTTAAAAAATTCAATTTGGCGTATCCAATATGATGGATAAAAAATTAGTTGTGTTCGATTTTTTTCGAAATTGATACGAGGGAGTTTTTGGGATAGCACATTACGAATCTGATATTATTTAAAGAAAATTAAATTTGGCGGATCTAAAGTGGCGGATTAAAGATCCTACATCTCTCGAATTTGTCTGACGTGAAGGGATTTTTGTTAGTGTTAATTACAAAATTAAAAAATTTTTTGAAAAACTCAATCTGGCGGATTCAATATGGTGTTCTAAAAATTTTACATATCTCGACTTTCTCCAAAACTGATATAGAGGGTTCTTGAGGGTGTAAATTATGAATTTAATCCTATTTTTTCAGGATTCAATATGGCGAATGCAATATAGCTGACAAAAAATTTTACATGTTTCGATTTTGTTCAAATGTGGAACTGAATCATTTTTGAGGATGTAAATAGAGAATATAAAATTATTTTAAGAAAATCTAATACGTCAGATGCAATATGACCGTTTAGAAATTTTAAATTTCTGGATTTCATCTAAAATTGGTACTAGGGGGCTTTGAAGGGTTTAGATTTAGATTAGATTAAGACGTTAAAATTGTTTTTTTTAAATTCATTATGGCGGATTCAATATGGTGGGTTGAAAATTTTACGTTATCCACATTTTTATAGATTTGGTATTAGGGCGTTGGAGGGTGGTGTATTACGAATATGAAGTTAATTTTTTACAACTATTAGGTTGATTAGATACAATATGAAGGACTAAACATTTTACATTTTCCGGTTTTATCTAAAATTGATATTGCAGGGTTCTTGGGGCCTATACAAACTCAATATGCAATATAAAATATATCGGGCTAAGAAATTTACGTCTCAAATTCTTTAAATATTGATATTGGAAGGTTTTTGGGGCCTATATTACCAATCTAAAATTAATTTGAAATATAAGATATTGGATTTACTATGACAGACTAAATATTTGTTTGGCACAATTTCATTGATATTTGGAGAACTCTAAGAATCAAAGAATTTTTAGTGGTTCATTTTAGGGTGACTTACAATTCTGGATAAAATGGGTACTTTGTTGCCACCTTGGAGTCATTGCAAGGTACATTAATCTCGATTAGCATGTAGTTCAAATAATTTATGAATAACATAAATAATTCAAAACTAAAAATCAAAAAATAAAATTTTTATAAAAAAATTGAACCGACTTCTAAAAGTGCGCTAAAAAGGGAAAAATAACTAGAAATTTTGATATGAAATTGAAATTTTTGAAGTCGGCGCCAAATTATTTCTAAATGAAATACATAACTACTAATATATACAAATTATGGTAAGAAAGCAATTACAAATAAAGTATTTTTAATCTGTTTATGCGAATCACATTTTGTCAGGTATTAGTTTGGCGCCGACTTCAAAAATTTCAATTTCATATTAAAATTTCTAGTTATTTTTCCCTTTTTAGCGCACTTTTAGAAGTCGGTTCAATTTTTTTATAAAAATTTTATTTAAGGTAAAAAGAATAACAATTACTGTGGAAATTCAGGTCGTTATAATCTTGACCTTGGTATGAATTGGTATGGAATAACCCACTAGTGTCAAAGGGGCCCATTAATTCGGCAAAATAAAATTTAAACAGAATAATAAAATATCATAAAAAAACCTTAATAAAATCGTAGTAAAAATGTAAAATTTTTAAATATATTTTTTAATTAACAAAATCTACGTAATACGCAAGTTTCACAAACTTCAGTTATTTAACGGTAATTTTCTTTATTTTGCCCTGCCTAACGCCTTATAAATATTTACATTTTTATTATTAATTTTATCACCAATTGTTTCTTTTTATCTGATGCGTGTTAAAACCATAAAGGGAACGTCAATGGGTATCTCAAAATTAGCCCGCCAAATGTATCTTCTTATATTTTTGGTAATTAAATATATAATAGAGTTATAAAAGTTGATACAATACATTTGCTTCCATAGTTGTGTATTTTAATCCCTTTTTTATGTTAAGTCGCATAACTTCAAGGACAATAAATTCTTTTTAATTCGGGTTTTTGCGTGGGGATTTTGAAAACGGTAAAATTTATATGAGAATGATTAAATTAAGACATAATTGCGTAATGTGGCGCACGATAGTAACGAAAAATCCTGCAAAAAATTATATTAGCAGAACGGTTGTTATTTTTTTAGGAAGCTTATTTTTGAAGATACTGGGAATTAAGATGTAGTCCGGGAGCCAAGGCGGTTTTTTTAGCCGATTAAGAGATATGGTTTCAGTAAAGTTTTTTATATGTATTTTGACCCTCTGATTACAAATATTGAAGATTTCCGAAAAAAAGTAATTTGTTATAAAGAAAAAATTGTTAATAATTATTTTTCACATCGTGTATGAAAGAAAGTGGAAGTCTAGTTACAGGCGTCCACCTAATGCACATAATCCAATACGTGTGATCGGTGATATATATATATATATATATATATATATATATATATATATATATATATATATATATATATATATATATATATATATATATATTCTGGAATTCTTTTTTGGGTATAGGTTTTTTATTTGAAAATCAAAAAACGACAATTTTTCTGACATTTCGCTCTAACATAGTGAGCTTCTTCAAAGTTATTTTATATTCATGTCGAATCTTGAAAGTGGCTTTGTTCAAATGTTTGTACACAGCTACACAAAAAAAATCGAAATATTGTTTGCGGGGACCTGACCCATCTTACTGAATGTAATCGAGTATACTAAGACCGAATCGAATTCCAAATAACCCCATAACATCAGATTTTTTCCTAACCTCAGCTAAAAATTATAAAATCCAATAAAAACTCAAGCAAAGCCCTATAATCATATATCCTATCAACCCCACAACCCCATCACCTCAAAATCCCATAATTCTGAGCCCTAAAATCTTATAACCCTGTAACCCCATAACTATAAAAACCCTATAACCCAGTGAAAAAGAGACTAATGCGCATTCAAGCAGTGAAAACCAATATGTTTGAAGCAGCTATGCCCTTTAATCCCACTACCACGTAAGACCCCCATAATCCTAAAACCTTATAATTTTAAAAACAACATAACTCTATAACCCCGTAACTCCACAGATGACGAGTCAAGAGGGTTGCTTCTATTAGTGTTGAAAAAAACATATTTTTGTCCTGTGTTTGCAATCCAGGGCACCTCTAGTTGGTTGACGGTGGGCAACAGAGTTATTCCGTGATCTGCCAGAGACCCTGGATGAGTTCATGCAGTCATGGCAAATACACGAAAAAAATTTTCGATGTAGGGATTCGGATACCCAGTATCCGCGGCTGGTCAGGGTGAGCAAGCGAGCCCGCAGAAGTCGTCATTATGTAACCGCAACTCTGTAGAGGTGGGTATCTTGGTCTCGACAGAATTTACAATGTCAAGATGTATCACAGCCAAAGAAACCCATAAGTAATATGAACATGACGATCACAACAAACAGGATCAATTTTGTTATGTTTGTGGTTTGTATGCACCACCCAAGGAAGTTGGAAGGGGTAAAAATTTCCTTGGCATTACCAAACATTCGGGAAACCATCACTGATGTTGCTTAAATGTGCATAAGTCTCTTGTTCACTGGGGTTATGGGGTTTTAGGGTAATAGTAATTTAAGCTTATGGGATTGTGGGATTAATAGGTTATATGATTATGGGGTTTTATTTCGATTTTTATTGAATTTTATGATTTTTTGAGGTTGCAAAAAAATCTGACTTGATGGGGTTATTTGGACCTCGGATTTCGTATCAGTATGCTCAATTACATATAGTGGGGAGGTTCAGGTTTCCGCAAACACAATTTTAAATTTTTGTGGAGTTGTGTTATAAGCATCTAACCATAAAATAATCAACACAATAGCATAAGAAACTTCTGTTATTATAACTATATTTGCATGTGGAAGTACACTGCTTCAGTTTTTTTATACAATTTTGTTGTAAATGTGATCTATAAATAATCGGGAAACGTGTCCATAATTCTATCTTATTAGAACATCTAGTTGATAACTCGTTGATAACTATGCTGATATTGATACGACAGATTATTTTCAATCACCACAACGCGAGCTCCCATATCGTCTAAAAACATAAAATCTGTGGGCACCAGTTGTAATTCCCTGGTTATAATAAAAAAACAAGAGAATTAGTGAACAATATTGAAAGATTTCTCGTTACCTGTTTTCAAAAATTTTAAGCCGGCAATTGATAATAACAATAATTACCTTCTGAAATAATCTAGGAAATAAAAAATTCCGGAAGTCTATAACAACCAAGAAATAGACGGGTTTTGTATTTCAGTGTATGTTTTTATTAAAATCGGCCAAGCGCTTTCGGTCTAACAGACCATCCTCAGGGCTCAGACCCTAAAAACAAGAGAATATGGTCAGCAAATAAGCTTAGTACTTACCAACCATACTCACTCGTCAAAGGGCACACCTTAACCCCGCCAGTATGAGAGCAGTCGCCAGCCGTAGCCTCCACACAGAACAAATTGTACACAATCAAAAAACTTTTAAAAAACTTTGTCACAAATTAAAATTAAAACAAAACATTCAACATACTAGTACATCAACACTGTTAAACAATAAACCTCTTTAATAAAAATCCAAAAGAGTGAGGTTATGCCACCCAGTCATAGTATAGCATAGCAACAAAACTGTCCAAAAATTAAAACTATATACAAGTATGTGTAAGCCTGAATAGAGATTTTCTGTATTAGTTCTATTTCAATTTCTTGTCAATTGTATTTCAAATCACTAATTCATTGACAATGAGCGAAAAGAGAAAAAAGGGCAGAAAGAAAGGGCAGTAAAAGTTTATTAATCTATAACGTTGCTGTTATCGGTCATTCTGTGATATATTTCTCGAACACTTGGGTTCAGTGGCGTGAAATGATTTCCATTTTTGTAATAAAGTAACAAATTACACGAACATAGGCGTAGTTGAAATTAATAATTTAAGAAAAAAGTTTGAAAATGGGGTTGCGGTCATTTACGTTGTTCATTCTTATATTGAGGCAATGGTCGGGGTTTCTCTTTATCTCCCTGCATATTTCAAGATCCTCTCTGTAATCCAAGGTTTTTGAGTTATTACCCCTGGAGTGGTATAAGATTTTACTATTATGTGTTGGAGAGAAACTGTGTTTGGTAAAACTAATATGGTGACCAAACACAGAGGCCTGAGGTTTGTTAATATGTTCTCTAATTCGGACTGCTAATGGTCTAATAGTTTTTCCTATATACGTCGAAGGGCAGTCTGGGCAAGAAAGTTGATAGACCCCACTTTTTTGTATATGAGATATCAATTGTTTGTTATTGACCAGATGGGAACTGAGTTGATTTACACTCTTAAATGAAATCTTCACATTTTGAGTGTGATTTGTTAGAGTCCGTGCTATTTTATTAGAGAAGTGACCTAAGTACGAGAGTGAGAAAAATTTTCCTTGCTGACTTTCATTGTAAGAAGTCGAGCTGTAAGCCTCTTGGGATTCTTTCTTGTTTTTAATTTTCTCTATATATTTGTCGATGATTGTATGTTCATACCCATTGTTTACGGCAATTTGCTTGAGAATATTGACCTCGTTGTTATAATCCTCCGCTGACATGGGAATGTTGAGTAATCTATTAACATAGCAGTTTATTGAGGCCATTTTATGTTGTAAAGGGTGGTTAGAATTAGAAGGAATTATGTGGTCTGTTTGGGTGGGTTTTCGATTTCGTGTTTCATCAAAAAGACCTTAAATTTAATAAACTTCATAAAAAACTTGAAAATCTCAAGGGGCAGAGAGAACAAAATTCAGATCGACACTTTTTTTCGGATTACAAATTTCATGACAGGGTTGCTAATTTGTCTGATTGTCAGTTCTCTGAGGATGAGCTGAACCTATTGGGCTTGGGTTTGGGTTTCTCTTTGAAGAGCTCGTTAAGCAGAACACGACTGGAAAACTACTCTACCGAAATTGATGCGTTGATAGATTTCTTGACAGACAACATTGATTCTAGAACATCCCTTAAACTACAAGTCTATCAAATCTTGAGGAGAACCCTAAGAGATGGTAAGGCAAATAAATGCATTGAACACAAGACTCTTACTAGTATTGTGGAAAACATTAAGACTAAGATTCGGTCTGATAAGCTGATACTGTCGAAGGCAGATAAAGGTAATTGTTTGGTCATTATGAATGAAGATGATTATCTGTTGAAAGTCGAAAGCTTCTTAGACGAAAACAATTTTAAGGAAATTCCGAACAATCCACTTTCTAGTTTCGTTATAAAAACAAAAACCTATTTCAACTTATGCTCAGATTTTATAAAAAAATATAATGGAAATAAATATCTTCTAATTTCTAACCCGTGTTTACCCCGTTTATATGGGTTACCAAAAATTCATAAGCAAGGAGTACCAATTCGACCTGTTGTAAGTTTTACCAATACTCCCGTTTCGAGACTGTCTTCTTTTTTGAACGCAATCCTGATTAAACTTATCAAAGATAAGACTAAGTTTTGCGTCAAGAACTCCACAGATTTGGTCAAAAAACTGAACTCTGTAACTATGCCAGACGACTCTTTGCTTGTTTCCTTCGATGTATGCAATCTGTTTACGTCGATTCCGAGGATGGAAACTCTTCCGATTATATCAAATCTGTTGACAGCGAGCAACATCTCTAGTGACGACCAACTTAGTATAATGACCCTTCTTAAGTTCTGTTTATCTCAGGACTTTTTTGCTTTCAATAACAAATACTACGAACAACCCTCGGGGTTGGCAATGGGGAATCCTCTATCTCCTCTTTTAGCAGACATCTTCCTGGATAACTTGGAAAATGCATTAATTCCGAGATTGATTTCTGAGAGCAAGATAATTAACTGGCTTCGTTATGTGGATGACTGTTTTACAATTATTCTGGGCAATGAACAGCAGGCTATTGATGTTCTAAATAGTCTTAATTCTCTACATCCTGCTCTAAAATTTACCTTAGAAATAGAAACCGAAAACAAACTTAATTTTTTAGATTTAACTATCAGAAAAACCAATAATTCTCTCAGTTTCAAAATCTTTCGAAAACCCACCCAAACAGACCACATAATTCCTTCTAATTCTAACCACCCTTTACAACATAAAATGGCCTCAATAAACTGCTATGTTAATAGATTACTCAACATTCCCATGTCAGCGGAGGATTATAACAACGAGGTCAATATTCTCAAGCAAATTGCCGTAAACAATGGGTATGAACATACAATCATCGACAAATATATAGAGAAAATTAAAAACAAGAAAGAATCCCAAGAGGCTTACAGCTCGACTTCTTACAATGAAAGTCAGCAAGGAAAATTTTTCTCACTCTCGTACTTAGGTCACTTCTCTAATAAAATAGCACGGACTCTAACAAATCACACTCAAAATGTGAAGATTTCATTTAAGAGTGTAAATCAACTCAGTTCCCATCTGGTCAATAACAAACAATTGATATCTCATATACAAAAAAGTGGGGTCTATCAACTTTCTTGCCCAGACTGCCCTTCGACGTATATAGGAAAAACTATTAGACCATTAGCAGTCCGAATTAGAGAACATATTAACAAACCTCAGGCCTCTGTGTTTGGTCACCATATTAGTTTTACCAAACACAGTTTCTCTCCAACACATAATAGTAAAATCTTATACCACTCCAGGGGTAATAACTCAAAAACCTTGGATTACAGAGAGGATCTTGAAATATGCAGGGAGATAAAGAGAAACCCCGGCCATTGCCTCAATATAAGAATGAACAACGTAAATGACCGCAACCCCATTTTCAAACTTTGTTCTTAAATTATTAATTTCAACTACGCCTATGTTCGTGTAATTTGTTACTTTATTACAAAAATGGAAATCATTTCACGCCACTGAACCCAAGTGTTCGAGAAATATATCACAGAATGACCGATAACAGCAACGTTATAGATTAATAAACTTTTACTGCCCTTTCTTTCTGCCCTTTTTTCTCTTTTCGCTCATTGTCAATGAATTAGTGATTTGAAATACAATTGACAAGAAATTGAAATAGAACTAATACAGAAAATCTCTATTCAGGCTTACACATACTTGTATATAGTTTTAATTTTTGGACAGTTTTGTTGCTATGCTATACTATGACTGGGTGGCATAACCTCACTCTTTTGGATTTTTATTAAAGAGGTTTATTGTTTAACAGTGTTGATGTACTAGTATGTTGAATGTTTTGTTTTAATTTTAATTTGTGACAAAGTTTTTTAAAAGTTTTTTGATTGTGTACAATTTGTTCTGTGTGGAGGCTACGGCCGGCGACTGCTCTCATACTGGCGGGGTTAAGGTGTGCCCTTTGACGAGTGAGTATGGTTGGTAAGTACTAAGCTTATTTGCTGACCATATTCTCTTGTTTTTAGGGTCTGAGCCCTGAGGATGGTCTGTTAGACCGAAAGCGCTTGGCCGATTTT
Source organism: Diaprepes abbreviatus (assembly GCA_034092305.1). Classification (NCBI taxonomy): domain Eukaryota; kingdom Metazoa; phylum Arthropoda; class Insecta; order Coleoptera; family Curculionidae; genus Diaprepes; species Diaprepes abbreviatus. Next base: position 476,535 of record JASJET010000415.1, read on the forward strand.
AATAAAAACATACACTGAAATACAAAACCCGTCTATTTCTTGATTTCTTCGGTGTACAACCTGTTAATAACTTATAACAACCAAGGCAATTATTTACTCGGAAAAATAACCCTAATACTGCAAATATAATCGCGCTATTGCTCTACTTTTTATAAATAAATAAACATAATCATAACAGCAAGGCGCAGACCCTCATTAAAATACAAAAAGAAAATGTTTCCACGGTGGAATTATAAAATAAATAAGCGGAACTGAACACTGCATCAAATGAAAATAAGTGTGTGATGTATTTTCATTGAGAAAAAAGAAAACGGAATACGTACGGAATATTGTACAATTACGTAGCGTGTTCCAATTACTGACCTTAATGCAATTGGAGACATGGGCGTAGGCTAGGAACAGCAATTTTTACAGATTGAATGAATTTGGCAAATAATGAATTCATAAACAACACTTTTTAATATTGTTTGTTTCAGTCATGGCTTGAAAATAGTTTTAAATTATATACATATATATATATATATATATATATATATATATATATATATATATATATATATAATTTATTTTTGTATCTTAAACCTTTTGTTAAATATTTTTTTCTAATATTTTCTTGGGTATAGGTTTTTTCATTAGAGAAACAAAGGACAATAATTTTCTTTCTGACGTTTCGCTCTACATAGCGAGCTTCTTCAAAAGAGCTTGGTATATTTATTTTACATCTACAAAAATTACAGAATTTTTTATATAATAAACATAAATCACAGTAATTACACTTTTATATTTTTAATTTAATTAAAATTAATATAAACAAAACAGATTTTAAAATAGTCTTAAAGTTTAAAATTTAAAACAATACAAACAGGTTAAAATAGTGAAGATTATAAAATAGTACATACCTTGAAAGTAGTTTTGTGTGTATGTTTAAAAATAAATTCATATATGATCTTTGGTATGCAATTGATATAGATAGATTTATTTTTATAAAAAGCAAAAAATAGGAAAAAAGATTATTATTTATTTTTTAATGACGTTCTTTCACCTGTATGAGTGTATATGAAATCGTTCCAAGCATCATTACATTATTTCTCATATTTATTATAAAGTCGCTTCAAGCATGTTTTATTCAAAAATCAAATTATAGTATATCTGACTTAAATTTTTGACATCTTGCTTGTCATTTACAACATTTTTATCTTTTTTTATGTGTATCATTTCTTTGATGACTAATTTATGATAATTTCTGTCAGTATCTAAAATATGGGTGTTTTTAAAATCAAATTCATGCTTAGATGTTTGTTCATGCTTATGTAAAGATGTCGATGCGTTTTTAGTATACTTGTGTCCATTCACTCTATTTTCAATATATTGTGTCGTCATGCCAATGTATTTCTTAGGACAATTTAGGCATGGAATTGCATATATTACGTTAGATCTTTTTTTGGTGGGAACTTTGCTTTTTAACTTCGTATAAAATGACCCAAGTAAATTGTTCGTCTTATGGCATACCGTTATGTTATGTTTATCCAAAATATATTTTATTTTTTCAGACAGTTGGTATATATACGGTAATGCAATGAAAGTGTTTTGTGTTTTGGTATTGTTAATTTTATTTTTTTTGTTTGTGTTATAATGTAAATAGGTTCTTTGTTTAATTATTTTTTTATGAGTAGTTTAGGAAAATGGTTCATTATTAGGGTCTCTTCCACTTTTTTTTAGCACTTCTGGGCGAAATTCGGGTGAAGATAATTTTATAGCTCGATCAACTAAGCCGATTATGACACTATTTTTTTGTTTATTTGGATGTTCAGAGTTAAAATTCAAATACCGGCCCGACCAAGTATCTTTCGTGTACCATTTTGTATGAAGATTATTATCCGTCTTATTTCTGTGTATAGTTAAGTCTAAAAAGTTTATTTTTTGTTCTATTTCAATTTCAGCTGTAAATTTCAGTTTTATAATCTTCACTATTTTAACCTGTTTGTATTGTTTTAAATTTTAAACTTTAAGACTATTTTAAAATCTGTTTTGTTTTTATTAATTTTAATTAAATTAAAAATATAAAAGTGTAATTACTGTGATATATGTTTATTATATAAAAAATTCTGTAATTTTTGTAGATGTAAAATAAATATACCAAGCTCTTTTGAAGAAGCTCGCTATGTAGAGCGAAACGTCAGAAAGAAAATTATTGTCCTTTGTTTCTCTAATGAAAAAACCTATACCCAAGAAAATATTAGAAAAATATATATATATATATATATATATATATATATATATATATATATATATATATATATATATATAAAGTAAAATGCGAACATTCAGCTAAATGTGATTTCAGCACTACAACGGCAGAATGTGGATATATCCACTGCTATTGCATCTCACACAGGGGAATCCGTGAAAGCCACATAAACATATATATATATATATATATATATATATATATATATATATATATATATATATATATATATATATATATATACAAATGCATGAACTTCTACTCGCTAATATATGGCTAAATAACATAGTCACATGCACTTAAATTTAAACGAACACAAACAAAACTAACTTTTTTTTGTATCAGAAAAAAATTAGTTTGATGTTGTAAACAACATCACTTTTTGTTTATGACAAAACATATGCACGAAATAACAGGAATTTACATTCTTTATGAATTATAAAAAATTATCAACAACAAGTACCGTTAAATAACTAATAACTCTCTTTTGAACATTGTAAGAATGTTTATAGAAAACTTCCACGTGTTTATAGTCGTTCCTGGTCTTTCAAAGTCATCGATCATATGGTACAAGTTTTTAATGAAAAAAATGGCTAATAATAAGTACTCAGTGCAAGTAAAGGAAAAAATAATTAAATATTATAATATTGGTGAATCAGTGACATCAATTGCAAACAAATTTGGAATTAATCATAGCGTAATTTCGCGAATTATAAGCCGCTTTCGTTCTTCAGGCTCGTTGACCACTATCCACAAAGGAGGTCGTCCACGGAAAACCAGTAAACGGGACGACCAGATAATAATTAGATAAATAAAAGAAGATCCGTTCATATCAGCAAGGTCAATTGCAAATCGATTACCACTATATATTTCTGAAAGATCTATCCAAAGACGAGCTGTTGAAGGTGGATTGAAATCATACCGAAGTGCCAAAAAACCATTTATTTCCGCCAAAAATAGACTAGCTAGAATTCAATTTGCAAAAGAACACTTAAATTGGAGTACAACACAATGGAAGACCGTACTTCGGATGGATTTCGGCTAGTACGCAGACCTAAAGGGCAACGTCTTAACCCTCGCTATACGCAAGGCACAGTTAAGCACGGAGGAGGAAATATTTTGGTCTGGGGATGCTTTTCCGGACATGGAATCAGACGAATTCACTAAATTAATGGTAAAATGGATCGTTTTGTGTATAAAGATATCCTAAATACTGTTATGTTGCCACACGCAGAGGAAGAAATGCCACTTAAGTGGAGGTATCAACATGATAATGACCCAAAACACATTGCTAAATGTGTGAAAGAGTGGTTCGTAAACAATAAGATTGACGTTTTGAAATGGCCAGCGCAATCGCCTGATCTCAATCCCATAGAAAATCTATGAGATATTGTAGATCGCAAAATAAATCGCGATAATTGCAAAAATGCAGATGACCTTTCTGACAAGCGGAAATTGCATGGAATGGAATTTCCGATGAAATTTTATCTAACCTTATAGAGTCCATGCCACGCAGATGCGAGGAGGTTTTAAAAAATAAGGGCTACGCAACTAAATATTAGTTAAATTTTAATTTAAATGGAATAACCTAAAAATGTGCTATTGTTTTGTCGCATAAAGAAAGTATTGTTAATTATGAAATATGGTTTTTGTTAAACAATCAAAATTTCAATAAGAAATAAAGAAATCTTTCTGCCGTATTTAAATAGTTTGTTATATATGTAATTGTTTGATACAGTTTATTTTTACGCAGATTTTAAAAATATTTAGGACTCTACAGGGTGAGCCAAAAAACTAGGACAGCATAAAGTTGTATTTTTTTAAATAGAACACCCTATATACGAATCGTATTTTCGATTTAGCTTATAATTTTAAATCTTTTTTATTAAGGATTTACTATAACAAAACTTTATAATTTCTGAGATAATTAAGTTTAAAGAAAAAAAGTCACATTTTCAAGCATCAATTCAATCCTAAATAACGTTTTCAATTTTGTGACAAATATATTCAAATTTGGAATTTAGCAAGGCCAAGGACAAGTTAACATAATTTTTACCTAATATTTGCAATAAAAGCTACAGGGTGTTGAACACATCGGCTCAAATTTGAACAAGTTTAAATGAATAAATATCTTTTTTTTTAAATGGTACACCCTGTATATTTTCATGTTATTTAATAGAGTAATAAAAACCCTAAAAGTTTTGTTCAATATATCCTATACCTATTTATAATAGTTTTTGAGATATTTCAGTTTTTCTTATTTTCCATACTTTTTTACAGAAATAGTCTTCATTATCATAGTGGCCATGTAAAATAATAAAAAGAAACTACAGAAACAAACAGAATGTAGTTAAATATGATGAAATACATTATTCGTTATATTACAACGGCAATAGTTTAATTAAACATAATGTGAAAAAATTAACACAACAATAACGACAAGGCAAATACATATTTACTTTTATACTAAATTGAAACAAAAAAATTACCTATTAAATACTGAGATTAATGATTTCTTTTTAATAAGTGTTCGAATAAACGACCCTCTTGTGCAATGCACAAATTTAGTCTTTTTTGCAGATTTTCTCGGACCCTGGACAAAATTAGTGGCGTTATTGTTCTACAGGCATCCCTAATCCTGTTTCGCATATCTTCCACTGTTGTTGGTGGATTAACATACACCTTATTTTTAATATAACCCCATAGGAAGAAATCTAATGGGGTGATGTCGCAAGACCTTGGTGGCCACTCAATGAAACCCCCACGTCCAATCCATATTTGCGGATATCGTTGGTCCAAAAACGCACGAACTTCACGATGGTAATGCAGAGGCGCACCATCGTGCTGGAACCACATACTGTCGAGCTCATCCCTATCGAGACCTTGAAGCAGTTGGGGTAGTTCTTCTTGTAGAAAGTTCAGGTAACTATGGCCATTTAGTGGTTCATTAAAAAAGTGGGGTCCAATAATTCGATTATGATGAATACCACACCAAACGTTTAATGACCAGTGGTTTTGATGTTGCACTTCTCTAATCCAAAATGGGTTTTCTGTGGCATAATAATGCATGTTGCGTCTATTTACGGCACCGTTACTTCTAAAAGTAGCTTCATCACTAAACATTACCTTGCATAATAAATTTGGATTTAATTGAATCTCCGCATTTATTGTACGACAAAAGTTCACTCATTCTTTGGAAAATTCATTTTACAATATAAGATGAATGCAAAAAAAAACCAAACTATACTACATAAAAACCAAAAGAAGCGATTGCGGTTATAAATTTGACACACAGAAAAATGTTCTCTTACATTGTTTTTGCCATGGCTACTATGATAATGAAGACTATTTCTGTAAAAAAGTATGGAAAATAAGAAAAACTGAAATATCTCAAAAACTTTTATAAATAGGTGTAGGGTATATTGAACAAAACTTTTAGGGTTTTTATTACTCTATTAAATAACATGAAAATATACAGGGTGTACCATTTAAAAAAAAAGATATTTATTTATTTAAACTTGTTCAAATTTGAGCCGATGTGTTCAACACCCTGTAGCTTTTATTGCAAATATTAGGTAAAAATTATGTTAACTTGTCCTTGGCCTTGCTAAATTCCAAATTTGAATATATTTGTCACAAAATTGAAAACGTTATTTAGGATTGAATTGATGCTTGAAAATGTGACTTTTTTTTTTAAACTTAATTATCTCAGAAATTATAAAGTTTTGTTATAGTAAACCCTTAATAAAAAAGATTTAAAATCATAAGCTAAATCGAAAATACGATTCGTATATAGGGTGTTCTATTTAAAAAAATAAAACTTTATGCTGTCCTAGTTTTTTGGCTCACCCTGTAGAGTCCTAAATATTTTTAAAATCTGCGTAAAAATAAACTGTATCAAACAATAAATATAGTTTCTTTGTTAATTTCACCGAAAAGGCACAAACCTACTTCATCCAATCGTTGACTCACCCTGTACAAACAGTTATGTTGCTTTCGGTCCGATAGAGCTCCACTGACGAGATCATGAGGTGATCGAAACGCGTATGGAGAGAGGACCAGAGCGATATTTGCAGGAATGTGTGTTATGTTTATGTTTTAGAGAAACAATTATCCTGGGCCGCGATTCTATAAGAGTCAAGGGAAAGAGAATGTCATAATAAGGATCTTCTATCTTTGTTCAGTCTGTATTAACATATAAGTATATCACTGTCCTAAAAGAGATAAGGAAAGAGAATGTCAAAAAATATGCTTATAGAATCGGAGCTCTGGTCTTTTTTATTGAATATACTCGATTAACCTGTCAAGTAAAACAAGGAAGAACAATTTATTGTTTAAGATATAGTATAGAAAGAGATAGTTATTGTCTAAACCTGTTAGTCAGAATTATAGAATTGACATTCATACACGACACATTCACGCCAATGTAAGAAACTAGCAGGGAATTCTATGTTGCCATACAAATCAGTGCACCGAATGGCGACCAATAAGGGGGGGATCAAAAATTATTTTCATGAGCAGTCCAGTTTTATTTTATTTATTTATTTATTTATTGAATACAGCATCCACAGCAGTTAAGCCAGTTACAGATACCTTTCTTAAAGTTAAAAACATTAAACTAACATTCCTAGTTAATATTATTGTCAATATTACATCTGAGTCTGAGAATCTAGCAATTTATGGTCAAGAATATCCTTATATTCTACGTAAAGTAATACTACTTAAATCTACATCACTAACGTATGTATTAAAATAATTACACATTTTATATAGGGGCGAATTTTTGTAAGTATTTGTTCTAGGAAATTCTAGATAAAATGTTGGTCTTTGTCTTGTTCCACCCGTATTTACCACAAATGGAAGTTGCAGCAATAGGTCTTGACTATTTATTTTATTTTTTAAGATCTTGTATATATATATACCAAACATATTTTTATACGTTTGTTTTCCAATGAAAGTCTGTTAAATATATTCAATAAGTCTAGGTGATTATAACCCTGAATAGGATAGTATCCAAATTTTTTAAAAAACATATACTTCAAAAACTTTCGCTGGACACGTTCTATGGTTCTACTCCACACTTCATATTGTGGTGACCATATTATACTACAGTATTCAAGTTTTGGCAGTACAAGACTGTCAAAAAGTGTCATGCAAACATCAACATCAAAATGTCTAGTAGATCTGATGATGAAACCCATTATCTTGTGAGCTTCATTAATTTTATTTAGTATATGCTCATTGAAATTCAATGAACTATCAAACAATACTCCCAAATCCTTCTGACAAGAAGTCCGTTTCAACACTATATCATTAACAGAATAGGCTTGATTTAAGACATTTTTATTCAGAGTAAAAGACATTGATGAGCACTTGTTGTCATTAAGACAAAAACCGTTTATTCTACACCATTCAACAACATTATTTAGATCCTGCTGTAAACAGTCACAATCATCAGCAGTCAATACTTCCCTAAAAAGTTTAAAGTCGTCTGCAAACAGTAATGCTTTTGAGTGTTTGATCACGTTACATATATTATTAAAGGCAATTAAGAATAAAAGAGGTCCCAAATTAGACCCCTGAAGAACACCAGAAATACTTCTATATACATATGATTTGGCCCCTTTTATTTCAACGTACTGCTTTCTATCAGTCAGGTAAGAGGCAATAATATTTATCAGATTCTCTGTAACATTCAGTTGCTTAAGGGATTGTATTATAAGTGTATGGTTCACTCTGTCAAATGCCTTTGCCATATCCGTGTAGATTACATCAACTTGTGCTTTTTTATTAAAAGAGTTATGAATGTATTGTGTAAAAGTAATTAAGTTAGTTAATGTTGACTTATTTGGTAAGAACCCATGTTGGCAATCAGATATACTGTGCTTAACTTCATCATATATTCTGTTAAAAATCACTATTTCAAATAACTTTGACGTTGCATTTACTATGCTAATAGGCCTATAATTAGTTATAATTATATCTCAAGTACGTGATACGGGCCCAGATGAGTAGCTCACAACTACAATCGATGGATAGGTTATTAGAGTCTCCATCTCTGTGTCATTCTCGGGACTTTTTGAATCACCTGTTGATTATTATAACATTTAACATTACTATAGATTCGGCTTTTACTTGGTGGAAATTCATTATAACTATAGGTTGTAATTACAGTAAAACAATTTTACACTTTCCACAAATTTTTTAATTTTAATTTTAATCACTCGACATGTTTCGCAAACACTGTTGCTTCTTCAAAGGAGTATTACAAAATGAACATTAAAAGATAAAAACAAAGTGGTCTTGATACAGGTAAAATAAGGTTTACAATTCAGAATAAGAGGAAATTCCATAATTATATTTCCAAGAAAAGTTAAGGATAACTAAACAGGTTCAATAAGGGTGATGGGTCTAAATCTATTTGGTCATTAAGCAAATTATTGGAATTTTTGAGTTTATTTATTTCCAGGGATTCAAGCAAATTTAGTTTTAAACCTTTGTTTTCAATGTGTAATATGTCATAATTATTGTTGAAGGTGTGGTTTTCTTCTATTAAATGATTGGAATAGTTAGAATTGTTGTTCAAGAAAAGGCGTTTTCCCAAAATATATGAAACTCAACACTAACAACAACAGCAAAGCCGCACAGTTAGGTTCTACAGCAGGTTTAAAGAAATGGTTGTCAGCTGAGAAGAAAGGTCAGTTTCAAAAACGTGGAATATACAGTGTTTATCTTAAAGTAGTACATACTGAACTTTTACATAGATTACATTCAATAGAATTTCTTGTTTTGGATCGTGACACTAGAGAAAATGTAAGTAATATTATTAACAAAAAATATTTAAAGCAAAAAAAGAAACTTAAATTTCTCGTTTCTAAATCAAACACAGTTAAATTAAAACAACCCCAAAGCTCTTTTTCTAACCACAAGTTCTATGATAGATTTGTAAATCTAAGTAAAATTAATTTTTCTAAGGATGAAATTAATTTATTAAGTAAAGGCTTCAAACATAACATTCAAGATAAAATCACTACAAACTCTTCAGAAATTCTTGGGGTTGATACAGACTTGGCACTAAAAGATATTCCTAATAATCTTATTTACAAATATGAAGCCTCTTCTTTGATTAAGAAACATTTTTTAATAGATTCACTTCCAAAACAAGATACAAAAGTCATTAAGCAAATTAAAGAAAAACGCAAAGATATAGTTTTTACTAAAGCCGACAAAGGTAATACAGTAATAGCTATTAATAAAATTGATTACATTAGTAAAACTCTAGGATTTTTAGACCCTACTAAATACATAAAACTAAAAATAGACCCCACTAATAAATATCAAAAAATTATAAAACAAGTTATACAAAACTGTAAAAGTTTGTTTGACTGGGATTTACGCAAATTTACCCTAATGAACCCACAACCTCCCAAACTGTACTCTCTCTTAAAAATTCATAAAATTGGAAACCCAATTAGACCAGTAGTATCTTTCTTTACTGCCCCTTCGTATAAACTCTCAAAATATTTAATTGATATTATAAAAATTAACACAAATTTCTCCGCTAAATATTCTATTAAAAATCCTTACGATCTGGTCGAAAAAATTAAACACTTAAATCTACCAAATAACGCCAAATTTGTTTCCTTTGATGTTACCAATCTATTCCCTAGTATACCTATTGAACATACAATAGAACTTGTTAAAAAACTTTTAATTAAGAAAAATGTCAATGTGATTAAAAATCAAGAAATTCTTTATGCTTTAGAAAGTTGTTTGAATCAAAATTATTTTGAATTTAACGATGAATTTTACACCAGTAAGGAAGGACTTATCATGGGTAACCCTCTAAGCCCTCTCCTAGCGGAAATTTTCATGGACCATATTGAATCAATTATTTCAAAAAAACCCCTTTTTAATAAATTTATCTATTGGTTTAGATACGTAGACGATGTTTTAGCTTGTTTTACGGGTACAGACAGACAATTAGACCATTTCTTAAATTTTATTAACAACATACACGACAATATAAAATTTACAATAGAAAAAGAATTCAACAACTCTATCAACTTTTTAGACTTAACAATTAAAAGAACAAACAATAAGCATGACTTTTCTATTTATCATAAACCCACCCATACTGACATTACAATCCACAATACATCTTCACACCCAATACAACATAAACTAGCATCTTTTTTCAGTATGATACATCGATTGATATCTTTACCTCTTAACAAAATCAACTTTCAAAATGAACTAAACATCATTAAACAAATTGCTATAAATAATGGTTACTCCCCAAAAATAATAGACAAAATACTAAATAAAAAACTATATAATAAAGCCATAAACTTAGTTTTTCCTACAAAAAAAGAAAACAATAATAAATATAAAGTAATTACTTTCTTAGGCCACATTAGCAATAGAATAAGTAAATTTCTGAAAAACTTGAATATTAATATAGCTTTCAAAACCACTAATACTCTAGGTAAACATATCAAAAATAGTAAAACCAAATCAAACAAAGGAAACAATTGCGGTGTTTACAAATTAAAATGTAATGATTGTCCTAAAGTTTATATAGGCCAGACTGGTAGAAACTTTAATAAACGTGTTAATGAACATCACATTAGTTATATAAAAAATAAAACTGATTCTAACTATTCCAATCATTTAATAGAAGAAAACCACACCTTCAACAATAATTATGACATATTACACATTGAAAACAAAGGTTTAAAACTAAATTTGCTTGAATCCCTGGAAATAAATAAATTCAAAAATTCCAATAATTTGCTTAATGACCAAATAGATTTAGACCCATCACCCTTATTGAACCTGTTTAGTTATCCTTAACTTTTCTTAGAAATATAATTATGGAATTTCCCCTTATTCTGAATTGTAAACCTTATTTTACCTGTATCAAGACCACTTTGTTTTTATCTTTTAATGTTCATTTTGTAATACTCCTTTGAAGAAGCAACAGTGTTTGCGAAACATGTCGAGTGATTAAAATTAAAATTAAAAAATTTGTGGAAAGTGTAAAATTGTTTTACTGTAATTACAACCTATAGTTACATTTAACATTGTCTTTTTCCCTCCAATTACGAGGGTAACCGTGCGTAAAGTCTGTGACTGCAGATTTACTGAATGTTATTTTCTTGCACATACTGTGGTGAACTCACATAGTAGTAATTTGAAAAAAGCACTGGAAATTATATATTAGATAACCTGGCGTAAAATAAAACAGAACAATAATGATTTACTCGCCTAAAGACAAAATGCAACTTTTTAGAAACACCTAGAACACCATAAAGTTCCCCTATAACCACAATAGAAATTACTTTTATTACTATTATTTGTACGCTACTGGGCGGTAAGTGCGAAAATAATCACTACAATAAGTCCATGTGCATGTATCGAGCTCAATTTATGATTACACGGCTCGGTAAAGCCACTTCGCGATAAAATGGAATAATTAATGAACAAGTTGATTTCTTATTAGAACAACGCAAATAATTTCCATTCGATCGGTTTTAATTTAATTGTTAATATTGAATTATATTTAGTTATTCTATTTGTTTCTGTCTGACTGAATTGGGTGCAGTTTGAAGTTGCATCGATATTTTCATAATAAAAATGAGTTTTCTACATTATAAATTCAATTTAAGCTTCTTCCCGTTCCTCTATTACTTGAAAAGTTATTAGAGAACTTTCAGCTGCTCTAAATTTATCTATGTTTCGAAAACTCTGTTTGTGAACAAAGCTGATTTATTAAGCCATTCCTTCTTGGCAGATCTTCGGCTTATATATATATATATATATATATATATATATATATATATATATATATATATATATATATATATATATATATATATATATATATCATTCGCTAACGATAGTACAAAAGTATCGTATCAGCAGAGACTCTCGGAGAAAATAAAAGCTAATACAATCCTAGAAAATGACGGAGTGGAGAAAGCCTGGGAAAAACTGAAAACAAATATACAAGAGGGCGCCAGGGAGGCGATCGGAACACGAACAGTTAGCACGAACAAGCGAAGCAATACAAAACCATGGTTCACAGAAGAGGTGAAAATACTAGCAAAAGAAAAACGACAAGCATTTACGAAATACCGACAGCACAAAACAACAAACAATTTCGAAGGGTACAAAACGGTGAGAAAGAGAATTAACAGTCAAATAGCTCAACTGAAGAAAGAATACTGGGAAAAGTATTCAAAAGACATGGAACGCGACCTATATGGCGGACAAAAGAAAATATGGAACATGCTGAGGAACAGAAAAAAACCAATCAATGAATACGTTCAACTAAGTCCGATCGACAGCCAACAGTGGGTCAGCCATTTTAAGGACTTACTCCAGGCACCAGCTACAGAAAACAACGTGGACGAAAATCAACAAGAAGGCGCAGAACTAACAGATGTTAACATCAGTGAAGCAGAGATGCACCTGACAATTAAGAAATTAAAAAACAGAAAATCACCTGGTACCGATCAAATTACGAACGAGATGCCAAAGTACGGAGGCCCCAGCCTTGTCACAGAGCTCACTGTTCTATTTCAAAAAATACTCCGCACAACGTCAGTACCCAACGAATGGCGGAAAAGCATCACAATTCCGATCCACAAAAGAGGATCAAAGAAACAACCCGAAAACTACAGGGGAATCAGCCTACTGAACAGTTCAGCCAAATTATTAACCAAAATACTGTCACAACGGATCGTAGACAAGTTAGGGGCGTGCGAAGAACAGCAGGGCTTCCGGAATAACCGCTCTACTATCGACGGTATATTTATCATCAGACAGCTAATTGAAAAATCTATCGAATACGATAGACCGCTGTTCATTTGTTTTGTGGACTTTACACAAGCGTTCGACCGAGTCAAACTGGAACACATAACAGAAGTACTGCGAAGAAAACAAGTAGACGAAGCAATCATACGCACAATATACGAACTGAATTCCAAAAACACCATGATAACTATCCATAGGAATAAGACAGGGTGATAGCCAAAGTCCAATACTTTTCAATGTAATCATGGACGAAATCATTGATTAGGTAAAAAGCACAAATATTGGGTACCCAGTGGAACACAACACCGTTCACACAGTATAATATGAAGATATCTGTGGAGAAAACCAAAGCAATGGTAATAGCAATTTAGATTTTTAGGAGCTTCATATTCATTCACATTACTTACATTTGTATTTAGCCCTGTAAGGTCATTTCTTTCGTTTCCTCCACCAGTGGTAGTCAATAAATGAGTCACCTTGGTTTGTCTATTCACCATTGAGTTGAATACCACACTAGATGCTTGCTCTATTTGATTCCTTTCGTCAGAGTTATCTCGTAGACTAAGAGTTTCATGATAATTCAATTCGGAGGGAGTACTGGAGGCACCCCACGAAGGGAGTGGAGAGGACCCGCCATGACCACCCGGCCGAATTAGAAACTTCGACCGCATCACCATATCAGAACTATTTTCTTCAAGGTCGTTGAGATTAGACATTTTGAAGATTAATTATCTTGAACAGAATTTGTCTTTGAGAAAAAAAAACTCCTCAAATTAAGGGGCCAAGGAGGAACGGCATTTAAAATATCAAAACAGTAATTAAAAATAAAAATCAAAACAAAATACACTCCAAAATATCATAAATTACAAATCAAAAACCAAATCCAAATAGAATTATTGATAACAATTCAACAATACCTATTAAATATATTTAAAACCCGTTTTTCGTAGATTTATTCCATTCGTTAAAATTCCTGAGCAGTATCTTTAGCCACTCCCGGAATTAAAATTTTTTTTTTAATTATAGGATCAAAATTTTTATTAAAATTTCTTTTAAAAATTATGAATTTAAATATATTCGAAATCAAATAATCTATATCTACTTAGGGGATAGTAAATATATTTAAGAAAAATTAAATCGAACTTTTTAAACAATAAAAATTATATCTAAAGTTTACCAAGGTAAATTTATAAGAAACATATAATTTTTTAAATGCGTAAAAATTAATAAAATTTAGTCTAATTAACCAGTTCTTCAATGTTTTTCTCAAAAAGAAAAAATCCAGGTCTTTTTAGTCAATAAAAATGTTCCAAAACTTTCTCACTCTCACTTTCTGATTATATTTAAAATAATAAAATTAACTTATATATATAATAGTAATTACTTTTCCTCATAGAACTTACATGAATAATAATAATAATAATAAATACCAAAACGATAAGTATAAACAAGCACGGACGATTTCTTTTTCCATCAATTTTATTTTATTAAATAAAATTTTCTTTCTAAATATAGTTCAGTTTTCCATAAAATCCATTACCATTTATGTTTTACCCAGTTTAAATGTGCTAATAATAATTATTAATTGAAACCCGAATAGCTACCGGGTGTTTCAAAAATAATTCCACTTTTAAACTCGAAAAAGTTTTAAAGTTAAAAAATTTTTAATTACACAAAAGTAATTATTTAGTCTGTTAATCAAGAAAAATGTTTTCTAGTCCATAAATATAGTCACTATAAAAGGCTTATTATTCTGGAATACCTGATTCGAAAACTTCTGGTAAAATAATCCCACTACCACAAATGCAAATCACAGGCACATCACATTTCGATAGATCACTACAAAGGAATTACTTTTCCTTACTGTGGCGGCGAAATTATAAAAAATTTCGCAGTATTGTAGTAATTTGTTGATATTTATTCAACTTAGTGGCCGAAATTATTTACTATTTAAATATTTGAATCTGACTTTTTTGCAACTCAATGGCAGCAACTATTCTCTTTTAAATGCTATCTCAGACTGAGGATTTGCTCAAAAGTACCGCTTAGATGTCGTTAAGGTTCCTCAATAAGCTCCTCCTACTAGTTTCTAGTCATTTCTATGCTTGATAGTATGAACAATAATAGCTTTGTTCGCGGGTCACTTCCCGAACCGATTCAGAACTAGTACGGAATTAGTTCAGGATTGCCGTACAGCGCATGCTCAGTTATTAACCGGTTCAGGATTTGTTTTTACCGCGAACGATTTTGGAACTTTGAATCGTCCACTCTGGTATGCATACGGTGTTAAATGCTGATTAAACTAGTTTTTTTTTGTTTTAAATAACTTAAAACTGTGTTTTATTAGGTTTTATTATTTGTATTATTTTAAAGAAATATTGAATTATAATTGTTATTCTTATATAATATAAAGTCTAACTGTCAGTTCCTTTTGGAATAAAACGTCTTGTTTTTTGCTGAATAGAATTTTTGATAAACAGATATATATTTTAACAGATATCTATTGTTTACTCTTTATTTTGTGTTAAGTTCATATTTCGGGAGCCTCAAAGTAAATCTAATTCCAAACATAGGCCTAATAAAAAGATGGGGGTTTTTCTAAACAAAAAATAAAACGCAATAGTTTTAGGTCCATTTCTTTTTGATTCAAAAAACATTTTTAATAAAACTAAAAACCGGTCTGATACGTCCCTATACGATGCAACTTTATTTATCGCAAACCATAATACAAGCCAGTTCTTGTCCATTTCTCAGCTTAACTGAAAATGGGGGGCAAAATTTCCTCAAAATAATTAGCACTTTTAGGAATTTTGAGTAACTTTAAAATTTCTTTTAAGTCCTCATTGCTGGATGATAAATAATTTGACATAATGGGAGTATTCACTAAAAATATATTTTTTTTTAGGTTCAAACTAACACTTTTTTAACTTATTATTTAAGATTCTAGGTCGATTAACACTAATTAAAGTAAAACCAATATAATATAATAAAATATATACTGGAACATCAAATGCAACGAATGACATAAACAAGACAAAAACCTAAAATAAAATAAAAACAATTGCCAAATAGTTGCACATTGCGGCCGCAGCATGAACGCTGGCGCTGCAAAAAATTCCGAACTTACAGTTCTTCTTCAATCCTTAGAACCGGTAGGACTGGTTCAGAATCGATTTCGAACCGAATTATTTTCTCCGCGAACATGGGACTGTAACTAAAAATTCTGAACTTTGTCATCCGCGAACGCTGCTATTTCAACTGCGCATGCGTATTAGTTCAGAATCGGTTCTAAATCCTTACCGCGAACAAAGATAATATGTATCCATACATCAAAAGACTCCGGGTCCGACAGATGGCGACAGGGCTGTTTCGTCCTAATATGGGACTCGTCAGGCCACCGCATTCGGTACAAACCATCATCTCGCCTTTGCATCCTATAAAGCTGAATTTAAAATTAAAAACAGCAAACAGGACGACAAAGGCGACATCTCGATGGTTCACTTGATAACACAAGAACCACACAAATTAACAAAACTTGTAAAAACCGCCATGTGGTGGCGCGAAGGTGAATTAAAATAGAGATCTATACAATCAAGTACACACACAGTTAATTCTATATATATATATATATATATATATATATATATATATATATATATATATATGAGTTATACTCTAAGTTACAGCTCATGGTGGGAAATTTTCCGAACAGACCTCGTATATCAATTTTCTTCTAATAATTATTGTTTGCTACTAAGTAGAAGATATTATTATAATGCTATATTAATTTATAACAACTTAATGGGTACATCTATAGGATGGATGTATAAAATAATAAAATTAGATGATATTGCTTTTTACGTGAAAAGTTAATAGAATATTCAAGGATGTAGGTTTTTATTTTACTCCTATTATAAGTTTATTTACTGTTTCCTCCTATTAAATTATTTTCTGCATAAAATTTGCTACGATTACATTTTTTCAGTAAGGATTATAGTATATGATTTAATATGTTATCGGATGTTATTTCATAGATTCTTATAATTCTCTCGCTCAAAGTATATCCCAAATACACGCCTATGTTAGATAGAACTATGTCGTTGAAGGCAAGAAAATAAAAAGTTGGAACGTTTTTTAATTCCACATTTTCCAACGATAATGACGCGAGAACAATTAAATTTTGTGTGTGTCATGTTGATATAAATATGACTATATGCTTATTTATGGTAAAAAACTTTTTTTTTGCAACGTAGAAGTCACGAATTTAAAATTAAATTTTGTTTTTTACCTGATTTACTGTGCTAAGTGTGGCTGACACAGGCTTTTAAATAAATACCAGAATTAAAAATTTTTGGATATTCAGATTAGAAGGATTTACAGAAGGGCATGATGCCCTTATATAGGGTGTTGAAAATATGTTTTTTACGAATTTAATTAAATTGTTCCAAAATAGAAATAAGTATATACTTTAATAAAAAATAAATAAAAATTAATTTTCACCAAAAAATAAAATTTTTGAGGTAAGATATTCCAATTTTTGATTAAACAGGTAAATAAATTAGACAATGGACACTTTTCTGGTACATTATGTTGACGCTGCCAACTTGACTCAGTACAACAAAATCCTAAATTATCTTTATGGAAAAGAGCAGACCCTTAGGTATAGTTGGCAAGTCTCATATTCATAATATTGTAATAAGTAACCAATTTCGGGTATTTAAATCAAAATTTATTAACAAATTGCAAGATAGAGATAATGCTCGCCATTTGGAGTTTTGTTTAATAATGGGTAAAAAAATTTAGTTAGAGGTTTCTTTTACAACAATTACAACAAGTATTGGAGATTACAGAAATGAGAATACTTCGACGAATAACAGGAAAAACGCTACTAGACAGAGAAAGAAGCGATAACATCAGGCAATCATGCAACACAGACTGCATTAATGAGTGGGTCCTATAGCGTAAGACACAATGGAACAAACACATAAGCCGAATGACAGAGGATAGACTGGTAAGGATCGCCTAGTGGTACACACAGTAGAGGTCGACCACGGAAAAGGTAGAGCGATAATTTAAGTCCAGAATGAGGAAAATTGAAGAAGGAACAGGTCAGGGACCTATTATAGAAGGTAGAAGAAGAAGAAGAAGTTTCTTTTACAAGGACACATTATTTTCCAACGAAGCGACTAATGGGGTCATCTGTACACAAAATTATATATACTGGGCACAAGATAATTCAAATTTTAGAACTGCCACTCATAGTCAAAAATTTTAAAAAGTTAATGTTTGGTGCGATGTAATGTATCACGGAATAATTGGACCTTATTACTAGAAAATCTAAATGAACATTTAAATGGACAAAATTTAATCGGTTTGGAGGATCAATAATTATAGCCAGATTCACTAAGAAGCTTTAAGACTTAGACTCGATCTAGCTGCCTTGAAAATTAGATTTATTAGATGACCAGTCTGGTTTTTCTTAGAATATTGTTTTAATTGTATTTTAAAGGTTCAAAACTTTCTTGACTTATTGTTACTCTTATCAGTTTAAAAGAAACCTTATTTTTCCACAAGACGGATGTCCTGCTTACTCTATAATACCATTGACAAGAACTTCCAAGATATATAATTTGGTCGTTTTGGACTAACGGCCTGGCCTGCTTGATCGAACATATGATTTTTATCCTTGGAGATTGTCTTCAAAATTGTTTGTTGGCTTCTCGAGTCTATGTTCAAAGGTTTCCTGAAAGAAACCATCCTAAACCAGCCGTTTTTGTGAGACTATTAAACCAGTTTCGGGAAATTCGACGTGCTAGTTATTAAAAACCTGTTATAAGAAAACCTGTCGCTGAAGATGGAGGAAATCATTTTCCTGTACTTGGTTCAGTGATCTAAAATCAACATTAGCCAAGCAAGTGTTTCAAGGATTCTTAACAAATCCAGATTTCATCCTTATAAAATCCAGCCTTATCAAGAGCTTCAAGGATATGATTTTGACCACCGAACTGAATTCTGCTTGTGGGTGTTAGATAAAATGGCAGAAAAGGAACACTTTTTTGATAATGTGTTGATTCGTGATGAATTTATACCAAATTCCAGTGTTATTAGAAGATGTCCTTTTAAATATTAGAACAATTATGTGGCTTCCACTGGATGGAGCTTCGCCTCATTATCATCGCGAGGTTCGGCAATTTTTCGACTTTCGAAACAGGTGGATTGGGAGAGACGGATTTCAAAATTGACCCCCGCGATCTCTAGACTTAACTCCACCAGATTTCTTTTTATGGGGATACATATATATATATATATATATATATATATATATATATATATATATATATATATAAGCAAAAAACTGATGTGAATAAATATAGGTATAAGTAATTTATTTGCAAGTATTCTGCATACGTGCATCAAAATATTAAACACCTCTCAGAAATATTGTTAAATCTTGGAATTCACTTAGTGTAAAACTGGCCAATATAACCATTTATTACCTATACTTAGGTAACTAAATAGTAATAAAAAAGGTAATAGCAAATTGATAGTTATATTAACGTAAATATTGACAGGATGTGGGAAGACATTTTAGAGCAGAAGAAATGTTGTAAGTTTCAGTTAGATGTTAAAGAATAGTAGGAGGTCTATATGGTAATTATAGATAAACAAATTTAAAGTCACGACGAGTCCTAAAATTCCATGGTTTAGATATGTATTGAGTTGTGTAAGTTTACAGTTAAAATTATGGCTTTTAGATCCTCGGTTTCTTACTTAACTTAAAACTAGTATGTTAACATTATCAATAGATAAATAATCAGATTTATCCAACATATTTGACTTATTTTTCTAACACAATTTTAAAGCTCTTTGTTGGGTTTAGATCTGTAAATAATATCTTCTTTCTGAAGTTAGTGTTAACAGTATTCCTTCTATGCGGTAGTTAGAGAATTAGCAGGAAATATGTGTGAGGTATATTTAGATTTGAACGCGTAAACTTCGTTTATTTTTGGTCTTTTGGTAACTATTTTAATAATACAAAAAATGTCGTATGCCATCACAAGATTTTCATGCCTTCATTCCTTCAAAAAGAGTACCCGCCTAGTGTTTTGTGATGGAGTGTGTGTTTGTGAGAGTTAAATTCTTTAGAGATTATGGAACTTGAAGTATGGCTGTGAGAATGTGAATACTTATACGAACATTTGTACCCCCAATTACGCCATTATTCTATAAGTTGGATATTATCAATTTGTGAAAATTCCAATTTTTAAGTGCTAATTATTATCCAAAATATACTACTGATCAAAACTTATTATTAGCATGTATATAAATGCTATTATTTATTTATTTATTCATTTATGAATGGAAATTCCGTCGACTATTTCTCTCTCTATTGTCGACGTCACGTTACTAAGGGTCATCGTCTTGTATAGATTTTATTATTTCTATCTACTTTTTTGATTTTCGGATTCATTAAGCTAGGAAGCGATATGGAAGTAATATATTTGGGAATTTTGATAAAATGTTCGTAGGCTCTCTATTTTCTTTCAAGAGAGCCTACAGTCATCTTGTTATTAATAAAATCAAATTTTTAGTAATTTTGACCGATACAATTGTTAATGCATATATATATATATATATATATATATATATATATATATATATATATATATATATATATATATATATATATATATATATATATATAATTTTCTTTTTATTTTGTCTTTTCTTGGGTTTAGGTTCTTTATTTAATAAAAAATCAAAAACAATATGATGTTTCGCTCTTTATTTAAGGCATCTTCAAAAATTTTTCTTTTTTTTTTTATTTATTGATCTTCGTAAAAATATTTTTTATACAGGGTGATTCAAAAATCGATCACGAAACTTAAGGGGGTGATTCTACTTGACAAAATAAGGGTAGAGCTTCATATAATTTTTTTTCAAAATGTCATTCGTTTTCGAGTTACAAGCCGTCCAAGTTCAAGTTTTTATTTTTTGTTTTTTGAATTACTCGCTTACAGGAAAACCGATTTGACTAATATTTGAAAGATAGGCTAAGTCTTCTGCGCTTCATCATTTTAGTAACAATTCACATTGATTGTTTGCCGCTAGAGGGCACTTTACCTACATTGAAAATTGTTTTTTTGTCATAATTTTTTAGTGTTGACAGCTACAGTAGTTTTTGGCATAATTTCTGAAAGACTGATGCCAGGCCTTTAAAAAAGGTGCTCTTTATTTACATCGCTAAACCCAACGGTTTAGACGTAAATCACCCTTAAAAATTAAGTGGTAAATTTACTTTTCTCATTTCATTACCACCAGCTACCAGGTAAATAGCTATCAAAGTATACTAGAGCTGTCAGTTTAACATCAAATAAATTCGCTTTTTAAACTATTTAATTTATAATCTTAAAATAACTAATAATGGCTAATCACCAATATTCAAATATCGAATATTGTGATATCCATTTTTGTTATGGAAAAGCAAATGGTAATGCAGAGTTGGCAAGAAGATATTATATGGAGAGTTATCCGGAAAGAAATATCCCTCATGCTCAAACATTTTCCAGTGTGCACAGGAGGCTTGCGGAATGTGGTTCCTTTAAAAGTTATAATGGAAATAGGGGAAGACCTAGAACTGCTAGAAACGTGCAACAAGAAGAAAGAGTGCTTGAAATTATTGAAGATAATCCAGGTATTAGTACTAGAAAAATTGGGAATGAAGTGCGGCTCTGTCAGGCAAGTTCATGGAGGATACTAAGAGAAGAACAACTCTACCCGTTTCATTCAAAAAAGGTGCAGGCTCTTTATGACGATGATCGGCCGAGACGGTTGGAAATGTGCAATCAGATCCTAGCTAAGTATGAACACGATAATCGATTAATTGGCGTCATATTATTCACTGACGAAGCTGGTTTCACTCGTGATGGCATAACAAATCTACACAACATCCACACATATGCTTACGAGAACCCAAACAATGTGGTAGAAACGAAACATCAGCGTAGATTTTCACTAAATGTGTGGGCAGGGATAATAGGAGATTACCTTATTGGTCCTCATTTCTTTGATGGCCCATTAACTGGTGACGTATACTTAGATTTTATCCAAAATCGTCTCCCATTGTATCTGGAAGATGTGCCATTGGAAGTAAGGGCCAACATGTGGATCCTCCAAGACGGAGCTCCGCCCCACTTTAGTATACGTGTCCGACAGTATTTGAATGCAACGTATCCTGAGCGATGGATAGGACGAAGTGGACCATTGGCATGGGCAGCGAGGTCACCAGACCTTAATCCTATGGATTTTTTCTTTTGGGGTCATTTGAAACAATTGGTGTACGATATTCCAGTAATTAACGTCGAGGATCTTCGCTTCAGGATAATCGAAAAGTGCCAAATTATTAAAGAAACACCAGAAATTTTTCATCGAGTTAGGCGACATTTTTTGAAGAGTGTTAGGAAATGTATGGAAGAAAATGGGGGACATTTTGAGAATCTTTTTTGGTTTGTTTAGTACTGTTTCATTAATTTTTATCAATTAAATGTATATCGCAATAATCCATAATATGAATATTTACTGATTAGCCATTATTAGTTATTTTAAGATTATAAATTAAATAGTTTAAAAAGCGAATTTATTTGATGTTAAACTGACAGCTCTAGTATACTTTGATAGCTATTTACCTGGTAGCTGGTGGTAATGAAATGAGAAAAGTAAATTTACCACTTAATTTTTAAGGGTGATTTACGTCTAAACCGTTGGGTTTAGCGATGTAAATAAAGAGCACCTTTTTTAAAGGCCTGGCATCAGTCTTTCAGAAATTATGCCATAAACTACTGTAGCTGTCAACACTAAAAAATTATGACAAAAAAACAATTTTCAATGTAGGTAAAGTGCCCTCTAGCGGCAAACAATCAATGTGAATTGTTACTAAAATGATGAAGCGCAGAAGACTTAGGCTATCTTTCAAATATTAGTCAAATCGGTTTTCCTGTAAGCGAGTAATTCAAAAAACAAAAAATAAAAATTTGAACTTGGACGGCTTGTAACTCGAAAACGAATGACTTTTTGAAAAAAAATTATATGAAGCTCTACCCTTATTTTGTCAAGTAGAATCACCCCCTTAAGTTTCGTGATCGATTTTTGAATCACTCTGTATAATTAAAAACATTTCATATACAAACATATTTACAATTTTTAAAAAATAAACAAACACTTTAAAAAATTAATCAAATTTCTAAAAAAGTATTTAATTTTACCAGTACACACCTTGACATTTTGCTTATTTATTAATAATGAAATGAAATTTTTTTATCGTCTATTTAGATTCTTAGGATACATGGAATGCGAGTGTGTTTTATTTTTTATATTTTAACAATGGACCAAAAAAAAAACGAAAGAAATCATACATTTCATTTTATGTTTAAGAGGATATTCGATTTTTCATTTATTAACAGGATCGAATACTTAATATTTTTATTTAAATTAGGCCCGGTGTAAATGTGGCTCAAATTTCCTATATCCGTTCTGTCGTTAACAGTGTTTTTATCTTTTTTAATTTCCATCATTTCCTGTATCTGCAATTTTTGATAATTCATGTCTTTGTTTTTAATTATGGTATTGTTATAATCGAAGGTATGTTTTTTATCCTGTGTGTGTTCGTTTAACGCTGTTGAGGCGTTTTTCGTATATTTATGGCCATTCAATCTGTTCTTTAGCAATTGGCTTGTCATGCCTATATATTTTTTGGGACAATTTGAGCAAGGGATTGAATATACTACATTTGACTTATTCATGAGAGGAGTTTTACTTTTTAAATTAGTAAATAGATTTAATTTATTATGAGCTCTGTGACATACGATAATATCATGCTTTTTTAAAATGTGTTTTATTTTTTCTGACAGTTCACTAGTGTAAGGTAATGCTACATATTTTTGTTCTTTATATTCTATGTTTCTTGTTGTTAGGTTATTATAAAATGTATATGTTCTTTTATTAATTATTTTGGTGATAGTCTTTTCATTGAAATTATTATTTATTAGTGTATTTTCCACTTTTGTAGTATTCTTGGTCGGAATTCTGGAGACGTTAGAGATATGGCGCAATCAGATAGATCGATTATAACACTATTTTTTGGGGTTTTTGAGTGATTTGAGAAAGAGTTTAGATATCTACCCGACCAATAAATAATAATTTCAATGAAAATACTATCACCAAAGTAATTAATAAAAAACATATAAATTTTATAATAACCTAACAACAGGAAACATAGAACATAAATATGTAGCATTACCTTACACTAGTGAACCGTCCGAAAAAATAAAACACATTTTAAAAAAGCATGATATTATCGTATGCCACAGGTCTCATACTAAATGAAATATACTATTTACTGATTTAAAAATTAAAACTCCTCTAATGAATAAGTCAAATGTAGTATATTCAATCCCTTGCTCAAATTGTTTCAAAAAATATATAGGCATGACAAGCCAATTGCTAAAGAACAGATTGAATGGTCATAAATATACGAAAAACGCCTCAACCGCGTTAAACAAACACACAATGGATAAAAAACATACCTTCGATTATAACAATATCATAATTAAAAACAAAGATATGAATTTATCAAAAATTGCAGATAAAGGAAATGATAGATATTAAAAAAGATAAAAAACACTGTTAACGACAGAACGGATATTAGAAATTTGAGCCACATTTACACGAGCTTAATTTAAGGAAAAATATTAAGTATTCGATCCTATTAATAAATTAAAAAATGAATATCCTCTTAAACATAAAATTAAATGTATGTGTTTTTTGGTCCATTGTTAAAATATAAAAAAATAAAACACACTCGCATTCCATGTATCCTAAGTACCTAAATAGACAATAAAAAAATTTCATTTTATAATTAATAAATAAGCAAAATCTCAAGGTGCGTACTGGTAAAATTAAATACTTTTTTAGAAATTTGATTAGTGTTTTAAAGTGTTTGTTTGTTGAATGTTTTTAATTATATAAAAAATATTTTTAGGAAGATCAATAAAAAATGTTATCGAAGGTTTTCAGACAGAGTCCTTCTCAGGACTGTAAGGCAGCTGACGTTTCGGTGAAATCTCATTCACCATTTTCAAAGCTCACTGTACGTCATCTATGCGCGAAAGTTCGCTCGTAGACACATAAGTTGCTAAACTTTAACAGCCACATAGAAAAATAAATAAAATATACTACAGATCGCAGAACCATTAGATTCTTCACTAGCGCAATGTGGGATTTTGATCATCACAATAAAAATTCTGGTTAGAAAAAAATTCGTTCCCATCATTTTGTATTTGAAAACAATTTCATATTTTAGATAATTTATTTAGTTGATAAATGCTGTTAATTAATTGATTATAATAAATATTTCTGAACTATTACAAAATTCATTTAAATGTCTATGATCGAATTATTTATTCAATATATTCAATTGAAACGTTGGCCGCAGGAACAACATTTCAATGAATGCCTTTTTTTTATTTAACCTCACCCGACCTCGTCAGGTAACTACAGTATTTACTGTAGAAGCGTATTAGTCTTGGTGTTTTATAAATGTAGACTGAACCCGCTGAAATTGATATCGTAATCTAATAAAACCAAATTAAGTAATATCTTCATGCTCCACATGGGCAATCCCCATGGCCAATAATATTTGACCTTATGAACAAAGCATCTATGTCGTGACTTAGCTTTTTACAAATAGAACTTCTGCAACAGAGGCGTTGCATAAAAGCTGTGGAACAAATTTGGTCTTAAAAGAAGGGAATAAAATATCAAGAGAAGAAGGAAAAGAGTTGTAATTTTCTTATAATCATTTGATAAACTTGTCCAAAATAATACATTTTATAATATAAATTTTTATTTAAAATTGAAATTTTTAAAATCGTCGCCAACTTAATACTTGACAAATGTGATTGGCATAAAGAAAACTAAGAAATACTTTATTTGTAAATTATTAATGAAACAAAATTTATTTTGTTAGACTTATCACTTTTATTATTAAACTGGCTTGACTGCGGTTTAACAATGTTACATTCTCAAACGCAATGCCTTAAAAACTACAAATCTTATTACTTTGTATGGTTTTTTTAGCTAGCCATTTCTTATTTCTACTATCTAGGTACTCTAAAGGCAGAACATGGAAGAACCGAGAATTATATAGGTCTGTTTGATCATCAAGAAGGTAAACTATATTGGTTTTATTGCACCTATCACCTTCCTTTGGGGTACGATATGCAAAATTTGAATGTTTTTAACATGTGGGAAACTGTAGCCTGTTTCTATGAAATGGCTAGCGAAATTTGAATTATGTTTTTTCAATAAAAATTCAGTTTTGTATTCTTTAAAATTTCTATGGAAATTTCTTCCCGTTTGTCCAATGTAATAGGTATTGCAAACCGAATAATTTAGTCTAAAAACTCCTCACTTTTATAGCGAGCAAATTTCGGCTTTGGAAATAAACATATTTGATAGTTTTTGTGATGATTTGAATGCGATTTTTTAACTTTGTTTTGTTAAGACATTAGCTTATTCTAAGTCCCAAATACGAAAAACCACTTAATACCAATACGGAAAAAATGTTAATACACACTCTCGATAGTCCCGTAGTACCAATTCTGGACATAATCCGAAAATATAAAATTTTTAGGCCATCATATTGTATCCGCCATATTGAATTTTTTATACAAATTTAAATTAATTATTTACATTCTCAGAACCCCCTTCTCTTAATAATTTTGGACAAAATCGAGAAATGCTCAATTTTTAGTCTGCCATATTGAATTCGCTATATAAAATCAGTTTTGGACAAAATCGAGAAATGTTAAATTTGTAAGCCGCCATATTGGATTCGCCATATTGAATTCTTTGAAAATAATTTTAGATTCGTTATGTATGACCCCGAAAACTTTCCCAAAAACAAGTTTGGAGAAAATCGTGCAAAATAAATTTTTTTGTCCGCCATATTACCAGAGCCATTTTAGATTTTACTGAACCAATTTCTCCCAAAATAATATGGGACCACTGCAGTAACTTCTTGAACATACTGGAAAAAATGTCATTTAAATCGGTGTTGTCGTTCCGGAGTAATCGATACACATACAAAAAAAAAAACGTCGAATTTAGAACCTTCCTGTTCTTTGAGTCGATTAAAAAATCACAGTAAAAGTAAATATATATGCAACCTACAATCATGCTATATGAAGAGGTCGAAAAAACAGCTTTTCACATTTTTTTAAGTCCGTCGCATTCAACCTCATTGTAGCAAACACAACAAGCCCTTTTATTTGAATGAACTTGATTACAATATGAAGTATAATATAGCCCATAATGCCAGTGGCGTAGCGAAGGCTCCACGAGGCCCGCGAGGCCCCTCTCATCCAAAAAAATCTTTAGAATTCAATTCAATTAATCTCCAATAATCCTGCTACTTCACAATCCATTTAACGCCAGGTGTCAGTAATTATATAAATGGAGACGTTGTGACAAAATTTGAACATAGACTCCTGCAAATGACATATTGAGGTAGCGTTAATCATTTTATCTATAATCATTTTTTGCCCCATATTAATTAGTAGCTATTTTGATGATCTATAATTAAATTTCACAGTAATAAAGGCACTCTGGAAGTCTGGTCGTGCATCTTCTCTCTTGCAGCTTTAATACCAAACAACTACGGTTATTTAAGCTTACCAACCACAACTCAGAACCTCAGGACTCAGGCAGTGTTGCTAATTAGCTGGACAGAAGACATTTCTTGTTTTGTAGGTCTCGCAACAGCGCGCCCGCAAGTTAATTCGCGTGAAGGTTTTAATTAAATTGAATAAAACAATTTTCTCAAAACACTTAAATCTATTTAACAAAAATAAATAGAAAAAACGAACTATTTATAGTGAGAAACTTAAACCTAATAACAAGTCAAAAAAAATTAACAGAATTGTTCTTATTGGTCGATTTAATAACCAAAAATATAAAACCCAATTTAAAAAAAAAACATGTATAAATAGCTTACTAAAATATTGAACAGAAGAAAGAAATAAAACGCGAACAACAGCTATTTATATTATTTAATCAAACCGTATGAAAGTCGCAAAATGCCCGACTAAAATAACACACGATATTCCCTTAATTTCCCAAATTAAATCAAAACAAAGATAACCTTCTTTCCCGACGATTATATTCGTGACGTAATTATTCTACGGCACTGGTACTCACGGTACCGTTCTAACGACATTCAAATTATGACTGAAATTTACTATTCCTTAAAAGAGTGTCTTCGAATCTTTCACCCCCTCTGATTCCCATTTATACCCATATTAGCCGATGGAACCCTGTAAACGTCAATTTCTTTCCCTTAAAGTTCGAAGGTTTCGATCATTACGTGCTGAGGGCGTTAGCTATTCTATACCAGATGTTTGATTCCCGAGCTGGCCTCTGAGCGTCTAAATCCTAATTTTTATATAACAGAGTAGTAAAACAAACTAACCTACGTCTTTCTATAACGAAAAGAATATATGTTAAAGACTGTAAAAAAACTATTCACTTTTCTTGGCGGTTTTGACAATAAACATCTTAACTCGTTATTTCTTGTGAATAGAGAAAACAGTGAATAATCAAAATTCTTTTTACAAATGGCCAAACGATATATTTCTATAATAGTGAGTTTATTTGATCATTCTTTTGTTTCCTAATAATGGGAAAATCGTTCAATATTCTAAGACATTTTAACGGTTTGTGCATGTACCATATGTTATAAACCTCCCTTATCTTTCGGTTTTATTTACATAACTAGGGCAGGATTACTTACACAGATTTATAGGCAATTCTAAGAGAGGGTCTTATTACGTCTTCATAAATTAACTGACTTTATGTATTTTTTTTAAAGAAAACATTAAAGATCATAAAAGTTAAGCTCGATAACTGATTTATTTTTCCTTTACACTTTCTTGGATAGTGATAAAAAATATAACTACCCTATTCCCACGGGAAATCTATTCACAGAGTGATTATTTAATTATTCATTTTAACGGAATATAGTTCACATTGAACAGTGTAAAATAATTAATATTTGTTCCATTACAACGTATTGAGATTTCCCAGGGGGGCCCCCGAGCTTTCAGCCACGCCACTGCATGATGCGGCAAGGCATGTCAATCAATCAGGCATTTAATTAATGTCCATGATTATTCTGTGACTTTTTCAAAATTTTTGAACGGATTTGTTCAATCTAACTCAATAATCTATACTATATTCAATCTATTTATTATAATAAATTAGTTTTAAATGAGCAAAAAAAATATTTTGTATAAATCTGATTTATTTCTCATATTAAATTTAAGTGCCGAAGTTTCAACTGCTCTCCCTCTAACGACGCCACTGCTGCGTATTAAAATGAACAGCATTGCGTGCCTTAAAGTGTAAACAGCAACAAAAACCGTGATGTAGTACACACTAATGAAACATGTTTAATCTAATACATCATCGCTTGCGGGCACGAGTGCTATTTTTCAAATGCTTGAAATTGTAGTCAGGTGAAAAGTATAATGAGTCAGGAAGAATTTATTTATTTTAAAATTCTTACTTTTTTCATCATTAACTTGGATTTCTATCTACACGGATTGACAGTGTGTTATGCGTTTCATGATTGGAAATTAAAGACATTTTAATAGTAGTTTATTAGGTTGAATTTTCTTTTGATGGGATGATTGAATCACATGCATCGGACACATGCATACACTAACATAGATTAATCTTATCAGAATATCTTCACTGTATTTTTATCCTACATATTCTTTTAAATAATTAGCATTGTTTTATTGCACCATGCATAACAATTTTTTTTTAATGTTTTACATATACGATAATAGTGACTTTGAAATGGAATATATCTCTCGTACTTGACAAAATCATAATCGAAATGCTATAAAGAAAATGGGCGAGCTAGATATTGATTGGTCCCCAGATATTTGCAAGAGAGTGTGGCTACTTCATTAAAGTTTCTATTACTAAATGAAAGCATTACCGCGTGATTTGAAGATATATATATATATATATATATATATATATATATATATATATATATATATATATATATATATATATATATATATATATATATATTGTTGTAAAACGAGTTTTACATGTCAATAGTCCAAATTAAAATAAGCGAAATGCGTTGAAATTTTTCCTTTTAACTAACGTCCGACTCCCTTAGCAAACTCCACCCCACTCACGTGCCCAAACCCGACGCAGCGGTTGGAAGTTTACCTCATATAAATACGAAAACTTAAAACGGCAAAAACGACAGTAAAGGATAAACTTTCGTGGACAAAACATATACTAAATCACGCGGGTAATTAAAGCTTCTGACATACATACGCATCTTTTGTAATTTTAGCGTTAATTAATTGTAAATTTTAAATATTAAAAAGTGTAGATTCGCACCCTTATACGGCACTACCCTGATTGGTTCCGCGGAACTTTCAGGGCGGGTTGCCAAATCAACCCTCAGAAAAGTATAAATATCATTCCAAAATTACATTCACTCTCTTATTCTTGCCTGACATCGTGGGATAGAAGAAGTATACACCGCAGGCTAAGATTCGGGCTTCAGTTTCGAAAGACAATCTACACACATTTCGCTGGGTTGTCCACGCGTCGCGAGATCGCTGCCAAGGAGTTAGTACCTAGCATTTGCACAGAGCTAGCGAAAACTCCCGGGGATCTTCAATAGGAGAGCATCTAGAGTATTTAATTTCTCCCAAGAAATTAATGCCTAGATTCTCTGCCAGAAGAAAAATTATTGATTGCGCCCATTCGCGAATAGGGTAGTAATTCTGTTTTTTCACAAACAAGTAGGCAAGCAAAGCAACCAAACGTTGTATTTTGGTAAGTTTGGAGAGTTGAAAATCACTTTCCAAAGGTGCGCCTAAGCCCTACTTGTTTGTTCTGTTAGAAAACTTCGTGCCAGACTAACCGTAAGGTCCGATAAGTGTTCGGCTCTACGGGAAAAACCAGCGATAGATTTTCGCGTAAAAACTCTGCTTTGAGTTTATTTTATTA
This sequence comes from Diaprepes abbreviatus, assembly GCA_034092305.1. Taxonomy (NCBI): domain Eukaryota; kingdom Metazoa; phylum Arthropoda; class Insecta; order Coleoptera; family Curculionidae; genus Diaprepes; species Diaprepes abbreviatus. The sequence continues at coordinate 507,706 of JASJET010000415.1, forward strand.
TTATTATTCTCAACCGCATAAAGACTTTCCCCGCGTCAAATTGAAAAACTAGAACTTGAGACTTTCGTGTTAAACCTATTGTTTGTGACAAGTTTTAATTAATAACTGCATAAACAAGCATACCCAATTAAAAATACTAACGTTATAATCGCGCTTATAACGTTGTAGAAAACCGTGGACTAATTAAACTAAATTTCATTGTTTAAAAATCCAAATTTTAAGTGAAATTTATAAGTTGGGAAAAACCCAGACGCCTGTCGTCCAGACATCTTTGTTCCTTTGCTTTTGTCGGTAACAAGCCGCTTGCCGACGGCCGACGTCGCAAGGTTGCGTCAGCAGACAGAAGCTCTAGCAACTCATAGCCGTACAAAAAACTTTTACCGAGACATCTGAATACTCTGACAATTTCTGATTAAATTTGAACTTGATTTAATCTTAATCGTTTGCAAACACTAATATTTTATTAATATTCATTGTGTTATTTTTTGTTAAAACTGTTATACTTAGTTATTACGTTTTGTTTGTGTTTTGTAACGAGATTCTCTTTTAATAGAAATCTCGGAACAAGTTGATTTTATTACTTTTATTCTAGAAAATACTTTTTGCTTATTTGGTTTGAGAATTTTAAGTTTATTTGAATTGTTAAAATTTATTTTATTGTTAATCTATATTATCAACAACGATAGGTATAAAGAACAGACCTATAGATGCGCACGGACAGACAGAAACATAACAACAGACATTCTACATTATTAATTTCCTGTTATAATAATAAACGCAAAAAACTATTTAATTAAAAGCCCACCGTGACAAGTAACTAATCGTGACTAAATCTTTCATAAATTTTTGCCCCAAGTTTAAATTAATATTATTCTTCTTTAAAAACATGTCCAGTCACGAAACATCTCATCAGTCCGTGTTTAATGAGGCGGGTGGTCATATGAACTTCCCGGGTGGAATTGGTGGGACCTCGGCGGTGGGGAAACCTGCCGCCCCACTTCGTCACACGGCAAACTCTCAATCCCCAAACTCCCTACAAACTATAGACGAGACAGAACAAAAATATACTCCCGTGAAAGATTTAATTAAATACTTTGAATCGGTGTCTAACCCTGAGGAGGGTTTCCAAATTGACAGAAACAGGGATACTTATAAACTAGGTAGATTAAGATTAAGCAAGAGCACCCCAAATATTATTAACCGGTTCCCGTATGAAACAAATATTGTTGCGCACGGAGCAAGGACGCAGAGACATATTTCTGTGTCATACGAAAACTCTACTAATTTCGAAAGTTCACTTTTTCCAAACTTAATCGGCTCTACGCCGATTAACAAGGCCGCAACGCCGACAGAACGCGACGTTTCGGTTCCGGGAAAAATATCTTCAGGGACAAAAATAATACTTAAAACAAACGAAAGAGAGATGTTCCGGCAACAATATATATATATATATATATATATATATATATATATATATATATATATATATATATATATATATATTGCTAAGACTTTTTTTTTAGATAAATAAAGATGAAATCAGACACAGAATGGTTAAATAAAGTATTTTAATGGTTAATAGGCCAGTAAATTTGTTTTAGAATAGGATAAAATTAGATTTAAGGATAGGATAAGATGTTCTGTTTAATTTGTAGTATATATGAACAGATATAGTCTTAAGAAAAAGACAATAAAACCCAAAATTATTGAATATGTTAAATAATTCGGAATTGGTATATTCGTCAAAAATATGACATATTTTCCTCGATAAAAACTAAAGTTCATTAAAAAACTATGTTAAAAGTATTGAACTAGTTAGAGGAAGTGTTAATACAAATATATATATATATATATATATATATATATATATATATATATATATATATATATATATATATATATATATATATATTTGAATCAACAAAAAGATTGTGGATGCTTTTAAAAAACTAATAATAAAGTGTTATACATCGTCGTTGGTCCCAATAAAACAAAACAATCACTTATTAGACACAAAAGCGCGTGTAGTGAAAAATACAGACAAAAACACCATGATAAGCGATAAACAAACATTAATGTACGAAATAAAAGAAAAATGTTTTAGTTCTAAGAATTATTAAACAAATTATGTAGAAATTAATAAAACCATAATTTATGTAAAACTGTAGAATGTAAGATAGATTTAATTAGTTTATAAGGTAGATTTAAGTTTATTTTGAGCAATTGTGGTACTAATATGTTAAGAAAGTTATGCTAAATAATAAAATAGGAGTTTTGTCGAAGAAAATTTGAGTAAAATTGTCATAAATTTCAAAGTGCAAAGTCTTAATATTTATCAATTTTTATATATAAATAATATCCTAAAGTGGCTTTTATATATATCAAAATGTCGAGAAAGTTTATTTATTACAAACTCAATAATGCTGAATGATCAGATTCAAGTTAATATATTAATAAAAACATAAAAGTTCTAGTCAAAATTGATAAAATTAAAAAGCCATCAAAAAATACAATTTTTCAAGGTATTAAGATTTATCAAGTTGCCAGGTAGAAGAAATTTCTTATGTTTTGGCCGAATATAAAAAGCCAAGGCGTAGGAATTTCGACAGAGTTGAATTTATCAGTTTGCTGAAAGCACCGCGTTTCTCGAGCTCAAGAAAATTTACATAACCTCAAATTTTCAATTGTTTAAAAAAAGTTTTCCTACGTCACAAGAAAACAAAAGTAAAATATTTTGTTTTTTAAAAGAGAAAAATATTTGTCAATTCCTTACTTTATAGGAAAAGGCCACTAAAATATTTTTGGTGATTTGGAAGTTTTTTTAAGAAGAAAATAAATAAAATTTCTGTAATTGTGTTTTATAATATATTGGGACCAAATAAAAGAAAACATAACAAGGTATTTATATTACATAAGGCAATAGAAAGCTTTTAATTTTTTGTAGACATTGAAAACTAGCATCCAATAATAACTTAACTTTTCTTAAAATAAAAATAATTAAATTAATAAATTATATTTTGCTATACTAACCTGCTAGAACAATAATAATATTTATCAATATCAATATTAGGTGTGAAACTATATTAACTACTTGAATCACAACACAGCACACGATAATTTGTTTTAAAAAATATTATTTTAAGAAATAAACGACGCCTTCCATCTAAAACTGCATTATAGCCATCTAGTAGACGATTGCAAAACTAAAAACATTACCAATTTGTGATACAGGTTGTTAAAAAACAATGCATGGCAGATAAAAGTAAAAAATAAGTAATACTGATTAGAAATAGTGTTGGTTGAAAGATAAAAGTATCGACCCATTAATTTCATCTAATATTTATTAATAATAGTGTGCCACTTGTTAATATTGTTAAATAAAATTTATATTTTGTGTTTTAATCATTCTGTGTATTGATTGTTTGATTGATATCTGATAAACAACTGAACTCACATGAGAAAGAGTCAATTTACAGGTAGGAACACATCTATATCTACATAGACAATTTGAAAATTGAAAATATTTAAAATTGGTAAAGAATAGTTATAATTTATAATAATTATTTTTTACCTCGCTCAACAAAGAATTACTAATTTTTAATCAAATTTTGGCAATATTTTGAAAATTAAAAAAATAAATTCGGTGATAAATAATAGCAAAGTTTCCTAAATTTTATTTTACTCGGGAAATATTTTGTGCGGGTGAGCAAAACCACCCATAATCGTCACAATATATATATATATATATATATATATATATATATATATATATATATATATATATATATATATATATTACGATCAGTAAATGCAAACTTCGTTCCGATCATATCCTTTCCGTGTTAGAGGTTGAATAAATTGCGATAAAACACAATCCATCCCATTCCACCACCATCGAGATGATGGCCCATCTGTACCCCCATACCGAGAAGAAAGTCAAAACTTACCCTCCCCGCCACAGTAATACGGCAGAGGTACATGTTTCGTCTCTACTAGACTCGTCAGAGTACCGACATGCACCTGTCTGTGCAAAAAACAGATCGGAAGGAAGCAAGCAACACTGAACGCAGCTTCGCTGACCTCCCGCCAGATAGCGTATAATACATGTTTATGCGGCTTTCACGGATTCCTCCGTGTGAGATGCAATAGTGTGGATATATCCACTGCTGCATGGAGGAATCCGTGAAAGCCGCATAAACATATATATATATATATATATATATATATATATATATATAAAACCTTATAAGAAGAAACATAGAACATAAACAACAAAAATATGTAGCATTACCTTACACTAGTGAGCTATGAGAAAAAATAAAACATATTTAAAAAAAGTATGATATTATCTTATCTTACAGATCTCATAATAAATTAAATTCACTATTTACTAATTTAAAAAGTAAAACTCCACTCATGAATAAGTCAAATATAGTATATTCAATGCCATGCTTAAATTGTCCCAAAAATATGTAGGCATGACAAGCCAATTGCTAAAGAACAGATTGAAAGGCCATAAATATACGAAAAATGCCTCAACAACGTTAAATAAACACACTCAGGATGAAAAACATACCTTCGATTATAACAATACCATAATTAAGAACAAAGATATGAATTATCCAAAATTGCAGATGAAGATAATGATAGAAATTAAAAAAGATAAAAGCACACGACAGAACGGATATAGAAAATTTGAGTCGCATTTACACCAGCCTAATATAAGGAAAAATATTAAGTATTCGATCCTGTTAACAAACATCAAAAATTGAATATCCTCTTAAACATAAAATTCGTTCTTTCGTTTTTTTTTTGGTCCATTGTTAAAATATAAAAATAAAACACATTGGCATTCCTTATTTAGAAATTTGACTAGTTTTTTAAAGTGTTTGTTTGTTTTTTAAAATTGTAAAAATGTTTGTGTATAAATGTTTTTAATTATATAAAAAATATTTTTGGGAAGATCAATAATTAAAAAAACAAAAAAATTTTTGAAGATGCCTTAAATAAAAGGCGAAACGTCAAACTGTTTTTGATTTTTTGTTAAATGAAGAACCTAAACCCAAGAAAAGATAAAATAAAAAGAAAATGATATAATCTATGGTTCAAGAATCTGGAATATATATATATATATATATATATATATATATATATATATATATATATATATATATATATATATATATATATATATATATACTAGCGACCCGCCCCGGCTTCGCACGGGTGCAATGCTGATACTAAATACACTACAGAAAAACTGTGACTATTTATTTTATTTTTACAACAATTATTACATCGGCCTCCGACGCGCTATTTATAGGCACGCTGCCGCCGCCCCGGTCGGCCAGTACCGCCGCAAGCGCTACTTCCCGCAATTTTAAATCTGTAATATCTTCGAAAATATTCATTTAAATCTTGTGCTGTAAAGGACCATATAGATCTATATTAAATCAACAATGTATTTAAGCTATTTAATTGGATAAGGATTAATGCTGTATTGGTTAAAATCGCTTCAAAATTTGCCATTATTTGTCGTAAAAAGTAAATGACAAAAAAATGTTATTGTGGGATATCCATGAGAGATAGACATATACCATCGCGGAGTTTTCTGTAGACCTTTTCAATGTGTACAAATAATTAGTACATTATTTTGATAAATCTCGTAGGGTTCAGCCTGCGTTTGCAATGTAAGCGGAAAAAAATATGATAATTAACGACATCACATTAGAAACCTCAAAAATAACAGTATTTCTCCACTATTTAATGGATGTTATTATACATATAAACCTTCCTCTTGAATCACTCTATCTATTGAAAAAAACCGCATCAAAATCCGGTGCGTAGTTTTAAAGATTTAAGCATACAAAGGGACATAGGGACAGAGAAAGCGACTTTGTTTTATACTATGTAGTGATATATATATATATATATATATATATATATATATATATATATATATATATATACACCGGTATTTTTCTAATGTGAAATTCCTAAAATTTTAACATATCTCTAGCTTCTCTATAACATATTATACTTGACAGTCAATAAATCTAGCTCGGTCATTATTATTTTAATAGGAACCTTTGTATTCTAGGTCAACATATTTTTCTCACAAATACTACTCGCTAGACAGCATGTCTAGCATGTTGCACGGCTGCTTTTATATATATGTACGTACATAAACCTTTTGTTCAACAATAACATAAGTGTTTATTAAAACAGTATAATTGTTTGCACGATTTACAACAATATTTTACATTAGGAAGAGTGATTAGTTGAATTTACTACTTGCTTTGATCGTTTTACAAAATCTTAACTTAAAAGCCTATAATTTACCTGTCGTTTGTCATAAAAAGTTTATATAGTCAACATGATGGTTTTCTCTGAAAATAATACCGCAGGAATAGAATGAGCATCGTTCCATTATCACGCAATAACATTTTGAAGTGCTAGTATTGCTAATGAAGTGCTTTAATGCCTTTACGGGTGTCTCGATAAGAATTTGAAAATTAATAAAACACAATTTTAATGGATTTGTCAGAAATTGTTAATAATATACGGTATGTCCCACGACAAGTTGCCTCGATCGATTTCTCGTAAAATAGACTTTGGAAAATTAAATGGACCACATTATATATATATATTGTTTAATTTTTGAAGCAATATTTACGAAAAATGGTCTTTTTAACACACAAAAATCCTATTTTGGGAGTGATTCAAATCCTCATGCAGTAAGATTGCGGAAGTTTCAAGAAAACTAGCAATATAACGTATTTTGTGCTTATAATCCATGGAAATTAGATAAAAAAAGCTGTTTTGTTAACAAAAATGTAACATTGTTTTTTTTGCTGGAATGTGTTCATTTCGGCATCCTATAAAACATATCTCGGTGGTAACTCTGAAAGACCTGAGCAAAAAAAATGGCGGACCAAAAATGGTCACGATTTATAAAGGGTGTTTTTTATAGAGGTATAGAACTTTAAGTTGGCAACACTTTTTTAACTGACGGCCATTTTGTCAGCTATCAAGTGATTTATGTTTAGTTTGGTTTGGCATTTCAACATGAATAGACTGACGCCTGAACAACGCTTCCAAATCGTGCAAATTTATTTTGAAAATCATGGTTCTGTTCGAAATACGTATCGCGCACTACGTCCATTTTACGGTCAACTTAATCGTCCATCAGAGCAATTAATTCGATTAACTATGGAACGTTTTCGCACCACGTTTACTCTAAATGATAATACGCATCCACAGAGACGTCGTACAGTGCGTACAGAAGAAGTCATTGCTGCTGTAGAGCGTAGCGTAGAGGAAGACCCGAATCAGTCTATCCGCCATCGTGCACAGGAATTGGATATGTGTCCATTCACTTTATGGAAGATATTGCGGAAAGATCTTGGTTTGCGGAGCACTCCAAAATATGGAAAAACTCCGGGTCCGACAGATGGCGACAGTGCTGTTCCGTCCTAATATGGGACTCGTCAGAAATATGTAAAATGCGACCCCTATCCTTTGGGCAGCGCGTTTCGTGTACTCGATTTTACATATTTCTGTTTTAATTCACTGTCGCGCCACCATATGATGGTTCTTTTACGAACTTTGTTAATCTGTGTGGTTCTTGTATTATCGAGTGGACCATCGAGATGTCGCCTTTGTCGTCTTATTTGCTGTGTTTTGATTATAAATTCAGCTTTATACAATGCAAAGGCGAGATGATGGTTTGTACCGACTGTGGTGGCCTGACGAGTCCCATATTAGGACGAAACAGCGCTGTCGCCATCTGTCGGACCCGGGGTTTTTCCATATTTTGGAGTGTTCCGCACTTTTTAACACGAGAATCATGTAGATTGACAAATTTTCACGTCCGCTTCGCCAATATTTTATTCTATTTTATTATATATACATATATATATATATATATATATATATATATATATATATATATATATAGTCTATGAGGTTACCTAGAACATAATGCGTTTTGATTTAACTTTTTTAGTAAGTGTGTAAATGTTACAAATCTGAATACTGCTGAATTGCTTAGGTGCATTTTAGTTGCTGAAAACAGTTTTTTGTTTATCCCACTTCTTAAGAAACTGGAGGTTAGCTTTTTAGGAATCACGTTCCAAAATAAATCGGTTTTTAAAGTCTGACGCATATATATCGACATTTAAGGTAATACTTTAAACAAATTATTACTTAATTATTTTTTACTTACCAGTAACAATGTTCCAGAAATAAACGTAGAAAATGAAAAATGCCTAAGTAGGCAAGTTGGTCTCCACATCTTCCCTGAGCCCTAAAATATAAAAAATATGTTAGGAATAATATATATTTACATATATTTAAGTAGACACAACCAAACTTATGTCATAGGATGTCATAGCAGGTCATTTGGTGTCTATATATACTCTCCTTTCAGGGAGAGAAAAAGGAAAAAATATAGCAGGGTCCATAGTAAGATTCATGGATTTAGGCATTGTCACAAGTGTACCGTTAGAATACATTTTTTAAGTACGTTAAAAAAAATTATCCAGATCATTTAAAATTTGTGTCTGATGCAGACTATTATCCACTTTTCCCTTCTGTGTGCCGCCATTACACTTACTGTTTATTCAGCTTAAGTTCCGACAACTAAAAAGTGTAAGTTGTGTTTACTTACGTAATTAATTAGTTTAACTTTTCTAAATAAGATTTTTCTTTTGTATTGTGAACCAAAATTTCGGTTGTGTCCATTTTCACCAAAAAAACCCAACCAAATTTTAGTAAACATTACCAAGTTTTTAGGAGTGTAATTTCGAATTATCAAATAAAAATGGATCTTCCTTTACAAAAAAACAGTATGGAATTTCCCCAGTAAAAAGATCTTTTTAAGCTGTTATTTTTTTAATTAATTCTAAAGAGTACTATAATTTAACCAATTGTTAAAAACACACAGTAACCGTTCCTTACCGAAACTAAACAGATAATTGCTCAAATTCGATACAACCTCTTAAAATCTAAAAGTATGTTATTCTACTCCATATAATACCGAAAAATAATTATAGTCAAATTGAATTCAATTGAATTAAAAAATACTTTTACTCATAATAAACGAAATATTAATGCTACGGTCATTATTTTAAGTATCTATACGGTTTCGTACCGTAGACATTCAATCAGTAAGTTGAAGTACTTAGATGATTTTGGTTCTCGGTCTTCTGCTGTTATTATAGGTAACTTCAATCTGTTATTCTTTAACAGCCCAAATTTTTTTATTAGTTTTTTTTGTTGAGGCTTCATTAATTTAGGTCAAAAAGCACACATTTTACAAATATCCAAAATATGTCTGATGAAGGTTGATTAGATCAAAAGTAAATATCTTCAAAATTTTTCGCTCCTTTTTCTCAAGGATATATACTGCAACATAGTAACACAAAGAGGAAATTTTACACTCTATCAAACTCTTCTGCCAAGAACTATATATATATATATAAAACCAGCGACTGATCACAACCGACATTTCAAAAGTGCTAAATCAGGGATCGAAAGAAATTCCAGAAATAACCGAGGAAGAAGTCATGAGAGCCCATAAAAGATATAAAAAACAATAGAATAGATTATGAAAAAAATTAGATCAACGAATTTGCATCAAGTTTTGCTTTAATCTTGGAAAAACCTGATCGGAAACAATTAGTATGATGAATAAGGTATTTAGAGAAGAGTGTATGAGTAAAGCAAGAATAAAAGGGTGACACAAGCGGTTTAAAGATGGCCGAACGTCAGTTGGCAGTGATTCTCGCTCTGGCCGACCTTCGAGCACAATAACACCAGTAAATGTCGAGCGTGTGCGAGTTGCAATTGAAGGAGATCATCGGTTGACTGTACGCGAACTAAAAAGTGATCTTAGAATACCAAAAACTACTGTTTGGATAATTTTAAACGCGAATTTGGCAATGGCTCGTATGTGTGCGAAATTCATCCCAAAATTGCTAACGGCAAAGCAGAAAAATCTTCGTTTTGAAATCGTTCAGGACCACTTGGAAATGGTTTCTAATGATGAAAATGTACTCAAGAAGATTATTACTGGTGATGAATTATGGGTTTACGGCTATGATCCAGAAACAAAGCGACAGTCTTCACAGTGGAAGCATTCCGAATCGAAGACCAAAAAAAGCACGTCAAAGTCGGAGCAAAGTGAAGACAATGTTGATTGTTTTCTTTGATTATGAAGGTGTTGTGCACCACGAATATACTCCGAGATGTTACACGATCACTAAAGAATATTACGTTGAAGTATTGAAAAGATAGCGTGACGCAGTCAGAAAAAAACGGCCACAGCTTTGTACAAACGGTGATTGGGTGTTTCACCACGACAATGCGCCAGCGCATTCATCGAATCTTGTACAGCAATATTTAACAAAGAAACCAAGTCGTACAGCTTCGCCAGGCTCCGTACTCCCGATGTAGCTCCCTGCGACTTTTGGTTCTTTCCCAGATCAAAAATGCCGCTCACAGGACACCAGTTCGATGACAAAAAGACGATTGAACCTAATGCGGCGAATGCACTGAAGGCAATTCCGAAAACTGACTTCCAGGACTGCTTCAGGAAGTGAAAACACCGCTGGAAACGTGTTATTCAATTAAATGGGGACTACTTTGAAGGATGTCACTTACCGGATGATAAAGAATAACACCAATGCGGAGATATGAAGGTAGGCTCGATACTTTTGGGACCAACCTCGTAGAATACCCAATCACATCATAAGAAACCGAGCAGGAGTAAGAGATGCGGTGAAATCTATCTTACATTTTAAATGGGACTGGGTAGGACATGTGGCTAGGATGACTGATGGACGGTGAAAAAAGAGACTTGTGAAATGAAGGCCAAAACATGAGGCCTATACAAGTAGAGGACGACCTCCTAGTCGGTGGACAGACGATATAAAAAGAGTGGCTGGAAACTGGATACAAGGTCACAAAATAGAAAGAGATGGCTGGAATTAAGGGGGGCTTTCGTTCAGCAATGGATAAGATAAGCTACATGATGATTTCTTTGTTTTGTGAAATTGATACAGGACCGTCTGGCAAAGTTTCTTACTTGATTTCTTAGAGGTGGTGTAATGCATGATGATAATTCTTTGTCAAGGATACTCCTATTCTGTTAAATGCTTATTAGGTTGTCGTAGAAAAACATTTTAATCAATTATCGATTTTAGCACGTACATATATCATATTTATTAATTATTTATTATCGATATTTTAAAAATCGAATAATTAAGCCTTATTTTATTAAAAAATATACCTATAAATAACCATGAGAATTTAATATCTGTTAATTCCCATGACAAATTCATTAATTAAGCAATAAACGGTTTTCAATTCCTAAAATATTATAAACCACTATTGAATAAAATAACTTTGCAAATAATTTAAACATACGTTTGCCATTTGCTAAAAAGAGAACTGCCATTAGCTAAATACAGTACTTCGCCGACGTTTATTGTTAAAAAGAGGTAGGTACTCAATTCCATATGGTTGACGGAGAAATTACATATACAATTGCTGCTTTTTGTAATACCTACATAAAAGTTTTAACGGTTATTGTTTAAAGCTGCTTAGATACATTCTGACTATGCATTGCGATTAAAAATTATAAAAAATATATAATAAAAAACACTACATCTAGTTTAATCACCTGTAGTCTTGCATGGCTGGAAATATCTTGGAAACAAAGTTATTTGAATAAAAGAATGTACTTCTTTTGTATCTTTGATATTAGTCTATGGAAATTAAACTTTTTTAGGGAAAAAAATGTAACCAGCGATTTTATTGCTGAAAAGGGTATATTCTGGCATCACTAAAAACATACTTCGATGGAAATTCATACGGTCCATGGCGTACAAAATGGCGGCCAAAAAATGGTAACTTTTTTCAGTTTTTTCAGATTATCTTGAAAAATAAGGCATGTATGAAAAAATATTTTAAACAAAAGTTGTAGATAATTGAAAAACCTATCGATTAATGTAGTTAAAGTTATAGGTGGCGCCACTAGTTATCGAAATATAGTTTTTGTTCTCAGAAAATTCCATTTTTTTTATTTATAATGAAATGATATTTATTAATTAACTATCGGTTCAGAATTCTAGAAAATAATCGATATTTTTGACCCAAAAAAGTGTGTTTAATCCGAAACTTGTGAGTTGAATAGTTTCAGAGAAAATCAAGCTCAAAGTTGAAAATTCAATGTCGATTATTATCCTTCCTAATAAACTAGAAGAACACATCAGCGAAGTGCAATTTGGATTCAGATCAGGCCTTGGAACAAGGGAAGCACTTTTCAGCCTGCAAGTGCTAATACAAAGAGCAAGGGATGTTAACTGCGATGTATTTGCATGTTTTATTGATTTTGAAAAGGCATTTGACAAGGTACCACATGGAAAATTAATTGATATTCTAAGAACATCGGGAATTGACAGTAAGGATATTAAACTTATCTCAAACCTATATTTACAACAAAAAGCAACAGTACGTCTCGAAAACGAACTATCCGATGTCTTTGAAGTCGGAAAAGGAGTTCGACAGGGATGCATACTGTCACCGACATTGTTTAACATATATTCTGAAAATCTCTTTAGAGAAGCCTTGGATGAATCGGAAGACGGCATTACAGTAAATGGTAAACCTATCAATAATATTAGATACGCGGATGACACCGTTCTGTTGGCAGATAGCGCAAATGGTCTCCAAAGAATAATAGATAATGTTGTGGAAGCATGCAGCGAATATGGATTAAAACTAAACTGTAAAAAGACCAAAATAATGATCATTAGTAAGAACATCGACACTAACGCCCAATTTACTGTAAACGATACAACACTAGAAAGAGTAGAGAAAATATCCTACCTGGGATGCAATATCGGTGATACATGGGATCATAGTTACGAAATAAGGACCCGTATTGAAAAAGCCAGAAGCGCTTTTGGTCGCCACAGAAGAGTCCTTTGCAACCTCTCTCTAAATATCAATATACGCATAAGAATTCTCAGATGCTACGTCTTTACCGTTCTCCTCTACGGGGTAGAAAGCTGGAGTCTTACAGAAGCTGCCATCAAACGCTTGGAGGCATTTGAAATGTGGTGCTATCGCCGCATCTTACGAGTGTCATACACACACCACACAACTAACATCACGATTCTCGAGAGGCTCGGAAAAGACAGGGAAATTATCACCACTATAAAGAACAGGAAACTGGCTTACTTCGGCCACATTATGCGTAATGATAAGTATCGATTACTAAGATTAATTCTACAGGGCAAGATCGAGGGCAAGAGAGGCCCTGGACGTAGACGTATATCCTGGCTGGCCAATCTTAGAAAATGGACTGGCCTAACATCAACTGACCTATTCCGAACTGCAGTGAATAGGATAAGATGGGCTAACGTGGTCGCCAACATCATAAGAAGATAGGCACCTTAAGAAGAAGAATAAAGATACAGCAACCAGGTTGATTTTCCGTCGAGAAAATTGCGAAAAACGGTTTTTTGCACTCGAAAAATTGCAATAACTTTTTTGTCAGTGTACTTACGATTATTCTAATACGTCTGTTGGACTTTTTAAGACAGCATATTGGATCCGCCATATTCAATTTTTTCAAAATAATTTTAAATACGTAATTTACACCCCCCCCCCCCAAAATCAATTTTTTTAACAAAATCGAGAAATGAAAAATTTTTAATCCGCCATGTTGGACCAGTCATATTTAATTCTTTAGAAATAATTTTAGATTCATTATGTACGATCTCGATGGGGAAGCCCATACCAATTTTAGAGAAACAGGACAAAATTAATTTTTTTATCCGCCATATTATAAGCACCATCTTGGATTGTACTAAACCCTTTTCGGTTAAAAAAAATCGGTGTTGCTGTTGTAGAGTAATTGACGTATATACAAGAAAAATTTTATTTGAATATATATATATATATATATATATATATATATATATATATATATATATATATATATATATATATATATATATATGCTGTAATGTAGATTTTCATGGATGGTGGAATGTGCACTTGTATTTTTCCGGTTTTCAATCCGTTCGTCAGTAGAAAAATCTTCAAGAAGAAGATTGTGAAGTGAAGATTTTTCTATTGACGAACGGATTAAAAACCGGAATAACACAAATGCATATATATATATATATATATATATATATATATATATAAGGTAAGGAAGATATACGGTGAGATAAATGCGTGTCATGGGGTAAAAAATAGCTAAAGTAGTTCATTTTTAATTATTTTGTTTATTTTTGTATGTATTTTTTTTTAAATAAAAAAAAATAATATTATGGAAACCTGACGTATGGGATTTTTTAAATATGTTTTTTTTTAAACTTAGGGCAGATCAATTGTTAAGAAAAAACACTTTTCATTTTAAGGACAAAACCATGCAAACTAGTGTTATTATTAATATTTTAGGCTAGAGGACACAAGAGCCCCTAGTTTTCAATCGTTGATTAATATTTTTTAACTAAAAGAAACATCTGAGTCATAAGTGGAAAGACTTTTATAAAATTAATTTTAGGCATTTTCGCTGAAACGAAACACACAATCAGTATATAATACTGTCGTAAAACCTTTTTTTGTAGAGAATTTTATTTTTCATCGATTTGTAGATTACCTGAGTAAAAAAAAAGTAATCGATTTATTATGAACGTATCAGGTCGGCAAGAAATTAATTTTGGTTTTGTAGTGCGAAATAAAACTTTTTTTTATACAAAGAATAAACTTTAATCAATTATATATTTTTCCTTATATTCAATGACTTTTTGCCATCTTCCTTGCAGCTGCATGATCCAGTGTTCTAATCTCGTGGAACAAAGATCCCTGAAGATGCTTCGTGCAATCGTAGGCGAAACGTCAGACAACAATTCCAATTTGACACGGTTTAAACCCAAGAATTATGATTTTCAAAGTCTCGTCTATTCCATACGCTTTGTGAGGACTTTGGAAGCCCCCACATTTCTTTACTACGTCATAAAATTTTTTACAATTAGGTTTTAGTTTTTCGTTATGATAATTCTCTACAACTTTTAACTGGAAAGTAATGGGATTCGAGGTATCGTGTATGACCTGTTTGAGTCATATATAACTAATCGAACATAGAAAGTAAGAATAAATGAAACACTAAGTAAAACAGGTAATGTAGAATTTGGGGTACCGCAGGGTACATTATTGGGTCCTGTCCTGTTCTCTCTATAGATATATAATAGTGAAAATAGTGAATGTATTTGTTATGCCGATGATACAGTTATTTTAATTAAAGGTAAATCTTGGCAAGAGACATTTCAGAGAGCAGAGGATTACTTTTCGAGGGTACGATTGTGGATGGATCAGAATCTTCTGACTATTAATGTCAGTAAAACTGTCCACATGGCCTTTTCTATGAATAATAGAGTTAATACTCTATATCCTAATCTTTTAGTACATAATTATGAATGTATTATGGGCGAGAAACAGTGCGGATGTATTGAGTCTGTGGCAGCGGCGGACAAGGTTAAATACTTGGGGGTGTTCATTGACCGGAATCTCAGATATGATGCTCACGTAAACTACATCACTAAAAAACTTCGAAAGACTATATACAAGTTCTACCAACTGAGAGAATTCCTGTCTTTGAAACTATTGCGAATGACTTACCAGGCTTTGATTGAGTCAGTCCTCGCATATGGTTTGAATGTTTGGGGCAGTGCATGTGGTAGCATCCTTTACCCGTTGACTCGTACTCAAAAGTATATAATAAAAATATTCTTAAATAAATCAAGGAGGTTTCCATCAGACTTGTGATTTGAACAAGCTGACCTTTTAACTATCAGACAATTGTATTTTAAAAATGTTTTAAAATTTACGAAGAATGTGATGAATATAAAAGTTCGATTATGCACAATGTTCATACCAGGTCTGTTCACAATGGAGGCCTTACCTTTCCTGTGGCATTATATATGGCTTCGCAGAGGCATATTATATATATATCGGTCCAAAGTTATTTAATTTGTTACCTTTGGAAATAAAATCTATTGTAAATGTATATTCTTTTTGTGTGAGAATATCTAAGTGGATGAAAGCAAACCAACAGCAGATTGTTAATGCAGTGCCATTATTAAATTAGTATTGGAAATGGAGATGGTTTTAGGTATTGTTTTTTTTGTATTAATATTTTTAAATATGATTGATATGTATGTATGTGATGTTTTCTCTTTAAATAGGTGTAAGTTTATCTTCTTTAATTAATTTTAATTTGACTTGAATTTTAATTGTTTTATTTTGTGATAGTGTATTAGAAAGTAAGCGTTTGTTATTTGATATCCAGACAAGCTGCTTGTAGCTTATGGATTCAAAAAATACATGAATGTAGAAAAAAATTATTGTAACTTTCTTATTTAGTGGTAATAAAATTATTATTATTAATTATTATTAATTAGCAATCGCTATTAATATGTTTTACTGAGACATGTGCACGAAAAGGTTTGTAAGAATGAGGTTCAATAAAGTTTCAACGTCCTTCTTTCTTAAAATCAATTGAGGTCTTGAGTGAGTATGAAGCCGCGAAGGGTAACACCTAGTTTTATAATAAATAATGGTATGAATATTACATTAATGATTAAAAAATATCGTAAGTACCAAGAATCCTATATTTTTAAAAATATTTAGCCAAATTATCTAATTTTTAGAAAACAAATTTATTACTCCCATATAAGATTAAATTAAAGTTTAAATAATATTCTGGGTGGTCTTAAATTGGATAATAAACTTCTACATGGTTCTTGACGCGTCTTAATCAATTTTCTTCATATGATTGCTTACTTAATCAAAGTGTGGTTGCTTCAACTAGTAAATAGCATGAAGATCTACCATAAAATTATTATATTTATTATGTTTTCACTCAGTTGTAGTGTATTAATACGTACTTTACGCCGATTGAAATAATTTTCGTAAATTTAGGAGTGTAAGTGTATTAGAAATATGTACTAAAATAATTCTAAATAGCCTAATTGGATTTTGTGAGCTATTCATATTTTGAAAACTTTTTTTTATTTATTTATATATATATATATATATATATATATATATATATATATATATATATATATATATATATGTTTATGCGGGGAAGGTAAGTTTTGACTTTCTTCTCGGTATGGTGGTACAGGTAGGCCATCATCTCGATGGTGGTGGAATAGGATAAATTGCATGTTGTAATAATTTATTCTAACTGTGCAACCTCTAACACAAAAAGGATATGATGGCGAGAAGTTTGCATTTACTGTTCGCATTTTACTTCATTCATACGCGGAGCTGCATATAGTTGTACGTTTGCTGAATGTGATTTCAGCACTACAACGGCATAATGTGGATATATCCACTGCTATTGCATCTCACACGGAGGAATCCGTGAAATCCGCATAAACATATATACGCCATCCGGCGGGAGGTCGGAGAAGCCGCGTTCAGTATTTTCATGCTTCCTTCCGATCTGTCCTTTGCACAGCCAGGTGCATGTCGGTACCCTGATGAGTCTAGTAGAGACGAAACATGTATCTCTGCCGTATCACTGTGGCGGGGAGGGTAAGTTTTGACTTTCTTCTCGGTATGGTGGCACAGGTAGGCCATCATCTGGTGGAATAGGATGAATTGCGTTTTATAACAATTTATTCTAACTGTGCAACCTCTAACACAAAAAGGATATGATGGAGAGAAGTTTGCATTTACTGTTCGCATTTTACTTCATATATATATATATATATATATATATATATATATATATATATATATATATATATATATATATATATATATATACACACATATGTATACCTGATTTAATGGTAAAAATAGATATATTTTTAAAGTAGATGTATATTTACGTTAGTACGAATTTGTGCATAATTTCGTTTGTAACTGTTAGTTTAGTGTCAATTTTAATGCGGAGTACAGAAACGAACATTTTCGGCATATTTTTCTTTTGCATTTCTCCAAAAGAATGAAAGCTGCTGAGGTTCACAAAGTGATATGTAAAGGTTATGGTATCGATTGCATAACAGAACTCACCTTTTAGAATTGGTTTTAAAAACTCCGTTCTGGAGATTTTTCACTCAAAAGTGTCTAACTTTCTGGTCCTCCTACTGAAACTGATGATGATGAAATCAAAGTCATAATTGAAGAGAATTGTCATATAATTGTTCGAGAGATCGCAGATAGGGTAAATGTATCGTAAGCAACAATTGAAAATCATTTATACTCGCTAAGAAATTTGATAATTAGGTTCAGTATGAATGGAAAAAAATTCTCTTAACACAGCGATTCCCAACCTTTTTCTTCTTGCGAGCCCCTTTTAAAAACCGAAACCCCCTGTGTAATCATTTGGAATAGTAAATGAAATAGTAAAATTCGATTTTTAAAATTTATTTTCCATATTATAAATATTACGTGATGCATAAGTTTCCTTGAAGCGCCAATGAATAATGCGCCTGAAATATGGCAACCCGCCGACAGCGGCCTGCAGCCGCTCTTTTCGATTAGTATTCGGCCCAATTGTCGAAGATTCACAGACCATATGGAAGTGTATTTCTTGGATCCAAAAAATTCACAGGTAAAGTAGAAGTATTAAAAAGCATCTTCTGCAAATTTGAGCCCTTAATATTCATTTGCCACGCCATTATGAATTTTTGAAAAAAAAAATGAAAAATTAATTTTTTTTTTGATATTGGAAATGATGCATCTAAATGCAATGCACGCATTAAAAAAAAAAATTATCTCCATCCGGTGAAAAGTTATCGCAATTTTTTTGGTGTAAAACTTGGTTTTTGCAAAATTTCGCGACCCACGAATGAAACAAATCTTTTTTTTTTTAATAGATCTTCAAAATATAAAACAACACACAATTTCCATTAAAATTGAGCAATGTATCTTAATTAGGAGAGTGGAAAATTGAGGTTAAATCTTCAACTTTGACATCGAATTTCTCAAAAAATTAAAAACTCACAGATTCTGGGTTTGACATACTTTTTTAGAATGATAATACCTATATTTATGTTAAATTTTAAATCGGTAAATTGTTAATTAATGTCTTTTTTTTAAAAAAAAACTAAAACCATAAATTTTGTGAAAAAAAAATATATCTCGATAACTAGTGGCGCCACCTATAACTTGTATGATATGAATCGATAGGTTTTTTAATTCTCTAGAACTTTTGTTTGAAACATTTTTCGATACAACTTTTACTTTTCGAGATAAACTCAAAAAACCGAAAATCGTGATCATTTTTGGACCGCCGTTTTTTTTGCACAGGTCTTTCAGAGTTACCATCGAGATATGTTTTATAGAATGCCGAAATGAACACATTCCAGCAAAAAACAAAAAAACCAATGTTACATTTTTGTAACAAACGTCAACATTTTTTAAATAAGTGGATATATCCCTTTACTATATGAATAATATCACCATAAACATCTGTGTACGTCAAAAAATGACATAATATAAGCTGGGAATCCAGCAATTAGGTTCCTAAAAACTCATACATACACAATAATTAAAAAAAACCCTTTCAAATCCATTTTAAGTTGTCGTGGTGTCATCCCATTATATAGGTTACATTTGCTCGTGGTTATTAACTCTAAGCAAATAATGGGGCTTGGCGGCCTCTACATACCTTCATAAATCCTCTTCCGCCATCTATGATTAATTCGAAAAAAATTACGGTGGGCATGTTTTCACGAATTTAACAAGTTGGACAACTGAAAACAATAAATAAAAGCGAACCTGTGACATTCCACGGAAGATTACCCACCGAAACACCGTTGTTTCACGTTTCGTAGATCACGATCTACCAAAACGGCGTAATACTATTATTTTATGTGTATGTATGGCTTAAATTTAACGCATATTTTACATGTTTTAGCATTTTTAAACGATCGTGTGATGGTTTTATTTAAGTAGGTTCGTAATATGTTATACAGACCTACATAATGATTTTTAAACACATATTGAAGGAGGAGCACATGTTGTTTTAGTTCAGGTTAGTTTCACTTTGAATTATTTTTCATTACTTACAAATAAATATTAACAATATATCGATTTAGTATCGGCTTTTACCTCTAAAATGAGATGTTACATAGTGAGAAGTTTCAATTAGAAATGGAGTTAGACTTGTGTTTGTTCGATGGTCATAGATGAAGTTTTTTGCGAGATCGTAGATATATACTGGTCATCCAGTATATATCTATCCCAAATATGAAAACAGAATTTTTTTATCTTACTTACTTACTTACTCCGTGGCGTTACAACCCCGTGTGGGTTTTAGCCGACTTGACAATATGCCTCCATTCGTTTCTGTCCTTTGCTAGCTCCATCCAGTTCTCTACATCCATAGCTTTAAGGTCTCCTGCTATATTATCCCGCCACCGGAGCCGGGGTCGTCCAAGTGGTCTTTTTCCAGTTGGGGTTTCTTCCCACACCAGTCTCACTATTCTTTCGTTAGAGTGTCTTATGAGGTGGCCTGTCCACTGGAGTCTTCTAGATTTTATTTCTTTTACTATGTTGGCGTCTGCGTATAACTCTTCTAACTCTTTGTTTGTTCTTATTCTATATTGTCCCGTTGCCCCATCCAGTAACGGGCCAAAGATTTTCCTTAGGATTTTTCTCACCCAAACTCGCAGTCGCTCTTCGTTTGCCTTTGTTATTGTTCAAGTTTCGCTGCCGTACATCACTACTGGTCTTATATAAATATAGATTTATCTTTGTTCGTCTTGTTGGTTGTTTCGATTTTATCAGGTCTCGAAGGGCATAGCTACATCTGTTCCCAGCTTGGATCCAATTCTGTCTCTGTTTCGAATATTGCGGCTCGTGTACATATATTTAGTTTTGTTTTCATTTATTTGTAGCCCCATCTTCTCTGCTTCCTTCTCGAACCTGATAAAAGTTTCCTTCATTTTTATTCTTGTGTTTTCTATTAGATCTACATCGTCTGCAAATGCCAGCAGTAAGTTTGATCCTTCTCGATGGAATATGGAAGTCGGTGTATCAATTCTTGCATTTCTGATTATGTGTTCTAAAGCTACGTTGAAGAGTTGTGGTGAGAATGCATCTCCCTGTTTCAGTCCATTGTTAATCTCAAATCTCTCCGAGTACTGTTGCCCAACTCTTACCTTACATCGTAGACCTTCCATACTCATCCGTATCAAGTTGACTAGTTTTTTAGGAAAGCCAAGTTGTTGTATCGCTGTCCACAGTCTCATCCGGCATACTCTATCGAAAGCCTGTTTAAACATCTGACGAAGCTCTCGATCGAACTCCCAGCATTTTTCCATTATTTGTTTTATAGTGAATATTTGGTCAACAGTAGATCGGCCGGGTATGAATCCGCATTGATACTCTCCAATGATTTCTTCTGTGTACGATTTGGTTCTTTCTAACAGAATGTTTGCAAGGATTTTGTAGGTAGTATTAAGGAGCGTTATTCCTCGGTAGTTGTTACATTGCTTTTTGTTACCTTTTTTGTGAATTGGTACGACAACACCTTCTTTCCATTCGTCTGGCATTGTTTCTTCCTGCCAAATACCTTGAATTAGCTTGTATATAGATCTGTATAGTGCTTCCCCTCCGTGCTTCAGACACTCTGCGGGTATACCATCGCTGCCTGGGGCTTTATTATTTTTAAGTTTTTTAATTGCTTGGGTTACTTCTTCATATGTCGGGCAATGGTCTTCTATTTCAGCTGTATGTACCTCTATATTTGATGTATTCGTGCTAGCTCCACCGTTTAGCAGTTGGCAGAAGTATTCCTTCCAGGTTTTTAAGATTTCCTTGTCATTAGTAATAAGCTCTTCGCTGTCTTTTTCAAAGAAGTTTCCTGTTCTTGCTTGGTACCCTGCTTTTATACTAGAGACTTCTCTAAAGAATTGTCTTGCTTTGTTGTTCTTCCGATTTTCTTCTATTTCTCTGATTATTTGTTCCTGGTAATCCTTCTTTTTCCTTTTCATTACTTTTCTTGTCTGTGTTCTAGTATATTTCAACCGTTCAATATTTTTGTCTGCTGGATTTTGTAGCATGTCTCTTCTAGCTAGGTTTCTTTCTTCTATGGATTTCCGGCAATCGTCATCGAACCATTTTTTTGTTGATCTCTTTTCGTTACCCAGTATTTCATTAGATACGCTTGTCAAAGTTGATTTTATATTCTTCCAAGTCGAGTCTATGTTGTTATTTTCTTCTGTCTGTTTCAGTTTTATTTGTAATTTTTTTATCGGCAAAAACAAAAAAGTTATTTAATTCGTTTACAGTGGTTTTCTAATAAACTTTAAACAAATTTAAAATTAATTTTCCTCAATTCCCTGTAATACTTCTCATAGAAGAAGGGTTCCTCTTTCATGAAATGTGCTCAGAATCGGTGTACCTTCATCGTTGGAGCTAGAATGTTATTGCAAAATTCGCTCCCCTGTGATAAACAAATTAAATTTTGCACAAACTATTTGATGAATTGATCCGAAATTTTTATGACATATTAAGCACTAAAAGACCCAACTTTTTACATAACAACAAAGTCGTAGGTATCATTTAGCAATAGTTATTGTTAATTGAAAAATATAACAATTTTGACCTTGCTTTGCATTTTTCTCAGCAACAAATAAAAACATCAAGATCGGAAAAAAAACAATTTGTAGCTTTTTCAATTCTCTAGAAGATGGCTATTCCATTTTGTCCAAAAATTGCTTTAGTTTTTGCTGGTAAGCAAAAAAGTGCAAAAAAATCATTTTTCGACTTTTAATTGTTTACAAAAAGTTTATGACACAAAATCTCGTGCAGCGAACATATACGTTTTATTTCTATAGGTCTATATTACCCGAAAATCCGGGTCTCTATCTGGATGAACGAGTGTCCCCAACTAGGTGTTTTTTTCGCTTATCTGACTGGAGTAAACAGACTCTTAAATTACTTACAACAATCTGGGTATCAAATCGATAACGGAAAAAATAGAACAAGGGTATTTAAGGTGTGTCGTTTGAATAACGAGACATGGTCGAAAAAAGTGGGTGACAACGAAGACCAAGAAGGAAATGGAACGATTATGTTAGGAAAATGATTAAAAGAAGAGGGATAGAGTCGAAAGAAATAAAACAACAGATTTAGGATGGAGCGATTGGAGACAAATATGAAGAGTCCACTCGGGTCTTATACCCAAAGATAAAGGGTGTTTTTTTTATAGAGGTATAGAACTTTAAGTTGGCAACACTTTTTTAACTGGCCATTTTGTCAGCTGTCAAGTGATTTATGTTTAGTTTGGTTTGGCATTTCAACATGAATAGACTAACGCCTGAAGAACGCTTCCAAATTGTGCAAATTTATTTTGAAAATCATGGTTCTGTTCGAAATACGTATCGCGCACTATGTCCATTTTACGGTCAACATAATCGTCCATCAGAGCAATTAATTCGATTAATT
Source organism: Diaprepes abbreviatus (assembly GCA_034092305.1). Classification (NCBI taxonomy): domain Eukaryota; kingdom Metazoa; phylum Arthropoda; class Insecta; order Coleoptera; family Curculionidae; genus Diaprepes; species Diaprepes abbreviatus. The sequence goes on from JASJET010000415.1 coordinate 531,199, forward strand.
ATGGAACGTTTTCGCGCCACGTTTACTCTAAATGATAATATGCATCCACAGAGACGTCGTACAGTGCGTACAGAAGAAGTCATTGCTGCTGTAGAGCGTAGCATAGAGGAAGACCCGAATCAGTCTATCCGCCATCGTGCACAGAAATTGGATACGTGTCCATTCACTTTATGGAAGATTTTGCGGAAAGATCTTGGTTTGCGTGCTTACAAAATCCAACTCGTGCAAGAATTGAAGCCACACGATCACCTAGCAAGGCGTAGATTCGGTGAATGGGCCCAAAACAAGATTGCCGTTGATCCCGATTTTCATAAGCGAATTTTGTTTAGCGATGAAGCTCACTTTTGTTTGAATGGATACGTCAATAAACAAAACTGCCGTATTTGGAGTGATGATAATCCTCAAGTGTATGTTGAGACACCGTTACATCCAGAAAAACTGACTGTTTGGTGTGCTTTATGGGCTGGTGGAATCATTGGTCCATACTTCTTTAAAAACGATGCTGGTCAGAACGTTACAGTCAATGGTGACCGCTATAGAGCCATGATTACTGACTTTTCCGTTCATCAGTTGAACAACCATGATGTGCAGGAGCTGTGGTTTCAACAAGACGGCGCAACATGTCACACAACTCGTGCCACAATTAATTTATTGAAGGAAACGTTTGGTAACCGCATAGTTTCATGTTTCGGACCTGTGAATTGGCCTCCAAGATCGTGCGACTTAACGCCTCTAGACTATTTTCTGTGGGGATATGTGAAGTCGCTAATCTACGCCGATAAGCCCGAAACGATTGATCACTTGGGGGATAACATTCGCTGCGTTATTGCCGATATACGGCCACAAATGTTGGAAAAAGTCATCCAAAATTGGACCTCCAGATTAGACTACGTCCGGGCCAGCCGTGGCGGTCATATGCCAGAAGTCATATTTAAATTATAATGCCAGAAGGTTATCTTTTGAATAAAGTAAATTTCATGTCAATTTAAAAAATTCATCTTTGTTTTATTCCATTTAAAAGTTCTATACCTCTATAAAAAACACCCTTTAGAAAGGAATCGGATTAAGTAAGTAAATAAATTTAAGAGTTTATAAAATGTAGCAATTAGTTAAAAATAGTAAAAATAGAGGAGATAGGGTAAGTCCGGGGAAACACAACGAGGATATTGTAAATTTTAGAACTATATTTCAAACTAATTATATTTTTGTACTTTTACGACTAGCACTATAAAAAATTATACATTTTATTAATTGCACAACTTAACATGAAAACTACTACATACAAATAGAAGCAACTTTTCAGCGACTCGTTATTATAAGATATGCCGACCGCCGTTTAAAGTTTATAAGAAACGTGTGATTTTAATAAAATTGGTATTTTAACTTTAATTGAATTTATCTTATTAACTAATTAGATTAACGAGAGAATAATTTATGAGTTTTACGCGTTAATTAGAGAAGTACGGGCTAGATTTCCGTTAAAGGAAAATACAAGAAGAATTATAAAATTAATCCAGCTGGTTTTTCGTCCGAACAATTATTTGACAAAATGTTTGTATTGAAATTTTTTTTAATACCAGAGGAGACTGTAAAGGAAAGTATAAAAAACTAAAACCAAAAAAAAGTACAGGAAAGAATAATATTCCCTCATATATCTATAAAGGTTACTCAGACTTTTTAACAGCCCCTGTTGCTCATATCTTCTTCTTCTTCTTATTCTTAGTATAGGACTTTGTCCTGTATTGACTGTCAATGCATCTCGTTTATTCTTGTTCCTGTGACACCGATGTCCAGCTCTCTTTCCATCTTTTAGGCGGTCGACCAGGAAACCTTGAGGAGTTTGGTATTCCTTCTTTTGCAATTTTTGCCACTCGGTCGTCGGTCATCCTGTCGACATGATCCCTCCATGCTCTCCTTCTTCCTCTGCCCCATCTTACGACGTCCTGTATTTCACATCTTTTTCTGATTTCATCGTTTCTTAGTCTGTCGCGTAATGTATGACCCGTGATACTTCTTAGCGTTCTCATCTCAGGTGTCCGGAGTAGTCTTTTGGTTGCTGATGTGTCTGCTCTTGTTTCGATGGCATAAGTCATTATGGGTCGTATGCAGGTCTTATATATTCTGATCTTACTTTGTATCGTCATATGTTTATTTCTCCATATAATATCACGTAGGTATCCTGACATTACGGCAGCTTGGTTCTTGAACTTTTGCTTTTAAGTTTCTATTGCTGGTGATGTTTGCTCCCAGGTATTTAAATGACATGACCTGTTCGATACTTTGATTGTGTACAGCGAGCTTACCTCTTCTTGGTTCTTTACTGATCGTGAGAGATTGGGTTTTTCCTATGGAGATTGTCATGTTAAATTTTTCAGCGGTCTTTTCAAACTTGTACAGGAGCCGTTGGAGGTTGTCTTCGTCTTCCGATATCAGTACTGCATCATCGGTATAGCAAATTATCTTTAGTTCTTCTGTTCCCATTCTATATCCTCTACCGGCCTCTTTCACCTCTCTGATAATTTCGTCCATAATGACATTGAATAGAATTGGACTGAGGCTGTCTCCCTGCCTTATGCCGGTAGATATTGGAATTTGGTTCGATGTCTTGTTGCCTACTTTAATTTTCGTTGTATTTCTGTTGTTTAAGTCTTTAATTACTTCCAGGATGTTATGACATATGTTTCTGTCCTTAAGTAGTTCGAGAACGTCATGAAGTCTGATCCTGTCGAAGGGTTTTGTAAGGTCGACAAAACACATATATGCCTCTTTGTTGTATTCGATGGCCTTCTCTGTAATTTGGCGAATTATAAATATGGCGTCAGTTGTTGACCTGTTTTGTCTGAAGCCTTGCTGCTCCTCACTGATTCCGCTAGATTCTATTTTTTTGCTATGATTTTCGTTAGTAGCTTGGCGGTTGAGCTTAGAAGTGTTATTCCCCTGTAGTTGTTCGGGTCAGTTTTGTTGCCTTTCTTGAATGTGGGTATGGTCAAGCTTTCCCTCCATTGTTCTGGTGTTTTCTCCTCGTTGAGTATTTTCTCATATGAGTTATATTATTATGGCGTCAGAAGCAGATGTCTGTTTAAAGTGCTCTGATAACTTTGTTGTTAGTACCAAGTTTGTGAAGTGTTTTTTCTGTGGAAACAAGTATCATACAATTTGTGTATCAATTAAAGATACCTGGTATAAAATTCTAAATGAAAATACCAATATTTTTTGGATCTGTGAGCCTTGTTAAGGTAATCATCAGCCCGGTCAACAAAAAATTGGCGGGACCTTGGATATTATCCGTTCTGAAAATGTTTTTCTGCGTAAACTTGTGGACGAAAAAGACTCGAAAAATAAAATCCTCTATGAGAATATCGATTTACTCATGGAAAAAATTGATCATATAGCAGAAAAATTAAAACAAAAGAATTATTACCCACAAAGATGAATCAGCATCAGAAAGGCAAAGAGGGAAGCAGTATATCTTCTCATTCTTATGCTAATGTAGCTGAAAGGGATGGAAACACTGCAGTTGTATCGGACTCAGACTTGCGTTCATGCGATACTGGTAAGCAGGTTGCTCAGGCAACCACTCATCTAAGTAACCTCAAAAGAAATGAAAATAATAACATTAACAATCGACCTGTTATCCGTGCCGAACAGGTGAAGCTAGCGATTATGAAACCTCAACAAATAAATAAAATGGAGGAAGTTCAGAGTTTGCAAGAGAACCAAGACAGCGATGAACATTCTGGCTGGAAAAGTGTAAGGCACAGAAGAAAACGTTTTGTTGTAGGCTTCACCCCCATACACCTTGACTTGAAAAGTATTTGAATGGAGAAGTTCCCGGATGAGGAATGTGAAGTACATAAGTCGAAGCATCCTGATAAGTATGCTTCGATGAAAGTAACAATCCGCCAAGAACACTGTAGAGATGCTTGGAAAAATGAGATATGGCCAGTTGGTTCACTTGTCTTACGGTTTTTCTCTCAAAGGAAGATGCAGCCACAATCAGAGTGACAGGTACATCCTCAGAGCTAAATGTGAATAACAGTCAAGTAATAAAAATTTCAAAATGTCAGACGTCTTCGAACAAAAACTAAGCGACTTCATAATAATAGTCTGTCTGAGGATTACGACTTAATATTTTTAACAGAAACATGGTTAAATGCTAGCTTCCATGATTCTGAGCTTTTTGACCTAAGGTACAACGTGAAAAGAATGGATAGATGTAATGAAAGCAAGAGAGGTGGCGGTGTTTTAATCGCAATTAAGAAAAAGTTTCGATTTGAGGTTATTGAGACTACCTGTGGTACTGAATGCGTGATATTAAGAGTTAAAGTTAGAAAAGTACTTTTATATGTATCCTGTGTGTATATTCCACTAAATTGGAGTATAGATACATATAAAAAATTTTATGATTGTTTGTCCAATATTTTAACAACTAGTGTTAAGATTATAATAATAGGTGATTTTAATGTACCTGAATATAAGGAAAACGACTGTGATAAATCTGTGCTACTAAGTCAGTTTCTTGAAATTAATAATTTAACTCAGTATAATACGGTTCTTAACCATATGCAAAGAAAGCTAGATCTTTTTTTGTCTAATACTGAAATTGTATCATTAGAAAGGTGCGATTCTCCTTTAATTGTGGAAGATTTATATCATCCATCATTGTTTATGTCTGTGCCAAAAAAAAACCAAAAATCTTTAATTAAAAGTACAAATTACTTAACTGCTTAAATAACGCAATTCCACAAAAAAAGCTGAATCTGTTGGTAATAGTGAAGTAAATTATTATAAATATCCTCTTTGGTTTTCAAATGATTTAGTACGTAAAATAAAATTAAAGAATAGGATGCATAGACATATACAATGTGGCAAAGCTAGTGTTTTTCAATATGAAGAATATCGTAACTTAAGGTATAATATTAAAAAACAGATTGATAATGAGTCTTCTTTGTATTTAAGAAATATAGAGAATAATGTAAATTTTGATCCTAGCAGTTTTTGGATGTATGTTGGCTCTAAGAGTAAAAGGTATGGTATGCCAAGGGTTATGTCTTATAATGGAGTATCATTGGAAGAGCATGAACATATTGCCAATGCTTTTGCACAGTATTTCAGTTCAGTGTTTGAATTGTCATCAGTGTCCAACGGCGACCCTATGGTTATTAATAGTTGGGGAGACTTGGAATTTTCTTTAATATCAGAGGAGTCTGTAAAGAACAGTATAAAAAAACTAAAACCTAAAAAAAAATACAGGAGAGGATAATATTCCCTCATATATCTATAAATGCTGGTAAAAGTTGTCCTAAAAACAAAATTTTTTCCCAATAAACTAAAAACAGTAATTATTTCACCCATATCTGAAGATGGTAAACAAACAAATGTTGAAAATTATAGACCAATTAGTATACTTAATTCACTTGCTGAGATATTTGAGATGATCCTTTCAGATGACATTGTGACCAACATCACTCATAGAATAATAAAACAACAACATGGATTTGTAAGTGGAAAGTCCACAGTAACAAATTTATGTGTGTTTACAAATCACGCCTTGGAGGCTATTGATGGCGGAAAGCAGTTGAATACAGTGTATATTGATTGTGCAAAGGCATTTGATAAGGTGGAACATCGGGTGTTGCTGGCTAAGCTTGCCGAGTTTGGCTTTTCTAGGAATGCTTACCTCTTTATGAATAGTTTTCATGTAGACCGCACATGGTAAGATTAGTAAGGTTATTTTCTCATGCTTTTATGGCAATATCTGTTGTACCGCAGGGTAGCAACCTGGGTCCACTGTTGTTTTGAATGTTTATAAATGTTTTACTTAATATTGGTAAACATTCTGATGGTCTCTTATTTGCAGATAACTTTAAAATATGATTGTAGTGCACTGTAATCAGACCTAAATTCAGTAACAGAATGGTTTCGGTTAAATAAAATGTTTTTAAGTTCTAATAAATGCTTCTTTATGTGTTTTATGAATAAAATAAATCATATTAATTATATTTACTTTATTGATGGAACAAAATTATAAAAAAGGACTGAATACAGGGATTTGGAAGTGCATTTCCAGTCTTATTTGAAATTTAAACACACTATCGCAATATTATTAATAAGGCTTTTAGGGTGCTTACTTTTGTGATTACAAACACAAGTCAGTTTAATAACCATAATATAATAATAAAATTGTACAATGCACTTGTTCGTCCTCATCTAGAATATGCATCTAAAATATGGTCTCATAGTGCAAATTTGCATTGTGATGCTATTGAGCGTGTTCAAAGGAGGTTTTAGAGATAGTTATATGTTAGGAAAAATAACATATCCATATTTAATCTTTTATAGCAGTATGTTAAAAAGCGTTAAATTTTAAACCATTCAGAAAAGAAGACAAACTCAATCTGTGATATTTGTTTATTGTATTATCATTAATATAAAGTTTAACAATTGTTCTTTGATTCATTATATAATATATGGTATATACCTCTTCATGTACCTAAGATTAAAGATACGAAAGGAAAAATCTTTTCATGTTTCCATTGGTAGTCGTTCTCCAATGAATTTAATGTTAACTGAGTGCAACATACTATATAAGAATAATGAAATTGACTTTTTTAATTGTACTAAGGAATTGCTACTGCGGCTTGTGCAGTGACCTTTAGGTTTATTCAGGTTCTTGCCTGTGCTCGCTTTGCTCTGTGTTAGTTAAGTCTGTAAAATTTCTCTTACTTATAATTATATTGTAGCATGTTATGTTTATGTGTTTGTAAGAATATCAATAAATAAATAAATAAATAAGATTTACTTTCCCAATTATAATAAGAGGTTTCTATCACTCACCTTTGTGAATTGTATTTTTTCTTTCCTGAATGGCATAGGTACCGGTAAATTTGGATTTTAGTTGAAACTATAAGTTTGTATTAAATTTAAGGCTATATTAACACTCTTTTAACTTCTACTTTCCACACTACATACTAATTACAACTCTTTTAAATACCACCTTCTTTGAACAATAACCATAACTGCATACTCTACGCGACACATATTTTATTTTTGTTTAACACACTTGATTTATTTTTTGGGGTTTTAAAACCAGGTTTCTTGATGGACGTTGGATACTACACTTTCAATTCAAGTACACTTCGTTTTAACCAAGATTACAGCACGTCAACGACAACTTTCTACTCTTTCTCTCTCTTTCTCATAACGGACAACATAAAAATCAAACCGCGACAATCAGCTGTTGCCAAAAAAATCAATATCAAGTTGACCAATGCATTAAAAATAATAATTATTATAACTACTGTTAATCCCACCCGTATTGGCGGACTATACTCTTTGAACCCATCTTACTGTTGTGTAGAATTTCTAATATAAATATTATTTTATTTTATGCTCTTTTTATCTTTTGGTTTGGACCGTTTTTAAACAAGAATGATTTTACAGTAAGAAAGAAAACAATTGTGAATCATATTAAGTTCTATTGTTGGAGACGTTGCTTCAACGTTTAACATGATTCCATTTTTAGTGGAAGAGCGGAACATATACAGAATCTAGAGTTATCACGTTTAGAAAAAAAATTAAATAACATACAGGGTGTCTCAAAAGAAAGTACACATTTGTTTTGTTTATTGCGTGAACGCAACTATTCCGAGCGGCGCGGAGGGTATGTCAATCGGTAGCCTGGCTCTTGGGAATTTAGTCGCTATGGAGCGTTTCTCGGGAGCGGACCGTGCTTTGTGCGTACGTGAGTTTTACAAAAACGGCAATTCGGCGACTGTAGCGCGTAGAAAATTCTGCAATTTTCGACATATTCGTCACTTAAATGATGCGCCAAGCGCTCGGCTTATTAGAAAATGGGTCCAGAAGTTTGAAGAGACCGGTTCAACACTAGATAAACCAAAATCCGGGCGTCCGAGGTCTTCGAGAACGGTCGAAAACATAGAAAGTGTTACTCAGTCTGTTCGTGACGACCCAAACGTTTCGATTCGTAAGCGTGCTGTTGCTTTAAATGTGCATAGGTCATCATTATTCCGCATTTTACACAAAGATTTAAAGCTGAACCCCTATAAAATTCAGTTGGTGCAAGAATTGAAGCCTCAGGATGCTGGTCAGAGGCTTGACTTCGTAAACCAGATGACTGAACGCTTTTCAACGTTTACCAACATCTTCTTTTCGGATGAAGCCCATTTTCATCTTAATGGACATGTAAACAAGCAAAATTGCCGCTATTGGAGTGCACACAATCCAAAACACAAACATCAGAAACCTCTACATTCGCCGAAAGTGACTGTATGGGCTGCGATGTCGGCGCGAGGAATTATCGGCCCGTATTTTTTTGAAGATGAAAGATAACGCACAGTAACAGTGACTTCAGAGCGGTATGTGGAGATGTTAGACGACTTCTTCGTGCCCGAACTGCAAAATTTTCCTGGCTATAACCAAAGAACATGGTTCCAGCAAGACGGAGCAACTTCACACACGTCCAACATGTCTCTGCCACGAGTGCGTGAAATTTTTCCTGGCAAATTGATCTCAAAGAAAGGTGACATAAGTTGGCCTCCACGCAGTCCTGATTTATCACCTATGGACTTTTTCCTATGGGGTTATGTCAAATCAAAAGTTTACGCCAACAAACCGACTTCCCTGGCACAATTAAAAGAAAATATCCGCAACGAAATGGCAGACATCACGGAGAATACCTGCCGAGCCGTCATGGGCAATTTTAGTGCTCGATTAAATGAATGCCGTGAGCGCAACGGATTACATTTGGACGATATCATTTTTAAAAAATAAATTCCCAAACAATGTATTTTAATATGTAATAAACATTTTTTCAATAAAGTCCTGACTTTTTTTTGAGACACCCTGTATAACACATGTCTATAAAAATTATATAAATAAAGTTTAACAAAATATATGTAATTAAATATAATAATAAAAAAGAAACAAAACATATACCAAGGAGGATATCCTTTGATAGAAGGCAATGTAGCAGTGGTAAAGAGGTGTGCGACGGCTCCGCTGAGTACTTTGACGGGGTGTATTCTGTAAATGTTTCTCTAAATGACAAGCTGATAGAAAATATATATTCTGACATGATTATCATTGATTCCGTCAGTGACAGCGATATGGTTGACCCTATTGCGACGCTTAAAATAGACAAGGCATCCCACCTTATATAATTAAAAATCTCATAGAAGTATTTAGATTTCCGCTAAAAACTATACTTAATATAAGCCTAAATATCAATGTTTTTCCACTGATTGTAAGTGGAAAAAAGTTAAAATTTGTCCTGTTTTTAAAAAGCGCTTGAGAACTTATATAAACAAACTACAAACAAGTTGCCTTGCTCTCTGCAATGTCCAAGATGTTTAAGAATCTGGTTTAAATCAACATAGAACTGCTGCTCGGGCGAGGATCAAATTACAACTGAGATGTTAAAAATGGGCGGAGACAGTCTTGAAAAAGCGATACAAACACTGATGAATAAATGCTTATACGAAGGTAGAGTACCAGAACAATGGTATAACGCACAAGTCGTACTTCTCTTCAAAAAAGGAGACACAATTACCATCCTATCAGTTTATTAAACCATCTATATAAACTATTCACCCGCATCTTGACAAATCGCCTGACTGAAAAGCTTGACTATTACCAGCCTGTGGAGCAAGCCGGCTTTCGACGTGGATTTAGTACGATAGATCATATCCAAGCCCTACGCACAGTCCTAGAAAAAACCGAGGAATATAACATTCCTATACACCTGGCATTTGTAGATTTTCACAAGGCCTTTGACTCTATAGAAACATGGGCGATCTTGAAATCACTTAATAATGCTAGAATTGACTCCAGATATACCACTATCATACAGAACATATATAAAAATGCAACTATACAGGTTAAAATCACCGAAGACACAAAAACGAAAACATAAACGCTATGAGAGGCGTGCGTCAGGGAGCTTTGGAGGATGTCTTTAAAAAACTAAATTGGGATGAGAAAGGTTTGAGAGTCGACGGTTCTTATCTTAGTCATCTTCGTTTCGTCGACGATGATGTTGTCATGTCTAGCAACCCAGAAGAGCTAAAACAAATGCTTCAAGATTTCAATGAAGAGGCGAGAAAAGTGGAACTTAAGATGAACTTGGGGAAAACTAAGTTAATGAGCCCTGACGCAAATGTACAAATAGGGATTCAAAATGAAATCATAGAGAATGTCCAATAATACATATATTTAGGCCACGTCATGAAACTGGGCAAAGAAAATCAAACAACAAGGAGAATGGGGCTGACATGGGCTGCCTTTGGAAAGTTGCAGTACGTATAAAGAGATAGAAACACACCAATCAACCTTAAATGGAAAGTGTATAACACATATGTCTTGCCTGTTGCTACTTACAGCATGGAAACGATAACACTAACCAAACAAAACGCAAATAAGCTCTGAGTCACTCAACGCTCCATGGAGAAACAAATGTTAGGAATCTCGTTACGGGATAAAATACAAAATCAAGTAATAAGATCAAGAAGCAAAGTAGTTGACGTTATTGAACGCATATCACGACTAAAGTGGCAATGGGCGGGGCACATAGCTAGACAACAACCCGATAGGTGGACGAGTAAATTATTGCAATGGCGACCGCGAGAAACGAACCGAAATCATGGCAGGCCACAACGCAGATGGGTAGATCATATAAGACCGTTTGCTGGAAAAGACTGGCTCCAGAAGGCGAGAGCATTTCCAAGGAATTCTTGCGGGAACAATATAATATGAGCACATTAGAAAAAAAAAGAAAAATTATAGGTTTGCTATATTTATTTAAAGTATTAAGAGGTTTCGCTGAAAATAGGGAGATATTGGAGTCATTAAACTTTAATGTGCCAACGTATAGTACGAGAAATCCAGATTTATTTAATTTGCCCCATGTAAACTCCAATATTATCCTTATACATTTATATAGAACTAGTAGCTTATATAATACAGTGCAGTCTGAATGTGATGTGCTTATGGATAGTCTAAGTGCTTTTAAAGCAACTCTACATAGACTTTTATAAAATAATAACACTTTTTTTATTCTATAATTTTAAAAATTACTACTAAAAGCACTTTGTAATTGGAATTTTTAAATCTGTTAAGTGCTTATTAACATCTATGAGTATATAATATTTTTTATTCTGAATAGATTGTTTTTAAATTTAATTTAATATGCTTTTTAAACCTTAATTTATAATCTAAAAGAATCCTTAGAATTTTTGGCTCAATATTCAAAGATAGTGTTTTGATTTAACTTTGTTAAGGGTTTTAGGTTACCGGAGATTCACTTGCATGTGGCGACAGCTCTCTATTTCTAAAATAACAGTTTTTATCGGCGGTAAGTACAAAAAGAGGAATTTATGTTATAAATAGTAGATTAATAAATCCTGTTTATACTTTGTTGCACTAACACTGATCAATACTTTTGCAGAACACTAATTACTGTTTAATAAAATAAAATGCTAAAGAGGTGTTATGTTCTTCTTCTTCAATTACGTTAAGAAACGGTGGTTACTAATTATGTTCTATTTATCCTACACAATATTAGAGTTTATATATTATATTTAATGTTTCACTTCAGAAACACGTGCGAACACAACAATCTATAGTTATCCTTGTTTCTCGGTGTTCGATTACGGACACAGAAAAGGGGCAGGCGAAATTTTGTTAATATTATAAAACTTTTTGTTTTTTTTTGGAAAAATTCCAAAATCACCCCTTGTTAAGGGTTAAAATAATTCATAAAGGCCAATAACTAAAGAAAAAATTGAGAAACACAGTACTATTTCTTAGAATAATTTTTAATGTAAATTACTTGCAAAAATCAACTCGGCAACACTGTTCGCATCAAATTATTACCTCCTGTTTAGCGTTGGGGTTGAAAATCAACAATTTCACGAAACCGGTAAAAAAATAGCTACACAAAAAAAATGTTTTGAATTGTAGGTTTTGCTATGAAATTAACATGCATTTTAGGATATTAAGTCCAAGTCTGATATTAGAAAAACTCGCGCCACCACCAAAATAATTAAATGTAACATAAAACCAACCCTAAAATAAGATCAAAGTGTCATTAATTCCGAGTTATAATAAAACCAACTTCAAAGACGGAGTAATAAAGATTTTTAGATAAGAAATGTGTAAATTGTAGGAGTTACTTAGCTACCACACGATAAAGTTAGCATACAGCCCTAAACTGGCAGTTATAAGTACACCTACACTCCTAACAAAAACACAAAAACATCACCCTCGGAGTGCCATTGAATGTACAATGCTTCCAAGACATCAAGAAGGAAGAGGATTGGTGGATATTGGTGTAAACTTACGTTCATATTTCCACAGGTTAGCGGCCTCTTCCACACTACATCGAGCAATATGCGAGGCAGACAATTCAATGCCGCTACAGCTGATACAGGATATTGCTTCTCACCATCAAACAGACCAAGCGAAGTTACAAACCTGACTACAGAAATCACTTTATGGACGGCATCCCAATGAAGTACCAATCAGGACAATGTCGACAGCTCAGAGTCGATCAACTGGTTGATTTTAGGACAGATGTTTCCGGAAACGAAGCTATTCAAGACCCGGTTGTTAGGACGAAGAACTATTGAAAGTTCATCACCAGAGATCCCTCAATGGAAAATGACTAATGAAAATATGGCTGTCGAACATCAGAGACCATCCAGTACATAACAGGAGGATGCCAAGCGTTTGCCACAACCGAGTAGAAGGAAAGACACAGCTTAGCCGCTAAGATACTCCACTAAGAGTTAGCAGATAAGTTAAACCTATTGCAGGTAAGAAAAGTGTCTTATTACAAATACTATCCGGAGTCTATTCTTGAGAACAACCGGTTCAAGTTATATCGGGACCGAACGGTTCTGACGTATCAGACAGTTGCTCATAATATACCAGAGATTATACTAATAGATAAAATTTCGAGGCGAAAATGTAATAAGACCCTCTCTAAGATTTGCCTATAAATCTGTCGAGATAATCCTACCCTGGTTTTGTAAATAAAACCGACGTGATAAGGGTAGTTTTTTTAACATATGGTATATGAAACACCGTTAAAATGTATTAAAATATTGAACGATTTTCCCATTATTAGGAAACAAAAGAATAATCAAATAAACTCATTATACTGCAATATAACGTTTGACCTGTGAAAGGAATTAATATATAGCGACTGTTTTTCCTGATTGCAAGAAAGAATGATTTAAATACCAGCAATATGAATCAAAGGGCACTCAGGTTTTTTCACAGACGTTATATTATTTTATTCGTTGAGTTATAGAAAGAAATAGAATAGTTTTATTAACCGTGTTTATATAAAAATTAAGATTAAGATGCTCAGAGGCCAAATCGGGAATCAAACATCCGGTATAGAATAGCTAACGCCCTCACCACGTAACCTTCGAACTTTAAGGGAAAGAAATTGACGTTTACAGGGTTTCATCGGGTAATATGGGTACAAACGGGAAACAAAGGGGTGTGGGGGGGGGTAAGATACGAGAACGCTCTTTTAAGGAATACTAAACTTCAGTACCAATCTGGAAGACGTTTATGGTGACCGGTACCGCTCTTTAAATCCAGTGCCGTAGTGTATACTCGGCGGGAATGAAGGTTTTCTTTGTTTGATTTAATTTGGGTAATTAAGGGAATATCGTGTGTTACTTTAGACGAGCGTGTCGCGATTTTCATACGGATTGATAAAGTAATATAAATAGCTGTTTTTCGCGTTTCATTTCTTTTTTAGTAAGCTATGTATACGTGTCTCTTCAAAATTGGGTTTTACATTTTTGGTTAACAGAACGGCCAATAAGAGCAATTATGCTAGTTTTTTCGTAATTGTTATTAGTTTTAAGTTTCTCATTGTAAATTGTTCGTTATTATTTTATTTAATTTGTTAATAGACTAAGTTGTTTTGATAAATTTATTTAATTTAATTAAAAAACCTTCTCAGCTGTAAACAAGAGATGACAACTGTCCAGCTAATTAGCAACACTGACTGAGTCCTGAAGTTCTAAGTTATGGTTGTGGTAAGCTTTAATAACCGTAGTTGTTTGGTACTAAAGCTGCAAGAGAGAAGATGAACGTCCAGACTTCCAAAGTGTCTTTATTAGTGTGAAATTTGATTGTAGGTTATTAAAATAGCTACAAATTAATGTGTGGCAATAAATTGGTTATAGATAGAATGGCTAACGCTACCTCAATATGTCATTAGCAGGAGTCTATAATCAAATTCTGTCACAACAGTTCTACTTGCCACAGCAGACCACCTTTGTACCCGATAACATGGAAAGGGGTCCCACAGAGCTTCATACTTTTGGAACTTTTGTATACCTGGTAAGAGTCCATATTCCTTGGAGGGAGTGTGAAGCCGTTTGGCTTGAAATCAAAAAATTAACTGTAAACAATTAAAAATATAGAAACACATGTGTTTCTCAATTTTTTCAGATATTAGCCTTTTTAAACTATTTTCAGCTCGTAACAAAAGGTGGTTTTGTAAATTTTTCGAAAAATAAAAAAGTATGCTAATCTTAGGAATAATATGAAATGAAGAGAGTTTTGACTGCGTCTTTCCTTTATCCGCACTCGATTATCGAAAAACATGCAAGTTAGTAAATAGTAGGTTGTGAGTGATTATTGATGTTACATGCCTTTTTCTTAATGACCACCAAAAACTAAAAAAAAAAAAAATTATATCTTGTTAGCAAGAAAGGAATGTGATGGGCAAACCTTTTGTTTCAATAATTTGAACCTTGAACATTATCATTATACATATCTCACTGCAGCACTTTAACAGTATTTTCTATTTTAAAATTAGAAACAGCACATTAATTAATAGACTAATTTGCCCCAAAAAACGGTAAATTTTCAAGTGATAGAACGAGTCACTTTCCGCTAAGTAAACATAGTTCCAAACTACTGATTTCTTACTGTTACGGGTAATTTTTTAGTACCTGCCTAAATTACAAATTAAATAAATCACATTTGAAAAGTTTTAGGAATATTGTATTGTATAATAATGGCTTTTAGGCAGAATAGCTAGCGTGACCAAATCATATAAAAAAGATGTAGTTACGAAGAAGTTGAACTTTGGTCATATTGAAGAGCTTCGCATTACATTTCATTAAAAAGAAAGATATTTCTATACTAAAACATAAAATACTATATTAAATTTATTTTTTTATAAAAGAAATAAACTTTTTGCTTTACAATGCCGTTGAATACCTTTCATAATTACACTGTTCTGCATGAAAATCCTCCCCGTCAAGTTAATGTATTAATTCGATAATTTCTAGCTATGTAACCTTTACACTGACCTGTGAATGCGATATATAAGTTGCTATTGCATACCGGGTGCGACGTTTCCAAATCGAGGTTTTCTCTAAGTTTAGGGAAATTTTGCACAATCTAGCAGCACCGCATATCCATTACACCCCATGTAATTTCATACCCCGTAGTCGTCGAAGGGCTACTTATCGAAGGGCTACAAGACAAAACACTATACAATGCGGAATACAGGACATAGAAAAGTAGGTAAGACAAAGAAGATGATTTTGGAACAAATACATAAAAAAAAGACACAAGATTCGTTAAGATTGTAAAACTAAACAACCCAATTGGAAACAGACCACCAAAGCGATGGAGAGAATGCTGCACCTCTTCCTCCGGCGAGGACGTACTAGCAATGAACAGACACTAGCCTATTAATGTAGCAGAATACCATATTAAAAAGAATAAAATTTTTATTAAAAAATTGAACCGACTTCTAAAAGTGCGCTAAAAAGTGAAAAATAACTAGGAATTTTTATATGAAATTAAAATTTTTGAAGTCGGCGCCAAACTAATACCTGACAAAACGTGATTAGCATAAACAGATTAAAAATACCTTATTTGTAATTGTTTTCTTACCATAATTTGTATATATTTGTATTTATTTATTTCATTTAGAAATAATTTGGCGCCGACTTCAAAAATTTCAATTTCGTATAAAAATTTCCAGTTATTTTTCACTTTTTAGCACACTTTTAGAAGTCGGTTTAATTTTTTTATAAAAATTTTATTATTCGATTTTTAGTTTTGAATTCATTATGATATTTATAAATTATTTGAACTAAGTGCTAATCGAGATTAGTGTACCACGCAATGACTCCAAGGTGGCAAAAAAGTACCCATTTTATTCATAATTATAAATCACCCTAAAATGAACCACTAAAAATTCTTTGATTCTTAGAGTTCCCCAAATACCAATGAAATTGTGTCAAACGAATATTTAGTCTGTCATAGTAAATCCACTATCTTAAATTTCAAATAAATTTTAGATTGGTAATCTAGGCCCCAAAACCTTCCAATATCGATATTTAAAGAAAATAAATTAATTCTTTATCCACCATATTGGATACGCCATATTGAATTTCTTAAAAATAAAAAAATGTATGACCCCGAAAATTCTCCCGTAACAATTTTGGCGAAAATCGGACAAAATTGATTCTTTTGTCCGCCATATTAGATCCGCCATATTGAATTTTTTAAAAATAATTTCAGATTATTTATGTGAGGCCCCGAAAACTTCCCCAAACCAATTTTGGAGAAAATCGGACAAAATTGATTTTTCCGTCCGCCATATTGAATCCGCCATATTAAATCCGCCATATTGAATTTTTTTAAAATTATTTTAGATTCATCATATGCGACCCCGAAAACTCCTCTGTACTAATTTTGGAGAAAATCGGACGAAAATGATTTTTTTGTCGGCCATATTGGATCCGCTAAATTGAATTTTTTTAAAATTATTTTAGATTCGTCATATGCGACCCCGAAAACTCCCTCGTACCAATTTTGGAGAAAATCGGACAAAATTGATTTTTCCGTCCGCCTCATTAGATCCGCCATATTGAATTTTTTTAAAATTATTTTAGATTCATCATATGCGACCCCGAAAACTCCTCTGTACTAATTTTGGAGAAAATCGGACGAAAATGATTTTTTTGTCGGCCATATTGGATCCGCTAAATTGAATTTTTTTAAAATTATTTTAGATTCGTCATATGCGACCCCGAAAACTCCCTCGCACCAATTTTGGAGAAAATCGGACAAAATTGATTTTTCCGTCCGCCTCATTAGATCCGCCATATTGAATTTTTTAAAAATTATTTTAGATTCGTCATATGCAACCCCGAAAACTTCCCCATGCCACTTTTGGAGAAAATCAGACAAAATTGATTTTTTCGTCCACCATATTGGATCCGCCATATTGAATTTTTTAAAAATAATATCAAATTCGTTATGTGCAACCTCGAAAACTTCCCCATACCAATTTTGGAAAAAATTGGACTAAATTAAATTTTTTTGTCCGCCATGTTGGGATCCGCCATTTTTAATTTTTTTAAAATAATTTCAGACTCGTTGGGTACAACTCCGAAAATTCATCCATACCAATTTTGGAGAAAATCGGACAAAATTAATTTTTTTGGCCGCCATATTGTCAGCGCCATCTTGGATTTTACTGCACCAATTTCATCTAAAAAAATATGGGACCACCGCAGCAACTTCCTTTACATAACGTAAAAAATTTTATTCAAATTGGTGCAACCGTTCCGGAGTAATTGTTGTATATACATAAAAAAAATACATAGTCGACGAATTGAGAACCTCCTTCTTTTAGAAGTCGGTTAAAAAGTAGAAACAACTCAAAAAGCAGCTGTATGATCTGGCTCCATTTGTTTATGAAAAAAAGTACTCCATTCTTTAAAACTGTAAATGAAGGATTATTTATTGCATTTTTATCGTAGAATTGATTATATATGTCTATTTTACAATTTACTTCTGTTCTTTTATTTGTTGATTTCATTACAATACATTAACAAACTTAGTTTACATACATTAATGCAACCAATTTTATTCAACGTATCAAAACTCAACGATGACCTGATTCAAAATGAACTGAATTTCAATCAACAATACCAAAATTGAAGTAAATCAAAATTGTCTTAAAATGAGTAAATTGAAGAGCATTTTTATCATTTTAATCACGTTTTATATTTTCGTGATGTTTTTATGTATAACATACTTAATTACTGATCTCGTCAGAATTAAACACGAAAGAAAATTTATAGCTTTTTAAATTGACCGAGACAAAGTTACTTTGGAAGATCGTAAAGTTGAACATTAATGTCCTTGTAACAAAGATTATTTTTCAACGGTCATAAATTTCAGACACGCTGATAAAAGAATTATAGTGTTTTAATTTTTGTAAAACACTTTGATTGCAACTTGGAGATAGCAGCGAAATAATAAGCATAACTGATAAGATAGAAATATAAAATATCCCTTTGCGAAAGCGATTTGAATAGAACAACTCATTTTTGAAATATTTTTTAACCTAGAGTCTGTAGCGTTTCAGAAATTATATAACCTTTAGTGTAGGAAATTTTCTTTTCTCTCGTTTGTCAAATAACTTTTACTTTATGGCACTGTGGCACCATCTTACGAAACGCCACTGCTTCAACGAAAAAAAAATATTCAAATATTTTTTATTCTAAATAGTATGTGCTTTCATTCATGTTATAAAGTAGAAGTTATAATTGATGTTAGCAATAAATTATTGGGTAGAAATGGCCTGAGCAATTTAAAAGTAATCAGGTAAGTTTAATTTCTTGGAAACGTACGTTCACATTATAACGGTGGCATTTTTCATAAAAAAAAATATTATGGCAATACTTAATCTAATTAATCGCTTTATATATGCGCAGCAATTATTATATTCTATTTAATAAAGGAAATATTTTTTTATGATGAAGATATTTCTATTAATTGATCGCATCCGTTTTTAAGAAAGTATATCAGTTTACTGGTTGTTCATGTACTGAAAGTAATTTACGTACCATTCCGTGAATGTTACTCGTTACATGCAAAATTGTGATCTCTAATAATTCACTTGCATTTTAAAAAATGGTCAGTTAATAGAATACACTCCGATGTTAATAAACTTTTAACACGCATTAACCACCTTTTTTGGCGTAAAAAATTGTTGACCACTCAATACAGTGTTACGGAATTTTTGTAATTCAGTCACTCTACTTTTTTTAACACTCTCGTGCAGGCTTGTAATTATTTCATTCGTTCTGTCATAATCAGCTGATATAGTACACGTGGTCATCATATCCATCGCAAATAACAGTAGTTCATAGAACCACTTTTTCGTATTTGTCAGGATTTTATGTTCAAAAGAGTGTTTTAATTAAAAGAAAAAAGTAACTATTTTTGTTATATAACTTAAATTATTTAGTTTGAAAAAGTTTTGGATTATTTTTGTTGTTCTCAGGTTTTAAAATATATATGGCCACCCTCGTAGAAATGTTAAGGATAGATTCTTGATGTATGAATATTTTAAGAGTATTTTGAGCTGAATGTTTGAGACAGAAGTCAGTAACTATTCGAATTCCAATTCCAATATTTCCTAGGACTGTTGAATGACTCTAAGAATTGCAAAATATCAGTGGTAAGGATTGATTACATACATCTTTTTTACACAGACGATAAACAAGTATCTAATGGACAATATTTTTATATTACCTAAACGCAGTAGCTCTTTAAATGCTATAAAGTCGTTAATGTCTTAATATACACCTATTAACATTACTTTGTTGTGTGCTAATGAAATAAGTATTAAATTCACTTCTAACTTCAATACCAGGCTCAGTATTTAAGTAACTGCTGTCAAAACAATAAGACATTCATTACATATATATATATATATATATATATATATATATATATATATATATATATATATATATATATATATATATATATGTCGGTTATTTTATTATTAATTAAAACTATTTTTAGGACATTTCACGTTTTAGTTTATTTATTTCTTAAACTATCTGCAGAATTACAATTAAACACTAAAAAGGGATTCAAATGTAATTAGTTTACTTATGTAATTAGACCAACTTATTTTTATTTCTGTTGTACCGATATTTTAATTTAATTTTCTTTATTATATAAAAATCCGATAGCCCCCAAAAAAAAATAAAATAAACATGTTAATTCTCCACGCTTAAGGAAAATACACAAATACAATAACAAAATTATAAAAAAACTTAAGGCTAATTGGAATGAAATATATATAAAACTAAAGAGTGGGACACACTAAAATAAAATTATATAAAAAATAAAAAAATATATTAACAATATTAAACAATAAAATACAACAAAAACAAAAATTTAAATAATAAATTTTGTTTACACTGGTAAACATTACGTATCTAATTCCTAATCAAAGTCAGTAAAGCTATCTTCGCTCAAATTAATTATAATTGGTTCCTCTATCTCACCTATCATGAGATCGAGTTTCCACATTTTTTTTTACTCTTTTATTATATGGATTTTTCCCAATTTTCCGCAGTAACTTTATTCAAAAAAATCTTTCAAAAATTTAGTTAAATCACAAATTTGTAGGTAATGTTATTTCAAGCAACTCTACCTTTTACTTGAGAGAGATATTTCCTTCTCCAACGGACAGTTTCCGGACGATCTATAAGAACAGATTTTCTATCGAGTTTTTCTCAGCAAAAATTAAGTTCTCTGAGCAATGAGTTCAGTTCTTTTAATTTCAGGTAAATCGCGATCTTCATTGATTTTAGTTAGAAAATTGTCGACGGTGGGGATCTGCTTCTCATAATAAAATGTATGCACAACTCGTTTTATTGCAGTTTTCATCTCTTCTTTCAACGAGGTTTTTCGTCTGCCTGTGATCGAATGTGGCTAGGGAGTACTAAAAATTCAAGTCGTTTTTTTCCCCTGCAGTATTCGGTACATAGTAGATTTTCCAACTCCTGTCATGTTGGAATACATCTCAATAGAGCTTTTAACAGTATTATCTAGATATTGATATCTAGTTTTTCGTTGAGGAAAAAATACCCTGGTTTAACGATTTTGGAATAAATATAGAAGTGGAAGCCATATCTTTTGGGTATCTCACTAATCTCAAATAATATATAAAAACAAGCGCAAACAAGATAAATTACTAAGGACACACTGTAAGGTATACTTTGCTCACTGACAGAAATTAAATTGAACTATTAGAAATTATATTATTGCGGTAAATTTATAAAAGCTTATAATATTTAAATATAATTAAATATGATTAGATTTACAGCAGTCCTCAGTTACCTGCGGCACTGGAGGTACCTTGGAGGTTTCGGTAACAGTTGTATTACTCTCTCTAGTTCTTGAACAGAGTATAGGAATGGGTACGCTTGCCATCGCCCCCCCCCCTCTCAAGAGGCCAGGAAAATAGAACCGATTCTGCCTTTTATATTAGGAATGTGTATGCTGCTGGCACTCCTACCTCGTTGACAACTTGTTTTTTTTACAATAGCCCCTCCAAGAGCTTTAAGTTGAGGAAGATAGACTCGATTCTGCCTCCTATACTAGGAATGTATATACTGCTGTCATCCCCTCCCTGTCGGCAACTTGTTTTTGATTGTGATCGCTCCCCCCTCTCCAAGAGCTTCAAATTCAAAAAAATAAACCCGACCCTGCCTTTTACACTAAAAATGGGAATGTTGCTGGTGTCTCCCGCCCTCCCCTCCGTCGACAACTTGTTTTCGCCTGTCATACTGCAGTTTTGTGATATCACCGACGTGACTGTCAAATACAGTTGTACCAACTTTAAAAAATTACACCTGCTTATTTTCAGGCACAATATGTAATTTTCTCACAATGCCCAAACACCTTTTAATTAAATACATTTTTACTTTTCGTCTTTATTTTCTCATGGTACTTATGCAAATTTTAATTTACCTGTGAAAGCTTAAATTATACGAATAGTTTATAGTCCTTTAAAACTTCTTAGACAAAGTTGTGTTAAAGATTCTTAACTCGTCCATAAAAGTATTTTATTGTGTTTTAATCTGAATATTACCATCGTAACAAATTTAGTCGAAGAGTCTAGTGGGTTCTCGTAGGCGATGAAGAAACATGGCTCCACCAAAACTATTTTATATGTATTTTGACTCTTAGCAAAAAATGTCTCTAGAGATATTTCCGTGCTATTCATAGTTTTCGAGTTCAAATTCGTTAAAAATCTCCGCACAGGACTCACCTAGGGCACATAATCAATTATAGTTTCGCCGATCTTTGCATTCATACTTTAAATACATTTAAATATATAACTATTTTGATTTAGTAATTATAAGCATATAATTATAAAACTTAGCAAAACTTCAGTTACAACTATTTTTGCACGTGCGAAATAGTAGATATCTGTTGGACTTCCAATGTCTTTATTTTTATTGAATATCACGTTTCGGCTAGTAGTTATCTCTAAACTGTCCTACCTTCATTAATATTTTAAAATAAATCAGTCAGAGAATCGAATCAACTACAGAGTAAAGCAACACTTCAGGGGAGTATCACGTATCAAGGCAGGATACCAGCCCAGGACAGGAAACTTCTTAGAACGAGAGAACGGAGACCTTATCGCCAATGAGAAGGAAATACTAAAAACCTGGAAAAAATACTTTAGCCAACTATTGAACGAAAAATCTGACAGCACTCTGCCAAACACAGAGATCCATACAGCCGAAATAGAAGACAGATGCCCTTCATACGAAGAGGTAATGCGCGCTATCAAGAAACTGAGAAACAATAAAGCCGCAGGCAGTGATAATATACCAGCGGAATGTCTAAAGCACGGAGGGGATGCACTCCACAGATCCATCCATAAACTAATACAAAGAGTCTGGCAGGAAGAAATTCTTCCAGATGAATGAAAGGAGGGAGTCATTGTGCCAATCCACAAGAAAGGCGACAATAAACAATGCAGCAATTCCCGGGGAATAACCCTACTGATCACAACCTATACAGTCCTTTCGAAAATTCTGCTGGAAAGAACCAAAACATATACAGAAGAAATCGTAGGGGATTACCAATGCGGATTTAGACCTAATCGCTTAATTGTTGACCAGATATTTGCCATAAAACAGATAATGGAGAAAAGCTGGGAATTCGATCGTGAACTACATCAGATATTTATCGATTTTAAACAGGCATTTGATAGAGTCTGCAGAACGAGACTATGGACAGCCATGCAGGAGCTTGGCTTCCCCAAAAAACTGGTCAGCCTAATAAGGATGTGTATGGAGGGGTTGAAGTGCAAAGTGAAAGTGGGACAGTACTACTCTGAAATGTTTGAAATAAACAACGGTCTTAAGCAGGGAGATGCGTTCTCACCACAACTTTTTAACATAGCGCTGGAACATATAATCAAAAATTGAAACACCGACATCTATATTCCATCAAGATGGACCAAATCTACTATTGGCATTTGCAGATGATGTCGATATGATTGGTAGTAGTAGAATAAAAATGACAGAAACCCTAATACAGTTCGAAAGGGAAGCAAAGAAGATGGAACTTCAAATCAAAGAAGACAAAACTAAATACATGTTTATGAGTCGGAATGGCCGAAACAGAGACAGAATAGGTCAAAACATCACCATCGATGAATATAACTTTGAACGAGTCAAAGAATTTAAATACCTAGGAACAACAATATGCGAAGATAACAACGGATCACAGAAAATAAACAATAGAATACAAGCAGGAAATAGATGCCTCTACGCACTGCAAGATCTGATGAAATCGAAACACCTCACAAGACGAACAAAGATGCACCTATATAAAGTAGTTATAAGATCGATAGTTATATATGGTTGCGAAACATGGACGCTAACGGTAGCGAACGAAGAGAGACTAAGAGTCTTTGAAAGAAAAATCTTGAGGAAAATCTCGGGACCAACGATAGATGAAATGACAGGACAATACAGAACAAGAACTAACCCAGATACAGACGTAGTAAAAGAAATAAAGGCCAGAAGATTCCAGTGGGCAGGACATATCAGAAGGCTTCCTGACGACAGCATAATAAGACTAGCTTGGGAGGAAGCACCGACTGGGAGAAGGCCACTGGGACGACCCCGACTCCGGTGGAGAGATAATATAACAAAAGATCTCAAAACTATGGGCATCGAACACTGGATGGAGGTTGCGAGAGATCGAAATGAATGGAGACATGTCGTAAAGTCGATTAAAATCCACCCAGGGTTGTAACGTCACGGAGTAAGTAAGTAAGTAAGTCAGAGAAACCTAGTATTTTTCTATCGTCCACTTTGTCAAGGGACTAGGATAAAGCATTAAAGGCATTTTCACCAAGGGGTCGACCCGTGGGAGTGCCTTTTTTTCCAAACTGAGCACTATAATGCAATATAATTATTTGTTCATATGTACAAAGCTCGCGTGTATTGACCATTTGTTTACATATTCGACGAAAATAAGATCAAGAAGATGTGAAAATGGCTAAAAACGGGTAGGTTTTTTCTACATCTAATTTTTGTATAAAAATTATTAGATTAAGTTCAGTTCTGATCAAATATTAAAAATTAAATGATTAATACTCTCTACGAAAGAGGGGACTGAAACTTTCAAGCGTTCGGGGACGAAAACTACCCTGTGCAAGTGGGGATGTATTACGAAAAACCATTCTTTTGATGGAGAGAACGCGAGGTACCACTAACGCGACCGAACGGAGGGATGTTCCGAGGGTTGTCTTCAAAAACTAATTAACGCCAGTTACGATTTGGAATTCGTCTAAGCCAGTGTAGCATGCGTTTCAATATTTAACCAGAGTAAGAAAGTGTTTCTTTGCTCTCTTTTCTGATATTTTTGTTTTGTAAAAGGAAAATTCATTTTATTTTCCATTGGAAAAGAGCATTCTCCGTTCTTTTCTTTTCAGTTAAACAATTTAAATAGCAATTTTTTGTTCGGTCTTATTAAAAGCCATTTGAATACTACCATATCAAAATTGGATTAACATAACGACCTATAAAAGCTTGTAATTTAAGATTGTTTCGCAATATTATATTTTAAGTTTCTTAATAGTAAATATTGTTTTTTTTTACGTGTTTAATAGAGGTACGTGTTTTAAGAAACTCGTCTTTGTTTTTATTAATAAAAACATCTTTACTTAAATCTCTTTTTTGATTTTCATTTTTAACTTTTGAAGTATCTAAGGGTTTTTTATGTGTATATTTTTTATAGCACTCATTGGTCATGTAGTACTTGAACAAATCTAAACAATAAATCTATCGCATTCAATAATCATCCACCAGGCTCCCACACTAATGAGGACTTCTATGTAATATTTACAATATTGTATTACGTACAATTTTATTGCTACGTATGGCGCACCTTCCGTCCAACAACAAATGGTACACCCAGATACTTGTTACAAGCAAGTAGAATCTTTTAAAGCCCGAAGTTTTTACTTATTTAGAAAAGGCAAAATATAAATAAGAAATTATCAGTTGGAAAATTCAGCGTCTGCCATGTTATAATGAATTGAAAACTACAAATTTATTTCGTTGTATAAAAAGAGATAACATACAAAATTTTACTTTTCATTCTAATAAAGGTATAATGGCAGAATCACAATAGTTTATATTGATATGCATTAAGCAATTAGCTTATTATGTCGTACAATCATTATCATAATGATTCATGTAAGATAGCAAGTTATAGTACCATTATAATTATGTGTACTGTATAGCAGACAATATTTTCATATAGGTACTATGATTGTGTATGTACTTGCTTGAAAAATGTGTTATTAATAATGTGTGTTAAATATTTCTTGTTTAATATTTAATTTATTTTAAAATTCGAATTTATGTTCACAGCTACGTCAATGTACAAAATAATTAATAAAAAATAGTTTCTGTTTGTAATTATGATTCCTCTTATTATTCTAAATTGCTTTTATATATTTTAGTTCTTTCAGCAGTTTGCTAAGCCCGCAAAAAGATTCCAGTTCCAGGAATGGTGTTAAAGCGACTGTTTTTGAGAGTTCGTTTACCATTTCATTTCTTTCTACTGCCGTATGCACCGTATTGATCTTGCTTAGTTCATTTATTCTCTCTAAGCATTCCCAGGTCATCTTGGAGGTAATTATATGAGAACTCACAGTAATAATTCTTTTTTTTTTCGTTATTACATTTTTCAATACTGTAAAGTTCTTGTTGCAAAATACTCAATAGAATCTCTACCTCAACCTTCTGTTCAAGTCTTTGACGAAGTTAAACATCTTTTCATTTCATGTTTGGACATATGAGAGATGAATCTTTCGCAAACAACATACAATTATTTCCTTTTTTCATTCACTTTCTTCAAATTATATAAATATTCTCAAATTATTTTTCAGATTTTAATAAAAGTTCCAAATATTTAATATTTTAAGCTTACATCTTTATATTTACTTACTTACTTACTCCGTGGCGTTACAACCCTGGGTGGGTTTTAGCTGATTTTACGACATGCCCCCATTTATTTCGATCTCTCGCAACCTCGATCCAGTGTTTGATGCCCATAGTTTTGAGATCTTTTGTTACATTATCTCTCTATCGGAGTCGGAGTCGTCCCAGTGGCCTTCTCCCAGTCGGTACTTTCTCACAAGCGAGTCTTATTATTCTGTCGTCAGGAAGCCTTCTGATATGTCGTGCCCACTGGAGTCTTCTGGCCTTTATTTCTTTTACTACATCTGTATCTGGGAATAGTTCTTCTAGTTCCTTGTTAGTTCTTGTTCTGTATTGTCCTGTAGTTTCATCTATCGTTGGTCCCGAGATTTTCCCCAAGATTTTTCTTTCAAAGACTAGTAGTCTCTCTTCGTTCGCTACCGTTAGCGTCCATGTTTCGCAACCATAGATAACTATTGATCTTATAACTATTTTGTATAGGTCCATCTTTGGTCGTCTTGTGAGGTGTTTCGATTTCATCAGATCTTGCAGTGCGTATAGGCATCTATTTCCTGCTTGTATTCTATTGTTTATTTCCTGTGATCCGTTGTTATCTTCGTATATTGTTGTTCCTAGGTATTTAAATTCTTTGACTCGTTCAAAGTCATATTCATCGATGGTGATGTTTTGACCTATTCTGTCTCTGTTTCGGCCATTCCAACTCATGAACATGTATTTAGTTTTGTTTTCGTTGATTTGAAGTCCCATCTTCTTTGCTTCCCTTTCGAAACGTATTAGAGTTTCTTTCATTTTTATTCTACTACTACCAATCATGTCGACATCATCTGTAAATGCCAACAGTAGATTTGGTCCATCTTGATGGAATATAGATGTCGGTGCTTCAATTTTCGAATTTCTGATTATATATTCCAGCGCTATGTTAAAAAGTTGTGGTGAGAGCGCATCTCCCTGCGTAAGACCGTTGTTTATTTCAAACATTTCAGAGTAGTACTGTCTCACTTTCACTTTGCACTTCAACCCCTTCATACACATCCTTATTAGGCTGACCAGTTTTTTGGGAAAGCCAAGCTCCTGCATTGCTATCCATAGACTCGTTCTGCAGGCTCTATCAAATGCCTGTTTAAAATCGATAAATATCTGATGTGTTCACGATCGAATTCCCAGCTTTTCTCCATTATCTGTTTTATGGCAAATATCTGGTCAACAGTTGAGCGATAAGGTCTAAATCCGCATTGGTAATTCCCTACGATTTCTTCTGTATATGTTTTGGTTCTTTCCAGCAGAATGTTCAAAAGGACTTTATAGGTTGTGTTCAGTAGGGTTATTCCCCGGTAATTGCTGCACTGTTTCTTGTCGCCTTTCTTGTGGATTGGCACAATGACTCTCTCCTTCCATTCATCTGGAAGAACTTCTTCCTGCCAGACTCTTTGTATTAGTTTATGGATGGATCTGTGGAGTGCATCCCCTCAGTGCTTTACACATTCCGCTGGTATATTATCACTGCCTGCTGCTTTATTCTTTCTCAGTTTCTTGATAGCGCCCATCACCTCTTCGTATGAAGGGCTTCTGTCTTCTATTTCGGCTGTATTTATCTCTGTGTTTGGCAGAGTGCTGTCAGATTTTTCGTTCAACAGTTGGCTAAAGTATTTTTTCCAGGTTTCTAGTATTTCCTTCTCATTGGCGATAAGGTCTCCGTTCTCTCGTTCTAAGAAGTTTCCTGTCCTGGGCTAGTATCCTGCCTTGATACGTGATACTCCCTTGACGTATTGTTTTACTCTGTAGTTGAATCGATTCTCTTCAATTTCCTTAATTATTTGTGTGTGGTATTCTCTCTTTTTTCTTTTTATCAATCCTCTTGCCGCTGTTCTTGCATATTTGCATTTTCCGACATTCTTGTCTGATGGGTTCTGGAGCATGTTTCTTCTAGCCTCATTTCTTTCCCTTATGATATCTTGGCAGTCCTGATCATACCATTTTTTGATTATTCTCTTCTTATTTCCCAGAGTTTCTTCCGATGCGTTTATCAACGTTGTTTTTATGTTCTTCCATATTACGTCTATGTTGTCTTCAACTTTCGTTTGTTTTAGTTTTTCGTGGATACTTCTTTGTAATTTTTCTCTTGTCTCGTTATCTTGTAATCTGTCTATTTCCCATCTCCTTATTCTGACTTTAGCTCTCACCAGGAAATGGTTCGTGTCTCCATCCGCTCCCAAATGTTTTGTTGTTCAGAAATATGTATAAAATGAAAATCTGTAAGTACAGGTAAAAATTTTTGCGAAAAATTGTTTTTGAAGGCTGACAAATATGATCTTCTTTATAGAAATTTAAACAAAATTGGACAAAAACTTAGGATAAGGTACAGAAATACAGATTTGTGATTGGCAATTCAATTGATATTAATTATTGCAATTATCTTTTTTTAGATTGCGAGTTGTAAACCCTAAATAAATAATTTATAAGTTATAATCTAACAAGTTAATCACAAATAGGAATGTTTTGTCTTGGGTAATAATTCGATTTTGATTAGGAGAAAAATAGAGAGCCAAAAAAAATTAGCACAAGAAGAGAATAACTGACTCTTATTTATAAATTTCTTTTAATATGTAATAATTTTAGTTAGAACCAACAACGAACTCTTCCAAAAAAT
Source organism: Diaprepes abbreviatus (assembly GCA_034092305.1). Taxonomy (NCBI): domain Eukaryota; kingdom Metazoa; phylum Arthropoda; class Insecta; order Coleoptera; family Curculionidae; genus Diaprepes; species Diaprepes abbreviatus. The sequence goes on from JASJET010000415.1 coordinate 560,212, forward strand.
TCCCAATTTTATTTAAAAGATATGTATATTCATGATAATATTGCCTATATTAAAAAAGGCTTAAAATAATAACAAATTTTTGTATAATTACCACATAAAACTGATACATAGTTTTAAAATAGTTTCGTCGCAAAAATGTGAATATTTAACTATAAATATGTTTGAGTAACTCAAACAAATTTAAATAATCGTCTTTGGGTTTATTAATTTGGCAAGTCGTTAAAATTTATTATGTAACTTGTTAATTATCTGTTAACTTGGCTTTAAACAAATATCTGAAAAAGTATTTAATCTCATATTTTTGATGACACCTGGCCAAACCTGTACATTCGGTTATTTCTTATTTTTGATACTTTGGTCTTTATTAAAAAATATATTTAATGTGGAAACACGATAAAGCATATTCTTATTACATAGAATCGATATTGACTTTCAACTGACATAATCAAATAATTAGTACACTAACTTCTTGTGATAAAGATATAGAAAACATTATTGGTGACAATTTATTCTAGCTATATTAGTTATGAAGAATCTGATGAAGCTAATAATCTATGAAATGTTTCTTGTAATGTTACTTTTCTTGAAAATTTTCGGGAAATTTCTCTACCGGTTTATACATGTTTACTTTGATATTGCTATATCTATATATAGTTTCATTTTTTTATTTAAAAAAGGCATGATGTCGACAAAGAGGAAAAATTAAGCGATTTATCTGAATATTCATTATTATCTTTGCTTTACTTGATGGGTTTATTTATTTTGACTACCGTACTGAATTTAATTCATTATTCAAATTGTAATCTCTTTCCAAGAAATGTTCTTGATATTATTGAGGTTTTTATACGGATTGCGGTGTTTTTAATAAATACAGTTTTTAAAACTTGATAGAAAACACAAAAAATATTATTTCCAAATGAAAACTTGCCTTGGGATTGGCAGCACTGAAAAATTCAGTGAGAAATACCTAGAAGCAATTCAGTTTACTAAAATTCTACACGTCGTGAATCAATCAGATCCGAAGGTAATGTTCAAACTGCCAAAGTCTTAGCTGACATTGTTAAAAGCCCTGATTCTGTGAAAGATTACATTAAGAAAAATGGTGTTAAGATTGTTAGGCTAACAGAAGATGAAGCTCTTTCTTTACTAATGCTAAGCTTACTAAATATCAGTATTATAATATTAGAAGTAATGTCTTTGAAGAAAATTGTACGCTGTATCCCAATCTAGGTTAAAAACCCTGCAATCCTAATAACATTGTAATAACTGAGAGTTCAGGACTAAAAAGATTCGCTATATTTCTTAGTAATGTGCTTTCTACAGTAGAAGAAAGTAAATTAGAGGACTTGTGGCTTATAAGTAAATGGGGCTGTGATGGCACTTCCAGACAGGCTGAATATAAGCAGTTATTTATTATCTTTAATACCTATACAAATAATTTCTGGAAACCCCAGTGATACGCATGAAATAATTTGGCAAAATCAACTTTCTTCATCACAGCGGTATTGCAGACCTATAAAGTTAGAATTTGTACATGAAACAACTGAGATATTACAAAACGAGGTAAAGTATATTGAAGGGTTAATTAAGACTTTAAAAAGTACAAACCTGATAATTAACGAGAAAAATGTGTCTCACAACCACACATACCGCTTCTACTCAAAGATGTAATTTATTTGGAGTTACAGCAAATGATTTCAATAAACTGAACTATTGTTTAAGTACACCAATTATAGATAAACAAAGATTGTTACCAGGTCTGTCGTCACTACATTGTTGGATCCGTTTGTATGAATGGAAGTTAAATTTGTCATACAAATTGAAACTGTATCACTGCAAGCGAGAGGAATAGAAAATAAATCTAAGGTAGAATTAGAGAAAAAAAAAAGAATCCAACATGAATTTAAAGCTAAACTGGGAATGTCGGTTAATCAGAATAAATATGGCTACGGGAGTTTCAATGACAATGATTTTTTAGCAATAACGAAACATCTGCAGAAATCACTGGCATAAGTAAAAATCTGATATATAGACTATGGATAATATTAATGACAATGTCTAGAGGGCTGCCAATAAATGAGGAAAAATTCAAAATGTATGCTCTGAAACCCGCTGTCATATATTTAAAATGGTATCCATGGTATAGTATGCAGACTACCATTCACAGAATATTAATTCATGGACATAATATGTGGCCCAACAGTGGATGCAACAACAGGACGATACAGAATCGGTACCAATAAAGAAGTGGAGGATCTATATGGAGACACTAATATTGTACGAGAAATAAAATCTAAGCGACTGCAGTGGGCGGGACATGTAAGAAAACTACCAAATAGTCGCACAGTCAAACTCGCGTGGGAGGAAGCACCGGTAGGAAAAAGACCATTGGGACGACCTCGCCTCCGATGGAAAGAATATATTGCCAAAGATCTAAAGGCAATGAATATTGATAATCCGCTAGATGCCATGGCAGACAGGCAGCAATGGAGGAGTAAAATGAAGTCGGTAAAGACCCACCCAGGGTTGTAGGTCATGGAATAAGTAAGTAAGTATATTAAAATACAGAATGTAGTAGTTCCCGTAGGTCTTTTATCAAAAGAATCCCAAGAAACCAAGAATAAAGATATTAAGAAATACCGTGGAGGTTTTACCCGGAAATTTTCCAGATTTATTTCACCAATTTTTAATATCTTCAGATCCTCATATTACAAGTCTTAGCAAACTACCACAAAGACAAGTAAAGTTCTATCCTCACGATGTTATAATACTCTTAAAACAACCAAAAATCATGTTTTAATTTTCGTATAAATGTTTTATTATATATTTTCTTTTTTATTTTAGTATAAATGAAGCTTTCTTTTTCACAATACACTTTTGAACTATTATTTGAGACTAAGCAAAGCAATTTACAGGCATGAACACACGTCATATAACATTGGCCAAGTTTTAGGTGAATTTCATCTGTGTTCATTCATTCATTTCATTTTAGCCTAGTTTTCATCCTTCCAAAACTGGATATAGGCCTCCCCTATTTGTTTCCAAATCTCTCTATTCTGGGCTCTTCTTTGCCACATCAAGCCGGCATGTCTGACTATGTCGTCCTTCCATCTCATCTCTGGCCTGCCTCTGGATCTTTTCCCTTCATATGGGCGTCATTTTCCAATTTCTGAATTCCAACGAGTTCATCCTAATCGAGTTCTTCGTGTTATTTCGGCTGTCTGGTTGTCCTTACTCGCTCTTATGGCCTGGCCTAAGTATATATATATATATATATATATATATATATATATATATATATATATATTCATTCACCTGTTCTATTTCGGTTGCATTTACTGTTATAACTTGTTGTTCGTCTGAGCTTGACATTACTTTTGTTTTTCTGAGATTCATCTTTAATCCTCGTTGGAGCGATGTTTCATGGAGGTCGTTTATCATTGACTGCAGGTCTTCCCAGTCGGATGCGATCAAGATTATATCATCTGCATATCTCAGATGATTTAGGAATCTACCATTAATGTTTATCCCTTTATTTTCCCAATTTAATGATTTGAACAAGTCTTCCCGGGCCATAGTAAATAATTTGAGTGAGATTGTATCTCCTTGTCTTACTCCTCTTTTGATTGGGATGCGGTTCGTCTTTAGCTCGTCATCAAGTTGTACTGTCATCGTTGCGTCTAGATAGACATTATGCAATAGATTTTTATATTTCGAGTCTATTCTGCTATTTACCAAAGCTTCTTCAACAGCCCATAGTTAGTGTATGCAGGTGGTGGCGTGTTCCTTATCCCCTTCTGAATTCTGCTTATTCAACAGGTTGATATGTGTCGAATTTGTTCGTCAATCTGCTAGTTATGATTTTCATGAAGGTTTTGTATAACTGGGAAAGAAAGGATATAGGCCTATAATTGTCCAGAGTCGCCGGATCGCCTTTCTTATATATCAAAATTGTCTTAGCGTTGTTCCATCCACTGGGTATCCTACCTTCGACAAGACATCTGTTGAATAAGATCTTTAAATATTCCTTAACTTTTCTTCCTCCTTCCTTAAGAAGTTCTATTAAGACTTTGTCATCTCCCGCTACTTTATTTCTTTTCATATCTTGTATGGCTTTATCTATTTCATCCTCTGTAATATCTGGCAGGTCTTCAGAATTCACATTTGTTACTTTAAATTCTTTATAGTATTAGCCGAGGGAGGGTCTCTTGGGCTATATAGATCTTCATAGTATTGTTCAGTCATCATTATTATCTCCTTTCTATCTCTTACTTCATCGCCTTACTACATTACTACATTTTGAATATGGAAAGACTTAATCAGGATAGGTAGAGTCCAAGGATGGTAAGCGACTACTAGTGGACAATCAAGAAGGACTAACGTGAAGCCAAATATTTCCGAAAATCCAAACTCTTCAATTTATAAAGTATATGTTTTATATAAGTTTTTATATAACCATTATTTTTCTTTAAAATTTACGTTTCTTTACCAAATAAAATTTATATGTGATAAAAAATTTAAAACTGCTGACACCCTATATTATAAACAACACTAAAAATGTTCCTGTAACAAGAAGTTTAAATTTGGTTAACCAGTATTATTGTCGACTCAGTCCTTATAAGATTATGTTAAACTAGCGACCCGCCCCCGATTCGCACGGGTGCAATGCTGATACTAAATACACTACAGAAAAACTGTGACTATTTATTTTATTTTTACAACAATTATTACATCGGCCTCCGACGCGCTATTTATAGGCACGCTGCCGCCGCCCCGGTCGGCCAGTACCGCCGCAAGCGCTACTTCCCGCAATTTTAAATCTGTAATATCTTCGAAAATATTCATTTAAATCTTGTGCTGTAAAGGACCATATAGATCTATATTAAATCAACAATGTATTTAAGCTATTTAATTGGATAAGGATTAATGCTGTATTGGTTAAAATCGCTTCAAAATTTGCCATTATTTGTCGTAAAAAGTAAATGACAAAAAAATGTTATTGTGGGATATCCATGAGAGATAGACATATACCATCGCGGAGTTTTCTGTAGACCTTTTCAATGTGTACAAATAATTAGTACATTATTTTGATAAATCTCGTAGGGTTCAGCCTGCGTTTGCAATGTAAGCGGAAAAAAATATGATAATTAACGACATCACATTAGAAACCTCAAAAATAACAGTATTTCTCCACTATTTAATGGATGTTATTATACATATAAACCTTCCTCTTGAATCACTCTATCTATTGAAAAAAACCGCATCAAAATCCGGTGCGTAGTTTTAAAGATTTAAGCATACAAAGGGACATAGGGACAGAGAAAGCGACTTTGTTTTATACTATGTAGTGATAGTGATTATTCAAAAAAATTACGAATCAAAACTGAAAATGTTTTATTATTTTAAATCACTAAATTCCCTAAAAGCATATAGTCGTAAACTGTCACTGTCCCCAAAAACGTCAATATGTAAAGTAAATTATCAAACATTAAAAACTTTCTACATATAAACCTTCTTTTCCTACCTTAATTCGTATTTTAGTGATAGTTTCATAAAAATGTGTCAAATTACTGTAAAACAAACCGTACTTATTTATATTTAAAGCATTCGCATTTCAGTATGAAACATGAAGAAAAAAAAACATATTGATACTTACTCTTCGGCAATTCAAAAAACCGTATTGTCATCAGCTCAAAAAGTTCAATATGTGACCCATATCATCAACGATGGGAAAAGGTCGACGTCACCAAAAGTTAACCGGCGGCATCAGAATCTCATCACACGCGGTACATAACGGCAAACTCACTGAGTACACGTTCCTAAATATACGAATTGAAGATTATCCAGTTAATATACGAAAAAGATGAAGGAAGAACGAGCACGTTCGCCACCGATTGCAGACGGAACTGCTGCTAGACTGAAGAGATAGCGGTAGATGGTCTCTTTTGCAGCAGGATGGATTTTTGGTTCATCGTGCGCGACTGACGCGATCTTTGGCAGATCGAAGAAGTGAAGATGTGTGGTACAATGTTGCCATGTTATTAGCAGGTTTAAAGAGGTACTAAATGATTGGAAATAGGTCTTTTTAGCGCGTGAGGTAGCCATTATAGTAGGATGTTATTACTGTCTTTGCTTATATAATGTTTTGCTAGATTTAAAGACGACCTTACAAATAATTTTGCAAAAGTAAACTGAAAGAAATATCTACCAACCTGACACAAAACCAATTTTTGATATGAGTACTGTGAATAAATATTTCCAAAAAACTAAACTGATTTTAACGAATTAATAAATTTGGAAAAATTATACAGGGTGTCCGGAAAATACGCGTACAACAATTGAGGACAGATTTGACGTCAAAATGGGTCGATTTAAGCCAATTCAGTTATATCCGATATTGTTTCGTTGTAAGTGTTGTAAAAGTGACATCATTTGTAAACATCATTTCCCATTTTTATGACATCAACGTTATGACTTTACCTCTTGAAAAATTTTTGTTGGTTGAGTGGTTACTCCAGGAAAAAAAATAATTTTCAATTACATACATACACCAATTAATTAAGTGTAATAATAAAAAATAGCTGTAAAAATAATTTCTCGATTGGATTTGTTGCTAGAGCATTTAATAATTTGTATCTTGACAAAGTGCCATCACTGCCTATAGTCCGGTCAAAATAGACATTGAAGGTTACATTAATTCGCACCTTGCTAAAAATTGGCATGAATGTTGGGAACCCTATTATACACAATTTGTCAATTATCCACATCAATCCGAAGTGTGGAAAAAATTTATTCAAGGTCAAATGTTGCAAAAATCGGTTTTTTGAGTTTTCCAGCTATATACGTTACAAAACGATAATATAAGTAAAAATATTAATTTTCGTAGCGTATACATACATATTATACAGTTTTAAATATGACCGTACGGCCTTGAGCAACATCTGTCTGCTATTCAATTGTCCACGTGGCGACGCTCGTATAACTGCTCCTTTTTGAAGGGCCTCCCTAGATAGAATAGTATTAGTCTCAAGCATTCTTTCGTAGTAAGAACACGTAGTTATTGCTTGTATTTTCATACAAAATTTGTGCAGTTTTGTGTTTGTAATAGAAATGTCGCAGTTGTGCTTTATTTGTAATAAACATTTGACCGAAAGCGAAACAGTGACTGTTGATCGTGGCCTAAAGACATTAATTAATGCAAGTATTGAAAGAGGTGATGAATTTTCGGAATACCTGAAAGACCAGACTTCTGTGACAGTTCATGTGCAGTGTCGAAAAAACTATACTCGGAAGGGTACAATCGCTGCATTGAAAAGAAAACAGGATGAAGAACAAGCTAGTACATCAAAAATAAGTCCACCTCGTACTAGAGCACGCGTAAGTGAACCATTTTTTTGTTTTAAAAAGTGTTGCTTATTTTGTGGCAATGAATTGAATGAAGAGCTAGAAAACAGAAAAGCACTGAAGTATCGGCGTAAAATTTTTCATGTAACAACACTTTCATTCAAAGAAACAATCCTGAATATAGCCCAGACTCGTTCTGATCATGTAGCAAAAGCTGTTATTACTCGAATTGAGTTCGAACATGATTTAGTTGCTGCTGAAGCTAAGTATCATAAAGACTGTCATAATGCCTTCTTGAGACCGACTACGGGGGGTCAAGCCGGTCGTCCTCAATCTGAAAGTACGAATCTTTTAATGGAAGAAATATTTGCACACATCGAAAATAGTGATGATTGTCAATTTTCATTAGACGAATTACAAAATATTTGCAACAATTCGTTAGATAATAGAACCATTAAGTTACGATTAAAGTTGAAGTATGGCGATAAAATTATTATAACAGAAAAGTCAGGAGCATCAACATTAATATGTTTTGTTGATAATCACTATGACATTTTAAATCGAGCTAGCTACGAAAAAAAAACAACAAATGAATAATTTTCTCAATTTACGCATTACTTACACCGCTCTTGTTATTTACAATAGTACCATTTTCAATTTAATACAATAGCTTTTTAACTCAACAGAAGCACAATAGATCGTGGAATAGGCCTACCGGGGAAACCACGTAAAAAAAAACGCGCCATGTACACTACCTCACGGGTGGCGCAGAAACGTGTGCATATTATGAAGAATACAACTTTTTCAACATTTTGCATCGCTGTATCTCCGAAATGGTGATTCTTAGGAAAAAAGTGTATGAACAATTTTTATAGATAATTGCATGATGAATAATTTTTGTCTCACCTATTTTTATTATAAAACTTACCGTTTAGCTGGAAAACTGAAAAAACCGATTTTTGCAACATTTGACCTTGAATAAATTTTTTTCCACACTTCGGATTGATGTGGATAATTGACAAATTGTGTATAATAGGGTTCCCAACATTCATGCCAATTTTTAGCAAGGTGCGAATTAATGTAATCTTACCCCTATTTTTGATGCTAACTTGACCGGACTACTAAGAAGTCGACTAAAGTAAGATCAACATTCTCAAGGGTCCAGCCCATTAAGAGGGTCGAAACTGCCCCCTCGGTAATAAAAAAATAAAAAATACCCGGTTGTTCTACATCAAAAAGTACCCAGACAAAAAAACTGTTAGCTACTTTTATCGTCACATAACCTCAAAAAAATAAATAAAACGTCTTTTTTTGTTTTGTGACGATATCTTCGGTTCCTATCGTTGTAAAAACTTCTTTTTTTTTTCATTTTGTAGGTTTTTTTATTACCTACAATATGATATTTTTTACAAAAATTTTTGGTGCAAAATTCAAATTTTTATGGGTGTTTGAAAATTTTTAAATTCAATAAAATTAAAACTAAGACAACAGCAGGACCAGAAAAAAAATGTTACTTTTTAGACGCTAAACAATGTCCATGAATTTTTTTAGATTTTGAAAAATGGTGAAACATAGTCAAAATCGCAAAAAAACGGCATTTATTAGATTTTTTGGCATTTTTATCGAGTTTTGAAGTATGGAATTTTCTCTTATAATTATCTTATAATATAATTTAATTTTATATATATATATATATATATATATATATATATATATATATATATATATATATATATAGCCATTTTCAACCATTTTGTATTACTTAATCATCAGCCTGCCAATCAATATTAAAATCTCCAGTTATAATTACTTGACAGTTTTTATCATGTATATTTTCGTCACACCAACTCTCAAAGAAATCAAAAAAGCCAGACAGCTACCATTTGGAGATCTATACAAACATATAATAATAAACACTCTATTGTTTAAACGAATCTTGGTCGACAAGAACTAGTATGTCTTTTGTTTGCATAATCTCTGGCACTTCATCACCGTAATATTACCCCCAAAATACACCAATACCCCCACCCCAGTATGTCTCAATGGAAATCTCACTATCATAAATTTCACTAGTTAAACGTGTTTCTGAAATACAAATTATCTCAGGCCTTTTTTGCACAATTAAATTAAAAATCTCATCAAAGTGAACAGGTAAACTTTGTGAGTTTAGATATAATAAAAAAAGAGTTTTTTTTAGTTTATTTGTATTAGCGTAATTGCAATATATATATATATATATATACAGGCGCGGATCCAAGGGGGGGGCGGTGGGGGCGATCGCCCCCCCCAAGAGCTTTGAGTTTAGGAAAATGGACCCGATTTTTCCTCTTATACTATAGTTTATTCAAGAACTAGAGAGAGTAATAAATCATTTTTTACCCTTTTTCTCTTCGCAAACTACCTGTGTTCTTTAGTCCGGTGTTTTTAGCAAAATTTGTTAGACACATATATTTTTCATAGGAATGGGTTAGAAATTTTATAATCAAAAATACCGGTCTATAATAATAGACTAAAACGTAGGATTATTCTTTCGAAAAATTCTAAGTTATAATTTAAATACGTACAAAATATTCATTGTCAAAAATACAAAAAGTTAAACGTATATAAAAAAATAAATTCGTCCAAATAATAATAAAATATTTTTGGGGCTATCGATCATTTTATTATTAATTAAAAACATTTTTAGAGTATTTGACGTTTCAGTTTATTTATTTCTTAAACCATCTGCAGAATTACAATTAAACACTAAAAAGGGATTCAAATGTAATTATTTTTTTTAATGTTGTAATTAAAATTAGACCTACTTATTATTATTTCTATTGTACTGATATCTTAATTTAATTTACATTATTATATGGAAATACGATAGCCCCAAAAAAATAAGATAAACATGTTAATTCTACACGCTTAAGAAAAAGACACAAACACAATAATAAAATAATAAAAAACTTACGGCTAATTAGAATTAAATATATATAAAATTAAAGAGTGGGACCCACTAAAATAAAAATATATAAAAAAATAAAAAAACATGTAAACAACATTAAACAATAAAATACAACAAAAACAAAAATTTAAATAATAAATTGTGTTTACACTAGTAAACATTACGTATCTAATTCCTAATCAAAGTCAGTGAAACTATCTTCGTTAAAATTAATTATAATTGGTTCCTCTATCTCACCGATTATGAGATCGGGTTCTCACATTTGGTTTTATTCTTTTATTATATGGATTTTTCCCAATTTTCCGCAGTAACTTTATTCAAAAAAATCTTTCAAAAGTTTAGTTAAATTACTAATTTTATTAATTGTGTTATTTCTAGCAACTCTACCTTTTACTTGAGAGAGATATTTACTTCACCAACGGACAGTTTCCGGACGATTTATAAGAACATATTTTCTATCTGGTTTTTCCCAGCAAAAATTAAGTTCTCTGAGCAATTTCCAGAGATCAGTTCTTTTAATTTCAGGTAAATCGCGATCTTCAATGATTTTAGTTAGAATTTTGTAGATGGTTGGGATCTGCTTCTCATAATAAAATGTATATACAACCCCTTTAATCGCAGTTTTCATCTCTTCTTCCAACGAGGTTTTTCGTTTGCCTGTGATCGAATGTGGCTTGGGAGTACTAACAATTCCAGTCGTTTTTTCTCCTTCAGTATTCGGTACACAGTAGATTTTCCAACCCCTGTCATGTTGGGACATATCTCAACAGAGCTTTTAACATTATTATCTAGATATTGATATCTTAAGACATCATAAACATTCATCGTAATAAGTTTTTCGTTAAGGAAAAAATGCCCTGGTTTAACGATTTTGGAATAAATATAGAGGTGATAGCCATATCTTTTGGGTATCTCACTAATCTCAAAATATATATGAAAACAAGCGCAAACAAGATAAATCACTAAGAAAAAACTGTAACTTGTACTTTGCTCACTGACAGAAATTAAATTAAACTATCAGAAATTCTATGTTGCAGTAAATTTATAAAATATATTTAAATATAATGAAATATAATTAGATTTACGGCAGTTCTCAGTTACCTGCGGCACTGGAGCAGGTACGTTAAAGGTTTCGGTAACAGTGTTATTACTCTCTCTAGTTCTTGAATAGAGTATAGGAGTCTGTATGGTTGCGATCCCCCCCCCCCTTCCCAAAAGCTTTGAGTTCAAGAAAATAGAACCCAGTCTGCCTTTTATATTAGGAATGAGAATGCTGCTTGCACTCCCCCCCCCCCCCCCGTTGACAACTTGTTTTTCTTGCCATATTGTACTTTTGTGATATCACCCCCCCCCCCCCAAAGAGAGAGGCTGGATCCGCCCCTGTATATATATATATATATATATATATATATATATATATATATAGCCATTTTCAACCATTTTGCATTACTTAATGATCGTTTTTTCCCTTTAAAGCATGATTAAGACAAGAACAATTTTAGGTTTTATTTGAAACTAGCGACCCGCCCCGGCTTCGCACGGGTGCAATGCTGATACTAAATACACTACAGAAAAACTGTGACTATTTATTTTATTTTTACAACAATTATTACATCGGCCTCCGACGCGCTATTTATAGGCACGCTGCCGCCGCCCCGGTCGGCCAGTACCGCCGCAAGCGCTACTTCCCGCAATTTTAAATCTGTAATATCTTCGAAAATATTCATTTAAATCTTGTGCTGTAAAGGACCATATAGATCTATATTAAATCAACAATGTATTTAAGCTATTTAATTGGATAAGGATTAATGCTGTATTGGTTAAAATCGCTTCAAAATTTGCCATTATTTGTCGTAAAAAGTAAATGACAAAAAAATGTTATTGTGGGATATCCATGAGAGATAGACATATACCATCGCGGAGTTTTCTGTAGACCTTTTCAATGTGTACAAATAATTAGTACATTATTTTGATAAATCTCGTAGGGTTCAGCCTGCGTTTGCAATGTAAGCGGAAAAAAATATGATAATTAACGACATCACATTAGAAACCTCAAAAATAACAGTATTTCTCCACATAGGGACAGAGAAAGCGACTTTGTTTTATACTATGTAGTGATACTTGTTCATACCTTGTATTTTTTTTAATACAAAATAAAATAGAAATAAATCTTTTCAATTCATGAAAAAGTTTTTTTCGTTAAATCTAAATATTAAGAAGTATTATTACTATTTTAAACAGTATAGCAATATGATTTATTTCTATGTTTTTAAAAAAATTGCATGGTATGACCAAGTATTTGAAATAAATAAAATAACCTAAAATTGTTTTCGCCTTGTTTTAATCATGCTTTCAAGGGATATATATATATATATATATATATATATATATATATATATATATATACATAGTTTTAAGACAACTGAGAATTTATAAAAAAATTCCAAGCTTCAAAAAACTCGATAAAAATGGGAAAAATGCTAATAAATGCAATTTTGACTATGTTTCACCACTTTTAAAAATCTGAAAAAATTCATAGACATAGTTTGGCGTCTAAAAAATAATATATGTTTTTTTTTGGCCCTGATATTGTCCTAATTTTTATTTAATTGAATTAAAAGATTTTCGAACACCCATAAAAACTTGAATTTCGCGCCAAAAATGTTTGTAAAAAATATTTTATTGTAGACAATAAAAAAACCTACGAAATGAAAAAAAAATAGAAGTTTCTACGATGATTAGAACAGAAGATATCGTCAAAAAACGAAAAAAAGAGTGGCTAAAATTTGTTTTTGTGTGGAGACTTGTTGATGTAGAACAACCGAGAGTTTTTTATTTTATTATTACCGAGGGGGCAGTTTCAACCCTCTTAATCGGCTAGACCCTTTCAAATCCTATTTTATTATTAAACATGGACAACCATAGGCACTCCGAGAAGGTTGACATGCTCCTGGTGTATGAGTTTTGGGAGTCGAAGTGTTAGGGTTTACATGGAGAGATTTCCTAACCGTCCAACATCAAACCATCAATATTTTCCAACATTGTGCGTCATCTCCGAGAAAGGGCAGCTTTAAGATAAAATTTGAAGGTAGGGGTTGTATTTGAACAACTCGAACAGTCGAAAAAAAGAGGACAGTTTGAAAAGAGTCCAATTGCATTTTTTAAAAAGTGTTAATAAGTGTATTCAGCAAAATGGCGGTCACTTTGCATATTTGCTTAATTAATGTTTTCTTTTTACTTAGTTTTTTCAATTTTTATAAAATACATGCATACTCTACCTTTTTAAAGTTTAGAAACACCCTATTTTTTGTCAGCAAAAAAAATACTGCAATAAATCTGTAAATAAACATGTCTTTATTGGTGTTTACTATTTTTACGACTGTGCTTATAAGAATAATAAACAAAATTACTAATTTCTTATTATTATTGTCTCTTATTTTGAAAAAGACTGACACACGTGTTTTGTGACCACAAAGGTTGCTACACTGCCAGTTGTTGATTTGTTCTATTGAATAGAGTCTAATCTTTTAAATATGGATATTTAATTTCAAAAACTCTTAGTTTTGAGTTCAGTGTTATTTGTGATGTTCAAGTGAGAGTTACAACAGTTGATAAACGCATAAAATGCAAAGATGAAACAAATTTCTCTTGAAAAGGGTAGTGCTACCTGTACTTTGAGCAAATTGGGAAAAATTCCTTTGGTCCGATGAGTTGAAATTTCAGATTTTTGGATCTAATAGACGTGTTTTTGTGCGCCGATCAAAAGCCGAACGGGCTTCAGAAGCGTGTACTATGCAGACTGTTAAGCATGGTGGTGGTAGCGTGATGGTTTGGCGATGCTTTGGTAATAATAAGCCCGGCCAAATGATTGACGGAAAACTGAATAAAGGAGGTTGTCTGAAAATACTTCAAAAAAATGCGATTCCCTCGAGAATAAATCTAGTTGGCTAAAGTTTGTGTTTTTCAACAAGACAATGACATTAAACATTCATATAAATTATGTCAGGGGGTTCCTAGAGCAAAAACGAAACGAAAAAGTTCTGCAAATTACGAAATGGTCATCAAAATCACCAGATCTTTCTCCTTTTGAATTAGTATGGGATAAACCTGACCGAAAATTGAAAAATCGTTGTCCATCGAGCTCAACACAGTTGTGGGAATATTTACAAAGCGAATGGAAGTCACTGGATTTCGGTAAATTAATCAAAAGAATGAGCAAAATTTGTGAACAAATAATTAGGAATAAGGGTACTACATATATTTAACTAAATGTTAGGCTAAAGTTTGATTAAGATTTAAGTGTAATAAAGCATATCTTACATATTTTATTGTGGTTCTTATTAAAATTGCCTCGGTGTTTCTAAACTTTTGAACCGTAGGAATTTCTAGGTTGTCATAATGTTGATGATATAAAAAATCAGAAGCAAGTTCACTTTTATAACACTTACACTACTTTACAGCCTGTCACTATAACACTAGAATACAACATATTGTAGTGTTAGACCACATACCCAAAATCATTAAATTCATTTACCACGTTTTTCAGAAATTTGGAAAGAATCATTCTTTTTTTAAAACTTTTCCATATAATATTATATTTTTATTTAAATATTTATTTTAATAAAATTTTGTTCCTGAAATATGTAATTATAATACATATTCAAACTACAATCCCATCGAGGGAGCGGGAGAAGCTACGATAGTTAACTGCTAGTTACTTATAATCTGTTTATTAATTTATTTAAAATTCAATTTCTTGATAAATTAAATAACTTTTCTGAAAAATATAAAAATGCGTGAACATTGAAGATATTAAATTTCCAATTAAATAAATTAATATCAATCACAACTGACGCAATTAATAAAAGGAATAATAATGGTTATTTAAAAAATCGTTAATTAAAACAAGATGACATGTTTAAATGTATTTTCTCAGTTGGAAGTCAAACAATTTTCCAAATATGACTTAAAAATTTAAGCATTAAAGTTGAAGAGGTTTAAGAGCCCTAAATTACTCTGGAACAAATTGAAACTAAATTTGGCTCATATGCTTTGTTGCAATAAAAATTTTTATAATATATATATATATATATATATATATATATATATATATATATATATATATATATATATACATATATATATATATATATATATATATATATATATAGATATATATATATATATATATGTATATGTATATATATATATATATATATATATATATATGTATATATATATATATATATATATATATATATATATATATATTTATATATATATATAATCGAAGGTTTTCGGGCATCCCGTGTATGTGCTGAGTCCCTCTCAGGACTGTAAGGCAGCTGACGTTTCGGTGAAATCTCATTCACCATTTTCAAAGCTCACTGTATGGCGTCTACGAGCGAACTGACGCCTGCGACTCCGGTGTTGTCGGTACCGTGTGCGCGTCGGACGTGTTCGTTTTCCGAATGGTTCCGAACCAGGTGGCGTGACCTGCTGCGCGTCATCGGCCCTGTTGCTAGTGTTTGTGGTTGCGTTGCCGAGTTGTAATCTCTTTCATTACTAAGTGGTACTGGTTGATGTTTTGTAAGCAGATTTTTCCAAGTATTAGGCACACGTTGGCTATCATCTCTGCTATTTAAGTTGTTGGGCCTCTTTGCAATTTCAATAGCCTCCCTTATCACTCTTGTGGACAGGTTTTCACATCTCGATAGCATTTTTGTTCCCGAGAAATTTATCTTATGTCCTGTGTTTAACCAGTGTTGGGCCAGAGCAGAAGAAATTGTTTTTTGCTTGACAGCGTTTATATGTTCGTCTCTTCTGGCGTTTATTTTACGGTTGGTTTGGCCTATGTAAGATGAGCTGCATTCTCTGCATGGAATTTCGTACACTCCCTGGTTTTCTAGAGGGATTCTTTCTTTAGGTGTTGACAAGAGATCCTTTACTTTACGGTCTGTGGTGAAAATGGTTTCAATGTTGTGTCACCTGAGAATTCTTGCGATCTTGTCTGTAGTGCCTCTTACATAAGGAACAAAAACCTTGGAGCTCTTCTCTCGATTTTCGCGATTTTTTGGGGCCAAGTGTTTGTTTTTTAGAACCTTGTCTATAAGTTCTTTTTTATAACCGTTCTTTGTAAGGGCTTCCTGCAGTATGTTCATCTCTTTGTGATAATTTTCTGGATCTGTAAGGGACTGCGATTGAAACGCAAGTGATTTCCGACATAACATATATATATATATATATATATATATATATATATATATATATATCTATATATATATATATATATATATATATATATATATATATATATATATATATATATATATATATAAATTTTCTGCGTTCTTTGTCCATGATGGCGTGTGGTCCTAGAGATGTTCTTTCTACTAAAGTTTGATCTTCGTCAAGTTCTTCCTTATAATCATTAGCGACTCCTTAACTGAAACATTGGTGTATAGGCTTTGCACATCAAAGCTGGTTGTATAATCTCTACGAAATGTTGCAAGTTTTGACTGATTGAAAGTCCAACAGATACCTATTACTTAGCAAAAAAAAACATCGTTGTCTTTGATCTTCAAAACAATACAACCTAATGATAGTTACCACTTAGTATTTCCTCCATATTCCCTTAGGTATGTTTCGCACAAGATCTTTGATGATTTTTTGCGGAATTTATTTCCATTCTTCCTATGTAGCCATTTTTAATTCTGCAATCGAGTTAGGAAATGGATTTTGTGTTCATATTTGTAAGAATGTCCCATATAAAAGACATTTCAGAGCTAGAAATTTTAAGGTACTATAGACTTGCGAGTAGGAGCATTTTGTTGCATTATCCAGGCTGTAAGGACAGCTCAACAGCCTGGAAACCTGGACGAATGTTGGAAGATCCAAATTAATCCGGAGAAATGTCAAACCATCCGGTGCACAAAAATCATACCTTTTGATTAATTTTTTAACTACATTGTGTTGTCCTATTAGTGCCTAATAGAGTTAAAATCAACTAGATGTTTTATATATATATATATATATATATATATATATATATATATATATATATATATGTGTGTGTGTGTGTGTGTGTGTACTGATGTTTTTCCGGTTGTAAATCCGTTCGTCAATAGAAATATCTTCACGACGTTTCGCCAACATCTCAGTTGGCATTTTCAAGTGATGCTTCCTCGACGGTTGCTCGACTTAGAATGAGCGTCCTCTGACGGCATTTTTATACTTTGGCGGTTGCGCAGGTTATACCTTGGTTCTGCCTGGTTGGTTTCTTCACTTCTCTGGGTTTGTGCCTCTTCTCGGCCCGCTGTCCTATTTCTCTGGTGTGTTGTTTTTGGTTTGGTCTTGAGTAGAGTTTTCTATGTATTTGAAATATTTTGCGCATCATCTTTCTTGTTAAAGTTTTTAGAGCTTTCTATTTTGAGAGCTTTTCTGATGATGCTCGTTCTATAGTGTTTTAAGGGTGCAATCTGTTTGGTCTCCTGGAAATTTATAGGGTATCCTGTCTCCTGATGATGTTGAAATAAAGCTGATGTCGTTTGCTTATTCTTTATGTTATTTTTAAGTTCTTGGACCCTTGTAGAGATTCTTCTGTTTGTTTGGCCGATGTATTCTTTTCACAGTCTATACATGGGATGCTGTACACTCCCTGGTTTTCCAATGGTATTTTGTCTTTAGGATTGCCCAACAATTTGTGTATTGTTGTTTGCGGCTTGTAAATTGTGCATATGTCATCTTTCCTCAGAATTCCTCCAATTACGTCTGTTACAGCTTTTATGTATGGCAGGGTGGTTTTTGGTTTGGATTTGTCATCTTCTTCTTTTTTCTCTGCTACTGCTTTCGTGTTCTGTTTTATGGTCTTTTTGATATTGTGTTCTTTGAAGTTGTTTTGTTTTAGCACTGTTGTGATATTCTTGAGTTCTTCTTGGCGGTTCGTGGGTTTGGTTAGTCGCCAGGATCTGGAAATCAGTGTGTTGGCGACCGATTGCAATTGTGATGGATGGTGGTGTGATTCGGCGTTCAGGTATCTGTTTGTATGTGTGGGTTTTCTGTAGACCGTATAATCGATGCTTAGGTCGTCGTTTCTGGTGAATAGAAGGTCAAGGAAAGGTAGCTGCTTGATAACTTCGACCTCCAATGTAAATTGAATGCGGTGATGAATGCTGTTTAGTTCCTCTAAGGTTTGTTTTGGTTTTTCTTAAAGCTTCTTCTTCTTCTTCTTCTACTTGTATGAGATCTGTTGATCTGTTAATTCCGGTCGTGCCTCCCTATCATTTCCTGTGATGTGGACTGCCAGCTATCTCTCCATCTTTTAGGTGGTCTTCCTAGTGGTCGGTTTCCTGCTGGTTTTCTCTCTAGTACTATGCGAGGTAGTCTGTGTTCGGACATCCTTTTTACGTGGTGATACCATTCCCGTCTTCTTTGTCTTCCCCATATTACTATATCCTGTATCCCGCATTGTTCTCTGACGTCTATATTTCTTACACGATCTCTTCTGGTTTTACCGACTATCATCCTCATTACCCTCATTTCAGCCACCCGTAGTATACTTTTCGTTTTACTAGTGTCTTCTCTCGTCTCTATTCCATATGTCATTATGGGTCTTATGCATGTTTTATAGATCTTAATTTTGCTGTCCATTCGCATATATTGATTCTTCCATACAAACTCTCTTAGGCATCCTGTGGTTGCTGCGGCTTTGTTGACTTGGCATTTTACGTCCTTTATAGGTTCATGACTGCTGGATATATTTACGCCAAGGTATTTGAACTGCATCACTTGCTCTATGGGTCTGTCCTGGATTACTAGTTTGCATCTAATGGGTTCCTTACTGATGGTCATACTTTTCGTTTTTTCGATGGAGATATTCATATTAAGTCGTTGTCCCACTTGGTATAATTTAAAGAGCTGTCTCTGCAGATCGTCTTCGGTTTCTGCGAGGATTGCGGTATCATCGGCATAGCCCACCAAGCTGATACGTGTGTTATTTATTCTGTACCCGATGTTTAATGTTGCCACTTCTTCTATGATTTTATCCATAATGAGGTTAAACAGGAAGGGGCTGAGACTATCTCCCTGTCTGATTTCTCCGGGCGTTGGTATGCTACCTGAGGTGTGTTGTTCTGTTTTAATTTGTGTTGTATTGGCAGTGTTCAGATTGCAAATTGTCTTTACTATATTGGCGGGTATTTGTTTATCAATAAGCATTCGAATGACGTCGCCTAGTTGGACTTTGTCGAATGCTTTAGTGAGGTCGACGAAACAGACGAATGCTGGTGTGTTATATTCTATGGCCTTTTCTTTAATTTGTTTCATGATAAATATTGCGTCCGTAGTCGATCTGCCTTTTCTGAACCCTTGTTGCTCTTCCCTATTAACTATTAGCTTTTCTAGCTTCTCTTTTATTATTCCTGTGAACAGTTTCATAGTTGTGCACAGTAAAGTTATTCCTCTGTAATTTTCGAGCAATGTCTTTTGTCCCTTTTTTAATATAGGAATTGTTATGCTCTTGTGCCAGTCGTTTGGAATTTTCGCTGTACTCAGGATTTTGTTAAATAAAGTGGTAAGTTTTGTTACAAGTTCCGGGCCACCATATTTTAATAGTTCGTTAGGTATTCCATCTGTCCCAGGTGCTTTTCTGTTCTTTAGCTTTCCTAGTCTTTCTCTTGATTCCGTCTCTGAGACGGTTGCGTTTGATGCTGTCCGGTATTCTATTTCTTGTATTTCTTCAGCGTTATATAGTGTACCAAAGTATTCTTCCCAAGTTTCTATTGCGACTCCTTTACTTTGAACATACTCATTCACCGGCTTCTTTCTGTTCTTTAACATTTTCCACACCTTTCTTTGGGCGCCATGTATATCATGATCCATATCGCTTGTGAATTTATTCCAATGCTCCCTTTTGATGGCCTTAATACGTGAATTGACTCGGTTTCTAGTTTCTATATATTCTGCGTGTTTTTGTTGGTTTGGTGTGCTTTTGTATGTTAAGTAGCTTCTTCTTTTTAATTCTGCGAGGTCCTTTACTTCCTGGCAAAACCATGGTTTGGTGTTGTTTGTTGAATTTATGTTTATTTTTCTCTTTCCAATGGATTCTTCAGCCGCTTGATGTATGGTATTTTTAATTTTTGTCCAGCAGGTCTCCACGTCATATGCGTTACAGTCGAACTCCTTCAGTTTGCCTGTTAGTCTGTTTTCATACAGTTTTCGTGTGCTATCCGACTCTAGAGATTCTATGTTGTACTTTTCGATAAAGACTGGTGCTTTTCGGACTTTGTGCGGTCGTTCCAAGACTAACCTGCACAGTACGAGATTGTGGTCTGTTCTCAGGTTAGCGGAAGTCAGGGTCCTTAAAGCTTCTGTATCAAAATATTTCATAAAAAAGTTTGCGATGACTGGTGATAGCGAAGATCCCATAGGAGCACCATCTGTCTGTCGATAGAAATTATTTTCATAGGAAAAGTATGTGTTTTTGAGACAGTGTTCTGGGAGGTCGATGAAGTGATGTGGGAACTTCTCGTTCATAGCAATCTGGTCTAGAGCTTCGTCAATTGGTATACTTGGATACAGGGATTTGATGTCCAGGCTAGCAAGAATGTCATCTTTTTGCAGTTTTAATCCTTGAATTATGCAAACCAGGTGATCCGAATTTTTCAGGTATGAGTCAGCAATTTCGGTCGCCGGTTGCATATTTTGTGCCAGGTATTTTTCGAGTTGTTGAGTTGGTAAATTTACTGCACTTACTATGGGTCTTATCGGTGTTCCTTCTTTATGGATTTTTGGTAGTTCATATAGTTTGGGACATCTATTTGCTTTTTCCCGAGGAAAGATGCGCTTTTCGATTTCATCTCCTAATTTGGCGGTTTTGATTATGGTTTTTGTTTTTTTTTCGAGGTATGTAGTTGGGTCTGTTGTAACTTTCTTGTAGGTGTGGTTCTGAAGAATTTCTATCATCTTGGTTTTGTATTCTTCTGTGTTCATGACTATTCTCTCTCTCTCTCTCTCTATATATATATATATATATATATATATATATATATATATATATATATATATATATATATATATATATAATGTTCTCTACCGGTAAGTGCTTCAAAGAATATAAAATTAGTTAGTACAGGAGGGACAAGGCAATATCAAATAATCAATAAAAACTAATGATATGTATTTGTTATTTGCGTATGATCTAAATTGAGTTTATCAACTCGTATGAATGCGTAGGTATAAATTTGAAGTTAATAATACTACACCATTTTACATAAAATATATAATAATTCGATTATAAATAAAACATTCACAGCTTACTTTCTATACCGTATGGTATGCTCGTGAGGACCCTTAAGAAATTTCACGTAATAAAAAATTATAGCCATTCATAGAAGAGTTATAGGTAATAATCGTGCCGCTAAGGACTGAGTATCAATAAATATCAGTAAATAATGTGTTCGTAAAGACATGATTTTTTGGTTCCTAATTTTTCGACTGGTTTTGTAGTCCAAGGCATATGTTCATCAGTCGTTGGCCTCTTTGGGTGTTTATTGGACATCCATCTCGAGATTCACCTGCTGAGACGTGCTGGTTTGCCAAATTGATCTATATTTCGATAATATCAATATAATATAGTTTAATTCAGCTTTATTGCATAGATTTTCATGATTCAGTATTTTAATTGTCATGCAGATTGATAAAAAGATTTGTTGACAACAAAAAATGGTTGAATAATAACTGTTAGTAAAAGTAAATTTTTAAAATTTTAGCAGTATTACAAAAACATAAAAATATTGTTTTAATTTATATGGGTCAATCCATTAGAAATTACCTAGACCATGTTGGGCACCATTTTTAGGGAAAAAGGAATATTTTCCATAACCAATAATCCAAATCGTATAATAGTCCATAGAAAATACTTTCGTTAGTTATAAGAAAGTAACATTGTTTTTTTTTGCTGGAATGTGTTCATTTCGGCATCCTATATAACATATTTCGATGGTAACTCTGAAAGACCTATGCAAAAAAAATGGCGGACCAAAAATGATAACAATCACTGGTTTTTTGAGTTTATTTTGAAAAGTAAAAGTTGTATCGAAAAATGTTGTAGAGAATTAAAAAACCTATCGATTCGTACCTGGAATCTGTGAGTTTTTTTATTTTTCGAGAAATTCGATATCAAAATGGAAAATTCAACCTCAATTTTCCACTTTCTTAATTAAAATACAATGCTCAATTTTAATGGGAATTGTTTGTATTGTTTTATATTTTGAAGATGTATTAAAAATTTTTTTTTCAATCGTGGGCGGAGAAATTTTGCAAAAACCAATTTTTGCACCAAAAAAAATTGCAATAATTTTTCACCGGATGGAGATACATTTTTTTTTCAATGCATGCATTGGATTTAGATCATTTCCGATATCAAAAAAAAATATTAAATTTTGGATTAAAAAAAAGTTTTTTTTTTCAAAAATTCATAATGGCGTGGCAAATGAATATTAAAGGCTCAAATTTGCAGAGGGTGCTTTCTAATACTTCTACTTTACTTGCGAATTTTTTGGATCCAAAAATACACTTCCATAACAATCTGTGAACCTTCGAAAATGGGGCCGAATCTAATCGAAAATAGCTGCTGCAGGCCGCTGTCGGCGGGTTTCCATAGTTCAGGCGCATTATTCATTGGCGCTTCAAGGAATTAATTTATATGATAGTCATAATTTGTTTAGTCATATTAATTATTAATTTGTGTATTAACAAAATTTTTACAAAAAATTTTAGAGAAAATTATACAAATATTCAATTATATATTACATATTCTACTGTTTTTTTCCTTTATATTATTATTATCTAACAGTTTATTAACACGATTTTAACAAAAAATCATAGAGAAAATCATAATGATATTAATTTATCCTAATACGAACTTAACAAAAAAAATGTTTATATGATTTGCTTATAGAAATTTTCGTAAAAATTTTGTTAATAAACAAATTGATAATTAATATGACTAAATAAATTGTTACTATCATATAAATTAATAAAACAATATCAATATTATAAATATTACTTATGATGCATAAGTTTCCTTGAAGCGCCAATGAGTAATGCGCCTAAACTATGACAATCCGCCGACAGCGACCTGCAGCAGCTATTTTCGATTAGATTCGGCCCAATTTTCGAAGGTTCACAGATCGTATGGAAATGTATTTCTTGGATCCAAAAAATTCACAGGTAAATTACAAGTATTAAAAAGCATCTTCTGCAAATTTGAGCCCTTAATATTTATTTGTCCCCCATTATGAATTTTTGAAAAAAAAAACCGTTTTTTTCATCCAAAATTAAATTTTTTTTGAGATCGGAAATGATATATCTAAATCCAATGCATGCATTAAAAAATTTTTATCTCTAAATGGTGAAAAGTTATAGCAATTTTGTTGGTGCAAAAATTGATTTTTGCAAAATTTCTCGGCCCACGATTGAAAAAAATTAATTTTTTTAATAGATCTTCAAAATATGAAACAATACTATCAATTTTCATTAAAATTGTATCTTAATTAGAAAAACGGAAAATTTAGGTTGAATTTTCAACTTTGACATCGAATTTCTTGGAAAATAAAAAATTCACACATCTCGATAACTAGTGGCGCCACCTATAACTTATAATATATGAATCGCTAGATTTTTTAATTCTCTACAACTTTTGTTTGAAACATTTTTCATTACAACTTTTACTTTTCGAGATAAACTCAAAAAATCGAAAATCGTGACCATTTTTGGTCCGCCATTTTTTTTGCACAGGTCTTTCAGAGTTACCATCGAGATATGTTTTATAGGATACCAAAATGAACAGATTCCAGCAAAAAAACCAATGTTACGTTTTTATTAACAAAACAGCTCTTTTTTCATCTAATTTCCATGGAGTATAAATAGATTTCTTCATGTTATCTTAATTGTGAAAACACTGCATCGTATTTTTATCGTATTTTCTTTCAAAATTAGTATTACTGAACAAATTGATAATATTATAAACTTTATAAAATGTAATGTCCATGGCGTGAACAAACAAAATATTTTCTAAATTACTAATT
This sequence comes from Diaprepes abbreviatus, assembly GCA_034092305.1. Lineage (NCBI taxonomy): Eukaryota > Metazoa > Arthropoda > Insecta > Coleoptera > Curculionidae > Diaprepes > Diaprepes abbreviatus. The sequence continues at coordinate 584,590 of JASJET010000415.1, forward strand.
TAAATTGATCTCTGCTTGAAACGCAGTTATTCTCCTTCATGTTGGAAGAAAACTGGTTCAATCATTGCCAAAAGTATATTACCTATATTCTTGATTGGTTTTGAAACTTGGCAATGTATTATCGGTTCTTTTTTGAGCCTTAAAGAAAATGATGGTTTTTTAAATATTTGAATATGTAATTATAGGGATTTCGGATAGTATTGTCGGTGCTTCCTCAAAATTTGAACATTTCCAGAACAAAGTGAATTACCTCAATAATAATTAAAGCATCGAACATCTATAGCTATAACTTTTCCCCATTTTCATGCCAAAGAATAGATTCCGCGTAAAAAGAACTGTCAATTTTTTGAGGCCAACCATTCATCAAGTCAAAGTCCATTTTCCTTCTTTTTGGATCTAGGGTGTGCGGTAGGTGCAGTCTGCATCCGACCCCCGGAAAGTTCATGGGGGTCCAAAAATCACAGGAAAAATACCCGAAAAATGTTTGACGACAGTCAGAACAAAGAAAAATTAGGCGTTTGGGTGATCGAGCTGCTGAGACCCCTATTACACAGGAAAACTAGTAACACACTATAAAATCTACTACTTACATAAAAAATCTTTTGATCCGTTTACATAAACCAAATAAAAAATAACTAACGCAAATTTTTAAATTTCTGTAAGTAACTATCAGGACTTAAACAAGACAAGGGGGTTTCACATTCCTTTCCAGCTCTAACGCAAGACTGAAAACATCACAGAAAAGATTCTCAATAAGCTAAAGCAAGGCGGATTGGTTATGACAATATTACAGTAATAAGCGGAACAACATTGGCGTTCAATTTAATCCGGATGCCACATTTCTCGCATGGGCAAACGATAGTCTGAATCTAGCCGATCTTTAAGCCACTCATACTGAAGGTAATTCAGTAACTTTCTTAGGAACACTTGAATGTACATATTCTTTTCCACCTCAATGCATCGCTGGGAAAAGCTAATTTTTGTAACGGAAACAGCATTGAAAATAATCGTTGATATGCGCTGGAGTGCCAGAGGAGATTGAGATTGAAGCTGTACTTCGACAAGATAGTGGATGTTTTAGAACAACTAACTGGTACTAACAAAAATATCAATACAAGATCAGATGAAGGATTACTTTTGTCCACCCTTCGATCGTTCACATTCATCGCATTTCTTAGTTTTTGGGTGCCATTTTGGTTCAAATCAACGATACTGAGTGCTACTTACTTTTCGCCAAAATCTCATTTGACATTTTCAAATGTGGCTTGTCTCGTTGCTCGTTTAGAATTGATGAGGATCCCTATTTTTAACCGAGTTATGTGAAGTTAGCTCGCCTCGACTCGATTGGCCGAGTAGTTTCGCAAGCTCCTCTCCTCTATAAAGTGCGATATGTTTGTTTCTTGTGTGCTGTTTTCTCGTGTATTTGTTGTTTTATCTTTTAATTTTTTGTTAATGTTTTCTATGTAGTAGGAATATTTATTTATTTATTAAGTATCATCCCATTTATCCAGCTGTTTCGCTTTTTCAATTTCTAGAGCCTCCCTTATGGCACGTACTTTGTAGTTATGTAATGGTGTTATTTCTTTTGAATTTTCAAAATAGATGATATGTCTGGTTGGTTCATGGTGTTGAAACAAATCTGAGATTGTCGATTTTGAGACTATTTTTATGTTTCTGAATTCTTGTTGACATGCGCCTGCTTGTTTGTCCTATGTAAGTTTGATAGTAATCTGCACATGGAATGATATAAACGCCATAATTTTCAAGATTTGCCTTATTTTTGGGATTTCCTAGGATGATGGCGATTCTCTGAATATGGATTGTATATTAAGTTTTCTAACAATTCTGTCCTTAATTTTTTTTATGTATGAAATAATAGCGCTTTGTTCCTTGTTTGATCTTGGTCTTTGGTCTTTGTTGTAGTCTTCTCTTGTCTTTTTATGGCTTTCTTTATATCTGATTGTGAGAAACCATTCCGTTCTAGAGCTGTTGAAATGTGTCTTATTTCGTCTTGTTTTGTGTCCAGTTCTGTTAGGCAAAGAGATCTTGATATTAGTGCGTTGACTACTGCCTGTTTTTGTAAAGTGTGGTGATGTAATTCTTTATTGAGGTATCAGTCAGTGTGTGTGTGGGTTTCCGATATACGTTGAAACCCAGGGTATCGTTGGATTTTTTAGTTAGTAGCAGGTCCAAAAAAGGAAGTTTTTATCTTGCTTGATTTCTAGTGTAAAGTGAATTCTATGGTGGATATTGTTTAGGTATACGGGGAAACGTCTAGGTGTTCCTTTTCGTGTATTATAAAAATGTCATTCACTTAACATTTTCGAAATTTAGGTTTCAAAGATGACTTTTGCAGTGCCCCTTGTTCCGGAGTTCGAGAACATAAAAATAGTCTCAAAAAGAAACAGACAACTTCAGCTTTATTTAAAACCATCAAGAAGCCGGACATACAATCGATTTATATTCTAGAGAGACTAACATGGCATCCCTGGTGAGGACCCTTGCAGTTGATGGGCGTTGTATCGAGTGCTTGAATAAGCACTGGGTCCACTGAACCACTACCAGTGTTAGGTCTACAATTTCTTTGGCATCCGGCTTTCTATGTATTTGGAGATTATAATAAATTAGATATACGGACAATAAAAGTAGGTGATTGGACATTAAAATAATAATAACATCTTACTGACACTTTCCGCCGTCAAGTCGATTCAAATATAAAGTCCGAGTAAATGAAAGCGCGATGACGGGTGTTTAGGGCGGACCTACAGATGAATCTACTGTCCACGTCGAGAAATAAACACCAGTACTTTTAGTGGTAAAAAACAGATCTTGGCGCTGAATAAAGTTGGTAAATCGAAGTACAGGGACACTACGATTACAACATGGCATTTCTGGCGAGGACCGATGTGGTTTTTGACTTGGTGTTTCCACATTTGAGTAGCTAGAGCAGCACTGGTCCGCCGAGTTACTATGGGTGTCAGTTCTACAGATTTTTCAGGGGCCCTGCTTTTCTTGAATTCAAGATTACAAGAGACATAGGAATCTCGAATTAATGTAAAGCAAGGAGCCTTCCAGCCAGGAATATTGTGAAATGACATAAAAGGTAAAATCTTGCCTATATGTTCTGATATGAATTAAGTTGAAATATTAAAATCGAGTAAAGGAAAGCAAGATGACGGGTGTCTGGGAAAGGCATCAGCGGACCCACTGCCGAATATACCGCCGGTGTCGAAGACAAAACATCCAAATTGTTAGTGGTAAGTCTTAGTTTGTAATCCGTAGCAAAGGATCTATGATTACAATAAAGAAAACAGAGATTCACCATCAGTAATGAGATTTTTGGCCGAATATATATATATATATATATATATATATATATATATATATATATATATATATATATATATATATATATATATATATATATATATATATATATGGAAATATTTAATTGAACATTAGACCGTTGGAAGTTATTAATTAATAGTTCAACTGAAATCCGCTTTGTTTATAAAAAGTTGCCTTTTCATGAAAATCAACTTACTTTAAAAATATCTAAAAAATTTTGAAATACTTCGTTGTGTGAATCAAAAAAATGTTTTAATGAGGAATGTGATTATTTGGGGTTGATTTAAAATTCTCCTGTGATAATTTAAGGCAAGAATTAAAGTTAATATAAATTTTTCAATCAAATAATATTTAAATTTATATTCTGAAGTCGCCTTTAATTTAAGGTAAATTTCCACTGTTCTAACAAAGTTATATTTTGAATCAGAAATTCCGAGAATTTAAAATACAACAAAGTATTATTCGAAAATGTCATTTGTTTCCCGTTGTTCCGAGCGAATTGCAAGACATCTTTTCTAGATCTTTCTTTATACTTAAACGTTTTAAACATCAAACTGTATATTTTTAATTACACAACATTTTTTTTCATCAGCAATGTGTGGTCTTTTTCTATAGGAAAAACCTAGAACTAGCTTAATAGAATTTAATTCATCCCAAAATGGCACTATATGTACATTGTAGGGGAGACTGGAGTAAGTTGGCAAAACTAAGGGAAGATGCCAGTTATTTACTAAAACCTTTATACAACTGTTACTTAACAAGTGTTTCTTTATTTAAAAATTTTCTATGCCATAGATTAAAAATCCATAATTTTATTATTTTTAACATCCAAAACCGAGAAAAATAATTTTATGTATCTCATTTTTAAAATAAATTTAATTTTGCAACGTAAGTGGATACTTAGTCGTGAGTTGGCCATGTGTTTTGTATGTCCGCACCAAATTAATTGTTTTCTTTCTGTATCTTTCATGATCGTATCTTTTATTCCCATCTGTTGTAATATGTCTGCGTTTCTTATTCTCTGTGTCCGTGATATTCCTGCTGATCTCCTCAAATACTACAGCTTCTACTTGTTTTTTATTTCTCCCTGTAAGTCTCCAAGTCAGCCCCGTAAATTAAACGGATTTTTATCATTGTGTTATACATTTTATATTTTTCTTTTTTGTTAATACTTTTGCTTCATAGTATCCCATTTAGACATTCTATCACTCTTTTAGTTTGTATAATTCTTACCTGAATTTCTTTATCATCTGTTCCCGTCAGAGATGACTTCTAAATATTTTTAATAGTCGTATCTTTCTACTTCTATATTATCATTAATTTGGAGGTTAATCTTATTATTAATTGTTATTTTTTGTTGTTCCACGTTTTAGTAATTCCATATAGATGCCTTCAGGTCCACGTGATTTTCCATTTTTTAGTTTTGTTATAGCTTTAACGACTATTACTATCTATTTCGACTCGTTCTTTTTAATTATAGCTGTTTCTTCCATATATACTTAACCCTCTTTTCAGTTTGCAATTTTAGTTTTTAAATATTATTTCAATACATTTTATACATTAAATTTTCAATCTCTAGAACATTTTTTTCCGCCAATGTATATATCTATTTCTTTCCATTTATTATCCCACATTTTATTTTTCCTAAAGTTGACAGTTCTTCCTACTCTTCTGATTTCTTCACATACTTCTTTCCTCTTGGATTTTTTGTACTAAATTATTTCATATACCTCAGTTTCTTTATTTTTATTAGATTTTGTTTTCTAATGTTTCCCTTGATGCTTTGTACAGGGTGAGTCAACGATTGGATGAAGTAAGTTTGTGCCTTTTCGGTGAAATTAACAAAGAAACTATATTTATTGTTTCATACAGTTTATTTTTACGCAGATTTTAAAAATATTTAGGACTCTACAGGGAGCCAAAAAACTAGGACAGCATAAAGTTGTATTTTTTTAAATAGAACACCCTATATACGAATCGTATTTTCGATTTAGCTTATAATTTTAAATCTTTTTTATTAAGGGTTTACTATAACAAAACTTTATAGTTTCTGAGATAATTAAGTTTAAAGAAAAAAAGTCACATTTTCAAGCATCAATTCAATCCTAAATAACGTTTTCAATTTTGTGACAAATATATTCAAATTTGGAATTTAACAAGGCCAAGGACAAGTTAACATAATTTTTACCTAATATTTGCAATAAAAGCTACAGGGTGTTGAACACATCGGCTCAAATTTGAAGAAGTTTAAATGAATAAATATCTTTTTTTTTTAAATGGTACACCCTGTATATTTTCATGTTATTTAATAGAGTAATAAAAACCCTAAAAGTTTGGTTCAATATATCCTATACCTATTTATAATAGTTTTTGAGATATTTCAGTTTTTCTTATTTTCCATACTTTTTTTACAGAAATAGTCTTCATTATCATAGTAGCCATGGCAAAAACAATGTAAAAGAACATTTTTCTGTGTGTCAAATTTATAACCGCAATCGCTTCTTTTGGTTTTTATGTAGTGCAATTTGTTTTTTTTTGCATTCATCTTATATTGTAAAATGAATTTTCCAAAGAATGAGTTAATAGATATGATTTATACAATAGGAGAGGCTCAAAAAAATTGCCTTCTTGCTCAAAGAATTTACAAAATGAAGTATTCTGATCGACGCCAGCCTAATAAGCATACTTTTCAAAACTTAATGCAAAGATTTGATTCTTCTGGTACTGTTGATTATCCAAAACGTAAAGTGGTCAACAAACCAGTAACTAATGAAGAAAAAGAACTACAAGTATTGTTAAATGTTCAGGAAAATCCTTATATTGGTAGCCGTCAGTTAGCAGCATTATGTGAATCATCACAATCCACCGCTAATCGTACTACCAAGAAATATAGGTATCATCCATATCACATGGAATTACACCAAGAATTGCAAGGACAGGATTTTGAAAGTCGTGTAAACTTTTGTCGTACAATAAATGCGGAGATTCAATTAAATCCAAATTTATTATGCAAGGTAATGTTTAGTGATGAAGCTATTTTTAGAAGTAACGGTGCCGTAAATAGACATAACATGCATTATTATGTCACAGAAAACCTATTTTGGATTAGAGAGGTGCAACATCAAAATCACTGGTCATTAAATGTTTGGTGTGGTATTCATCATAATCGAATTATTGGACCCCATTTTTTTAATGAACCACTAAATGGCCATAGTTACCTGAACTTTCTACAAGAAGAACTACCCCAACTACTTCAAGGTCTCGATAGGGATGAGCTCGACAGTATGTGGTTCCAGCACGATGGTGCGCCTCCGCTTTACTATCGTGAAGTTCGTGCGTTTTTGGACCAACGATATCCGCAAAAATGGATTGGACGTGGGGGTTTCATTGAGTGGCCACCAAGGTCTTGCGACATCACCCCATTAGATTTCATCCTATGGGGTTATATTAAAAATAAGGTGTATGTTAATCCACCAACAACAATGGAAGATATGCGAAACAGGATTAGGGATACCTGTAGAACAATAACGCCACTAATTTTGTCCAGGGTCCGAGAAAATCTGCAAAAAAGACTAAATTTGTGCATTGCACAAGAGGGTCGTTTATTCGAACACTTATTAAAAAGAAATAATTAATCTCAGTACTTAATAGGTAATTTTTTTGTTTCAATTTAGTATAAAAGTAAATATGTATTTGCCTTGTCGTTATTGTTGTGTTAATTTTTTCACATTATGTTTAATTAAACTATTGCCGTTGTAATATAACGAATAATGTATTTCATCATATTTAACCACATTCTGTTTGTTTCTGTAGTTTCTTTTTATTATTTTACATGGCTACTATGATAATGAAGACCATTTCTGTAAAAAAGTATGGAAAATAAGAAAAACTGAAATATCTCAAAAACTATTATAAATAAGTATAGAATATATTGAACAAAACTTTTAGGGTTTTTATTACTCTATTAAATAACATGAAAATATACAGGGTGTACCATTTAAAAAAAAAAAGATATTTATTCATTTAAACTTGTTCAAATTTGAGCCGATGTGTCCAACACCCTGTAGCTTTTATTGCAAATATTAGATAAAAATTATGTTAACTTGTCCTTGGCCTTGCTAAATTCCAAATTTGAATATATTTGTCACAAAATTGAAAACGTTATTTAGGATTGAATTGATGCTTGAAAATGTGACTTTTTTTCTTTAAACTTAATTATCTCAGAAACTATAAAGTTTTGTTATAGTAAACCCTTAATAAAAAAGATTTAAAATTATAAGCTAAATCGAAAATACGATTCGTATATAGGGTGTTCTATTTAAAAAAATACAACTTTATGCTGTCCTAGTTTTTTGGCTCACCCTGTAGAGTCCTAAATATTTTTAAAATCTGCGTAAAAATAAACTGTATCAAACAATAAATATAGTTTCTTTGTAAATTTCACCGAAAAGGCACAAACTTACTTCATCCAATCGTTGACTCACCCTGTATATACTTTTAATAATATTTTGGTGTACTTCCGAAAATGATTGTTTATATTGATCCAAGTATTCATCTAATCTCGATTGGTATAAGTATCTAGTGCTTTCTCCATCTAAGCTGTCGAGGTTGTATTTGGGGTAATTCGCTGCTTGCCTATCTCAATCGATGTTAATTTCCTTTGGCCTGTTGCTGTTAGAACGGCTACCCAAACAAACCATGGTTTGGTATTTGGTAGAAGAAGAAAAAGACCTAGGAAAAAGTGGATGGAAGGAATAAGGAATGATATGAGATAGGAAAAGGTATAATATATAAATATCTTCTTCTTCAAGTGCCATATCAGGTCCCCCTGACGTTGGCAATTACATTGGCAAGTCTTTTACGGTCCAGCGCCAGCTGGAACAGTTCCCCCGCGCTACGTATACCTGTCCATTCACCAATATTCCTCAACCAGGAAGCCTGTCTCCTTCCTACCCCTCTACGTCCCTTTACTTTACCTATCATGATTAGCTGAAGAATTCTATACTGCTCCCCTCTGAATATATGTCCAAGATATGAAATTTTTCTACACTTCATGGTGTTTAATAGTAGACGAGTTGTGTCGGCCCTATTGAGTACCATTTCGTTGGTATGCCTAGCTGTCCAAGGTATTCTCAGCATTCGCCGGTGTAACCACATTTCGAGAGCCTCCAACCGATTTATCGTGGCAGCCTTAATTGTCCAGATCTCTGCCCCATATAGTAACACTGACCAGACGTATGATCTTATCATTCTCTGTCGTAGTTTTAGGTTGAGGTTATCATTGCAGAAAAGTGGTTTCATTTTTTGAAAAGTTGCTCTAGCAGTCTCTATTCTACACCTTATCTCTTTATCTGGGTTTAGATTTTCGGTGATGTAACATCCAAGATATTTAAAATGAGTCACCCTGTTTATACTTTTTCCTTCTATTTGTAAGACCATAAATTTTGTCTTTTTGATATTTATGTTGAGCCCCATTTCTTGACCCATATATATATATATAGTTAATGGTTTTGAGCATAACAATAGTTCGATTAAAAATTGTAGTCGCTAGTGTTAAAGGCTGAGATTCTTTGAAGTAATAGGACAATTAATTTCTACCGTTTATTACCTCTTAAATCATTTTACCCTAATCTCCTCTACATTGTCATCGTTTCTATCGTTGTCTTCTCGGAAAACAACAGGCATCTTTTTTCATTTCAGGTCGGACTGAAAAGGGGAAGTGTTGGATCAGTTAGCGATACCGGACTTCTTTAATGGAACGTTATCTTCAGATGTAGAATGGAGCAGCCGTTTGAAGAATAATTCTTCAAATTGAGCGGTTGTTGCATTGTGCAACCTACGAGGGGCATATGATATTATCTTTGTATCTGTATTGTTCGTTAGATTGCAAAAATTTTATTTATTACCTTTATTTTTAATGCTTAATATGATCAAATTATAAAAATAGGTGCTTTCCATTTGAAAAAATTGACTTTTGACGATTTTTTAAATATAGTTTTTATTGTTCTTTTTTGATCACTTTGTACTATTTTCAAAATATCATAAAAAGACTACTAAAGTCGAACTTCGTCTACAAGAAAACTAACCCAAATTAAATAATAATGACTTTCTTATAGGAAAAATTTATAGTTAAGTTTTGGTCTGCAAACGTCATTTTTGACATAAAAATTTAAATATGTCCAAATCGGTGAGACTGAAGTATAGAATATTATACATAAAGTGTGTCAGAAATCAAAAATGCAATAATAAATAGGGTGTTCCATTTAAAATAAACAATATAACATCTACTTCCAGTATAACTGGAAGTGTCGCCATGTTGAAAATATTTTAGGCGGCTGTCCCCCATGCACATTAGTACACTGTCAAATTTTTAGATTTTTTCTAATTATAGTATTCGATCGATAAAATTCAGGTTAGTTCTATATATATATATATATATATATATATATATATATATATATATATATATATATATATATATTAGTAGTTATTTATTTCGTGTACAGGGTGAGTCAACGATTGGATGAAGTAGGTTTGTGCCTTTTCGGTGAAATTAACAAAGAAACTATATTTATTGTTTGATACAGTTTATTTTTACGCAGATTTTAAAAATATTTAGGACTCTACAGGGTGAGCCAAAAAACTAGGACAGCATAAAGTTGTATTTTTTTAAATAGAACACTCTATATACGAATCATATTTTCGATTTAGCTTATAATTTTAAATCTTTTTTATAAAAGGTTTACTATAACAAAACTTTATAGTTTCTGAGATAATTAAGTTTAAAGAAAAAAAGTCACATTTTCAAGCATCAATTCAATCCTAAATAACGTTGTCAATTTTGTGACAAATATATTCAAATTTGGAATTTAGCAAGGCCAGGGACAAGTTAACATAATTTTTACCTAATATTTGCAATAAAAGCTACAGGGTATTGAACACATCGGCTCAAATTTGAACAAGTTTAAATGAATAAATATCTTTTTTTCTAAATGGTACACCCTGTATATTTTCATGTTATTTAATAGAGTAATAAAAACCCTAAAAGTTTTGTTCAATATATCCTATACCTATTTATAATAGTTTTTGAGATATTTCAGTTTTTCTTATTTTCCATACTTTTTTACAGAAATAGTCTTCATTATCATAGTAGCCATGTAAAATAATAAAAAGAAACTACAGAAACAAACAGATAGTGGTTAAATATGATAAAATACATTATTCGTTATATTACAACGGCAATAGTTTAATTAAACATTATGTGAAAAAATTAACACAACAATAACGACAAGGCAAATACATATTTACTTTTATACTAAATTGAAACAAAAAAATTACCTATTAAATACTGAGATTAATTATTTCTTTTTAATAAGTGTTCGAATAAACGACCCTCTTGTGCAATGCACAAATTTAGTCTTTTTTGCAGATTTTCTCGGACCCTGGACAAAATTAGTGGCGTTATTGTTCTACAGGTATCCCTAATCCTGTTTCGCATATCTTCCACTGTTGTTGGTGGATTAACATACACCTTATTTTTAATATAATCCCATAGGAAGAAATCTAATGGGGTGATGTCGCAAGACCTTGGTGGCCATTCAATGAAACCCCCACGTCTAATCCATTTTTGCGGAAATCGTTGGTCCAAAAACGCACGAACTTCACGATGGTAATGCGGAGGCGCACCATCGTGCTGGAACCACATATTGTCGAGCTCATCTCTATCGAGACCTTGAAGCAGTTGGGGTAGTTCTTCTTGTAGAAAGTTCAGGTAACTATGGCCATTTAGTGGTTCATTAAAAAAGTGGGGTCCAATAATTCGATTATGATGAATACCACACCAAACATTTAATGACCAGTGGTTTTGATGTTGCACCTCTCTAATCCAAAATGGATTTTCTGTGGCATAATAATGCATGTTGCTTCTATTTACGGCACCGTTACTTCTAAAAGTAGCTTCATAACTAAACATTACCTTGCATAATAAATTTGGATTTAATTGAATCTCCGCATTTATTGTACGACAAAAGTTTACACGACTTTCAAAATCCTGTCCATGCAATTCTTGGTGTAATTCCATGTGATATGGATGATACCTATATTTCTTGGTAGTACGATTAGCGGTGGATTGTGATGTTTCACATAATGCTGCTAACTGACGGCTACCAATATAAGGATTTTCCTGAACATTTAACAATACTTGTAGTTCTTTTTCTTCATTAGTTACTGGTTTGTTGACCACTTTACGTTTTGGATAATCAACAGTACCAGAAGAATCAAATCTTTGCATTAAGTTTTGAAAAGTATGGGTATTAGGCTGGCGTCGATCAGGATACTTCATTTTGTAAATTCTTTGAGCAAGAAGGCAATTTTTTTGAGTCTCTCCTATTGTATAAATCATATCTATTAACTCATTCTTTGGAAAATTCATTTTACAATATAAGATTAATGCAAAAAAAAAACAAACTACACTACATAAAAACCAAAAGAAGCGATTGCGGTTATAAATTTGACACACAGAAAAATGTTCTTTTACATTGTTTTTGCCATGGCTACTATGATAATGAAGACTATTTCTGTAAAAAAGTATGGAAAATAAGAAAAACTGAAATATCTCAAAAACTATTATAAATAGGTATAGGATATATTGAACAAAACTTTTAGGGTTTTTATTACTCTATTAAATAACATGAAAATATACAGGGTGTACCATTTAAAAAAAAATATTTATTCATTTAAACTTGTTCAAATTTGAGCCGATGTGTTCAACACCCTGTAGCTTTTATTGCAAATATTAGGTAAAAATTATGTTAACTTGTCCTTGGCCTTGCTAAATTCCAAATTTAAATATATTTGTCACAAAATTGAAAACGTTATTTAGGATTGAATTGATGCTTCAAAATGTGACTTTTTTCTTTAAACTTAATTATCTCAGAAACTATAAAGTTTTGTTATAGTAAACCCTTAATAAAAAAGATTTAAAATTATAAGCTAAATCGAAAATACGATGCGTATATAGGGTGTTCTATTTAAAAAAATACAACTTTATGCTGTCCTAGTTTTTTGCTCACCCTGTAGAGTCCTAAATATTTTTAAAATCTGCGTAAAAATAAACTGTATCAAACAATAAATATAGTTTCTTTGTTAATTTCACCGAAAAGGCACAAACCTACTTCATCCAATCGTTGACTCACCCTGTACAAATAATTTGGCGCCGACTTCAAAAAGTTCAATTTCATATAAAAATTTATAGTTATTTTTCACTTTTTAGCGCACTTTTAGTAGTCGGTTCAATTTTTTTTATAAAAATTTTTCGTCTAAAGTCTAAAGAAAATCTTTTTGTTAGTTACCGAGTATTTCGCTCCCGGCAAGAAGTCGAATATTAATCACTATATAATCTTTACATGTTTGGCGTAAAACTGGGTAGATGTAAATTATTAACTTAATACTGACATTAAAGTGATTTTAATCAAGCGAAGTATCGACATACGCAAATCATCATAAATTATTGCTCGCCGACGGAGTAAATTTAAAAGCCATAAATTAACCACATCTTGTTAGAACCAAACGAAGACAATTATCTAATTAGAAAGATATGATGGGCAATTTTATATTTTATTAGTTAACTTATCCGTACCAAGTAAAACTAATGCTTTATATTCTTTATAAAAAGAAAACAGAACAAAAAGCTGATAGATCCTGCCCACTTTACAACAATCGTTATGGATACTATTTGATATGCATTAAAATTACGAATTTAACCCAAAAGGTTCTTTGTCACGAAACATTAAACAGCAAATTAGGTACATTTTATACTTAGATACTTATAAATTGAAATTCTCGTGTGGTGTTTCGGTTTTAAATACCGCAAAACCGCAATATTTAAATTTGATCGAAATTTAAATTAACCGACGCAGACGTCTGGTATTTTGGCTCTTTAGTAAGCAGAATATGCAAGAGTATAGCGTTATAAGTTAAAAACCTTTTTTAGAATCTGTGTTGTGGCACTTTTTACAAGGTTTTGCTTAATTAATCAACGCAATTCGAATACTTATTGGAAAATATAATCACTATATATATATATATATATATATATATATATATATATATATATATATATATATATATATATATATATATATATATATCACTACATAGTATAAAACAAAGTCGCTTTCTCTGTCCCTATGTCCCTTTGTATGCTTAAATCTTTAAAACTACGCACCGGATTTTGATGCGGTTTTTTTCAATAGATAGAGTGATTCAAGAGGAAGGTTTATATGTATAATAACATCCATTAAATAGTGGAGAAATACTGTTATTTTTGAGGTTTCTAATGTGATGTCGTTAATTATCATATTTTTTTCCGCTTACATTGCAAACGCAGGCTGAACCCTACGAGATTTATCAAAATAATGTACTAATTATTTGTACACATTGAAAAGGTCTACAGAAAACTCCGCGATGGTATATGTCTATCTCTCATGGATATCCCACAATTACATTTTTTTGTCATTTACTTTTTACGACAAATAATGGCAAATTTTGAAGCGATTTTAACCAATACAGCATTAATCCTAATCCAATTAAATAGCTTAAATACATTGTTGATTTAATATAGATCTATATGGTCCTTTACAGCACAAGATTTAAATGAATATTTTCGAAGATATTACAGATTTAAAATTGCGGGAAGTAGCGCTTGCGGCGGTACTGGCCGACCGGGGCGGCGGTAGCGTGCCTATAAATAGCGCGTCGGAGGCCGATGTAATAATTGTTGTAAAAATAAAATAAATAGTCACAGTTTTTCTGTAGTGTATTTAGTATCAGCATTGCACCTGTGCGAAGCCGGGGCGGGTCGCTAGTTTATACTAAATTGAAACAAAAAAAATACCTATTAAATACTGAGATTAATTATTTCTTTTTAATAAGTGTTCGAATAAACGACCCTCTTGTGCAATGCACAAATTTAGTCTTTTTTGCAGATTTTCTCGGACCCTGGACAAAATTAGTGGCGTTATTGTTCTACAGGTATCCCTAATCCTGTTTCGCATATCTTCCACTGTTGTTGGTGGATTAACATACACCTTATTTTTAATATAACCCCATAGGAAGAAATCTAATGGGGTGATGTCGCAAGACCTTGGTGGCCACTCAATGAAACACCCACGTCCAATCCATTTTTGCGGATATCGTTAGTCCAAAAACGCACGAACTTCACGATGGTAATGCGGAGGCGCACCATCGTGCTGGAATCACATACTGTCGAGCTCATCCCTATCGAGATCTTGAAGCAGTTGGGGTAGTTCTTCTTGTAGAAAGTTCAGGTAACTATGGCCATTTAGTGGTTCACTAAAAAAGTGGGATCCAATAATTCGATTATGATGAACACCACACCAAACATTTAACGACCAGTGGTTTTGATGTTGCACCTCTCTAATCCAAAATGGGTTTTCTGTGGCATAATAATGCATGTTGCGTCTATTTACGGCACCGTTACTTCTAAAAGTAGCTTCATCACTAAACATTACCTTGCATAATAAATTTGGATTTAACTGAATTTCCGCATTTATTGTACGACAAAAGTTTGCACGACTTTCAAAATCGTGTCCATGTAATTCTTGGTGTAATTCCATGTGATATGGACGATACCTATATTTCTTGGTAGTACGATTAGCGGTGGATTGTGATGTTTCACATAATGCTGCTAACTGACGGCTACCAATATAAGGATTTTCCTGAACATTTAACCATACTTTTAGTTCTTTTTCTTCATTAGTTACTGGTTTGTTGACCACTTTACGTTTTGGATAATCAACAGTAACAGAAGAATCAAATCTTTGCATTAAATTTTGAAAAGTATGGGTATTAGGCTGGCGTCGATCAGGATACTTCATTTTGTAAATTCTTTGAGCAAGAAGGCAATTTTTTTGAGCCTCTCCTATTGTATAAATCATATCTATTAACTCATTCTTTGGAAAATTCATTTTACAATATAAGATGAATGCAAAAAAAAACCAAACTACACTACATAAAAACCAAAAGAAACGATTGCGGTTATAAATTTGACACACAGAAAAATGTTCTTTTACATTGTTTTTGCCATGGCTACTATGATAATGAAGACTATTTCTGTAAAAAAGTATGGAAAATAAGAAAAACTGAAATATCTCAAAAACTATTATAAATAGGTATAGGATATATTGAACAAAACTTTTAGGGTTTTTATTACTCTATTAAATACCATGAAAATATACAGGGTGTACCATTTAAAAAAAAAAAGATATTTATTCATTTAAACTTGTTCAAATTTGAGCCGATGTGTTCAACACCCTGTAGCTTTTATTGAAAATATTAGGTAAAAATTATGTTAACTTGTCCTTGGCCTTGCTAAATTCCAAATTTGAATATATTTGCCACAAAATTGAAAACGTTATTTAGGATTGAATTGATGCTTGAAAATGTGACTTTTTTTCTTTAAACTTAATTATCTCAGAAACTATAAAGTTTTGTTATAGTAAACCCTTAATAAAAAAGATTTAAAATTATAAGCTAAATCGAAAATACGATTCGTATATAGGGTGTTCTATTTAAAAAAATACAACTTTATGCTGTCCTAGTTTTTTGGCTCACCCTGTAGAGTCCTAAATATTTTTAAAATCTGCGTAAAAATAAACTGTATCAAACAATAAATATAGTTTCTTTGTTAATTTCACCGAAAAGGCACAAACCTACTTCATCCAATCGTTGACTCACCCTGTATGTAAAATGTGTTTTCATACTGAAAGTAATTTGTGTTTAGGAGGAGGTCAACAGCATCCATAAAGTTGTTTTTTGATAATGATGTATGTTGCTTTAAACTTTCCCATTTTTCTGCTAAAATAGTATGAACTAAACTGTTTTTCAAACCACTCAAAAACCCAAAAAAATAGTGTAGATTTTTGATGTAAAATATGAATTTGTGTGGTTAGTTCAGAATAATTAAAAAAAAATGTTTTTACTATATAACCTGAGTTAATAAAACTCTTTCATTTATAAGCTTTAATTTAGTTTGAAGCGAGTTATTATTATTACATACTGTTAACCCAGTGAAAAATCCAGTTTTTAATTTATGACGCAGTATAAGTAGTCAAATTTAATAATTTCCACTAACAAACACTCGAATTAGTTCATTATTCTTCATGTCTTCCTTATGTTGTGACCCAGATTCAATAAAAAGAATTGTTTAATAATAATTAACTACCAAAGATGCGGTCAAATTGAATGGTCTATATATTTTCTAGAGATTTGTGCCGTACTATTCGAGAGTTAATAGAAATCGTTATGTTATATCATTAAAACTATTAAAAATTTGTGTTAATTAGCCATTTCTGCATTGGCGGGCATCCGTTTTTAAATTTACTTCGGAGGAAAGTATAATAGATTTTCATATATTAATTGGCTTTAAAGAAATTAATCGGAGGAAGAATGAGCTTTATAAAACAAAACGTAAATTAATATTTTTATTGGTAGTTATTTAATTTCTGCTTCTTGTAAATTCTTGTAAACTGTTGTTTGCCGATGATCTCAAGTTATTTATGAAAAATTTCAAATGAGACTGATTGTACAGGGTGAGTCAACGATTGGATGAAGTAGGTTTGTGCCTTTTCGGTGAAATTAACAAAGAAACTATATTTATTGTTTGATACAGTTTATTTTTACGCAGATTTTAAAAATATTTAGGACTCTACAGGGTGAGCCAAAAAACTAGGACAGCATAAAGTTGTATTTTTTTTTAAATAGAACACCCTATATACGAATCGTATTTTCCATTTAGCTTATAATTTTAAATCTTTTTTATTAAGGATTTACTATAACAAAACTTTATAATTTCTGAGATAATTAAGTTTAAAGAAAAAAAGTCACATTTTCAAGCATCAATTCAATCCTAAATAACGTTTTCAATTTTGTGACAAATATATTCAAATATGGAATTTAGCAAGGCCAAGGACAAGTTAACATAATTTTTACCTAATATTTGCAATAAAAGCTACAGGGTATTGAACACATCGGCTCAAATTTGAACAAGTTTAAATGAATAAATATCTTTTTTTTTTAAATGGTACACCCTGTATATTTTCATGTTATTTAATAGAGTAATAAAAACCCTAAAAGTTTTGTTCAATATATCCTATACCTATTTATAATAGTTTTTGAGATATTTCAGTTTTTCTTATTTTCCATACTTTTTTACAGAAATGTCTTCATTATCATAGTAGCCATGTAAAATAATAAAAAGAAACTACAGAAACAAACAGAATGTGGTTAAATATGATGAAATAAATTATTCGTTATATTACAACGACAATAGTTTAATTAAACATAATGTGAAAAAATTAACACAACAATAACGACAAGGCAAATATATATTTACTTTTATAATAAATTGAAACAAAAAAATTACCTATTAAATACTGAGATTAATTATTTCTTTTTAATAAGTGTTCGAATAAACGACCCTCTTGTGCAATGCACAAATTTAGTCTTTTTGCAGATTTTCTCGGACCCTGGACAAAATTAGTGGCGTTATTGTTCTACAAGTATCCCTAATCCTGTTTCGCATATCTTCCACTGTTGTTGGTGGATTAACATACACCTTATTTTTAATATAACCCCATAGGAAGAAATCTAATGGGGTGATGTCGCAAGACCTTGGTGGCCACTCAATGAAACCCCCACGTCCAATCCATTTTTGCGGATATCGTTGGTCCAAAAACGCACGAACTTCACAATGGTAATGCGGAGGCGCACCATCGTGCTGGAACCACATACTGTCGAGTTGGGGTAGTTCTTCTTGTAGAAAGTTCAGGTAACTATGGGTGGTTCATTAAAAAAGTGGGGTCCAATAATTCGATTATGATGAATACCACACCAAACATTTAATGACCAGTGGTTTTGATGTTGCACCTCTCTAATCCAAAATGGGTTTTCTGTGGCATAATAATGCATGTTGCGTCTATTTACGGCACCGTTACTTCTAAAAGTAGCTTCATCACTAAACTTTACCTTGCATAATAAATTTGGATTTAATTGAATCTCCGCATTTATTGTACGACAAAAATTTACACGACTTTCAAAATCCTGTCCATGCAATTCTTGGTGTAATTCCATGTGATATGGATGATACCTATATTTCTTGGTAGTACGATTAGCGGTGGATTGTGATGTTTCACCTAATGCTGCTAACTGACGGCTACCAATATAAGGATTTTCCTGAACATTGAACAATACTTGTAGTTCTTTTTCTTCATTAGTTACTGGTTTGTTGACCACTTTATGTTTTGGATAATCAACAGTGCCAGAAGAATCAAATCTTTGCATTAAGTTTTGAAAAGTATGGGTATTAGGCTGGCGTCGATCAGGATACTTCATTTTGTAAATTCTTTGAGCAAGAAGGCAATTTTTTTGAGCCTCTCCTATTGTATAAATCATATCTATTAACTCATTCTTTGGAAAATTCATTTTACAATATAAGATGAATGCAAAAAACACCAAACTACACTACATAAAAACCAAAAGAAGCGATTGCGGTTATAAATTTGACACACAGAAAAATGTTCTTTTACATTGTTTTTGCCATGGCTACTATGATAATGAAGACTATTTCTGTAAAAAAGTATGGAAAATAAGAAAAACTGAAATATCTCAAAAACTATTATAAATAGGTATAGGATATATTGAACAAAACTTTTAGGGTTTTTATTACTCTATTAAATAACATGAAAATATACAGGGTGTACCATTTAAAAAAAGATATTTATTCATTTAAACTTGTTCAAATTTGAGCCTATGTGTTCAACACCCTGTAGCTTTTATTGCAAATATTAGGTAAAAATTATGTTAACTTGTCCTTGGCCTTGCTAAATTCCAAATTTGAATATATTTGTCACAAAATTGAAAACGTTATTTAGGATTGAATTGATGCTTGAAAATGTGACTTTTTTTCTTTAAACTTAATTATCTCAGAAACTATAAAGTTTTGTTATAGTAAACCCTTAATAAAAAAAATTTAAAATTATAAGCTAAATCGAAAATACGATTCGTATATAGGGTATTCTATTTTAAAAAAATACAACTTTATGCTGTCCTAGTTTTTTGGCTCACCCTGTAGAGTCCTAAATATTTTTAAAATCTGCGTAAAAATAAACTGTATCAAACAATAAATATAGTTTCTTTGTTAATTTCACCGAAAAGGCACAAACCTACTTCATCCAATAGTTGACTCACCCTGTACATACACCGATTACTCCAGAAGGACGGCATCGATTTGGATGTAATTTTTTACGTAATATTCAAGAAGTTGCTCCAGTGGTCCCATATTCTTTTGGATGACATTGGTGCAGGAAAATCCAAAATGAATCTGAAATTATTTTAAAAAATTCAATATGACGAACAAAAAATCAATTTTGTCCGATTTTCTCCAAAATTGATATGGGGGAGTTTTCGGGGTCGCATAAAACGAATCTCAAATTATTTTTAAAAAATTCGTTATGGCGAATCCAAGATAGCGGATTAAAGATTCTACATCTCCCGATCTTGTCTAAAATCAGTATTGGGGTATTTTTGTCAGTGTTAATTATAAATTTAAAATATTTTTTGAAAAACTCAATCTGGCAGATTCAAAATGGTGTCTTTTCTCCCAAACTGATATAGGGGGTTCTTGAGGGTGTAAATTATGAATTTAAAAGTATTTTTTCAGGATTAAATATGGCCAATCCAAAATAGCGGACTAAAAATTTTACATTTTTCGTTTTTGAGGATGTAAATAGCAAATAAAAATCTAGAAATTTTATATTTCCAGATTTCATCCAAAATTGGTACTAGGGGGCTTTGAAGGTTTTAGATTTTGATTAGATTAAGACTTAAAATAATTTTTTTGAAACTCAATATAGCGGATGCAATATGGTGGGTTGAAAATTTTACCTTATTCGCATTTTTTCAGATTTGGTATTAAAGGGTTTTCGGGGTCGTGTATTACGAATATGAAGTTAATTTTTTACAACTATTAGGTTGATAGGGTACAATATGAGGGACAGAATATTTTACAAATTCCGATTTTGTCTAAAATTGATATTGTGGGTTTTTTGAGGTGTATACAAACTCAATATGCAGTATAAAATATATCGAGCTAAGAAATTTACATCTCAGGTTTTTTAAACATCGATATTGGAAGGTTTTGGGGCCTATATTACCAATCTAAAATTAATTTGAAACTTAAGATAGTGGATTTACCATGACAAACTAAATATTTGTCTGACACAATTTTACTGGTATTTCGAAAACTCTAAGAACCAAAGAATTTTTAGTGGTTCATTTTAGGGTGATTTAAAACTTTGAATAAAATGGGTACTTTTTTGCCACCTTAGAGTCATTGCGAGGTACACTAATCTCGATTAGTATTTAGTTCAAATAATTTATGGATATCATAATGAATTCTAAAACTAAAAATCGAAAAATAAAATTTTTATAAAAAAAATTGAACCCACTTCTGAAAGTGCGCTAAAAAGGGAAAAATAACTATAAATTTTTATGTGAATTTGAACTTTTTGAAGTCAGCGCTAAAGTATGTCTAAATGAAATAAATAACTACTAATATATACAAATTATGGTAAGAAAGCAAATACAAATAAAGTATTTTTAATCTGATTATGTAAATCACATTTTGTCAAGTATTAGTTTGGCACCGACTTCAAAAATTTCAATTTCATATAAAAATGTATAGTTATTTTTCACATTTTAGCGCACTTTTAGAAGTCAGTTCAGTTTTTTTATAAAAATTTTATTTTATTTAATTTAAGTTGGATTCATTAGTGAAGAGAGACTATTTTATTAAATTTTAATAATATTTTGATAACCAATAATACAGGGTGTTGAAAATATAGGATTAAAAATTAAATTGAAGAAATCTTCAAATGTCAATCTTTAAATATTGCCCATTAAATATTTTTATATGGCGATTTTGCTGCGGATTGTAAGTTCTGTTATAATCTTAGTTGGCTAGTACGTTTTACTTATAGCTGGGCTATGACGGTATTGAAAAACAATCAGATGCTAATGAAATGTGTGAGGCTGTCACTTGTCATTTGAAAATTATTAATAATCAAGCCGAGGCGCTTAAAGTATACAAACGAAAATTATTTTAATTTATTTATTACTAGCGACCCGCCCCGGCTTCGCACGGGTGCAATGCTGATACTAAATACACTACAGAAAAACTGTGACTATTTATTTTATTTTTACAACAATTATTACATCGGCCTCCGACGCGCTATTTATAGGCACGCTGCCGCCGCCCCGGTCGGCCAGTACCGCCGCAAGCGCTACTTCCCGCAATTTTAAATCTGTAATATCTTCGAAAATATTCATTTAAATCTTGTGCTGTAAAGGACCATATAGATCTATATTAAATCAACAATGTATTTAAGCTATTTAATTGGATAAGGATTAATGCTGTATTGGTTAAAATCGCTTCAAAATTTGCCATTATTTGTCGTAAAAAGTAAATGACAAAAAAATGTTATTGTGGGATATCCATGAGAGATAGACATATACCATCGCGGAGTTTTCTGTAGACCTTTTCAATGTGTACAAATAATTAGTACATTATTTTGATAAATCTCGTAGGGTTCAGCCTGCGTTTGCAATGTAAGCGGAAAAAAATATGATAATTAACGACATCACATTAGAAACCTCAAAAATAACAGTATTTCTCCACTATTTAATGGATGTTATTATACATATAAACCTTCCTCTTGAATCACTCTATCTATTGAAAAAAACCGCATCAAAATCCGGTGCGTAGTTTTAAAGATTTAAGCATACAAAGGGACATAGGGACAGAGAAAGCGACTTTGTTTTATACTATGTAGTGATGTAGAATGTGAAAATTTGGGTGCAGCCGATTGAAAGGGCCTAAATGGCCCCTTCGGTAATAAAAAGAAAAAAAAACACCCGGTATTTTTTTAACTATTAACAAATTTTCGTTTAGAAGAAATTACCAAATAAAAAAACTTTGACTCTCGAACTAAAAAAGAACCTCTTTTTTAATGCCCTCCAGATGAATATATCTCCCAAAACGAGTAACTGAGTACACAAACATCAGTTGATTCATCAAGTTGAAGGTAAAAGACAGAAGAGGCCTGTATTTCAAGTAAAATTAGTTCTGTTACGTCTTTGGACTTTCTGAGAAAAACAGCTATGACTTATTATGGAAATAAACATCCATAAGGGTTTCTTTTCTACTTCTTTAACACAAAATCCTAAAAATAATATAAAACATGAAAAACATATCCGACAAAATTATTGCTACTTCCCCGAAAACAAATTATTTTCTTCAGAAAAAAAAACGAATATTGCAAACAAGATCAATAAAATCTTATGTGTATTTTTCCTCAGTTTTGCGACTCTGTATATTGTCCACCATATGTAGCACCTGTTGTAAGAGAAAATTGTTAAATACCATGTAAGTTTGAATAACTGTTCAGGCAGGTATACGTTTATTGTCTTTGGCATTCCTGAATAATCTGCGTTCGGCGAGACGGGCACTGCTTGGTAATCCAAATAATTGTTTAAAATATGAATGAAAAATTTTAACGACGCCACGGTTTAACAAAATACTTTTGCTATAATTGTTGCCAACCAGGTATTTTTTACATATACAGGGTGATTCAAAAATCGATCACGAAACTTAAGGGGGTGATTCTACTTGACAAAATAAGGGTAGAGCTTCATATAATTTTTTTTCAAAATGTCGTTTTCGAGTTACAAGCCGTCCAAGTTCAAGTTTTTATTTTTTGTTTTTTGAATTACTCGCTTACAGGAAAACCGATTTGACTAATATTTGAAAGATAGGCTAAGTCTCCTGCGCTTCATCATTTTAGTAACAATTCACATTGATTGTTTGCCGCTAGAGGGCACTTTACCTACATTGAAAATTGTTTTTTTGTCATAATTTTTTAGTGTTGACAGCTACAGTAGTTTTTGGCATAATTTCTGAAAGACTGATGCCAGGCCTTTAAAAAAGGTGCTCTTTATTTACATCGCTAAACCCAACGGTTTAGACGTAAATCACCCTTAAAAATTAAGTGGTAAATTTACTTTTCTCATTTCATTACTACCAGCTACCAGGTAAATAGCTATCAAAGTATACTAGAGCTGTCAGTTTAACATCAAATAAATTCGCTTTTTAAACTATTTAATTTATAATATTAAAATAACTAATAATGGCTAATCACCAATATTCAAATATCGAATATTGTGATATCCATTTTTGTTATGGAAAAGCAAATGGTAATGCAGAGTTGGCAAGAAGATATTATATGGAGAGTTATCCGGAAAGAAATATCCCTCATGCTCAAACATTTTCCAGTGTGCACAGGAGGCTTGCGGAATGTGGTTCCTTTAAAAGTTATAATGGAAATAGGGGAAGACCTAGAACTGCTAGAAACGTGCAACAAGAAGAAAGAGTGCTTGAAATTATTGAAGATAATCCAGGTATTAGTACTAGAAAAATTGGGAATGAAGTGCGGCTCTGTCAGGCTAGTTCATGGAGGATACTAAGCGAAGACTAACTCTACCCGTTTCATTCAAAAAAGGTGCAGGCTCTTTATGACGATGATCGGCCGAGACGGTTGGAAATGTGCAATCAGATCCTAGCTAAGTATGAACACGATAATCGATTAATTGGCGTCATATTATTCACTGACGAAGCTTGTTTCACTCGTGATGGCATAACAAATCTACACAACATCCACACGTATGCTTACGAGAACCCAAACAATGTGGTAGAAACGAAACATCAGCGTAGATTTTCACTAAATGTGTGGGCAGGGATAATAGGAGATTACCTTATTGGTCCTCATTTCTTTGATGGCCCATTAACTGGTGACGTATACTTAGATTTTATCCAAAATCGTCTCCCATTGTATCTGGAAGATGTGCCATTGGAAGTAAGGGCCAACATGTGGATCCTCCAAGACGGAGCTCCGCCCCACTTTAGTATACGTGTCCGACAGTATTTGAATGCAACGTATCCTGAGCGATGGATAGGACGAAGTGGACCATTGGCATGGGCAGCGAGGTCACCAGACCTTAATCCTATGGATTTTTTCTTTTGGGGTCATTTGAAACAATTGGTGTACGATATTCCAGTAATCAACGTCGAGGATCTTCGCTTCAGGATAATCGAAAAGTGCCAAATTATTAAAGAAACACCAGAAATTTTTCATTGAGTTAGGCGACATTTTTTGAAGAGTGTTAGGAAATGTATAGAAG
The DNA here is from genome assembly GCA_034092305.1 of Diaprepes abbreviatus. NCBI lineage: Eukaryota > Metazoa > Arthropoda > Insecta > Coleoptera > Curculionidae > Diaprepes > Diaprepes abbreviatus. Next base: position 609,250 of record JASJET010000415.1, read on the forward strand.
AAAATGGGGGACATTTTGAGAATCTTTTTTAGTTTGTTTAGTACTGTTTCATTAATTTTTATCAATTAAATGTATATCGCAATAATCCATAATATGAATATTTACTGATTAGCCATTATTAGTTATTTTAAGATTATAAATTAAATAGTTTAAAAAGCGAATTTATTTGATGTTAAACTGACAGCTCTAGTATACTTTGATAGCTATTTACCTGGTAGCTGGTGGTAATGAAATGAGAAAAGTAAATTTACCACTTAATTTTTAAGGGTGATTTACGTCTAAACCGTTGGGTTTAGCGATGTAAATAAAGAGCACCTTTTTTAAAGGCCTGGCATCAGTCTTTCAGAAATTATGCCAAAAACTACTGTAGCTGTCAACACTAAAAAATTATGACAAAAAAACAATTTTCAATGTAGGTAAAGTGCCCTCTAGCGGCAAACAATCAATGTGAATTGTTACTAAAATGATGAAGCGCAGAAGACTTAGCCTATCTTTCAAATATTAGTCAAATCGGTTTTCCTGTAAGCGAGTAATTCAAAAAACAAAAAATAAAAACTTGAACTTGGACGGCTTGTAACTCGAAAACGAATGACATTTTGAAAAAAAATTATATGAAGCTCTACCCTTATTTTGTCAAGTAGAATCACCCCCTTAAGTTTCGTGATCGATTTTTGAATCACCCTGTATACACACACCTATAGAAAATGCACGTTTTCAAAAGGAAAAAACGGGAAAAATGATTCATTTAATACGTTTACACAAGCACAAAGTATTTTCAAAAGAAAATCTTTGAACCCGGCGACAAAATTAGACTTCAAAATTTGTGCAGAACAGTCATGTCAAATCATTAGTAACATCACCTGATTTTTTGAGCGTGTCGCAATACAAAACCAAAATTCTTTGCGGAAACTTCAATGTAGACTCGAATCTAGAAGGATATGAGTTCATTCTCAAGGTTGAGCAGGACACGTCACAACCGAGAATATCAGAGGCAGGAGGACCGCAGAGGCCCGTACTCTTTTCGCACCTCTATAATATCTTTATTCACGATATCCCCAATACCAGAAATACGCACATGGCCTGTGCGCAGATGACACAGCAATCATGACGATATATACTCATCCGATGATGATCAATAGATACCTGCAAGAAAAGATCAACTTAGTCAATGACTGGTCCATTTCTTGGAAAATAGCAGAGAATGCCGAAAAGAGTCGAACGCTCTTCCTGACGAAGAGAAGGAGGCCACCGGGGGAGATGATTGATATTGATGGCCAACAAGTCAGATGGACGAATCAAGCCAAATATCTCGGAGTGACATTAGACGGAGGATTGTGTTGAGAAAAACACACCATTGCCGCAATAAAAAAGTTTAAATTAACGAGAGAACAACTCAACCTATGGCTGAATAGAAGAAGCAAACTGAGTTTGAGGAACAAACTAACAATAGTCAAAACAGTGCTGAACTACGGCTCAGCAGAAGTAGATTACGATCCGGAAGTGGATGCAACAAAATACAAAAGAACTAGATTGCAACTCTAAGTGAAGAAACCAGGACGAAATCCGAAATATCAGGCAGAAGAGAGAAGAAAGAAGAAGCAGAGGAAAGAAAGATATATGAAAAAAGAACTAGGAAGAAGGAAACAAGATCGACCGTAAGCAGAACCTGATGAAGAATCTCAAAGGCAGCGCAGAGAAACCCAGGTCAGATTTACCGTTTTCAGGTCATGAATAAAAATGCATGGAATTTTCGTGGAAGATCAACCTTACATTCTATGCGAAATGTAAGGTGGTGTGATGCAATAAGTGCACCGGCACCTGGAGCGGAAACACTAATAGGTGATGACCGGAGATTTTTAAAGCTACGGCCCAGAAACCAATAGACACTCACAGCGAGGTTCTGTAAACTGTATCTTCACTACAGTAAACAGAAGTAAGATCGTGACGACCGTCAATCCAGGGGGGGGGGGGGGGTTTAGCTGGTAGGAATCCGGCACTACCTTCACACGTGTTGGTATTTATGCAAGATTTTCGCTCCTCTTAAAGAAAATGGAAACTTCAGTATAGTAAATAGAGTTTTGGTCTCTAAAGGCTGTTATTACAGCTGTATTTTGATTCTCTAATCATATTCCTTGACTAAAATTCTAATTTTCTTAAAAGATTCATTCATGGAAGAGGATTTCAAGTCTTCATTTTTTCAACAAAACTTTCTGGAAAAGATCCCTTTCTCTTCCAGAATAATGACGATCTTTTCGACGGTAGCATAGAGTTTCCAGATCATCTAGAAGAGTCCTTAAACTTACGAAGATATTTGTTAGGCGCGTGCGACACAGAAGTACGCCTATAACACCCGTATCTTTCCATGACAATATCTGACGTTCTCTGAGTAGACTATCATTACACTTCGATAACTAAATGATGGAATATTGTTGAAGATTCCTGAATCGGATTAAATAGTGTCTCTGGGTTATCCCCTTTTTAAAAATAGAGTGCTGACGTAAGGAATACCTACTTACGGATTCCTGGGGTAACTTTTCGGGGTAAAAAGGGACCCCAGATTCAGTTTGTTCGGCCAAAGATCGCCTATACTAAATATACTTAAAGCAGGTAGCGGTGGAACGGGAACTGGTATATAAAGATCGCGAAATCTTCATATAACATAACTTGAATTTTCCATACTCAACCAAAGAATAACAAACAAAAAACAAGTCATTTTTCGCGAAAAATAAAAGAAAAGACATTCTGATTATCGTAAAAAAATCAAAATTAGATGGAAAAACACAAACCCTCCAGAAACATTACGCTTGACATTTTTCGACGTTATTGACGGCCATATTGAATCCGCCATTTTAAATTTCGATATTCAAATATCAGATTAGTACTCAGTGATATCGTAAACCTCCGTAACCGAACTTTGAAGTAGGTTGTATCCTCGTTTATAGCCATAATATACATTTCGGAGGTTATTAGCCGTTATATTGGATATATATATATATATATATATATATATATATATATATATATATATATATATATATATATACAAGAAGGATGTCTAGGAAAGATACCGGTGGATCCTACTGATGAGTCCATCGTCGGGACAAAACATCCGTACATTTTAGGTAGTCGCAAATTAGATTATGATTATATGTCTTCAACACCAGAGACATGATTGCAACAATATATATATATATATATATATATATATATATATATATATATATATATATATATATATATATACATATACAGTGCCTTCATTTCAAAACGAACCATCCTTAATAACTTTGTTAAATAGAAAAATTTAAAACAAAGAAAAAACACGTCAATTTAGATATACAGGGGGAAGTTTAATTTTGCATTTGTTAAAAGTCTGTCAATCACCTCCTCACCTCCAGCTAACCTCACTTTGATATGTCAAATGGGAACCCCCACCTTGTGACACATCATTGTAAGCAGCATAAAATTGTCTATCCAACCGTATAAAAAAAATTAAATCGGTTGACGTACAAGCGAATAGTGTGCAAAAATGTCTTGTAATAATGCATAATATATCGGCCTCGAACTTTGGTATGTCAAATGATTACCCTATAGTGTGATACATCATTTTAAAGGACGTACTATCTCCTATTTAGCCAATAAAAAAAACAAAATCTGTTGATGTACAAGCGAATAGTAAGAAAAGATGTGTGGTAATAATAGACACCTTATCACATTAAACTTTATTATGTCAAATGGCTACTTCATAGAGTAAAATATTATTTTAAATTTAAAATAAATATTTTTTTAAAATAATAAACAGTTAAAATATTTGCGAGAAAAAAACTAAGCCTGTTTTAAAATTCATCGCAAAATTCATTGCAGTCTAATCAATCTAGTGTATTTATTTCAATGATATTTTTTGCGGTACCTGATAGGTACAAGAAATCACTGCAATAAATAAAATTTTTAAGATCTTTAAACACCAGTTGTTTATTATTGTTAAAATTGTCATTGTGACGCCTAGTTGAAACGTGAATATAAATGGTGTATACGCTAGCCGAAAGAATAGAAATAATTTTTCTCTATGGAGCTGAAGATCGGTGCGCTCGTAGAACCGCCAGAGCATTTAACGAGAGGCATCAAGACAAAAACGTGGGCCATAAATATGTACTCGAATTGGTACGAAAGTTTGAAGAAACGGGATCCGTTTGTAATAAAAAATCTATTGAGAAAAGGGTTGTAGATGAAGCATGCCAAATCGAGGTACTAGGACAGTTTGCAATAGATCCAACTTTATCCATCTCAAAGGTCGCAGATTTAACCAACATTTCTGCTGGCTCTGTGCATAAAGTTTTAAAACAAAATAAGTTTTTTCCCTACAAAATTCAAATTCTTCAAGAACTCGGAGAAAACGATTTTGATAGGAGAATTCAATTTTGCGAATTAATGTGCCAACGAATTGACGAGGACCCCCATTTACCTAAGAATATCTGCTTTAGTGATGAATCAACTTTTCTTCTAAATGGACTGGTTAACAGACATAACTGCAGATACTGGGATAATGAAAATCCGCACCTTTTCCGAGAAGGGTATACTCAATATCCCGAAAAAATTAACGTGTGGGCAGGAATTTATGGCAATGAAATCATCGGGCCATTTTTTTTGGAAGATAATTTAACTGGGCAAATTTATTTAAACCTTTTAGAAAACACAATATACCCTGCCATTGTGCAATCTTTAGAAAATCAAGTGGATGAAAATGCTGTTATGGTACTAAATGAAAATAATTTGCATTTCCAGCAAGATGGAGCTCCCCCGCACTACGCTTTGGCAATTCGAGAGTGGCTTGATGAACATTTTCCAGGGACGTGGATTGGCAGACGTGGTGCAATTGAATGGCCAGCAAGGTCTCCAGACCTAACCCCTCTAGACTTTTTTCTTTGGGGGTATTTAAAAAGCAAGGTTTATAAAACCCCACCTGAAAATATTGACGATTTAAAAGATCGAATTGTTCGGGAATGTAGAGGAATTAGCAGAGAAACCCTTGCCAATGTTCGTGGGGAATTTCAAAATAGGCTTTTTTATTGTCTCGCTAATAACGGCGCACATTTTGAACATTTAATAAAATAATTTTCTTCAACTGAATAAAACTGAATAAACTGCTTATATTTAACACACATTTTTGCATCCTAATTGCCTATAACGTCTATTAACTTAATTTTTTTTGACATCGTTGGATAGCAGATCGTACGTCCTTTAAAATGATGTATCACACTATAGGGTAATCATTTGACATACTAAAGTTCGAGGCCGATATATTATGCATTATTACAAGACATTTTTGCACACTATTCGCTTGTACGTCAACCGATTTAATTTTTTTTATACGGTTGGATAGACAATTTTATGCTGCTTACAATGATGTGTCACAAGGTGGGGGTTCCCATTTGACATATCAAAGTGAGGTTAGCTGGAGGTGAGGAGGTGATTGACAGACTTTTAACAAATGCAAAATTAAACTTCCCCCTGTATATCTAAATCGACGTGTTTTTTCTTTTTTTTAAATTTTTCTATTTAACAAAGTTATTAAGGATGGTTCGTTTTGAAATGAAGGCACTGTATATATATATATATATATATATATATATATATATATATATATATATATATATATATATATATTAAAAAAGGGATGGTCGACGCCTGTGATAGTACTTAAATATGTCCATTTACGTCAACCCCGAAAAAAAGTTCAAACAAGGAAAAGACCACAACGACTACATTACAATTGCAAAATTGTATTCTTTTGCAACACTGATGTTGCCGCAGAGAACAAACGTGTTTTTAAAATATTCCCGTCGACTTAAAAGGCATTTTTATACAGGGTGTTAAACCCTCATTTTTATTTACCATTGTGTTGTGATTTCTTTCGTGGGAGAATGCGCCTTTTAATCAGTAGCGTAGGGATGAAATTATTTATTTAATAACAGTTAATAATTTAAGTTAGTTAGCAACATAAATGGTAATTTTTTTCTACGCCATGTCCCAAATTCTGGATGAAGGAATTCATTGTCCCAAATATATATATATATATATATATATATATATATATATATATATATATATATATATATATATATATATATATATAGTAAGTAATGATTATCTTCAGCTGCTTTGATGAAATAATTAAAATATTCTCGCTTGGTATTCATTAGAAAATTTTAAAATTTGTTAAACTTCGGTGCTTCACAAAAATATTTCGATTAGTAGTCCAATTAAATCAGACAAAAAAAATCGCGAAAAGCCGAAAATTGGTACAGGTTTCAAATAGACTATTATAAATTAAATATCAAAAGTCCCCATTGATGCTATGTGTGATAAAAATTTTATTCAAGGTCATATGAGACTTGTAGATCAAACAGTTCTCTGAAAAACTGTTCTTATACTTTTTTCAAGAAAGTAATCTTGATAGGAGAACCGTTTTTTGCAATTGGTATGTTGGTAAATGTCTAAAAAATCTCACCTTTTTCGATAAAGTTTTATGTACAGTTGAAACAGATATTTTAGTAACTGTGGAATTGTTAATAGAAAGAATCACCAGTACTGGGCTCTGAAAAACCCGCAATTAATAAAACCACGAAGATTGCAAGTACGATTTGGTTTTAATGTGTGATGCAGAACGCTCGGTAAGAAATATCCTATTTGGATTTAAATGATTACAATTTCTGTGAAATGCTTTAATTATTTATCTTCAAAATCAATTTATTGATACTGTAATAATTACGATTGATTTTTTTATAACATTTTCTATGATTTTTAGCAAATCGTCTGATTGGTCCATTTATTTATGACCAAACAATGACAGGTCAAAGATATCTTGCAATGTTACAAAATCAAATTATTCTTGCCATTCGAGAAATTCTGCCAAATGATCAATGGTTTCAACAGGACGGTTGCCCTGCACGTAATTCCAGGGAAGTACAAATATAGTTTACGGAGAGAGTTCTGGTGAAAAAATAATCCCTAACAGTGGTTCTGTGCGTTGGCCTGCTGCGTTCTAAACAGCTTTCGACTTTTATTTATGGGAATATATGAAAAATGAGGTGAACGAATCTGATCGCATTGAAAGCAGGGAAGTTTTCGAATAGAGAAGTAGCAATATTTTTGGTAATATCAATCGGAAGTATGACTATGTAGTTTGTAATTATTAAATAACATTTTTACAGTAGAGAACGCAGTTTTATGAAGAAGTGTTGTTGTTTTGAATGTATGCTTACGTAAAAGAATTGTATAAAATTTCGATGTTGTCAAATATACAAATTTTTATTAAAAAAGGTGGATTTATAATGTTTTTTTTGTATTAGTATTTCCGATAGTGTTACAGAAAAAACTAAGTACTTTTTGATGAGTTGAAAATCCAATATGGCTGTTGTAAGAAAAAGTAAAGTTGATTATGATTCCAGAAAAGCGAAACGGTGTAAATGTACATATTCTGGGTAAAAAGTAAATTTTAGAAAATGTGACATTTTATTTTTTTTATATCTTAAAAACTCAAAAACCGTAATCGATGCAGGCGCGGATCCAAGGGGGGCGGGGGGGGGGGGGGGCGATCGCCCTTCTCCCCAATAGCTTTGAGTTCAGGAAAATAGACCCGATTTTGCCTCATACTATAGTTTATTCAAGAACTAGAGAGAGTAATAAATCATTTTTTACTTTTTTTTTTCTTCGCAAACCACCTGTCTTCTTTAGTCCGGTGTCTTTGGCAAAATCTGTTTGACACAGGTATTTTTCATAGGAATGGGTTAGAAATTTTATAATTAAAAGTACAGTTTTACAATAATGGACTATTTGGGTCGGATAACAATAGATATTTGGATGTGTGAAGTGCTAAAAAGAATTTTAAACCTCGTCATAGGCGTCGGAAGGAGGTTTATTTTATCACTAAGTATTTATGGCAAAGAATATTAGTACGGTAAAAAACTTAAAATAAAAACTTTTTATAATATTATTTTATTTCTTATGATTTCTTATTATTTCCCATACATTTGGAAATATAGATAATTTTGACATATTTAACATAAATCCCAACTGTACTTTTGTTATTTTTAATTTTGGCATAGAAACCGTTTTAGGCACATTCAGACTAAAATGTAGCCTGTTTCTTTCAAAAAATTCTAAGTTATAATTTAAATACTTACAAAATACCCATTGTCGAAAATACAAGAAGTTAAATATATATAAAAAAATAAATTCGTCCATATAATATTAAAATTTTTTCGGGGCTATCGATCATTTTATTATTAATTAAAAAAATTTTTAGGACATTTGATGTTTCAGTCTATTTATTTCTTAAACCATCTGCAGAATTAAAATTAAATACCAAAAAGGGATTCAAATGTAATTAATTTTTATATGTTACAGAAAATTTAAATAATAAATTGTGTTTACGCTGGTAAACATTACGTATCTAATTCGTAATCAAAGTCAGTGAAGCTATCTTCGCTCAAATTAATTATAATTGGTTCCTCTATCTCACCGATCATCAGATCCAGTTTCCACATTTTCTTTTATTCTTTTATTATATGGATTTTTCCCAATTTTCTGCAGTAACTTCATTTAAAAAAAATCTTTCAAAAGTTCAGTTACGTTACTAACTTTGTAAGTTGTGTTATTTTTAGCAATGTTACCTTCTACTTGAGAGAGATATTTCCTTCTCCAACGGATATTTTCCGAGCGATCTATAAGAACAGATTTCCTATCTGGTTTTTCCCCGCAAAAATTAAATTCTCTCAGCAATTTCCAGAGCTCAGTTCTTTTAATTTCAGGTATATCCCGATCTTAATTGATTTTACTTAGAATTTTGTCGACAGTTGGGATCTGCTTCTTATAATAAAATGTATGTACAACTCCTTTTATTGCAGTTTACATCTCTTCTTCTAACGAGGTTTTTCGTCTGCCTATGATCGAATATGGCTTTGGAGTTCCAGTCGTTTTCTTCTCCTTCACTATTTGGTGCAGAGTAGATTTTCCAACTCCTGTCATGTTGGAACAGATCTCAATAGAGCTTTTAATATTATTATACATATTGATATCTTAAGGCATCATAAACATTCATCGTAATAAGTTTTTCGTTAAGGAAAAAATGCCCTGGTTTAAAGATTTTGAAATAAATATAGATGTGGAATCCATATCTATATTTAAATATAGATATAGGAAAATAGAACCGATTCTGCCTTTTATATTAGAAATGTGTATGCTGGACCCCCCCCCCCCCCCCCGTTGACAACTTGTTTTTCTTGGGATAACCCCCCTTTCTCCAAGAGCTTCAAATTCAGAAAAATAGACCTGACCCTGCCTTTTACACTAGAAATGGGAATGTTATTGGTGTTCCCCCCCCCCCCCCATCGACAACTTGCTATCGCTTGCCATACTGTACTTTTGTGATATTACCACCCCTCCCAGAGAGAGAGGCTGGATCCGCCCCTGTGCATAAGCACCAAAAACTAACTGACATAATTACCTTTTCCTATCTTCATATCTCTTTTAGTTTTCAAGCTTGCATGACCAATTTCAGACACACTGTATACCAAAAGCAACATTAAACACATTATTAATAAGTGCTAATTGCTCATAAAAATTGTTCCTTAATAACGTTAAATAAAGCTAGATTTAATTTAACCCTGAATGGTTTCTCAGAAATAATTTTACTGACACTTTTGCGTTTAACACGAGTAGCTAGGATAAACAAAAAACCCTTCGAATCGTCTATAAAATCCTTCGTTCCAAGATGGCCGATCTATTATAGTAAAAAACTTGGGTTCTAAGTTGTGCAATGTTAAAATGGCCCAAGTCGTTCGTTTAAAAAGGCAGTGCACTAAGTAACGAGGTATGCTTGCACACACACAAATTACCGATAATCGGTTTGTCGGCAACGAGGTGTGAGGTTAGGGCTTGCACGCTGACAATGTTGTACAAAATGTATATTTAAAAAATCAATAAATTGCACTAATAAGTAACTAAATAGAAACGAACAGTTGCCTTGCTTAAGTTTTCGTGGTAGTGACGAGAAAAGATGACATATTAGAAAATGTCAACTTTGTTTTTATAAACATGTCAATTCCCACACAGCACTAGACGTCTTATAGACGTCATTTTTATATCTAGATTATATCTGAACGTCTTAAGACAGAAATAAGGCGTCTTATAGACGTCGTTTTAAAGACGTCCATAAGACGTCTATATACAACGTCTTTAAGATATCTTTTAAAAGTCTACATACTACATTTTATATGAAAATAAATACAGTTGTGTATAATTTAGTTGATAAAAACTAAAAAGCATTTCCTTCCCTATGGATTTTGTCGCAGTTGGGTAATAAGTTTGCAACGCCGCACAGAGCTCAGCTGAATACAAGTTGAGGTTAGTAGCCTCACTATGACCTTGGTTAATAGAACTTTTGCATGATGATTTTTATCAATATTTTGGTGCTTTTTGTCACAGACTATTTGATGTACCGATAAAATTGACACACATAAATATGATGCCAGCGAAACTATAACTTTAAAAAAACCCGCCTTTTGTTTCTGTCAACTGCCATTTTTCAGTTTTGTATTTGTGTTTCGTCATGTCGTTATTCATTTTTAATGTTGTTGGGATGCTGACTGTGAAAATTTAGCTTTTGAAAGAATTTTATTAAAATTGTTGATTTATCCATGTGCCTCTGAAAATCTTTTTTATTCGTGTTTATGTAATACTTAAAAGGTAAGATCGAGAATCATATGTACTTAGGAAAAACAGTAACGTTATTTATAGGTTGTGTTACAGGAAATTCCCGAATGCTTTACCGCTTATATTTTTGTAGTAACTGTATGTTATTCGAAGTATGAAATGAAATTTTCAAAAATATTATCTGTGCAAAAATGGCTTGCACAGCTCATCCTAAATATTACAAGAAATATTACTAATGAAGTGGAAGGCAAAATGTTTGTTTATGGAGTGCTCCACTAATGAAACCTGTAAGATTTATTTTGTTCCTGATGATTGGTTTATATTTAAAGAACATAGAAAATAGAGTTTTGTTAATTACAAGAAGTAATTTTGTTTAAGGTTTTAGAAATTTCAAAACTGGGAGTAGGGAGCATTTATGACTTTGTAAAGCGAGCTTGTAAAATTACCATGTACAGTTGATTAGTACGAAAAGGAAAGAGAAAGTTCTACGATTCTAACTTGGCGAGACCTATTATAAGTAAGTTCTGTCTTTCATTATACATATTAACCTTAAAATAGCATAAGTCACGATTCTATAGTAGAGGACAATTATAAAAATTCGCAAAAATATCAAGAAATTTACTCCCACAAATGATAAACTTTATCTTATAAAATTAAAATCACTTTGTTATTAACATCTACAGAGACAACAGGACTGGCAAAAAGTCGGAAGAATGAGGAAATTTCAATCCAAACATGACTGAAAAGGGCATCAGACCAGATTTGTTATTCGACTAAATAAAAATTCTTGTTTTTAAAACTATTTAAAGATTTGTGTACTTTTTGTTTCAATAAACTTTTGTATTGTTGATAGTCTACCTTTTAGAGTTATTATATCGAAGGGATAAACTAGGGCTTAAATTTGATAGGTTCACTTATAGTTCGAACAGTAGTAGTTCTGAAAATATTTGCCCTTCTACCTCACTTCGTAAATTTCAAATTAGAAAAAGTTTACATTATGCTTAAGTTATGTATTTTTTTGTATAAAGAGAGTATGTTGAAGATATTTTTTAAAGCAAATTATTCATGCGGAACTTGTAGTTATTTAAAATGGTAGTGTATATTTTGCTCTTGATTTTTTCTTAATTAAAGTTATTTCTTGGACTTTTGAATAATCACGGTTTGACTTTGTAAACAGAACAAACAAAAAAATTAGAGGGACCCTTTTTAATGTACATAATTTGAATGGTGGAATATGTTGTTTTAATGTTGGGAAGGGACGTCCATAAGACGTTGTAAGCAAATGTCTTAAAGACGTTACCTTTTGTAACATAAGACGTCTATACAACGTCTTATGGATGTCATTTGACTTTAATGGACATCCATTAGACGTCCTGAATGTTGAGATCAAACGTTTTATGGACGTCTTTAAGAAGTATTTGTGCTGTTTGGGATGTCAATTATTTCCTTTTTGAAAAATAAAACCGGTAAAAATATAAAGTTGTCTTTCACCTTTCAGTATTTTATTAGCAATTAATTTACCTAAAAATCTATAACTTTCTTTTAGTCCAGTCAAAATATATAAAAAAATGTTGCGAAAATTCACATAGGCTTGAAAATTAGTATAGGTGTTAAAATATCGAATTACAAATAAAATATGAAATTTCCACCATCCCACGCCTGTTAAAAATTTAATTCAAACAAAAAATATTCTTACATTTTTTCCTACGAATTACCCATGTTTAAGATATCGCAATTCTAAAAGTACAAAAGATCCCTCTAATATAGCAATTTTCAACCTTTTTCTTCTTGCGATGGCCTTCTAAAAACCAAAATAAAACGGCGAATCTCCTGTGTAGTTATTAGGGATAGTAAATAAAACAGTTAAATTGGGTTACTGAAATTTATTTTCCATATTGAATTACAGTTCACAATGAAAAACATTGTCGAAACTAAAGTGATAGCTTAGCCTCACGAACTTGAGATATAAAACTGGACTGCTCATGAAAATAATTTTTGACCCTCCCTTATTGGTCGCCATTCGGTGCAATGATTTGTATGGCAACATTGAATTATCTGCTAATTTCTTACATTGGCGTGAATGAATGTCAATTCTATTATTTTAACTAACAACTTTATACAATAACTATCTCTTTCTATACTATATCTAAAACAATAAATCGCTCTTCCTTGTTTTACTTGACAGGTTAATCGAGTATATTCAATAAAAAAGACCAGAGCTCCGATTCTGTAAGCATATTTTTTGACATTCTCTTTCCTTATCTCATTTAGGACAGTGATATACTTATGTGTTAATACAGACTGAACAAAGATAGAAGATCCTTATTATGACATTTTCTTTCCCTTTACTCTTATAGAATCGCAGCCCAGGATAGTTGTTTCTGTAAAACAATATTTAACTTGAATTTTTACCTTTAGTTTCCTCAAAATTATAATTTTTCTGTTTAAAGCAACTCCAATAAAGCAAATTTTTTTAACTTCTTTGGAACAGCGTAAATATGTAACAATTTTATTATTTTTAGATAACAAGCATGAAATGTCAGTTCTTATAAATAAATGAAAATGCTTTTTCTATGACTGTTTACTTATTTTATTTTTTACAGTAAAACTGTTATTTAATAAAATAGCTAAAATGTGAAATATGCGCCAAAAACAAATCGAGACTAATTTTTTTTTTTGAAATATCTGTTTTAGAAACATCCTTATTTGGACGCAGAGTATAAGAAGTTAACGAAAAAAAGTATTAATAAGGCATTTATTTTTAAAAATTTTGTCATGAATTAATATAGTATATTGTTTAATGTAAGGTATCGAAATGTCCACATAATCTATTGCAAAGTAAGATAGTTTCATCATTTAAAAATAGCTTCGATTAGGTCTTTGTTAAAATTATTTTCTCCTCGATGCTTTTAGAGAACTGATATGTTAGGTATTTATATAGGGTTAACAACATTCATAATAATGTTGACATTTCCTTCATAAAAACGGAGCTTTAATTTAAATGAAGTAAAGTAACATTATGTACTAAACCATTTTTATAAAAAAAAAATTAAACTCTAAAGGGGATAGTGTTAAAGCAGTTTATATTTAATTGTAAATAAAAAAATATTTATTAAGACACTTTAAATATAAAGAAGCTTGTAAATACAAGAGAATTCTTAGATTAATACAATCATTTTTAATCTAAATACTACACTAGGTCAAACTTTCAATTTACTTAACTGTTTAAGGATCTGGAATTGATCTTTCCTAGAGTTGAATTTTTCAAATGGTAATCAATCGCAGCTTCTCATTACTTTGACAAAGGATTTTCATGACATAAATTTCCTATCTGAGCTAAAATCAAGAATTTCTGTTTTATTAATTAATAACATATTCAAACAAAAGGTTATTATTTTATTTATAGACAAAACAAATACATAAAAGTAAAATTTATGTAGTTTCCAAACATCCTTAATAATATTGAAAAATTTCATATTATATGCAATCATTTATTTCTATTTTAATATGGTATATTGGTTTTTAAACGTATAATCATTTTAAATTTTAACAGCATACCAGTTTCGATATCCAGCTTTATATGTCAGCGGAACATTAACTTTATGGTAAAACGTTATTGTTGTTGGTTAATGCACACGTAATTTAGGACTTTTTTTGTTGAGCCAGTGTATGTTTTTAAGTCCAAGTTAAGTTGCTTCAAGATGTTTACATCAAACAGTGCTCCATAGTTTTTTTCAGGCAGTTTATTTGTAAGAAGCACAATACAAACTTTTTGCTCATCTTCTTGTATAAAATAATTTCCAAAAATATGCTCTGAACAGAGTTACTTATCTGATGTATAAAAGAATTATGATCATGACCAATTTGCTTCAGCTCTTGAATTTGAAGATTCTTTTCTCTTAGAAAACTAAAATATTGATAGAATTTAATAATTATCATATATCATATCCATAAGATTAAACTTGTTACCCTTAGATTTACAATTTGATTCTAAGGTAAAATTTTATATAATTATTATTGAATGCTTTATAACTTACCAATTAAATAAATTCCAGTTTACCCGATGAGGTATTTGCACGTCTTGCGATGAAGAATCACATTTTTTAAAATACAAAAAAAAAACCTTAAAGTTCACATTCCTGTTTGAAATTTTCAGCAAAACGTTACATAAAATGTGATAAAATCCATAAAACAGCAAAATCAAAAATAAATTTTTGTCAAAATGAAAACTATTCAGTCAATGTCATAAATACACTTTCACCAATATCATAAAAACGTAATGAATTCATTGTTGCCAAAGCAATTATTTGCACCAAATGGCACGAAGCACGGTGGGGTCATTTTTTTTTATAAGAGAGATATGGAAGACGAGCAGTCCAGTTTTATATCTCAAGTTCGTGAGTGCGTAACACATGCATATTCTTACATTAAAAATTCAGGTACAGAAATACTTTTTAGACTCTTTAAATCCAAACTTATCAGACAAATACCTTTTAAACGACTCCCCACAGAAGGCGATATTATCCAAGCAAGCACAGGCTATTTTATAACATTAACAATATTTCAACTATGTAATATATCTATGTTAAACCAAATATAGATATAGGTTTCATTATCTTATTTTATAACAAATGTTTAATGTAGTTTTCTTATTTCGAAAAATTTATCATTTTTAGTTTTGTCTATATATAGAATATTACACAAGAAGCCGAAACAATGAGCTGATCTTCTATTACAATATTCCTACAAATAATAAAACTACCCTATCGAGTATAATTACGAGTTTTAATTTTGCGAAAACTGCATAATTAAGTCTAATATTTACATGATCGATTTGATTAACAAACAAAAACTGGGCATCAATATAAATATCCCGCTTTCCAGATAAAAATTTCTTTTCTATTGTACAAGTCATTAACACTGTTTTTGCCTATTAAAAATGAGGTAATTTTTCTTGCAACAAACATCCATATCCAGATATACTTTCCTAATTCTACTCTATATTTCGTTCAAATCGTGAGCAGTTACAACAACTATACATCCGCATACATTGTCAGCTAATTTATCAAATAGAAATATCGAAATGCTTGATCCACATAAATTTATGCTCTATCAATAATAGCGGCTATATTCGAGAACCACTCTTTTCACTTTCCTGCAAAAATCAGGATTGATTGCGCCTGATATTTATCCACTTCTTGTATGTATCAATGGATTCATAACTTCATTGAAATTGTTTTAGGCAATATTCTACTCGTTTCCCAGTAAATTTATTAATTAGTAAATCTTTCATACCATAAAATTCACACCTTATTCAAAAAATTATTAAATATTTGTAAAGCGCCATCTATTAAATTTACGTGCAACCGAGTTCGAATTTATTGAACGCAAACTTACAGATATCGCTGTATTTATGCATTGCCGGCTTCTCGATATCAAGAAACCTGCAGATCTATGAAATTATTACATATTTCTAAAGCGACATCTATTAAATTTACGTGCAACCGAGATCAATTTATTAAACTCAACTTTACAGATATCGCTGTATTTATGCATTGCCGGCTTCTCGATATCAAGAAACCTGCAGAACCTATCTCGCTTGCAATAAAGAACTTTATCTTACGTCTGCTTATTAAAGCTAGATGGCACTAGTAATTTTGAATCTATTTTTTTACTTAAGCTGGTATTTTATTACAAAATTTTTGTAGGTGGTTGGTGATGTTACTTGCCAAAAGATGCAAATTTCTAGAACTAAAAAAATTCCATTATACAGAGAAATCAACTTATGAGTGACATATGAATACATAGCCCAAATTATTAAAGATAGAATCATTAATTTTGAAAAAAGGTTGGCAAACACTATGTAGGCACTAACCAAGAAAGGATTTTTTAAAAATGACATGCTAAAAGGGTAAAAGGATTAAATTGTCATTTGATTAGGGATATTTTTAGAGCAAATAGAGATATTCACTCGCTGGTAGCTTACTGGTGCTGTGTATTTACACAAGATGGTCAATAAAACAAAGAAGTTACTACTTTTCGTCAGAACTTTTTACCGCGACACACTAGCGTTTAAGACAACTGACTTAGTTTACTCCTACAACAGTATATAGCATAACTAAATTTACACCTGTAACAATATAAACCAACTGGGAAAGGTACCTGCCAGAAGACAGGATGATCAGGGTTCGAATGTAGGTGTATGAACAATGTTAATGTCAATTTAGACTAGTATTAAAATTAGTTCACCTTTGTAAATGAGAGAGTTATCTGTTATTGACATTGTACTTCAAAAAAAAAAACTTAAGAGAATATTTTGTTAAAAAAATTTCATTAAAAAATTTGAAACTAAATATAGACCATTTTTTTAAAAATAATTATAATTTTTATATATTAGATTTTTTAGTAAATTGTTTTTTTTTTGATAACGTATTTTTTTTAATCGTTTTATTTTTGGGAAGCTGCTAAAATATTTAAATTAATTTACAGGTTTTAAATAATTAGTTATTCTAGCTAGTACGAGAGGGCCTTAGAATTTAAGCCGATAAAACAGGTCTCTATATTATGTGCTACATTAAACAGTTTCCGCACACACTTTTGCGAGAGAGCTTATCTACTTCACCAAATGATGGTGACAAAGTAGCCCTCTACTAGAAAAATTTCTCTTATGGAAGGCACTGGAGTATTTGAACTTTCCCTTCCAGTAGCACGTGGCGCTGCTAGTACCAAGTAAAGGTTTCTTCTTCGCAGCGGTTAAACAATTTCCTTTAGTTCAGGTTAGATTACAGGCGTGGTGCTTAGTGTACTGGAATTTCTAGTAATTTCTAGGGAGTTTCTATCTACCTACGTAATTTTTGCCAAACTGATTGCTTTGACTTTTATCGATAAAATTTGTTACTTACGTTTTAAAAATGTCAAAGATGTTTTGGCGAGAAAAAACCATCGAAAATGAAATGTTCTGTCCCAAACTGTACAGACTTGTACAGTTTGGGACATGCTGAAAAAATGGTTAAACCCAGTTAACCATCCTCTATTGAACAGTGTTAATTACGAAGTAAATTATAAAAATCGTCGTGTGTGTGTGTGTGTGTGTGCTAGACATTTTTCAAAAAAATCTCTTTTATGAGATTTTTGAAAAGGGATTAAATATGATGTCGTTCCTGTGTTCTATCTTCCTGAACGTAAGTAACACTAAGTGAGCCATTTTTAATTTTGTAGAAAATTAAAATTAGTGTAAAAAATATAGATTTAGGAATAAACTGAAATGAAAATAAATACAAAATATGGACTTTTTCTTTTAAGATAATAGCAATTATGTAAATATACTTATTTCTTTTAGCTGAAAATGAATAAGCTGAATACATACCACCAATGAAAATACATAAAATAGAGAAAGCCTGGGAAATGGTTTCCAATACTATCAACGATGAAGGTATGTCTATAAGTATATGTTACCATTATATTGTTTGGGCTTTGTTAGATAATCAACATTCTACCTCTTTTTTGAAAATGAATGTCATATTAGATAGTTTGACTAATATTTCGTTTTACATTTTCAATAAAAATTAATATATCTAAAAATTGGACATGTTTTTTAGAACAATATCCCAGTGTATCGTCAATAGATGAGATAAAAGTTTCTTCAGAAGAAAAGAAGGCTGTATGCTTCTGAAACATTAAGCGTAGAGAATTCAATAAGCACTTCTACAGCTCAAAATCAAATAGAATCCACAACTGTAAATGAATTCGAGAAACAATATTAACTTGCTGCTAAGATGTTTGCTGGTAAGTTCTTAATATTTATAGTTTCTAGTATTGGTAAAAATTCGTAAAGCGTAAAAAGCATGGAAATTATGGTTTTTTGAAGAAATTTTGATATTTACCCCCTATTTCGAGGTCGTAGAACACGATTCTGGCCTTGATTTTTCACTATTTCTCGTTTATTTCAGTTAAAAACCGAATTTACGTATTTATTTTCAATGGAATTGGTTAAAATATATTGTACGTAATATATTTCAATTATTTTTGCACAAATTTTAGCAAACCAATTTAGAAAAAGTTGTATTTTCAGCAAAAAATCAAAAGCACATCTCGGAAACGTTATCAACCGTCAGACTACCTAAACTGGCCGCTAAATCACATAAAAAAGGCGCAACGTTGCCAGATGTAATTTTTTTTCATAATATAAACTATAAGATTTGTCCTTCTCAGTCAACAACACAGTTTAATTTTTTTTTAATGTTCGAAACAGTTTCTGAGTAAAAATAATCTTATTTTAGATTAGATTTATACTTTCCTGGTATAAACTTTAAAATTTATCCATTATAGTTAACAACATAGTTTAATGTTTGTAATGTATATAAAAAAGGGTAAAATTATCTTTAACAGTCCAAAATTTTTGGTTAGTTCTGGTTAGTACCGGTTTAGCTTGGTTTTGGTTAGTTTAAAAAACTGAAATTAACCTAAACTAACCTAAATTGACCTAGATTTATTAATTAAAAAACACTTTCTGCTAAGGGACATAAGCAATGTGATCAGTTCATATTATTCGCTTAGAACTACTGGTATTTGGAAGGAAACAGACAAAAGCAACTATAATCCTTAAAACCTTTAATATTTAGAGTCAAAATCGCACATCAAAGGCATAGACAAGAGTAATTAATAGTACTTCAATAATCAAAGGGAATGGAAAAAGTCTTTTTGGGACCTTTTCTTTCCAGTTCAAATAGAAAGAGAAGAATATATATATATATATATATATATATATATATATATATATATATACATATATATATATATATATATATATATATATATACATATATATATATATATATATATATATATATATATATATATATATATATATATATATATATGAATTTCAAAGAAATCGTTTTTGTAATCTGGCAACATCGCCGACTTCAACAAGTACGCCGTCTTTAGCGAACTATGCAAACTATTATTTGTTGATGGCGGTCGTTTTCTTTTGATTTGTTGTGATAATTTTTCGAATTTTTTCGATAAAAAAAAGTGCATATTTTTGAATTATTGTATAATACTGAAGCTTCTATCACTGTGGAATTTGTGGTTATAAAAAAAATTTAACGATTTAGTGAAAAAAAAATTGAACCTAAAGTGAAAAATGTTTTTCGCTGTTTTGAAGAAAAATTATGGAAAACATAGGTCTGAATCGTGTTCTACGACCTCGAAATAGAGGGTATGTATCAAAATTTTTTCAAATAAACGTCATTTTCCTATCATTTCACTCTTTACGAATTCTTACCTTTGTTAGATAATCAACACTGTACTTCTTTTTTAAAAATAAATGTCGTATTAGATAATATGACTAATGTTTCGTTTTACACTTTCGATAAAAATTAATATATCTAAAAATTGGACATGTTTTTTAGAACAATATCCCAGTGCATCGTCAATGGATGAGATAAAAGATTCTTCAGAAGAAAAAAGGCTTAATGCTTCTGAAACATTACGCATAGAGAATTTACCAAGCACTTCTACAGCTTAAAATAAAACAGAATCTCCAACTGTAAATGAATTCGAGAAACAATATTAAATCATGCTGGTAAGATGTTTGCTGGTAAGTTCTTAATATTTATAGTTTCTAGTATTTTTTAAAACATCTTGTAAATTTACATAAATTCCTAACTCTTACCACCTGCCCTGTAAAGTTGTTTTTATCTGGCATTTTAAAAGATAGGTAATTAAACAATGTTTTTTATTTCATATTCTTAAAAATAATTTATATTGTCTTGTCTGATGGTACAAAACAAAGTATTTATTTACTTTGCTACCATTTTAAAGAAATAAAAGTGTTTATGGAATACAATTAAAATAATTTTTCTTTTCAATTTTATTTAGGCACAATAACATATTTTTCTAATTAGTTATGGCATCCCCAGTTTAAATACTATCAATAAATAAAATTCCCTTAATTGATCACAGATAGTCTTTTAGGCTTTTTGTTACGAGTTTATTATAATAAGTATATTTTTTTGATGAATATAAAAGTGACTATAACCATAGTACAGTAATATTTTGTTGTCATAATTTTAAACTTTGAATATTATTTAGTAGTGTTCCTATTTTTTAGAAAAATATGTTATATAAAGAACATTTAAGTATTAATTTAAATATAACATATTATTAATGTATATTTTCAGGTCACAAAAATATAGAATCAAGAATTCTTCAGTTGCTGCACATTCTAATAGTATTTATTTGTAATGTATATTTCTTGTAGTATATTGCCTTAATTTTAGTCAAATTTTGTACTACTTAAGGTCGCATTTATTTGTCTATAATATTTAGTATAAGCAGTCTTTAAGTAAGTATAAGGATATTGTAGTATAAGTTGTAATTTTACTTTGAATTTGAAATTATGTTCTAGACTCAGTCTTAAAATAAATAAATTTGTTCCTTTTATTTATGATTTTGTTTAAATTCTTTATTTTACTTTAGTATATTGAGAAAGCTGTTGTACATTAAATTTAACATGCTTACAGTATGTGATATAAGTTCTTCAAAATATTAATACCCTAGGAAACGGAGTGTTAAAAGGAAACTCAAATACTTCCTGCGATCTGATTGCAGAAATGGGTAGGGAAAGGTAGTAGACATGACGTCTCATCTCGTGTCTCAACAAATTTTGATAGGAACATTGTTTTTTTTTAACAAATGGGTCGAAAAATGATTTTTCCCCGGTTTTTTGGATTTTACGGAAAATCTAAGGGATTTAGAGAAAAATGTTCCACAAACGAATTGTACGTTTTGAAAATATCTTCAAAACAAGTTTTTGTTTGTCCAAATCGGTCTGTAAACAAAAAAGTTATTGCAAATTAAACATTAAAATTGACTTATTTTTCAATTGTTAATAACTTTCTTAATATTTTTTGAATTGTTTTCAACTTTTACCAGAATGTGAGTTTTAAAGTGCTAAAAAAGTGTGCGGAAGTTGGGCGCTGTTGGTCCAATAGTTTTTGTAAAATTGCAATTGTTTATTAGAAAAACGAAAAAAGTGACTGTTTTTGATTGGCTGTACCGTCGTCTAAGAAACTGCTACAGAGTTCTGTCAGTGCTCATTCTCTTCGTAAAGACCTAAGCTATCATGTAGTAAAAAAAGTGGATATTTTTCATACTTTGTTTATGCAAAATCGTTATGAAGATATGGGTAGTTTTTCGCTTATAAATAAATTAATTAATAACCGCATTTTTTTCCCGATTTGTTAATAAATCATATCATTGGAAAGCTGGTAAAAAAACGAATTTTGAAAAAAAAGTCTACGACCAATAGGAGCCGAGTTAGCATTTTTTTTCAAAAAATCAGAGATTGTTTATATTAAGAGCTGAATTTTTTACAGTTCATTAAGAAGAGCCTAAAGTATATGAAATCATTTAATTGAGGTTAATTTATACACAATCAATTCTTCGGGAGATCGCCAAACTGAGGGTACGTGCTGGACGTCATAAAAGGTAAGTTGGAGGGGGTAACCGAATCTCATCGAGTACAAAGTGAGAGCGCGTCTTCAATTCGGCGCGCGCTTGAAAAATTAGCAATATCTCTGCTTCTAAATAACGTAGAGCTTTCATTCTTTGATTTTTTTGGGGTAGCTCCTCGAAAAAATCATATTGGGCACATGTTCAACGTTCTCGGACCACCCCCACCCCTCTGAAAATTGCATTTTTTACATTTAAAAATTTTTTGACGCGTTTTACATGTTTTTTCATTGAAAATGATTACATACCTTATTATATATATTTACTTTTATGAACAATTATATTCGGCCCCCTCCTACCCCGGCAAAAATTATATTTTTCAAGATTTCGCATTTTTTGCTTTTGTTACATATGTATGAACTAGAAATAATAATTTCGTGCTAAAATTTGAATTTTCTTATTGTTGCATTGAAATAACATTTCTTGAATAATGAAGTTATTCATATTTTTTACTACATAATAGCTTAAGTCTTTACGAAGAGAATGAGCACTGACAGAACTCTGTAG
This sequence comes from Diaprepes abbreviatus, assembly GCA_034092305.1. Taxonomy (NCBI): domain Eukaryota; kingdom Metazoa; phylum Arthropoda; class Insecta; order Coleoptera; family Curculionidae; genus Diaprepes; species Diaprepes abbreviatus. The sequence continues at coordinate 631,987 of JASJET010000415.1, forward strand.
CAGTTTCCTAGACGACGGTGCATCCAATCAAAAATAGTCACTTTTTCGTTTTTCTAATAAACAATTGCAATTTTACAAAAACTATTGGAACGACAGCGCCCAACTTCCGCACACTTTTTAAGCACTTTAAAACTCACATTCTGGTAAAAGTTGAAAACAATTCAATAAATATTAAGAAAGTTATTAACAATTGAAAAATAAACCATTTTTAATGTTTAATTTGCAATAACTTTTTTGTTTACAGACCGATTTCGACAAACAAAAACTCATTTTGAAGATATTTTCAAGACGTACAATTCGTCTCTGGAATATTTTTCTCTAAATCCCTTAGATTTTCCGTAAAATCCAAAAAACCGGGAAAAAATCATTTTTCGACCTATTTCTTAAAAAAAAAACATTCCCACCAAAATTTGTTGAGACACAAGATGAGACATCATTTCTACTACCTTCCCCTATCCATTTCTGCAATCAAATTGCAGGCAGTATTTGAGTCATTTTTTACCTCCCAAAAATCGCTGCGTTTCCTGGCCTATAAGGTTTTTATTGCGTTTTAATGCTATAAAGTATTTCATCAGTTATACATCCCGTCATACATGCGCCGACGTGTATCACGGGAAGTCTACTTATTGGCGCTCACCTAGTACTCGAAATGCAACAGGCGGGTTTACATCTGTTATGCATAATAATTATAATCCCTATTGAAGTAGTGAGAAAGAATAAAAATTGCCATCATCTAAAACCCCCGATAATTTGTGTAACCTTTTATTTTCTGGTACATAAGTTGTCCAAGTTTAGATAATATACTTAGAAAGGCTATTTTTCACTCTGGGGGGTCAGTCTGGAGTAGTTCAGGATCACCAGACAATGGCGGTCTGACAAATGATGTTTCGCAGCAGAGCTTTCTTTTATTTTCTTTTGTTGTAGTTCAATACGTGTATAAAAATATATGTATGAAATCTATTTTGACATCTCTATAATCTGAAACTTTTTTACATGTAGTAAACTCTGTTATATGATATAATAAATAATTATATGAGACATATAACACAACCATGAATATATTACTACATAAGCGAAGAAAACCCTTCAATTAATAAACTAAACATCAAATTAAACAGATCCATGTATGGCCCGTTTGCATATACATTAGGATGTTTTCAATTGATTTTAAATTAAATAATTAACTAAGTCATGACGTATAATGGCAACCTGGGGTGCCGTAACGTGGGGAAGCTTAATATGTGGTTAAGTATTTAGTCAAACCGCAACGCCAAGGTTACCGGGGCTGTTAAATTATGACCTTGGTTTTAACTAAGCCTCATACTACTGGTCCAAATAAATTTATATCACGTCGTTTTCCGCTTAATTAATCGCATAATACTAAGAGAGTCGTCGTCAGGATCTCAAAACTCAAAACTTCCTTCTGATTTACTGATTTTGATGCTTGAAATTAGTTTCAATATTAGGATGATAATAAGATCATTATCACTATTTTTTTTATCCTAACTCTTATATAACAACTGACTGTGAATGGTCTAGTGTCGTCCATTTTTATTTGATCTTGGGCTTTCATTATCCAGTTGCCTGCAATTATATATATATATATATATATATATATATATATATATATATATATATATATATATATATATATATATATATATATATATATATATATATATATATATAAAACGAAAGGTTTAAGACACTTTTGTGGGGCTGCAGTCAAAGGGATGGTTGGCCAGAAAAGAAAACTTATTTTTGTTAGTCTAGCTTTAGAGAAATTTTATTGTCATCATCATGACTTCTACAAAAAAGAAAATACTCTTCCTTAAATCTATTTATCACAAAATAAAAATAAAGAAAAAACCTAACAAAGTAAGTGTGAATGAAAAATCAGGTTTTGTCCAACAGTAGCAGATATTTTGCACTATGAACTAGAATTACTAATTTAAGTAACTAGGAGGACAGAGATTCTCATTAGATGAAGAGGTTATTAGGACTGCAGAAGACTATTTTGAGTATTTGGATACTTTCTATTCTTCAGAAGATATAAAGAAGTTGGAATACCACTGAACTAAGTGTATCGAAAAATTAAACAATTACGTTGTTTTTATTCCGTTTTTACCTTACTTATTGAACCCAACTCGTATTGTAGAATAATACCTGAAGTGTTACCAACACTTCAAAAAAAAGTTGGCAAAACCATGTAGAAAATGCCTAAAGTAGTATCAATATTTGTTTTAATAGTTTATTGGTGATACTGTATTCTAATGCCCACTAGTACGTGAGCAAGTTTTATTTATTTGATACATAGAACTAGATTTCTATTTATTGGAAAATTATTGTTAATATTACGAAGTATAACTTTCAAAGAATTTCTGATTACTATTTTGGTGGAAGTTAATTAGCAAGTAGTGCCAACAGGACAGTACAAATTCTATCTTTAGGTAGTTACATTAATAAAAAATGTCAACTTTTTGGTATTATAAAAGCAACTCGTAATAGTTTCGAACTAACTTTTACTGTATTACTTCGTATTAAACTTATTTATTAATTTATGACTGTTCCTTTATTATTTTCATTTATTTTATTACTTGAGGGCACGAACTTGAGATATAAAACTGGACTACTCGTATTCCATATCTCCCTTATAAAAAAAATGACCCCACCATGCTCCGTGCCATTAGGTGCCTTGGCAACAATGAATTTCCTAAGTTTTTATGATATTGGTGAAAGTGTATTTATGACATTGACTGAATAGTTTTCATTTTGACAAAAATTTATTTTTGATTTTGCTGTTTTATGGATTTTATCACATTTTATGTAACGTTTTACTGAAAATTTCAAAGAGGAATGTGAACTTTAAGGTTTTCTTTGTATTTTAAAAAATGTGATTCTTCACCGTAAGACGTGCAAATACCTCATCTGGTAAATTGGAATTTATTTAATTGGTAAGTTATAAAGCATTCGATAACAATTATATAAAATTTTACCTTAGAATCAAATTGTAAATCTAAAGGTAACAAGTTTAATCTTATAGATATGATATATGATAATTATTAAATGCTATCAATATTTTAGTTTTCTAAGAGAAAAGAATCTTCAAATTCAAGAGCTGAAACAAATTGGTCATGATCATAATTCTTTTATACATCAGATAAGTAACTCTGTTCAGAGCATTTTTCTGGAAATTGTTTTGTACAAGAAGATGAGCAAAAAGTTTGTGTTGTGCCTCTTACAAATAAACTGCCTGAAAAAAAGTACGAAGCACTGTTTGATGTAAACATCTTGAAGCAACTAAACTTGGACTTAATAACATACACTAGCTCTACAAAAAAAAAGTCCTGAATTAGGTGTGCATTAACCAACAACAATATCGTTTTATCATAAAGTTAATGTTCCACTGACATATAAAACTGAACATTGAAGCTGGTATGGTGTTAAAATTTAAAATGATTATACGTTTAAAAACCAATATGCCATATTAAAATAGAAATAAATGATTGCATATAATATGAAATTTTTCAATATTATTAAGGATGTTTGGAAATTATATAAATTTTACTTTTATGTATTTGTTTCGTCTAAAAATAAAATAATAACCTTTTGTTTGAATATGTTATTAATTAATAATACAAACATTCTTGATTTTAGCTCAGATAGGAAATTTGTGTCATGAAAATCCTTTGTCAAAGTAGTGAGAAGCTGCGATTGATTACCATTTCAAAAATTCAACTCTAGTAAAGGTCAATTCCAGATCCTTAAACAGTTAAGTAAATTGAAAGTTTGACCTAGTGTAAAAATTAAAAGTTGCTAGTAAATCTTTATATATATATATTTAGATTAAATATGATTATATTAATATAAGAATTCTCTTGTATTTACAAGCTTCTTTATATTTAAAGTGTCTTAATAAATATTGTTTTGTTTACAATTAAATATAAACTGCTTTAACACTATCCCCTTTAGAGTTTATTTTTTTTTTTATAAAAATGTTACTTTACTTCATTTAAATTAAAGCTCCGTTTTTATGAAGGAAATGTCAATATTATTATGAATGTTGTTAACCCTATATAAATACCTAACATATCAGTTCCCAGAAAGCATCGAGGAGAAAATAATTTTAACAAAGACCTAATCGAAGCTATTTTTAAATGATGAAACTATCTTACTTTGCAATAGATTATGTGGACATTTCGATACCTTACATACATACAACAATATACTATATTAATTCATGATATAAAATTTTTAAAAATAAATGCCTTAATACTTTTTTTCGTTAACTTCTTATACTCTACGTCCGAATAAGGATGTTTCTAAAACAGATATTTCAAAAAAAAATTAGTCTCGATTTGTTTTTGGCGCATATTTCACATTTTAGCTATTTTGCTAAATAACAGTTTTATTGTAAAAAATAAAATATGTAAACAGTCATAGAAAAAGCATTTTCATTTATTTATAAGAACTGACATTTCATGCTTGTTATCTAAAAATAATAAAATTGTTACATATTTACGCTGTTCCAAAGAAGTTAAAAAAATTTGTTTTATTGGAGTTGCTTTAAACAGAAAAATTATAATTTTGAGGAAACCAAAAGTAGAAATTCAAGTTAAATATTGTTTTACAGAAACAATTATCCTGGGCTGAGATTCTATAAGAATAAAGGGAAAGAGAATGTCATAGTAAGAATCTTCTATCTTTGTTCAGTCTGTATTAACACATAAGTATATCACTGTCTTAAAAGAGATAAGGATAGAGAATGTCAATAAATATGCTTACAGAATCGGAGCCTGGTCTTTTTTTATTGAATATACTCGATTAACCTGTCAAGTAAAACATGGAAGAGCGATTTATTGTTTAAGATATAGTATAGAAAGAGATAGTTATTGTCTAAACCTGTTAGTTAGAATAACAGAATTGACATTTCAAGAATTTAATGTTGCCATACAAATCATTGCACCGAATCACCGAATGGCGACCAATAAGGGGGGGGGGTCAAAAATTATTTTCATGAGCAGTCCAGTTTTATATCTCAAGTTCGTTCTTGAGGGAGTGCTCACTTTTACCCATAAAACTTAACTTTTAATTTTTGATGCATTATTTTTGGTTTCACCTGTATTTGGAATACTTGTTTTAAAGTGGTATATAATACTTAAGAATCTATTCACATTTATATATATATATATATATATATATATATATATATATATATATATATATATATATATATATATATATATATATATATATGTAGATAAGTTTTTGTCCGTGTAATTTAAAATAAAATAGAATAAAATATTGGCGAAGCGGACGTGAAAATTTGTCAATCTACATGATTCTCGTATTAAAAAGTGCGGAGCACTCCAAAATATGGAAAAACTCCGGGTCCGACCGAAAAATGCGACCCCTATCCTTTGGGCAGCGCGTTTCGTGTACTCGATTTTACATATTTCTGTTTTAATTCACCTTCGCGCCACCATATGATTGTTCTTTTACAAACTTTGTTAATCTGTGTGGTTCTTGTATTATCAAGTGGACCATCGAGATGTCGCCTTTGTCGTCTTATTTGCCGTATTTTGATTATAAATTCGGCTTTATACGATGCAAAGGCGAGATGATGGTTTGTACCGACTGCGGTGGCTTGACGAGTCTCATATTAGGACGAAACAGCGCTGTCGCCATCTGTCGGACCCGGAGTTTTTCCATATTTTGGAGTGCTCCGCACTTTTTAATACGAGAATCATGTAGATTGACAAATTTTCACGTCCGCTTCGCCAATATTTTATTCTATTTTATTATATATCTTTAATAGTTGCTTTTATAGTAAGTTATACGTTGGTAGGTCAGTCAGCCAGATAAGACCACATTTCTTAAAAGTATGGATTTTGCGAAGCCCTATGTAACCTCGAAATATTTTATTTTATGTCTTATTGATATCAATTTATAGTTTTCGAGATAATACAACTTGAAATAAAAAGCGGACTATATAGTTCCATAGAGAAAACCAATTTACAGACAAATCTAGCAATTAAACTTTTTTTTTCAGTAAATTTCCCGATTTTACCATCCAGCTTTACACTATTATCGCCGTTTGTTTTGTTTGATCGGCTTTCACCACTAAAATTTCCAATTTCCCCCGATGATACTAAATTTTCGTGGGAAACCCGACAGGTGCCTTAATATGTCTGTTTTTAACTGTAGGAAAATTCAAATAATGTTGTTTTCTTTTCTGCGTCGCATTTAAATCAGAAATTATTTAAATTTCGGTCAAAACTTTTGGGTTTGTAACGAACTTTATACTGATTTGGTTGTGTAAGGAAATATAAAGATGACTTTCTCAGATTTCGCCTTTCATTTTCACAGTAATAATTTTAGGAAGTTTGCGTCTTTAAATTAAATTTGCTAATTGTACAGGGTAGTCCAATAAAAATGAATTATTCAGCAGTTATTTGCGGTCAATCCACATCTTTTTTTTTTTTTTAAAAATCGTTTTTCTTAAACTACAGATTCTTGTAGAAATTCTATATAAACTATTATTTCGTTCAGAAAGTAGGAGAACAGGTCAAAAAATGCGAAACAATGAGGTATCAAGTGTACAGGTGCTATATACCTAAAACCACAGACAGAAAAAAGGGTTACCTCTATGTTAAACAAACGCAACACGCATGGCATTTGTCAAACCGCCATAACAAAACTTAAAAATAATTAATTAAAGTTGGCATCTCTACTGACAGCTGACAATTTTTCTAACCTCATAATTCAAACTTATTTTACAATACACGTGACTTGGGAAAGAACTAAATTTAAAAGTCAATTTTAAGTATTAAGTTGTTGTAATTTGGTCTGTGGCCTTACTTTTTAATCTCTTTTGTAAATATACATTGTCATACAACCTTTTAACATCTTATTGGACAACCTCAAATAAAGATGTAAGTTATTTAAAATTATTGGGAAAAATTATTTCACTAATTTCCATTTTTTTTTGAAACTATTGTAGTCTTCCTGAAGATAAAAATGATAAAGATTTTCGAAAGCTTGGATTAACTTTAAGAGTACTCTTTTACTTACTGCACACCCCAATATTAACTAGTTTATATATATATATATATATATATATATATATATATATATATATATATATATATAATTAAAAACATTCATACATAAACATGTTTAAAATTTTGAAAAACAAACAAATACTTTAAAAAAACTAGTCAAATTTCTAAGAAAGTATTTAATTTTACCAGTACATACTTTGACATTTTGCTGATTTATTAACAATGAAATGAAATTTTTATATCGTCTATTTAGGTACTTAGGAGACATGGAATGCGAGTGTGTTTTATTTTAACAATGGACCAAAAAAAACCGAAAGAAAGCATACATTTAATTTTATGTTTAAGAAGATATTCAATTTTTGATTTATTAACAGGATAATATTTTTCTTTAAATTAGGCTGGTGTAAATGTGGCTCAGATTTCCTATATCCGTTCTGTCGTTAACAGTGTTTTTATCTTTTTTAATCTCTATCATTTCCTTTATCTGCAATTTTTGATAATTCATATCTTTGTTTTTAATTATGGTATTGTTATAATCGAAGGTAACGGCGCATAGACACCGACACAGACGGCGGCGCAGACATAAAGCTTTGGCGGACCGCGCTAAGCGCTGATCGGTTCCTTTCGGAAGACCCGACGGAGTGCCGAGAAAGTATAAATAGCACCCGATGTCATGATTCTTTAGCAGAATCTGATTGCTTATTAAAGAGTACAGATCTCTCAAATTTTTCTTACACACGCGCACACAAGTATCTAAGTCTTTTGAAGCATTTACTCAGGCGAAACGTGAGATTCTCTGCCGTTGCTGATTAGTTTGGCACTTGCACCACGTCAGAGAAAGGCACGGGGAATCTTGCAATAGGTGGGCCACTCGTCGGTAATCTCGCAAGAGATTATTGTCAGTTACCCTTCCAGAAGAAAATATTAAACGGTTCAACACGCGAGTAGGGAGTTTTAAATTTCCTAGAGGTTTTCCTGGAGTGCCTCTTTTGGCATCAAGAGGATCACTAAGCTGTCTACGCTAGTGCAACGAGGGACGTCGCTCTGCTTACGACCGCTTAAGAAGAGAGGTTCTTGGTTGTCCTGATAAGATGATCAAGAATTCGATTCAAGAAAGAAGATTAAGAAGATTGCTGTATTAGAAAGTCCAGGAAGTCTCGTCTGTTAGGCAGAAACTTGTTAGAGGCAAACTCTAGTAGCTGATATCAGTTCAGTGCAAGGGAGGAACCTCAAAGTAAAATCTTTAGCTAAATAAAAACCGTGAAACGCAAATTTTAGTAAAATTCCAGCGCTGTCAGAAAAAATAAGCTTCTCAAAAACCTTTCCACGCCTATTTTTTTTAAAATTCTTGCGGAAACTGTTTGAAATTAATATACAGAGTATTCACGCACTTACTTCTACGAATATAATAATTTGCGGAAATAAAATTGCGTAAGGAAACCTGATAGCGACATACCCGATTCAGACATTCCCGATTGCGACTTAAATAATTTTCTATCAAGAGAAAATTAGTGACAACTTGATTGTGGCATGGTTAACGAATCTAAGAACACTAAACGTGCCTTAACACCAAAACAAAAATTTTCGAAAAAGTTGAATTTCGGAAATTTTATTAAGAGTCCCAACACTACATTTTAATTTTGACGCAAAACTTAAGAGCCCCAGTCAAAAAAACTTTTATTGTAAAAAAATTCTATAAGAGTTCACGTCTAATAAAAAATAAATTAAAGTAAATATTGGCCAAGTTCTCATCCAATCCAAATTCCATATATTTAATTTTTCTTATACATTAAGTATATTAAAGCCCAGCCCTCCGTGATTTTTGTATTTTTATACAAAACATTTCAATTTAAGAGGAAAATTAATTTATTTAAAAATGTCCAATCCCTTCTCTCACAGTTCCTTCCGGTCTGATGAGGCGGGTGGCATTTCAGGCTGTCCGGATGGTTTTGGTGGAACCTACGTGGCCCCTCGTGAGGTCGCGCCAGACCTAACAGAATTCTATACTCGTAATGAATCTGAAATGACCCGAATAAATCAAAATGCTCAATTAAATCATAACACTTCAATTTCTCCAATGGAACAGTTTTTAAATGACATCCAAGCTTCGCTTCAAGGTGGAGACCACGTAATGCAGGGAGAAGCGCATACCAAAAATGGCCAAATTCTTGATACGCAAGTCATTGACAGCTCGTATACGTCGTTCGCGTAAAAATACGACAATATACCGGGTGTCAACGAATCTATTAGACAAGTCATAATTTCTAGAGTATTATGTGTATCAAAATGAGAATTGGTACAGGTAAATGTTATGTGAAGAGGAGAGTTTTCGCATATTTTCTACTTTCCGATCACTTCCGGTTTCACCGGAAATGGCCCCGGTTTTGAATTCTTAAATAGAACACACTGTATATTTTAACATCTTTGGATTTCTGAGACAATGCTAGATCAGAATGTGACATTTTAAAACTTTTTACGTCTACTTCATTTTTTTAGAGCCACTTTTAAAATTGCATCTAGGTGGCCATGATCGGACGCAAACTAATCTAAGGGCCTTAAGTGATGTCAAAAAAATACAATCGCAAAGTTTTAGTGACTAGTATGAAAGACAGGAATTGGATTAAAAATTTAACAAAATTAACAAAAAACTAACAAAATAAACTAATAACTTAGACGACGCACTTAAAATATTTGAAAGTACAGTAGCTGGATTTGTTAAAAAGTTTAGTGTAGTAAATGTTCCAAGTGCATTCCTTCTTTTTCACGACACATTTCAGCTCGTTCAACTGTTTCTCTCAACACGTTTTGTAGTATTTGGGGCGTTATACTTCTAAATGCCCGTAAAATTCTTTCTTCTAATATTTCAAGAGTAGCTGGGGCTGCTCCATAGTAAACCCTTTCTTTAACATATCCCCAGACAAAGAAATCGAGTACAGTAAGATCCGGTGAGCGGGCTGGCCACCGTACCGGACCATTGGTTGCAATAATTCGATTATTAAAATGCCCTATTAAATAATTAAGAACTTCTCTAGTATTGTGAGGCGGTGCTCCATCTTGTTGAAAGTAAATTCGCCGTAAAACTGCTAAAGGTATATCATTGAGATGATTTTCGATTTCATTTTGAAGAAAACCTAAGTATCTAACCCCTGTTAACTGACTTTGAAACAATATTGGCCCAATTATTCTGTTTCCAACGATACCAGCCCAGACATTGACGCCAAATCTTTCTTGAAAATTGCCCTCTCTTATTTCATGTTGATTTTGTTGGGCCCAGTACCGAGTATTTTGCTTATTGGACATACCATGATTTGTAAATCGAGATTCGTCGGAAAATAGAATAAAATCGATAAAATTTGGATTAACTCTATGATTTTGAAGCAGCCAATCACAAAACACTACCCGTCTATCGCCATCCTCAGTATACAAATGTTGATGTAACTGATATTTAAATGCTCGATATCCATGCTTTTTCAGTATTTTGCTTGCTGATTCATAACTTATCTGCAGTTCTTGACTAATTTTTCTTAACGAAACTGTTTTATCAACCTCAACCATAGCAAGTACGTTAATCTCAGTCTCTTCATTTATGATAAACCTCTGTTCCGCCTCTTGATTTCCTATTTGCCTAAAACGAGTCTCGACATACGGAAAATACTGATGGGCTGGATGTTGCCGATTCGGATATCTATGAGCATACAACTCGGCAGCATTCCTTGAATTTCTATGACACTCTCCAAATATTAATAACCTATCCACTTTTTCACTTTGAGTATACATTATTTTAACGAAAATTTAAACTAAACTTAACGAAAATTAAGAAACTTTTACGTCCGTTCTTAGAGCGTATGTCACTGTCATTATCTACTTAAGTGAGTGCTTTGTTTTCCAAAGAAGACTTGATAAAAACAGTTGCAAATTATTATGCATCATGGCTGTCCATGGCGCACTTGTCATAAGTAAATAAATTATCCAGTATTTTGCTTAATAATATTTAATTTCTGTTCTTATGTCTAATCCAATCGCAAATAAATTAGTACCGTTAGATTCGTCAAAGAATGCTTTTTTCGAAAAGTAGTTGTCAAAAAGGGGTCGCCTTTTGCAAATTAATAGTTAGAAATGAAAACGTAATTTTGTCAACTTGTCTTATTCCTGTCTTTCATACTAGTAATTAAAACTTTGCGATTGTATTTTTTTGACATCGCCTAAGGCCCTTAGATTAGTTTGCGTCCGATTATGGCTACCTAGGTGCAATTTTAAAAGTGGCTCTAAAAAAATGAAGTAGAGGTAAAAAGTTTTTAAAATGTCACATTTCGATCTAGAATTGTTTCAAAAATCCAAAAATGTTAAAATATACAGGGTGTTCCATGTAAAAATTCAAAACCGGGGCCATTTCCGGTGAAACCGGAAGTGGCCGGAAAGTGGAAAATATGCGAAAACTCCCCCCTTCACATACCATTTACCTGTACCAATTCTCATTTTGATACACATAGTACTCTAGAAATTATGACTTGTCTAATAGATTCGTTGACACCCGGTATATATATATATATATATATATATATATATATATATATATATATATCCTTGATTTTTTGTTTTACTGAACAGATATGGCGGATGAGTAAGCGGGTTACTGAATTTTAAAAAATATAAAAAAAGAGTCGTGCTTAGAAAAAAGTTGTGAACCACTGTCACAGAGTATATTCAATAAACGAAAAAAAATATTTATCCTTTGAAAAACAACATATTTTCGAAAGAAATAGGATTAGTTTAAAACAAAATAAAATTCAATCTAAAAAACACGTTAGGTCTCAAAAATGGGTCGCCCTAAGTGGAAACAACAGCGTTATAAATCGAAAGGTATATCGAAGAACAAATCCTAAATAAGTAGAGTTTATCGAATACAATTGTCTTGGAACTTTATCCCTGGATCCCGTTGAAAGGGCCGAAAAGCATCCAGAGTCCCCGAATTGATCCCGAGTCGATTGGCCGTACGTTTCAAAGCCAATTTCCGTTATTTTCTACCTTCCTTTTTCATTCTCTTATTTTTCTATCTCTTTGATTATGAGCGTAGAATTGGGTTTTTGCCTTGTCCAAGCGAAATTCAAAAAAATTCGTTACAAAGTCTGATTCTCGGTTTTTATTTTTATTGCGCTGCTCTTGTTTCGGTGGTGTTCATTCGAATAAAAGTTATTTTTGCTGTATTTGTATTTTTAGATATTTTCCGACAAAATGCAGTGTTCGCCAGAAATCAGCTTAAAAATTATTACGAAACTCGATACAATTCAAGGAGTATTTCTAGAAAGTTTAGCATCGAGCTGAAAATTTATACGAATGTTCGAAATACCATTACAAATAAGTTGTTAAAAGTCCCCAACGATCCCATGCCTGGAAAAAAATTTATTCAAGGTCAAAGTAGGAGAAAATGGGTTTTTCGCGTTTTTCAGCCAAACGGTACGTTTTATCATGAACATAGTTCAGATCAAAATTGTAGACAATAAAATTACCTATAAAAATTGTTCTAATACTTTTTTTCATTAGAGTCACCGTTTTCGAGATATCATCGCTCAAAAAATTGAGAAAGCTGCGTTCTCCAAAATATCCATAAGTACGCCGCGTACAGACATCACTGGAGCTGTAATAGGAGTTGAAATATTTTTCTATCGATATATTACTTTAAACGTATAAAATACGCCAGTGCAACCTTGAAAAACATCTGCCTCATATGAGAACGTACTTGCTAACCCAGTAGTATTACTGTTCCAACGTGTAGTATTACAATGGCATTCGAAGATGAAATAGGAAAATATTTCGAATATGAATTGGCACCCTACCTGTTGTCGCTATTCGATGACATTGGAATGCGTAAAACTCAAAAGTCAGCCATCTATGATTGTTTTAAAACTGTAAACATTGATATTAACAATATCAATGTGACATACATCATCTATGGAAGATATTTATTACACCGCGTTATCTGGGATAGTGAAGAAACATTCAACGTAATTCTGGATAAGTACGTTCAGTATGTACGTCGACATTTTGGTCACAAAGTTACTGTAGTATTTGATGGCTACACCGATTGCACGAGGAACATTAAAGCCGCAAAACAACGTCGTCGAGCTACAACAACATCTTCATCGTTCTGGCAAATACCACAACAAGTCACGGTTTATTTCACTGCTAAAAGAAAGATTGACCAGTGAAGGTATACTTGTCAAACAAGCTGTTAATGATGCTGATGTCCTCATCATTGAAACGGCATTAGAACAGTTCAATTGGACAAACACAACTATTGTTGTTGGTGAAGACGTTGATTTACTGGTTTTACTGACTGCTCGAACTCCAACTAACAAAACCATTTATTTTTTAAAACCTGGTGAAAGCTCGACATCAGTCTGAAATATATTCAACACAAAGTTTATCTGCTTTTGCAAAGTGCTAAAATCATGTTTTGTTTTTACATGCAATAAGTGGCTGCAATACGACATCAGTATTTTACAGAAGGGGTAAAACATCTGTTTTTAAAATGTTTGAAAAACAAGATTTAGTCGGTTGTGCTGAAGTTTTTAAAAATAGTAACTCTACTCCACAAGAAATTATCACCAATGGAATTCGCTTTCTTCTTGCTATGTACGAAGCTCCAAGAAAAATTACCTGCATCGATAAATTCCGCTACGCGTGCAATTAGCTTGTCTTCCTCCAACCTCTGCTTCTACCCAACAACATCTATTTCGGGTATATTATCAAGTTCAACTGTGGCTTGGTAATCAACTAGATCCAAAAGATTCGGGTTGGAAGTTGATTGACAATACATCGGAACCAATTCAGACTTTACTCCCACCTGCACCAGAAAAACTCCTCAACACAATTTTTTGCAATTGTAAAAACGGATGTTATGCTAAATACGACTGCAAAAAAGTTGGGTTATTTTGTTCATTAGCATGTACAAATTGCCAAGGCCACTCGTATTCCAATGTTGAATCTCCATTAGAAGACGGTTCATATCATATCAACGAAGAGACGTCTGATACATCGCTTTTGGAGGGATTTATTTGCACTCAGCAGCCAGAAGAAAAAGAAGAAGAACGAGAAGGCGAAGAACAAGAAGAAGCAGAAGTATTTAACGATAATGAATCTGACGAATAATTGACCTAAATTCAATAGAAACCAGACAGCTTCGATTATTTTTAACTATTTCTTCTTAATCATTACATAGTACAGTATGGTTCGTGAAATAGGCCTACCGGGGAAACCACGTTAAAAAAACGCGTCAAGTACACTACCTCACAGGTGACGTGAAACGTGTGCATATTTTGGAGAACGCAGCTTTCTTAACTTTTTGAGCGATGATATCTCCAAAACGGTAACTCCTAGGGAAAAAAGCGTAAGAACAATTTTTATAGATAATTTTATGGTCTACAATATTGATTTAAACTATTTTGATGATAAAACTTACCGTTTGGCTGAAAAAAGCGAAAATCCCATTTTCGCCACTTTGACCTTGAATAAATTTTTTCCCAGACATGGGATCGTTGGGGACTTTTGACAACTTATTTGTAATGGTGTTCTGAACATTTGTACACATTTTCAGCTCTATGCAAATTTTGGTAACCTTGAATATCTACTTTGTCCGGATAACATTTTTATTACTCTTTTATTTAGAGTAGGAGAAAGGAGGGTAAACTCGAACACAGTGTAATACCGAATGCAACGATTATATTGTGTTAGAAAAGAACAAATAGAGTTTGTCTGCCGCCATCTTACAGGCCACGTTGCGTTTAGTGTCAGACTGCAAGCTAAGTGAACCTGGTGCTCTCTCATGATTTTTTTTTATATTTTCTTGTCTACAATGTAATTTTTTGAGCGATGAAACTCAAAGTTGCTTTATTTCTTTGAATTACTCTAATCTGAGATTTACCAGGCGAAATAGTAGGTAATCGTGGAAGCAGCCAGACCCAATTTAACCTAAAATGACTAAAATTTTTGTATTTTCTTACTTTGAGGGGCAATGGCGAACAAATTAGTTCAGGTAAACTCAAACGTTCGACATTACCCCATTTCGTAGAATAGTAGGTATACTTTAAGATATTTCCATTTTACATATTATGGCTTATTAAATACAATTTATTTCAAGTTGAAAACCATGGTTGTTGAGTTTAGACCGTGTCAGATTACAACTATTATCCGACGTTTCTCCTACGATTGTTCGAGGCATCTTCTGGAATGTTTACTCCACGAATAACTATCGAAAAGCAACAGCCCGGACAATTTTCAACACATGTAAAAAAGTTGGACAATGTTTGAAGTCTTCCAGCAATTCCATTTCAAACAGATGGCGTTTACAAGATACCCTGCTCTTGTGAAGATTATGGGTGTCGGGTGTAAAAATTGGGCACATGAAAAATGTACCACATCGGCGGGTTATCTATGTTATTTATACTGTAAACTAGGCCAAGTTGTAATTACCTCACCTGGGGTTTGTGTTTACCTAACTGACATTTCTAAATAAATATATAGACATGCTGAAAAACCAAGAAAAGTCTTTGATTTTACTTGCAATTTTCCTTAGCTATGCGCAATTCCCTAGAAAAATTGAGAACTTGTGTCAGAACTCCTTCAAAATTACAAAACTCTGGGGTGTAACATGTCCCTAAAAATACATTTTGTAGATTCACACTTGGACTTTTTTCCTGAAAATCTCGGCGCTGTGAGCGACAAAGATGATGAGTGATTTAACCAATATATTTCAACAAATCGAACAATGTTACCAAGACAAATGGAATCCTAATGTTTTTGCAAACTATTCCTGGATACTAAAAAGGGATATTGAAGATTTAAACACTTTACATTATAGTTGTATGTAGTATAGTTATCTTTTAAAACAGAAAATCTAAATATTATTAATAAAGGAGGTTATTCCTTTGGCTGAAATTGTATATTTTCGATAGATAGATAAAAAAATACATAAAACTTTTTAGCCGCATTTGAACTCCATATGACCTATATTTTCAATTTATACAAAATATTTTGTTTTCTTCAGTATAGGTGAATCACCCCTTTGTTATACTTTAATTTGGTTTCTATTATGTAGTTATATATCAATAATCAATAAAGGGTAATGGTTTGAGCTTTCTATAAAGCCTCAATAAGTAAGCAGGAATTTAAAATGTGCTTTAGTTTCAAAGCGAAATTGCATATTTATCCATCATTTTCAATAAACTAACATATCATATTTACGAGCGCTTCTATTTTATTTCCCAGAAAAAGAAAATGTAGTTATTTTCATTTGATATCCTAAAGAATTACTATAGAAAATTACAGATTTCCTGAAGAAGAGATGACTTTTGAAGGGTATGAAACGCATTTATTCATACAGTCAAAATTTTTCTACATATCAATATAATTGTTCTTTATAGTATTACTCGCTGTTTTAAATTGAATAATTTTATAAAAACTATAAGTAAAATTCGATGGAGAGACAAATGTTAGGAATCTCGTTACGGGATGAAATCCGAAATCAAGTAATAAGATCAAGAACCAAAGTAGTTGACGTCATTGGACGCATATCACGACTAAAGTGGCAATGGGCGGGGCACATAGCTAGACGACAGCCCGATAGGTGGACGAGTAAAATCGTGGCAGGCCACAACGCAGATGGGTAAATGATATAAGACAGTTTGCTGGAAAAGACTGGCTCCAGAAGGCGAGAGACAGATCCCAGTGGAGGACCCTCGGAGAGGCTTATGTCCAGGAGTGGACGTCAATGGGCTGAGAAAGAAGAAGAACGGTTACAAAGATAATTTCAGTTGTGTGTGTACTTCAGTTCGCTATCAGTGTTATATTAAACTTAGAAACCATAAGTAGATCATTAACTTATCTTTTTCCTTGATGATCTGATAATTATGTCGGACATCAACAAGGAGGTTCCGGATGGCGGACGACCCCCCTCCCCAATGAAGGACTGCACGGTTTAAACCAAAATAAATCAGAAACAGATCAAATTTGTCAGACAAGCTAACAAAAACTGACACTAAAATCGGTTTATATACATTATGTTTAAGTGGAACATAAGTTACGCATTCAACTAATGAAATGAATTAGGGGATGATGAAATAATTGTCAAGCAGCTATTCCTGTTTTTACTGATGATTTTAAATCATGATGGTTGGTGTTTGGTGTGCTTTTTATCTTGTAGGAGTGACGTTTTACTGTCAGTTTTTTTCAATGGCCGACTTAGATAACATACTTTTATTTAGGATATCAAAACTAGATGGCAGTAGTTGGAAGAAAAAAAAACGTAAGGACACGAAATTAAAGTCAAGGTTGTACCTTACACTTGTCATAACAAATTCTTAGTATTAAAATTCAATGTAAAGAAAACTTGACTAAGTAGAAATGCTTTTACAACCTATGTTAGAACGATTCTGGGACATGGGAACCTCTAAAATCTTTTTAAATAAGACGAAATTAGGAGAAAACTGCTATGTACCTGCGACAATTCTACTATTGACTACCTTTGTCATTATTTGCTCAATTATATAATTATATTACACATTATTTTTTTGCACAAGAAATGGGGAAGATCAACAACTTATTTATGAATAAAATTGTCTGGTGGAAATAATTAAACATAATAATAGAGCATATAAAATATTTATTCCAATTGTAAGAATATGAGAAAGAAAGTTTTACGGCCTTTGATTTCCTTAAAGCCCTCCCTTAATCGTCTCATACCAGTGTATGTATTTTTAAAGTGGCGTTAAGCATGTGTCCCTGATAAATTTATGTTCCGGTTTCGATTAGGAAGCCATTTACATATATTGCGGCTAATTTGGTGTGAATGAAATAATAAATAAAGATCGTTTAATTTATGGTTGTGGCTGTATGCACTCTGTACCAAGCCAAATAATAATAATAATTAATGAAACAATAATAACATATTTATTGAGGATGTGTTTAATAACTACAACGTTTCGACTACTAATTAGTTCAATAATATCGAGAAGAATATTTATTTATTAACCTAAAGATGGCTGGAAAGACTTATAACAGTCGAAACTTTAATTACACAAGCCGATAACACATATCAACAAATGACGTATCCGCATCTGTAGGCTTTAAAATGAACTGCAACAAAACAAAAATAATGAGCTACGAACAGGCAAAGATAACAATACAGAACCAGAGGATAGAAAACGTCGAACACTATGTATACTTGGATCATGATATCAGACTAGGGAAATCAAACCAGGATGCTGAAATAAAAAGAAGAACACAGCTGACATGGGCCGCTTTCGGTAAACTTGCATACATCCTGAAAAATAATTCAATTTCCATAAATCTAAAAAGAAACATATACGACACATGCATATTACCGGTGTGGACGTATGGATTAGAGACCATGTCCTTCACCAAAAAGCCCGCTAACTAGAAACAGTCCAAAGAGCGATGGAAAGAAACATGCTTGGAATGTCATTAAGAGACAGGATTAGAAACACCGAGATAATACGCAAAACGAAAGTCAAGGACATCGTGGAGAAGGTTGCAAAGATGAAGTGGCGATGAGCTGGTCACATAGCCCGATATGAGGACAACAGATGGACACGAAGAATCCTGGAATGGAGACCGAGGGAGTCAACAAGAAGCACGGGAAGACCTCAAAAAAGTTGGGCAGACGACATAAGGACAGTGGCGGGTAGACAGTGGACGAGATTGGCGAAGAATAGAGAAATATGGAAACAATTGAGAGAGACCTACATCTAGGAGTAGATGGACAGAGGTTGACAAAGAGAGAGATAACATTTCAGACACCCAGAAACGAGACTGCTTTTTTGAAAGTTTTTGACGTGCTGAATAAAAGTGAAACAACGCTATTTTTTGCTATACTGGAGGTTATGTTTCAGGGTAGCATGAAACTTTTTGACATGATACAATAGGGTATCTGAAAGTTCCACTCATTTGTGAGATATCGCTCGCGGAAATTAATGTTTTAGCTTCTGGAAATACGGCAAAAATATTCATTCTTCGAAAAATATGTGAGAGGGAAAGTTTTCTGGAATGATCACAGGAAATCGGGGGCTTTTGGAATCGCTAATAAGGACATAATTTGATAATTTTAATATCCAAGATAGAGGATTTAATAAGCTGGATGTGAAAATCGCAAAAACTCTAAAAAATCGATGATTCCAGTCGAATCTTGTTACTGGGGTTTAAATAACAAGATTTGGCTGGAAACATTGATTTTTTATAGTTCTTTAAATTTCACATTAGCCATATTGAACTCGTCATTTTGGATATCGAATTCATGATCAACGATCCTAAAAACCCCCAATTTTCCTGGGTCATTCCAAATAACTTTCCTTGTTATAAATTTTTCGAAAAATGAATATTTCCTTAGTTTTTTTGACTTACCCGTATGTGTGTAAATGGTCGGTAAAATCATAAATTTTCACAAGCGATATCACACAGGGGAAAAGAGATTTAGAGACGATTCAAAATAAATTTTGAAGGCAATGAATGGTACTTTCAATTGCTCTATCGTGCCATATCGATAAGTTTCATGCTACACTGAAACATAACCTCCAGTATAACTAAAAAAAGGATTCAAAAACCTTTAGAAAAGTATAGTCTCGTTTCTGGGTCTAATGTTAAAGGAAATTTTGTCTGCCTGTGTTATTTAATAAAAACAAACCAAATTTTTATTTGATCGTAGTATTAGTAAATACGTGTATTGTGTTGTGTACAGAACACATAATATTTCTATTGATTTCTGTATTTGTAGTTTTCTCTGCGTATTTTGATATCTGTTTTTACATTCAAATTTAGTTCTGTTTTAATTACTAGATTTCGTTGGTTACAAAAACAATTTATCAACGCCTGAAAATGTCACTCTGTAGTTAATTTAGGATAGATGAGGAAGGGTGACCTGCCAAAGAGAAGACTCTATACATGGAAATCGTCACAAGATGATAATCGGAGAACAGTTAGAAATCAAATAGACTGATGATCGAAGAACTCTCAAAGGCAAGTGTGAACAAAGCTATAAACAAATACAAAAAGTCATTAAAACTGAAATCAGAATAGCCAAAGAAAATTTCTATAAAAAAAAATGTGAGGAAATAGAGCATCTACAGATGAAACATGACATTTTTAATATACATAAAAAAGTGAAAGAACTTGCGGGCACACAAAAACGCAAACAACCCAACACATTATATAACACAAACGGAACAATAATAACAGAACTGGAAGAAAAATTGGAGGTATTGAAGAACTATGTTAATGAACTTTTTACAGATGAAAGACATGAACCTAATCTAAACAGCATACAAGAGGATGAAGGCCCAGATATAACCAAAGAGGAAGTAATGTATGCACTAAGAAGAATGAGGGATGGAAAGGCTCCAGGTCCAGACGAACTACCGATGGAAGTCCTCAAGCTCATAGAGGAAGAGTCGATTTATGCATTGGTGGAGCTTTTTAATCATATCTACATAACAGGAATAATATCACAGGAATGGCTTTTATCCACATTTGTAACTATTCCAAAAAAGGGAAAAGCAAAACAATGCACCGACTATCGCACAATAAGCCTGATGAATCACATACTGAAAACATTTCTAAAAGTTATACACACTAGAATACATAAAAAACTGGAAATAGATATTAGCGATATCCAATTTGGATTTCGAAATGGACTCGGAACGAGAGAAGCGTTATTTGCACTGAATGTCATGTCTCAAAGATGCCTTGATATAAATCAGGATGTATATATGTGTTTCATAGACTACAATAAGGCCTTTGACAAAGTGAGACATGATCACCTTATCAGTCTATTGACGGAAAAGAACCTCGATAAAAGAGACATCAGAATTATATCGAATATTTATTACAATCAGAAAGCAGTAGTGCGAGTGGAGCATGAGACGACTGAAGAAGTCGAAATAAAAAGAGGAGTGAGACAAGGGTGTATACTTTCACCGACCTTGTTCAATCTTTACTCTGAGGACATAATGAATAGAGCACTTATTGACCAATTCGTTGGTATTAAAATAAATGGAATTTTAATAAACAACCTCAGATACGCCGATGACACAGTACTTATCGCAGAAACACTCGAGGATCTCCAGACCTTAGTCAATAGAGTAGCAACAGTCAGTGAAGAATATGGACTGTCCCTAAACATAAGAAAAACAAAATGCATGTTAATATCCAAATCAACCCAAAATGTCCCAGATATACGCATACAGGGCCAAAATATAGAACACGTCAGAAAATACAACTATTTAGGCACCGTCATCAATGAAAACAACGATAGCTCTGAAGAAATCAAAATCCGGATAGAGAAAGCAAGAGCCATATTCACGAAAATGAAGAGAGTGTTCTGTGGCAGAGACCTGAGTCTTGAATTAAAGGTTCGTCTGGCAAGATGTTACGTACTGTCAGTTTTGTTTTATGGAATGGAGACATGGACGCTTAAAAAGATCGATATTAACAAGTTGGAAGCCTTTGAATTGTGGATGTACCGCAGAATGTTAAGAATATCATGGATGGAGAAAATCACAAACGCTGAAGTACTGAGGAGAATGAATAAAGAAAAGGAGGTCATACTTACAATTAAAAAACGAAAATTGCAATACCTGGGACACGTTACGAGAGGAGAAAGATATCAACTACTGAGAACTATTATGCAGGGAAAAATTATGGGAAAGAGATCTGTAGGAAGAAGACGAAACTCTTGGTTAAAAAATCTAAGAGAATGGTATAATTGCAGCAATAACCAGCTGTTTAGGTCAGCAGTCTCGAAAATACGTATAGCTCTGATGATCACCAACCTTCGGAACGAAGACGGCACCTAAAGAAGAAGGAAGGGTTGTTCTTAATCTAACAAGGACAATACGAAAGTTATAACGTAAATTCATTTATTTTTCCATAATCATCTTTTGACTAAACAAATAATATTGCTTAAGGAAAAATTTTCATCAGTTCAACTTTAAACGAAACATATTTTGAAATGTTCAGGTAGATCGAATTTCAATATTTATTTTAAAATCAGAAAAAAAATGAGTAGGAAGGTGAGTTAACTCTCTTTTACGTCACCCGGTAGAGACTTTATTGTTAAGACAACCTTTATTTTGTGTACATTACTTTGTTTTCGTAAAAGACTTTCAGACTTTTGCCCTACATCCCATGGACTTTTTCTTTAATAAAAACAATTTATATAAGAAAGTTTTAAGAGGATTAAAGCATCCGAAATTTAGACTTGGCTTCGGGATTAAGCACTTACTTGAAGTTCAATTTTTTAATTAAGAAACACATAATTGTACAGCTTAGTATTTAAAAACAATTTTTTTTCTTCGAAGGATTTACAAATGTTGCGAAAAATAATTAACTAGCAACAAATTTAAAGCTTCGGTTATATAAAACTTTAATGGGATTTATTGCATTAAATGTCTTGAAAACCAAGTTTTCTTGATGCTATCGCATTAAAAGACAATTTCTTGTAGAAAAGAAAAATAATAGGAAAATGTGGCTTCAGCAGAGGTCCGGCACTTGTCTCTACACAATCTAAAATGTATTTTTGTGAAGATTATTTTTTGATGTGAGTTTATTTTTCTTATATTAAAAGTTATTACTTTTCAAGTCATCAAAAATGAAAATTGGAATTTTGAGGTTAGAAATAAGGTAATCAAATGACAGAGAACGCAAAATCCCCAGGCTCCGACAATATACCGGCAGAATTTCTCAAGTACGGAGGGGAGGTTTTACATAGACAATTACACACACTAATCACACTTATATAGAAAAAAGAGAAAATGCCAGCAAAATGGCACGAAAGCATAATAAATCCCTATCCATAAAAAGGGAAACAAAACCATGTGCTCCAACTATAGAGGAATCTCCCTACTTAACACAGCATACATCTTATCGAATATCCTATTAAGTAGACTAACGCCTTTTGTAGAAAATTTCTTAGGGGAATACCAAGCCGGATTCAGGAAAAACAGGTCGACTATAGATCAGATCTTTACTATAAAACAACTACTTGAAAAAAGATGGAAATTCAATAGAACTATCCACAATCTTTTCATCGACTTCCGACACACATACGACAGCATTAAAAGGGGTCAACTGTGGAATGCAATGGCAGAATTTTCGATTCCAAAAAACTGATCCACCTCGCCAAAGTATGCGTAAATGGCTGTAGATTCAGGGTACGAATAGGTAACCAACTTTCAGAATTGTTTGAAATAAACAGTGGCCTAAAACAAGGAGACGCACTGTCACCCCTCCTCTTTAATACAATCCTGGAAAAGTAGTGAGAACAACACAAATTAGAACATAACTAATAACAGTAAATGGACCAAAATTACTACTAGCATACGCGGACGACATTGATATTGTTGAAAACACCGTCACCAATGTAAAGGAAACTTTCAACAAAATAGAGATAGAGGCAAGGAAAACCGGTCTAATGGTCAATGAGGAGAAAACCAAATACATGTGCATAAACAGATAAAAGAATCGAGATAGAATAGGACAAAATGTAACAATAGACACATATAACTTTGAAAGAGTGAAGCGTTTTAAATATCTCGGAGCCACAATCACCGCAGATAACGATATCACAGAGGAGATAAAAGGGAGAATTCAGGCAGCAAACAGATGTATGTATAGTCTCAAGAACACCATCAGGTCCAAGAACTTAACACGAACCTCAAAAAGTAGGATATATAGAACAGTGATTAGACCAGTGCTCATGTTTGACTGTGAGACATGGACGCTGACAAAAGCAATGGATATGAAACTTAGATGGTTTGAGAGGAAAATCCTTAGAAGGATTTTCGGACCCTATCACGACCTCAATACTAATCAATACCGAATAAGAACAAATGCCGAGGTCAAACAGATATATAACGCTAGCGACATCGTACAAGAAATTAAATCCTAACGCCAAAGATGGTCTGGCCATGTCCATAGGCTCCCTAATAACCGCCTTACCAAGTTAATTTGCGAGGAGGCCCCGACAGGGAAAAGACCCTTAGGACTCCCAATAATGCGATAGAGAGATAACATATGGTCAGATTTAAGAACAGTGGGGTTACCCACTGACCCAACTATCATGGACGACCGTGTGAGATGGAAGCAAGTCGAGCAGTCAGCCAAGACCCACCCCAGGTTGTAGGGCTACTAAAGAAGAAATGACAGAATATGGTTTATTTCAAATTTTATGTTCTGGGTACATTTTTTCACTTAACTATGCACAACTTTG
Organism: Diaprepes abbreviatus; assembly: GCA_034092305.1. Lineage (NCBI taxonomy): Eukaryota > Metazoa > Arthropoda > Insecta > Coleoptera > Curculionidae > Diaprepes > Diaprepes abbreviatus. The sequence continues at coordinate 656,326 of JASJET010000415.1, forward strand.
CATCTCGACGATGTTGAACATAGCCCACAGGATCGTCTCCGTATTACTGCCTCGAGGACCTAAAAAAAATAAAAAACAAACCATAGCCTCAAAATCGTACTATTTTTAAACTATTCAGTTAAAGGTTTTGGGCTTATAAATACCGATTATTATTATTATGTATTCATTATCGGTTGCAGAAATAACAATTCTTGGTAAATTACTAACATGGATGTCTTCACATTTTTAAATTCAGTAGGGCAGAAGTTATTGCTTGTTGCGAAGAAATTGGCTATCGTAAAACAATCCGTTCTAGGCAAATTCTAACTATTTGCCTTATTTGTCCTAATAAATCCATATACAGGGTGATTCAAAAATCGATCACGAAACTTAAGGAGGTGATTCTACTTGACAAAATAAGGGTAGAGCTTCATATAATTTTTTTTCAAAATGTCATTCGTTTTCGAGTTACAAGCCGTCCAAGTTCAAGTTTGTATTTTTTGTTTTTTGAATTACTCGCTTACAGGAAAACCGATTTGACTAATATTTGAAAGATAGGCTAAGTCTTCTGCGCTTCATCATTTTAGTAACAATTCACATTAATTGTTTGCCGCTAGAGGGCACTTTACCTACATTGAAAATTGTTTTTTTGTCATAATTTTTTAGTGTTGACAGCTACAGTAGTTTTTGGCATAATTTCTGAAAGACTGATACCAGGCCTTTAAAAAAGGTGCTCTTTATTTACATCGCTAAACCCAACGGTTTAGACGTAAATCACCCTTAAAAATTAAGTGGTAAATTTACTTTTCTCATTTCATTACCACCAGCTACCAGGTAAATAGCTATCAAAGTATACTAGAGCTGTCAGTCTAACATCAAATAAATTCGCTTTTTAAACTATTTAATTTATAATCTTAAAATAACTAATAATGGCTAATCACCAATATTCAAATATCGAATATTGTGATATCCATTTTTGTTATGGAAAAGCAAATGGTAATGCAGAGTTGGCAAGAAGATATTATATGGAGAGTTATCCGGAAAGAAATATCCCTCATGCTCAAACATTTTCCAGTGTGCACAGGAGGCTTGCGGAATGTGGTTCCTTTAAAAGTTATAATGGAAATAGGGGAAGACCTAGAACTGCTAGAAACGTGCAACAAGAAGAAAGAGTGCTTGAAATTATTGAAGATAATCCAGGTATTAGTACTAGAAAAATTGGGAATGAAGTGCGGCTCTGTCAGGCTAGTTCATGGAGGATACTAAGAGAAGAACAACTCTACCCGTTTCATTCAAAAAAGGTGCAGGCTCTTTATGACGATGATCGGCCGAGACGGTTGGAAATGTGCAATCAGATCCTAGCTAAGTATGAACACGATAATCGATTAATTGGCGTCATATTATTCACTGACGAAGCTGGTTTCACTCGTGATGGCATAACAAATCTACACAACATCCACACATATGCTTACGAGAACCCAAACAATGTGGTAGAAACGAAACATCAGCGTAGATTTTCACTAAATGTGTGGGCAGGGATAATAGGAGATTACCTTATTGGTCCTCATTTCTTTGATGGCCCATTAACTGGTGACGTATACTTAGATTTTATCCAAAATCGTCTCCCATTGTATCTGGAAGATGTGCCATTGGAAGTAAGGGCCAACATGTGGATCCTCCAAGACGGAGCTCCGCCCCACTTTAGTATACGTGTCCGACAGTATTTGAATGCAACGTATCCTGAGCGATGGATAGGACAAAGTGGACCATTGGCATGGGCAGCGAGGTCATCAGACCTTAATCCTATGGATTTTTTCTTTTGGGGTCATTTGAAACAATTGGTGTACGATATTCCAGTAATCAACGTCGAGGATCTTCGCTTCAGGATAATCGAAAAGTGCCAAATTATTAAAGAAACACCAGGAATTTTTCATCGAGTTAGGCGACATTTTTTGAAGAGTGTTAGGAAATGTATGGAAGAAAGTGGGGGACATTTTGAGAATCTTTTTTAGTTTGTTTAGTACTGTTTCATTAATTTTTATCAATTAAATGTATATCGCAATAATCCATAATATGAATATTTACTGATTAGCCATTATTAGTTATTTTAAGATTATAAATTAAATAGTTTAAAAAGCGAATTTATTTGATGTTAAACTGACAGCTCTAGTATACATTGATAGCTATTTACCTGGTAGCTGGTGGTAATGAAATGAGAAAAGTAAATTTACCACTTAATTTTTAAGGGTGATTTACGTCTAAACCGTTGGGTTTAGCGATGTAAATAAAGAGCACCTTTTTTAAAGGCCTGGCATCAGTCTTTCAGAAATTATGCCAAAAACTACTGTAGCTGTCAACACTAAAAAATTATGACAAAAAAACAATTTTCAATGTAGGTAAAGTGCCCTCTAGCGGCAAACAATCAATGTGAATTGTTACTAAAATGATGAAGCGCAGAAGACTTAGCCTATCTTTCAAATATTAGTCAAATCGGTTTTCCTGTAAGCGAGTAATTCAAAAAACAAAAAATAAAAACTTGAACTTGGACGGCTTGTAACTCGAAAACGAATGACATTTTGAAAAAAAATTATATGAAGCTCTACCCTTATTTTGTCAAGTAAAATCACCCCCTTAAGTTTCGTGATCGATTTTTGAATCACCCTGTATATATATATATATATATATATATATATATATATATATATATATATATATATATATATATAAAGAGTGTTTTTTATAGAGGTATAGAACTTTAAATTGGCAACACTTTTTTAACTGGCGGCCATTTTGTCAGCTGCCAAGTGATTTATGTTTGGTTTGGTTTGGCATTTCAACATGAATAGACTGACGCCTGAACAACGCTTCCAAATTGTGCAAATTTATTTTGAAAATCATGGTTTTGTTCGAAATACGTATCGCGCACTATGTCCATTTTACGGTTAACATAATCGTCTATCAGAGCAATTAATTCGATTAACTATGGAACGTTTTCGCACCATGTTTACTCTAAAAGATAATACGCATCCACAGAGACGTCGTACAGTGCGTACAGAAGAAGTCATTGCTGCTGTAGAGCGTAGCGTAGAGGAAGACCCGAATCAGTCTATCCGCCATCGTGCACAGGAATTGGATATGTGTCCATTCACTTTATGGAAGATTTTGTGGAAAGATCTTGGTTTGCGTGCTTACAAAATCCAACTCGTGCAAGAATTGAAGCCACACGATCACCTAGCAAGGCGTAGATTCGGTGAATGAGCCCAAAACAAGATTGCCGTTGATCCCGATTTTCATAAGCGAATTTTGTTTAGCGATGAAGCTCACTTTGGTTTGAATGGATACGTCAGTAAACAAAACTGCTATATTTGGAGTGATGATAATCCTCAAGTGTATGTTGAGACACCGTTACATCCAGAAAAACTGACTGTTTGGTGTGCTTTATGGGCTGGTGGAATCATTGGTCCGATGCTGGTCAGGACGTTACAGTCAATAGTGACCGCTATAGCTGTGGGGATATGTGAAGTCGCTAGTCTACGCCGATAAGCCCGAAACGATTGATCATTTGGAGGACAACATTCGCCGCGTTATTGCCATAAATGTTGGAAAAAGTCATCGAAAATTGGACCTCCAGATTAGACTACGTCCGAACCAGCCGTGGCGGTCATATGGCAGAAGTCATATTTAAATTATAATGCCAGAAGGTTATCTCTCGAATAAAGTAAATTTCATGTCAATTTAAAAAATTCATCTTTGTTTTATTCCATTTAAAAGTTCTATACCTCTATAAAAAACACCCTTTTTTTTTTTTATATATATATATATATATATATATATATATATATATATATATATATATATATATATTTTCATAATCCAGTATCTAGAGAAAATAATTTTCGATATAAGATATATTGCGAGGCTTGTACGCCAATGAATTCTTCAACTCCTGACGTCGTAAATTTTTATGTTAGCAGCTACCCAAATCGTATCTAAACTCCTTTTTAGGAAAGGTCCTAAATGAACGGGATGGGTATTAATAGAATTAAATCAGGTCGTCAGGATGTGTCATATAATGCGATTTTGAAAACTTTTAGTATTATTAAGTTCTATTAAAGTCGAATTCTTGGATATTTTAGAATAGAATGGGATACCTTTTTTTTTGGAATGGATTTATTACGTTTAAAATGAGCATCTGATATTTCTGTAGACCCACACTATTGCTTTTTATAGTTCTTATAAACTTTTCTATTTTTAGTTTATTTCGAAAAGAAATCAGCCTATCGGATTTCGAAGTCTATATACAGGGTGATTCAAAAATCGATCACGAAACTTAAGGGGGTGATTCTACTTGACAAAATAAGGGTAGAGCTTCATATAATTTTTTTTCAAAATGTCATTCGTTTTCGAGTTACAAGCCGTCCAAGTTCAAGTTTTTATTTTTTGTTTTTTGAATTACTCGCTTACAAGAAAACCGATTTGACTAATATTTGAAAGATAGGCTAAGTCTTCTGCGCTTCATCATTTTAGTAACAATTCACATTGATTGCTTGCCGCTAGAGGGCACTTTACCTACATTGAAAATTGTTTTTTTGTCATAATTTTTTAGTGTTGACAGCCACAGTAGTTTTTGGCATAATTTCTGAAAGACTGATGCCAGGCCTTTAAAAAAGGTGCTCTTTATTTACATCGCTAAACCCAACGGTTTAGACGTAAATCACCCTTAAAAATTAAGTGGTAAATTTACTTTTCTCATTTCATTACCACCAGCTACCAGGTAAATAGCTATCAAAGTATACTAGAGCTGTCAGTTTAACATCAAATAAATTCGCTTTTTAAACTATTTAATTTATAATCTTAAAATAACTAATAATGGCTAATCAGTAAATATTCATATTATGGATTATTGCGATATACATTTAATTGATAAAAATTAATGAAACAGTACTAAACAAACTAAAAAAGATTCTCAAAATGTCCCCCATTTTCTTCCATACATTTCCTAACACTCTTCAAAAAATGTCGCCTAACTCGATGAAAAATTTCTGGTGTTTCTTTAATAATTTGGCACTTTTCGATTATCCTGAAGCGAAGATCCTCGACGTTGATTACTGGAATATCGCACACCAATTGTTTCAAATGACCCCAAAAGAAAAAATCCATAGGATTAAGGTCTGGTGACCTCGCTGCCCATGCCAATGGTCCACTTCGTCCTATCCATCGCTCAGGATACGTTGCATTCAAATACTGTCGGACACGTATACTAAAGTGGGGCGGAGCTCCGTCTTGGAGGATCCACATGTTGGCCCTTACTTCCAATGGCACATCTTCCAGATACAATGGGAGACGATTTTGGATAAAATCTAAGTATACGTCACCAGTTAATGGGCCATCAAAGAAATGAGGACCAATAAGGTAATCTCCTATTATCCCTGCCCACACATTTAGTGAAAATCTACGCTGATGTTTCGTTTCTACCACATTGTTTGGGTTCTCGTAAGCATATGTGTGGATGTTGTGTAGATTTGTTATGCCATCACGAGTGAAACCAGCTTCGTCAGTGAATAATATGACGCCAATTAATCGATTATCGTGTTCATACTTAGCTAGGATCTGATTGCACATTTCCAACCGTCTCGGCCGATCATCGTCATAAAGAGCCTGCACCTTTTTTGAATGAAACGGGTAGAGTTGTTCTTCTCTTGGTATCCTCCATGAACTAGCCTGACAGAGCCGCACTTCATTCCCAATTTTTCTAGTACTAATACCTGGATTATCTTCAATAATTTCAAGCACTCTTTCTTCTTGTTGCACGTTTCTAGCAGTTCTAGGTCTTCCCCTATTTCCATTATAACTTTTAAAGGAACCACATTCCGCAAGCCTCCTGTGCACACTGGAAAATGTTTGAGCATGAGGGATATTTCTTTCCGGATAACTCTCCATATAATATCTTCTTGCCAACTCTGCATTACCATTTGCTTTTCCATAACAAAAATGGATATCACAATATTCGATATTTGAATATTGGTGATTAGCCATTATTAGTTATTTTAAGATTATAAATTAAATAGTTTAAAAAGCGAATTTATTTGATGTTAAACTGACAGCTCTAGTATACTTTGATAGCTATTTACCTGGTAGCTGGTGGTAATGAAATGAGAAAAGTAAATTTACCACTTAATTTTTAAGGGTGATTTACGTCTAAACCGTTGGGTTTAGCCTGGCATCAGTCTTTCAGAAATTATGCCAAAAACTACTGTAGCTGTCAACACTAAAAAATTATGACAAAAAAACAATTTTCAATGTAGGTAAAGTGCCCTCTAGCGGCAAACAATCAATGTGAATTGTTACTAAAATGATGAAGCCCAGAAGACTTAGCCTATCTTTCAAATATTAGTCAAATCGGTTTTCCTGTAAGCGAGTAATTCAAAAAACAAAAAATAAAAACTTGAACTTGGACGGCTTGTAACTCGAAAACGAATGACATTTTGAAAAAAAATTATATGAAGCTCTACCCTTATTTTGTCAAGTAGAATCACTCTCTTAAGTTTCGTGATCGATTTTTGAATCACCCTGTATATATATATATATATATATATATATATATATATATATAAATGGTTGTAGCTTAAAAATTCCAACAGTATCTTAAAATTTGGGTATAAATCTTCAAAAAACAATATCATAAAAAAGTAAAAAAATTTTGATGATATTTGTACTGGTATAATTTCAAGTGTAAATATTGCAGAATAAAGAAACTAAAACAGTTTCAAAGAGTATTGCTACACTTTTAAAATGAGCAATGAAATGTCCAATTTAGTCCATTTGGACCAAAGTTAGACACATTTTTGTAAAAAAATATGTTATTTAAAAAATCAAACATAATAGAAAAAAGGTGTAAATAGAAAAAAGACGTATTTTTGTGCAAAGAATGTTTAAAAAAAAACGGAGAAAAAATTTTCTTTCCTATTCTTTATGACATAAAAAATTTTAAAAATGTAAAATTAATGCAAAAAGTTACACGATATTTTATTAGGACAATTTTAATTCCTATTTACATTTACTAGGTACTAAGCCTTTTAATGAAAACAAAAATAAATATCAGTCATTACTAAGTAATTAGTGATCAGTTCTTAAATATCATAATGCATAGAATTCAAAATTTAAACCAATAAATAATACAAACAAAGAATTTTAACAAACAATTATAACAAAAAAAGTAAATATTAATTTGTTAGATAGTATAATAGTTACTTCTCAACATTTTTCTCATCAAACTGGTATCCTTCGCTTTTAATTACAGCCAGGCAGATTCTTGGCGTTCGCAAGATTAATTTGAGTGTATCTGCCTTGATTTTTTTCCACTCGTCTTGTAAGATTTTCCATAAGTAAGAAACCGATGTCGGGCGTTGCTTTTGAATAGCTGTTTAATTCATTCTATAATAGTTCGATCGGGTTTAAATCTGGGCTCTGTAGTGGTCACTCCATGATTTGAAATTTCTTCTGTTTTTCAAGACTTTGCAAGTAACTTTTGCAGATATTTACAGTGTGTTTGGGGTCGTTATCATGTTGGAAAGTAAAAAGAATTCCTACTGGACGAGTACCAGACGGCAATACGTTCTTGTGTAGAAGTTTTTATAGCCTTCTCTTTTCAAGATTCGTTCTACTTTTACAGGGTCACCAACACGGGATCCGGCTAAGCAACTCCAAGCTATTACCGAGCCACCATGTGTGACACTAAGAACCAAACAATCTTTCAAAAAATTTTCATTTTCTTTTCTAAGCACATACACTTCGATTCGTCGCTAAAAGCAGCTTTTTCTACTAAGCAATGCCTCAATTTTTTTGTTGTCATGCCCACTTCAATCTTTTTTTTATATTTACGAGTCTTAGCAACGGTTTTTTAGTAGCAAGTCGTCCAAAAATTCCATTTTCATGAAGTGTCCGACATACTTATACTTTCTAATTATAATATATAACTTTCAAACTTTTTTTAAGAAACATAATATAACCATTAGTCATAAGGGCCATAATTTACTTAAAAGCAATTTCAGTAAATTAAAAAGTGATATTCCAAAAAAAACAAAAAATCACATGTTGTCTACCAAATAGGATTGTCCATCGAATTATATCGGCCAAACTAGTCAGTATCTGCAAAATCGTCTAAATGGACATAAATATAACAAAAAAAAATATTACAGCCCTAAAAAAACACGAAATGAAACACAAGCACACCTTTGATTATAAAAATACAAAAATCTTGAAAACTGAAACCAACAAAGGAAAACGAGAATTTTACGAAATGACCGCAATAAAAAAAACCGAATGCCGTAAACGATAAAACAGACATTAGTAATCTATATCAAATTTATTTCAACATATTAAAATAAACCAATATAAGGAAATTTCTAAAATAAATAAAACAATAAATAAAAATAATTTTCAGAAAGATATCACTTCAATTAAAAGACCCAAACTTTTTACGCCACTTAAAGTACCTAAAACAACAAGCGTCTAGGTGCAGATCGTCGCTATCTATTGTCAAGCTTCGCACATGCGTCAAGTGCTATTCTTTCCGCCAATGTTGACACAAACATAACCCCAACATTTTGTTTTATATTAAATTTTTTTGAGAAAACGATGAATAAGTTTCATTGAAAAAGGAAAGATTTGTATAGAAAAGATTTAGAATACCCATACTTAAAATTTATTTAACTGTTTTGGTGTTGAAAGTCTTAAATAATTTAGTTCATAATGGAAATGGTTAAACATTGTATAATAAATACTTAGAAGAAACTAAATGATAATTTTGAAATATCAAGTTTCTTATTAATCAAACAAATTTTGACATCTGAAAAATGTATGAATTAAAATATAGTAGCTTGTATAAAATCAAAGTAATTCTTTTATTTATATAATATTCTAAATACATAACTATTTAGAACTTGACCGCAATAAAAGTTTTAATAATCAGCCATGTGAGATGTAAAAAAAATGATTAAAATAAAAACACATTGTTTCAATTTTGTAATAATTTATTATTTTGATAAAAAGTAATACAAAACATTTGATTATTGTTGATTGATCCATAGTTTTTCGTTGTATTTTTGGATATTTTTAAATAACAGATACTTGATGTTTCAACGCCTAATTATTTTTCATTACTTTTATAACAGTGGCAAAATATATTCAACACCAGATTAGCTTTTGAAACGTCAAGTGTTTCTTATTTAGAAATATCAAAGAATACAAAAAAGTTTTTTTCCTTAGTTGTATAACGTACTGGCGAAATACTCAACATAACTAAAAAATCAATTTTATTGTTGAAATGTTAGGGTTTCAAAGCTCTAGCCTTCCTTTTTACACCTCTCTGCTTTTTATAAATAATTTATTTACAAATATTTGAGATTTTATTTCAGGTTGCTCACTTCCTAAAAGATCATCTACTTTTCATTTTAAGCTTATTCTGAGATCAATTCAATTATATAATCTTTAAATTAATTTGTGAAAAACATATATTTTTTTAATGGTATTTTTTTGATAAATTGGCGAAGGAAATAAATATATCGCCTACTCCGTGGAAGTTCCCTACAAATCAATAAATTTAACTCCAAGGGAACATAACAAAATCTAGGTAGTGTAATTTTTTTTTCTGAAGTATTAAGACATATTTTTTTAAATTATAATTTGCAGAACAGTAACTAGACAACTTTCAGAAAAAATTTTGATAGCAACTCAACAAAATAATGTAATTGGTTTTGGGATAGATTTACCATCCATATTTGGCTATGGCATTTCACACAACTTATTACTTTTCATTCATATAATAAGTTTAGTGCTAAAATGTCCGCCTCATCACCCGAGAGCTTGAGCTTGTTCAGAGTTTGCTTTTTATTTTATTTTGCTTCTTAGTAGTAAATAGACGCCTCTGAGTCGGTATATTTTTGTTGTGAGGGGTGTTGCTGTTGCTCGGCTTTGAAATTATCGAGTTCATTGATTGCTGCTGACTCCTCACAGCAGCAAGGGTTGGTTTCAGAGGAGCAAGAATTTTTTCAGCAGCTTCTGTTGAACTGCCAAGCTGTTCATGGACAAGTTGAAGGAGTTTATTTCTTCTCTCCTCTATTTGTTGCTGCACATTATCGGTGGGTCTATCAGTGCTTACAGCATTAACCAACCCAGTAATCTCTTCATTTCTTTCATTAATATTTATAATTAGGTTATTTTCTGTAAAAAAAATAAATTACTTTTGAAGCCAACGTTCGAATTCGTTAAATTTAAACTAAAATTGTGGGGTTATGTTTGTTTCGAATTTCGTTCAATCCCGTCAACATTGGCGGGAAAAAGCAGCACTGGATGCATGCGCGAAGCTTTAAAATCGACAGCAGCGGTCTGCACCCAGACGCTTATCCTAAAACATACACCATCTGGGTTCCACATTCAGTCAAGTCAAGACAGTTATAGGGTTAAAAATGTAGTGTCCATTCTTCTAGCTGGACTTTTAAAAATACTTTTGAAAAGTTAATATACAAGAGAGTGTGTGATTATAATTGCTTTGTGATGTAATTAATTTTTATTTAAAACAAAAATCTCTGTTCTTAATGGTAAGTTTTTAACCCGTTATTCCGTATATAATAATATTAAAAATGTACATTTTTGTAGAATCCGCCGAAACCTTCAGTTGAAAAAGATTCGAAAGAATGTATGACTACTTTATATATATGTAGTTTCAATTATAAAAATGAACCAGATTCCCAAGAAAATAACCAACTAAATATATATATATATATATATATATATATATATATATATATATATATATATATATATATATATATATATATATATAAGAAGAAGAAGAAGAAGAAAAAGAAGAAGAATAAAGGTCTAAAAGCTCTTGGAAACCAATAAAAAGAATAACAGCTCTGGTTACCTCTCTGCATCTATTTGGATAGTGTTAGTTTATTTTCGGGAGAAATTTCGAACAAGGATATTTAAAATTTAGATTACGGTATACTATACAGATTTTAAATCCACAAAGCAAGTCTTCAAAACAATAAAAAAGTATATCGGAGGTTATAAATTTTCTAAAGTTTGACGAATGTTACCTTATTTATATAACATGCAATATAAAGCTGTCGATAAGGATATGCGTAAAGCCATAACAGCTTCCAAATCAATAAACGGTTTGAGATAAGGAAAACAAGGGCTCCGCAGGGCCAAAGGTAAAGAAATAGCAAAGCCAAGGTGCAAAGTTGCCGCAGAATACGAATAAAAATGATAAGGCTTATCGAATGTATAAATTCGTAAGATAACTTAAACCCCACTCGGTATCGCCTATTGAAGGAGAATCTAAAGGACGTAAATTTCGCTTTATGAGCACAGGATTTGCTTTGTGTCTAGATATGGACTTAAAAGTTTAATACGTGTTCGTGTACATGAAAGGACCTTAGACCTTTGATACGGAGTCGTTTAGGCTTTTATATAATATAAATTTCGATACAAGGGAACCAGGTATGTACATTATTGTACTTATTGAGATAATGGACAGCCATTACTGTTCTTACAAACTCCAATACATCCATCTGGATACTTTGGAGTTTCAAGCTGCTCAATGTATAATTAACATATTTTTTAATATTTCAAATAATGCGAGAAAATTCACAGACAGCTTCAAAGCAACAACGTAACACCTAGGAATATATTAAAATATTTCATTTTACCGGTACACACCTTGACATGTTGTTACTCTATTAATAATGAAATTCAATCTTTACGTCGTCTATTGACGATACATGGAATGCGAGTGTGTTTTATTTTTTATATATTTTTTATATTTTACAATGCACAAAAAAAAACAAAAAACTTATACATTTAATTTTGTGTTTAAGAGGATATTCAAATTTTGATTCTTATTAACAGGATCGAATAGTTAATATTTATATTTAAACTAGGCTGGTGTAAATGTGGCTCAAATTTCCCATATCTGCTCTGTCGTTAACAGTGTTTTTATCTTTTTTAATTTCAATCATTTCCTTTATCTGCAATTTTTGGTAATTCATATTTCTGTTTTTTATTATGGTATTGTTATAATAAAAAGTGTGTTTTTCATCCTGTGTGTGTTCATTTAACGCTGTTGAGGCGTTTTTCGTATATTTATGGCCATTCAATCTGTTCTTTAGCAATTGGCTCGTCATGCCTATATATTTTTGGGGACAATTTGTGCCAAGGATGGAATATACTACATTTGATTTGTTCATGAGAGGAGCTTAAATACACCGTTCACAAATTAAAAATGTGAAACTCCTCTCATGAATAAATCAAACGTAGTATATTTGATCTGATATAACGACAGAACAGATATGGGAAATTTGAGCCACATTTACACCAGCCTAATTTAAAGAAAAATATTAAGTAGTCGATCCTGTTAATAAGAATCAAAAGTTGAATATTCTCTTAAACATAAAATTAAATGTAACATTTTTTTGTTTTTTTTTGGGCATTGTAAAATATAAAAAATATTTAAAAAATAAAACACATTCGCATTCCATGTATCCTCAATAGACGATGTATATAAATCTAAATCATCTTATACAGAAAAACTTTTTCTAATAACTTTTTTCGATAATTTGAGAAATAATCCTATTTTGAATTTTTTTTTTGGAAAAAACGTGACTACAATTTATATATATATATATATATATATATATATATATATATATATATATATATGCTATGTTTATGCAGCTTTCACGGATGCCTCCGTGTGAGATGCACATTCACCAAACGTACAACTATATGCAGCTTCGTGTATGAATGAAGTAAAATGCGAACAGTAAATGCAAACTGCTTTCCAACCATATCCTTTCCGTGTTAGAGGTTGCACAATTTGAACAAATTGCTAAGGAATGTAATTTATCCTATTCCACCACCATCGGATGATGGCCTACCCGTACCACCATATCGAGAAGAAAGTCAAAACTTACCCTCCCTGTCACAGTGATACAGCGGGAGATCGGCGAGGCCGCGTTCAGTATTTACATGCTTCCTTCCGATCTGTCCCTTGCACAGTCAGGTGCATGTCGGTACCCTGATGAGACGAAACATCTACCTCTGCCGTATCACTATGGCGGGTTTTGACTACATATATATATATATATATATATATATATATATATATATATATATATATATATATATATATATATATATATATTCGCACTAACGGTAAATTATCAACACCCATACCAGTCAACAGCGGTATTAGACAGGGAGACTCGCTTAGTCCTTTGTTGTTTAACATGATAATGGACGAAATAATAAAGGAGGTGCGACTTGGTAGAGGATATAAAATGGGTGATACAGAAATAAAAATTCTCTGTTACGCTGATGACGCTGTGATATGTGCCGAAAATGAAGACGACCTCCAGAGATTGTTAAATACCTTTAATCTTACGGGAAGAAAATATAATATGATTATCTCAGCCGAAAAAACTAAATGTATGACAACCTCAAAAGAACCCCTCCGACGCAAACTAGAACTAGACGGTCGAATAATACAACAAGAAATGAGTTTCAAATATCTAGGAATCGACATAACTAGTTATGGCAACATCGAAGATGAAGTAAGAGGGCAGGTGGCCAAAGCAAATAAAGTGGCGGGTTGTCTCAACGACGTGATCTGGCAAAACAAACACTTACAACAAGAAACAAAGGTTCGGATCTACAAAACCACAATTAGACCTATTATGACATACACCTCAGAAACACGGCCAGAGACGACAAAAACGAAACAACTATTGGAGACTACAGAAATGAGAATACTTCGACGAATAACAGGAAAAACGCTACTAGACAGAGAAAGAAGCGATAACATTAGGCAATCATGCAACACAGACTGCATTAATGAGTGGGTCCTACAGCGTGAGACAAAATGGAACAAACACATAAGCCGAATGACGGAGGATAGACTGGTAAGGATCGCACGAGATAAATCGCCTAGTGGTACACGCAGTAGAGGTCGACCACGGAAAAGGTGGAGCGATAATTTAAGTCCAGAATGAGGAAAATCGAAGAAGGAACAGGTCAGGGACCTATTATAGAAGGTAGAAGAAGAAGAAGACATATATATATATATATATATATATATATATATATATATATATATATATATATATTTACCGACGCTGAAGAAGCAACTGCACACAGGGACTACCTTATTACTAGTAACTGTGTTTCAGTCTCATACTCATCGTCTTGTGCGGTTCAACACTGAATCTCATTTATGTCTTTTGTTACTGCCTCCGAAAACATTATTTTCTTAAAGCAACTGAAGAGTGCGTTCAATTTTATTGCTCGTGGTAGCAATTCTGTATCTTCAAATAATTTACCAATAGTTCCTCAGGCCAAATTTATTTCTTTTGTGAAATAAATACTTCAGAGAAAAAGTGGTTCCTCAATAACCTTTAACAATAACCACAGCAAAGACAAAAGGTAATGTATTAAGAAACGAAAGAAACCAAAATGGGTATCTTTAAAAAAGCAACTGCCCAAAAAATCCCATCTAATTGAGTAAAATATGTCGAACACAAGTTACTTCTTATTTCATAAATTCATAAAGACAATATGAACCGAAGGAAATGTCTCTTCCTCCTAAAAGCTAGTAAAAAGAATTGTTCAAAAAAAAAAGGCGGTAATGAGATTGACCATCACTATCACAACATAGTATAAAACAAAGTCGCTTTCTCTGTCCCTATGTCCCTTTGTATGCTTAAATCTTTAAAACTACGCACCGGATTTTGATGCGGTTTTTTTCAATAGATAGAGTGATTCAAGAGGAAGGTTTATATGTATAATAACATCCATTAAATAGTGGAGAAATACTGTTATTTTTGAGGTTTCTAATGTGATATTGTTAATTATCATATTTTTTTCCGCTAACATTGCAAACGCAGGCTGAACCCTACGAGATTTATCAAAATAATGTACTAATTATTTGTACACATTGAAAAGGTCTACAGAAAACTCCGCGATGGTATATGTCTATCTCTCATGGATATCCCACAATAACATTTTTTTGTCATTTACTTTTTACGACAAATAATGGCAAATTTTGAAGCGATTTTAACCAATACAGCATTAATCCTTATCCAATTAAATAGCTTAAATACATTGTTGATTTAATATAGATCTATATGGTCCTTTACAGCACAAGATTTAAATGAATATTTTCGAAGATATTACAGATTTAAAATTGCGGGAAGTAGCGCTTGCGGCGGTACTAGCCGACCGGGGCGGCGGCAGCGTGCCTATAAATAGCGCGTCGGAGGCCGATGTAATAATTGTTGTAAAAATAAAATAAATAGTCACAGTTTTTCTGTAGTGTATTTAGTATCAGCATTGCACCCGTGTGAAGCCGGGGCGGGTCGCTAGTATTTCATAAATTCTCTTCCTCCTAAAAGCTAGTAAAAAGAATTGTTCAAAAAAAAAGGCGGTAATGAGATTGACCATAATTGTATATGGTCTAATACATGAGTACAATTGGAACCTGTCTAGGTAATTTTGTTAACCAGAACAAGACAAGTTGATCAGTACAACTTCTGAATACTAATATAGAAACTAGATAAATAAAACACAACAAAAGCTATTTTACTGCAGAATAAGCCAGAAAATTTAGTCTATCCAATTTAAATTTATTTTTAGTACAATTAAACAAAATTCTGTACAACTACGAGAGACTTTTGTACATTAATCTATAAAGATACAACTAAGTCGATAAAGTACCTTATTAAAGAGAAGAATAATTACAGTTCTCTGACGTTGAATATTACCTTCCCCACAAATCATTTAATTGGTGGTACTAGTGTCTAATGAAGAAAACCCGATTGAATAGAAGTCGACAAGTGGCGCAGAGAACACCACGAGCTCCTAGCAAAACTTGATAGTTCACAGCTGATTTATTTAAGGGTAAACATGATTATATTAGATAAATAATTACTCAGGCTAGTAAATAAAAGAAAGTTTGATGGGAATTTCTATGATGAACAAAATTCAGCTGTAAAGAAGAAAATTTCAATCACCAGGCTTGTAACGTTTGATATTGGAATTCTCAAAGGTAATAAATAGTATTTTCAAGTTCACATTTTCGGTTTATAGCCAAACAGAAGAGAAATAGTTGTTAATTACGGGATTATTCTAGTAAAAATATGTTTACTAGGTGGTTAAACTTAACAAAATGAGACAAGCGAACAGGAAGACCCAACATTTCAAGAGAGTGATCGAATGATATTGCTTATTATATCAAAAATGTGCCATCTCTGTAAAAAAGAAATAAATCATGTGAAATGACTATCAACATAATCACTGTTTTAGACATTTCTAGAAACCCTGATAAAGCTAAGTTGTGAAAGTGAAATTAAACCGGGACTAAATTCGACACTCAAGTAAAAAAAGGTCTTCAGAATTAATGGACTAGTATCCCTTGTAATATGAAAATAACCAATTCTTTATCATGGTATAATATTTAATTATTTTTGGCCGCATAATAAACGCTGTATATTACGTGACCAGACAATATCTTATTATTGTCTGAGACAACAGGCGGGTAAGCTCCAAGATAATAGTTTCATCACGGTATCGTTGTTTAAATGATATTACTATGAACTTTGAGTGTTTATCTTTATCGTAAAGTTTATTCATAACCTTTAAACAATTATAGTACTTAGTGCTTTAAATTAACATACATTTAATAATCTGGAACTTCCGATACAGGGTAGTCAAATTGGCATATGATTTTCCTACAACAATTAGGCTTATATTTTGTCCACATCTTTCACGTAAATTTTATGTAGCAAGTGTGGTTATAACAAATGATAAAAGATTGTGAAGATTTTGAGTAAAATAATTTTTTAGATAACAGGTACAGTAAAATATATAATATATACTTGAATATTTGTATGATTTTTTGTTAATATTTTGTTAATAAACAAATTAATAATTAATATAACTAAACAAATTGTTACTATCATATAAATTAATAAAACAACATCAATATTATAAATATTACTTGTGATGCATAAGTTTCCTTGAAGCGCCAATGAATAATGCACCTAAACTATGGCAACCCGCCGACAGCGGCCTGCAGCAGCTATTTTCGATTAGATTCGGCTCAATTTTCGGAGGTTCACAGATCGTATGGAAGTGTATTTCTTGGATCCAAAAAATTCACTGGTAAAGTACAGGGTGAGTCAACAATTGGATGAAGTAGGTTTGTGCCTTTTCGGTGAAAATAACAAAGAAACTATATTTATTGTTTGATACAGTTTATTTTTACGCAGATTTTAAAAATATTTAGGACTCTACAGGGTGAGCCAAAAAACTAGGACAGCATAAAGTTGTATTTTTTTAAATAGAACACCCTATATACGAATCGTATTTTCGATTTAGCTTATAATTCTAAATATTTTTTATTAAGGGTTTACTATAACAAAACTTTATAGTTTCTGAGATAATTAAGTTTACAGAAAAAAAGTCACATTTTCAAGCATCAATTCAATCCTAAATAACGTTTTCAATTTTGTGACAAATATATTCAAATTTGGAATTTAGCAAGGCCAAGGATAAGTTAACATAATTTTTACCTAATATTTGCAATGAAAGCTACAGGGTGTTGAACACATCGGCTCAAATTTGAACAAGTTTAAATGAATAAATATCTTTTTTTTTAAATAGTACACCCTGTATATTTTCATGTTATTTAATAGAGTAATAAAAACCCTAAAAGTTTTGTTCAATATATCCTATACCTATTTATAATGGTTTTTGAGATATTTCAGTTTTTTTTATTTTCCATACTTTTTTACAGAAATAGTCTTCATTATCATAGTAGCCATGGCAAAAACAATGTGAAAGAACATTTTTTTGTGTGTCAAATTTATAACCGCAATCGCTTCTTTTGGTTTTTATGTAGTGTAGTTTGTTTTTTTTTTTGCATTCATCTTATATTGTAAAATGAATTTTCCAAAGAATGAGTTAATAGATATGATTTATACAATAGGAGAGGCTCAAAAAAATTGCCTTCTTGCTCAAAGAATTTACAAAATGAAGTATCCTGATCGACGCCAGCCTAATACCCATACTTTTCAAAACTTAATGCAAAGATTTGATTCTTCTGGTACTGTTGATTATTCAAAACGTAAAGTGGTCAACAAACCAGTAACTAATGAAGAAAAAGAACTACAAGTATTGTTAAATGTTCAGGAAAATCCTTATATTGGTAGCCGTCAGTTAGCAGCATTATGTGAAACATCACAATCCACCGCTAATCGTACTACAAAGAAATATAGGTATCATCCATATCACATGGAATTACACCAAGAATTGCATGGACAGGATTTTGAAAGTCGTGTAAACTTTTGTCGTACAATAAATGCGGAGATTCAATTAAATCCAAATTTATTATGCAAGGTAATGTTTAGTGATGAAGCTACTTTTAGAAGTAACGGTGCCGTAAATAGACGCAACATGCATTATTATGCCACAGAAAACTCATTTTGGATTAGAGAGGTGCAACATCAAAACCACTGGTCATTAAATGTTTGGTGTGGTATTCATCATAATCGAATTATTGGACCCCACTTTTTTAATGAACCACTAAATGGCCATAGTTACCTGAACTTTCTACAAGAAGAACTACCCCAACTGCTTCAAGGTCTCGATAGGGATGAGCTCTACAGTATGTGGTTCCAGCACGATGGTGCGCCTCCGCATTACCATCGGGAAGTTCGTGCGTTTTTGGACCAACGATATCCGCAAAAATGGATTGGACGTGGGGGTTTCATTGAGTGGCCACCAAGGTCTTTCGACATCACCCCATTAGATTTCTTCCTATGGGGTTATATTAAAAATAAGGTGTATGTTAATCCACCAACAACACTGGAAGATAAGCGAAACAGGATTAGGGATACCTGTAGAACAATAACGCCACTAATTTTGTCCAGGGTCCGAGAAAATCTGCAAAAAAGACTAAATTTGTGCATTGCACAAGAGGGTCATTTATTCGAACACTTATTAAAAAGAAATAATTAATCTCAGTATTTAATAGGTAATTTTTTTGTTTCAATTTAGTATAAAAGTAAATATGTATTTGCCTTGTCGTTATTGTTGTGTTATTTTTTTCACATTATGTTTAATTAAACTATTGCCGTTGTAATATAACGAATAATGTATTTCATCATATTTAACCACATTCTGTTTGTTTCTGTAGTTTCTTTTTATTATTTTACATGGCTACTATGATAATGAAGACTGTAAAAAAGTATGGAAAATAAGAAAAACTGAAATATCTCAAAAACTATTATAAATAGGTATAGGATATATTGAACAAAACTTTTAGGGTTTTTATTACTCTATTAAATAACATGAAAATATACAGGGTGTACCATTTAAAAAAAAAGATATTTATTCATTTATACTTGTTCAAATTTGAGCCGATGTGTTCAACACCCTGTAGCTTTTATTGCAAATATTAGATAAAAATTATGTTAACTTGTCCTTGGCCTTGCTAAATTCCAAATTTGAATATATTTGTCACAAAATTGAAAATGTTATTTAGGATTGAATTGATGCTTGAAAATGTGACTTTTTTTCTTTAAACTTAATTATCTCAGAAACTATAAAGTTTTGTTATAGTAAACCCTTAATAAAAAAGATTTCAAATTATAAGCTAAATCGAAAATACGATTCGTATATAGGGTGTTCTATTTAAAAAAATACAACTTTATGCTGTCCTAGTTTTTTGGCTCACCCTGTAGAGTCCTAAATATTTTTAAAATCTGCATAAAAATAAACTGTATCAAACAATAAATATAGTTTCTTTGTTAATTTCACCGAAAAGGCACAAACCTACTTCATCCAATCGTTGACTCACCCTGTACAAGTACTAAAAAGCATCTTCTGCAAATTTGAGCCCTTAATATTCATTTGCCACGCCACTATGAATTTTTGAAAAAAAAAAACGTTTTTTTCATCCAAAACCATTTTTTTCTTTAGATCTAAAATGATACATCTAAATCCAATGCAAGCATTAAAAAATTTTAACTGTCCGGTGAAAAGTTATCGCAATTTTTTTGGTGCAAAAATTGGTTTTTGCAAAATTTCTCGGCCCACGATTGAAAAAATTTTTTTTTTAATAGATTTTCAAAATACAAAACAATACAAACAATTTCTATTAAAATTGAGCATTGTATCTTGCGTTGGCGATCATTCCGTCGATTGCCTGCAGGTTGCCCGTTGCTCCAGTTCCAGTGATGGGAAGTGGGCTGGATGAGTTATACAGCAGGTAAACCAAGACTCTGATAGCTACCTTCTTGATTCCTTCCACCTAGTAACTCAGCCTAATAACCTCTTGATCCCTAGAATAGAAATCAGTCAGCTTTGGTTGCTCCAGTTCCAGTGATGGGAAGTGGGCTGGATGAGTCATACAGCAGGTAAACCAAGACTCTGATAGCTACCTTCTTGGTTCCTTCCACCTAGTAACTCAGCCTAATAACCTCTTGATCCCTAGAATAGAAATCCGTCAGCTTTGGTTGCTCTAGTTCCAGTGATGGGAAGTGGGCTGGATGAGTCATACAGCAGGTAAACCAAGACTCTGATAGCTACCTTCTTGGTTCCTTCCACCTAGTAACTCAGCCTAATAACCTCTTGATCCCTAGAATAGAAATCCGTCAGCTTTGGTTGCTCTAGTTCCAGTGATGGGAAGTGGGCTGGATGAGTCATACAGCAGGTAAACCAAGACTCTGATAGCTACCTTCTTGGTTCCTTCCACCTAGTAACTCAGCCTAATAACCTCTTGATCCCTAGAATAGAAATCCGTCAGCTTTGGTTGCTCTAGTTCCAGTGATGGGAAGTGGGCTGGATGAGTCATACAGCAGGTAAACCAAGACTCTGATAGCTACCTTCTTGGTTCCTTCCACCTAGTAACTCAGCCTAATAACCTCTTGATCCCTAGAATAGAAATCCGTCAGCTTTGGTTGCTCTAGTTCCAGTGATGGGAAGTGGGCTGGATGAGTCATACAGCAGGTAAACCAAGACTCTGATAGCTACCTTCTTGGTTCCTTCCACCTAGTAACTCAGCCTCTTGATCCCTAGAATAGAAATCCGTCAGCTTTGGTTGCTCTAGTTCCAGTGATGGGAAGTGGGCTGGATGAGTCATACAGCAGGTAAACCAAGACTCTGATAGCTACCTTCTTGGTTCCTTCCACCTAGTAACTCAGCCTAATAACCTCTTGATCCCTAGAATAGAAATCCGTCAGCTTTGGTTGCTCTAGTTCCAGTGATGGGAAGTGGGCTGGATGAGTCATACAGCAGGTAAACCAAGACTCTGATAGCTACTTCCTTGGTTCCTTCCACCTAGTAACTCAGCCTAGTAACCTCTTGATCCCTAGAATAGAAATCAGTCAGCTTAGGAAAGCGGAAATTTGAGGTTTAATTTTCAAATGTGATATCGAATTTCTCGACAAATAAAAAACTCACAGATTTTGGGTTTGACATACTTTTTTAAAATGATAATATCCATATTTGTGTTAAATTTTAAATCGGAAATTTGTTAATAAATGTGTTTTTTTAACAAAAATCGTAAATTTTGTCGAAAAAAAATATATTTTAATAACTAGTGGCGCCACCTATAACTTATATAAATCGATAGGTTTTTTTTTTAATTCTGTATAACTTTTGTTTGAAATATTTTTCGATACAACTTTCTCTTTTCGAGATAAACTCAATAAACCCAAAATCGTGACCATTTTTGGTTCGCCATTTTTTCTCACAGGTCTTTCAGAGTTACTATCAAGATATATTTTGTAGGATGCCAAAATGAACACATTCCAGAGAAACAACTAATGTTACATTTTTGTTACTGACGAGAGTCTATTTTCCAGCTTCACTTGCTATATATATCCTTTTAAACGCTTTCTTGTAATTGATAAAGCATTCGAAAATGTCTTTACGTTGGTTTCTCAGGAAAACCTTCAAGATGTGACTTATTAACCTATATTTGCTACATATTTTAGTACGTTGTTTTTTGGTAATGCTGTAAAAACAGATTTCTACCACATTTCCGGCATTTCTCCAGTGTTGTATACAGAATTAAAAAACTTAATCAGTATTTCGATATAGTCTTCATGAATCAATTGCAGGAGTAACATTGGAATGTCGTCTAGGTCTGTTGTTTTTCTAGATTTTGCACATTTTATACCGTGAAGAACCTGTGTCTTCAGAATTTCCGGTCCTTCAGTTCCAGTCTGATATGTTTAGGTCTTTGCTTTTCAAATAATTCAGTTATGTAGTAACTCCAGACATTAAGGATTCCTTCTTCATCAATAAGAGGATTGCCTGTGGTGTGTACTGCTAAAGATTATGTGCAATAATCTTTAGGAAAGGAGAGTAATTCCATAATCTCAAAAGTGTTTCCAATGTGATTCAAATTTTTGATATGTTGTAAAATATATAAAATTTATTGTAATAATCGATATTTATGGAGAAACAAGCTCAACTATCTCGCAATCTCATGAATAGATCTTCAAAATCATACAACATGTCAAGCTCCTCGTGGGTCACTGGTTAAGGGGATGTCAGTGTGGGAAAGAGAAAGAGCTAGAAAATGATGCAAACGCAACTGATTAAAATAAAGAAGACGAAGAAGATGAAAATAAATAAATATTAGAAAAAATGTCACTTCTTTTTTAGGTGTCGCGAAGTTTGCTGCAAGAAAAATATTGTTAAGAAAAATTGTTTCCCTGGTTTAATTTAGATTTTCGACTGTATATTCCAGACCTGATTTCAAGTAGAGTATATGTAGGTAACGATAATCCGATTTAAATGGTAATAAAATCGCTTTCTAAGCTAAAACAGAGTCGTTCTTACAAGATGCTAACTTTAATAAATATAATAAAGACCTTAACTTCACAGAAAACTAGGAAACATTTCTTTTCCGGTTTGTATTTTACGAACATTTTCTATCAAAACTGACATGTTCCTTATCTAATTACTAAAATACCTTTTTTGAACTTGACATCTTAGAAAAAGTTCCTCTCAACGAGAAATTTAAAGTAGGAAAGAAACAAAATTCTAAAACAAACAAAAGAAAAAGTGACAGACCGGAAATAAGCTTAAGCTTGAAAGTTATTTCAATTGAAATCCAAAGACTTTTTGCCCATTCTGATCCTTCTGTGTCCTTACGAAGACAGTAGCGTCACTACCTGGGTTAATGTATTAAAGATGTATTTGAGTTTTAATGCGGGTTGAATGTTTTTGCAAATCCACATAAAAGGAAAAAGAATAGTTTTCACCAAAGGTTAAAAATATTGTTGTTAACGAAGTTATTTATATATATATATATATATATATATATATATATATATTTATATATATATATATGTATATATATATAAATTATTGCAATCACTTATTATCCAGAAATTTGAATAAGCTTCGCAGAGGACATCATTTGGCAATGTGTTGAAGTTTAAAGGAAATATATTGAAATACAAAAATTTTCGAAAAAGTTGTTTGCTTCATACTTACGAAGAAAATTTTACTAGAATCCCTTGTATATATTCAAATCTTCACTTAAAACCGACAAGAACATATTTGGAAACGTTTACTTTTGATATAATTCAAGGAACAAAAGTTTTAGATAAACTACCATTCAACATTTAGCAAACTTTTACATAATACAACAGAGAACTTTCTGTCTTTAAGGGACTTTGCGATATAATCGAAAAGGCTGAGAAAGAGTTGAATTCGAAAAGTTTTTTGACGGTGTCGACGGGCCTAAACCGCAGTGATAACACTCGAAATATGTGGTCTGTTTATGAAGCTTGAATATCTTTAAGGCACTGTGGAAGTTGATGGTTATTTTGAAAGGAGTTTTTTTAAAGTTAAGTAAAGCTTAACTCACACCACGCTTATTTTGGTACAGCACTGCATGTTGGGTGTTATGAAGGCCATTATTTATGCTACACTGATGGACAGTGACGTCAATGCAGGCTCCGTTTCGAGACCCGTTTTATGAATCCTTGATGCGCTTTCATTTTGTTTACGTTTCTTTCATTAAAACCATTTTTCGCTGCCATGTTGTGTTATTGGGAGAATGCATTCCAAATATACTTTAATTTTTAGTTTACGAGAAGATTTTTACAGAAATGTTTAAACAAATTATAACCAGTATCCTATTTTAGCCTTGAGAATTGTCGTTAGTGTATTTTGCATATATTTTCGAGAAACCTGGTATATTTAAAAAGAGATATTTGTACTTTGATAGCAAATATTTAAAAACAGGGCCTAAGTGGTCTGTGCTGCAAGTAAGACCTCCTTTTGCCGATGATATACCTATATATATTTTATTTAATGCTACCCAAGCAGATGGGGCTATTAACTATGATTTACGAAATTTTTATTACTAACAATTGTCTGCAATAAAATTGAAGCAAATTTGCAGTTATGATATTTGATGACGTGAGAGAAAGGCAGGAATTTATAGCATTGTATAAAAATATTAAAATACTTAAGGACGAATCGATATATTTCTTTCCAAATGATAAAAATTCAGGACTTGTTTGTAGGCAGCTATTGTTCTTACCAATTTCAAGGTTTCTCTCATTAACTGATCAATAATAAGTTTTTTTTTAATAAAAATAAATTTACATGGAAACTAAATCAGTCTTCTTATGATTTTTAAGAGAAACACACCAAAATTTTAAAAATATGACATTCTCTATTCAAGTTTCTTATTTTCAATGATGTCTTATTATTTACAAAATAAATGCATGTATCCTGCTAATGAATTTGGGACTTTTTCTTTTTTACCGTTATTTAAGATACGCAGATGTTAAATAATTTTCTCACTTTTAACTTTGACTCAAGTTATTTTGTTTTTGGTAACATTTACTATAAGCAGATGTTCGGAACCTCTATGGGAAGTGCATTATCACCAATACTAGTAAATTATGTTTTAGATGATCTTATTCCACACTGCTTACAATACCTTCCTTTTTATTTCTCTTTTCTAATGAGGTACATGGATGATCTCCTTCTTGTTCTTCTGGCACAGAGAATAGATGAAACCATGGAGATGTATAATTCTAACAACTCTCATCTCCAATTCACAGTTGAAAAGAAGAATTTATCACACATCATACCATTCCTGGACATGTTGGGAACACGCACAGAAACCAGGTATTACAGAAAGCCTATTTGCTCAAATAGATTTATAAATTTTCAATCTTATCACCTTTCAAAAATGAAAACTAACCTCATATTGGGAGTAAAAAGGAGGGCAATTAAACTCACTTATCCTGACTTTAGAAATGATAGCTTACAATTACTTAAAACAATTTTCTCACAACAATCATATCCGCTTTCTATCATTAATAAATTCTTATACAATTCCAACCTCCATTAATACATACACAAACAACTCAGTGATCACTACCAGTTGTAGACAACAACGCGGATCAACAATTAACTTACATGTCGCTGCCCCTTATTAAAAATTTAACTCCTAAACGTTAAAAAGTTTTCCAGAATGGAATCTCCATTCAAATTACTACTAATAAAATTAAAACAATCACACTACTTTACTCTAGAACCAAAAAACCTGTCTTACTGAAAGAAAACTGGAACATTGTTCATAAGATTCCATGTTTTAATCGTGACCAAGTATATATAGGTCAAATTTCCCGAAACTTTTCAGGTAGAATAAGTTCCCATAAGAGTGATTGTAATAGAGAAGTGTTTTCTTGTGTTCTTGCTAAACATGTTTTAAAATAAGGGTCATATGATGAACGTTGAAGGACCGAAAATTTTGGCAAAAGAAAATAACTTTCATGAAAGAGTCTTCCTAGAAATGGTTCACATAAACAACGAGCCACTCTCTGTGAACAAAAGAGGACACATTGAAAACCTCAGCATAATATATAATTACTTGCTGCAACTAGAAATTAATGGAAATCAGTCCCTCATAATACAATATTTTCAGTCAGAAACCGTTTAGTTACTGTTCTGATTGTTATTGTCAAACTTGTCCAACTGGGTGAGGAGTTTGTCTTTCTTGATTTTTAAATATAGATATATATATATATATATATATATATATATATATATATATATATATATATATATTACCTCTTCCAAACTTTCTATCGCTGTATATATATATATATATATATATATATATATATATGCATATTGTATAAATAAGTGCTCGAACTCAGTTTTATTTGAGACAGATAGGGTAGAAATCAAACACAGAAGAGTTGAATTTATCAGTTTGCTGAAAGCACTGTGTTTCTCGAGCTCCCGAAAATTTTACATAACCTCAAATTTTCAACTGTTAAAAAAGAAAGGAAATGGAAAAAATTTTGTTTTTTAAAAGTGATTATGTGTTTTGTTGTTGTCAATTAAAAAGAATTTCATAATTTAATCAAAGTAATTAGTAAAATTTTGCAAGTTTTGTCCTGTAAAGTAATTGTTCAACACTCAGACAACAACAAATACGATAAATTGTGAGAAAAAGAATATAAGAAAGATTAATTGGAATTGAACTAAGAAGAAAATAGTGGAACGAGACTTTGGATTATTTTTTGTAATTTCCTTACTTTATAAAAAACCACAACAAAAAAAATATTTTTGAAGTTTTTCAAAGAAGAAAATAAATAAAAAAACTGGAATTGTATTTTATAATATATTAGGACCAAGTAAAAGAAAACATAACAAGGTATTTATATTAGATAAGGCAGTAGAAAGCTTTACATTTTTCGTAGACGTTGAAAACTAGCATCCAATACTAACCTAACTTTTCTTAAAATAAAAATAATTAAATTAATAAATTATATTTGGCTATACTAACCTGCTAGAAAAATAATATTATTTATCAATAGCAATATTAGGTGTGAAACTATATTTACTACTTGAATCACAACACAGCACACGATAATTTATTTAAAAAAATATTATTTTTAGAAATAAACGACGCGTTCCATCTAAAACTGCACTATAGCTATCTAGTAGACTATTGCGAAACCAAAAACGTTGCCAATTTGTGACGCAGGTTGTTAAAAGATAATGCATTGTAGATAAAAGTAACTAATAAGTAATATTGATTAGAAGTAGTATTGATTTAAAGATAAAAGTATTGACCATTTAGTTTCATCTAATATTTATTAATAATATTGTGCCATTTGTTTATATTGTTAAATAAAATTTTGTGTTTTAATCATTATGTGTATTGATTGTCTGACTGATACCTTATAAACAACTGAACTCACCTGAGAAGGAGCCAATTTACAGGTAGGAACACATCTATATCTAAATTAATAATTTGAAAATTAAAAATATTTAAAATTGGTAAAGGATACTTATAATTTGTTATAATTATTTTTTTACCTGGCGCTCAACAAATAAATACTAATTTTTAATTAAATTTTGGCAATATTTTGACAATTTAAAAAAATAAATTCAGAAATAAATAATAACTTGTGCGGGTGCATAATATACCACCATAATAGTTACAATTGGCGCCCAACGTGAGGCTGCAATTTGTTAAAAATGGTCAGTAACATGGGGGCAAAATTTTTTTAAATTAGAAACTAACGTGGGGTTCAATTTCTTTGAAACTTAAGAAACCAGGGTAGTGAAAATTGTTTTGAAAAATTAGTATAATAGAGGGAAATAAAAAAAGGTTATATTTTAATAAAACAAGGTACTGATATTTTTGTTTAAACAGGAAATTATTTATTTATTTATAACTATATAAAATATGGCAGATAAACAACTGAACTCACCTGAGAAGGAGTCAATTAACAGGTAGCTACACATCTATATCTACATAGAAAATTTAAAAATATTTAAAATTGGTAAAGAAATGTTATAATTTATTATAATTACTTTTTACCTGGCGCTCAACAAATAAATATTAAAATTTTTGATTAAATTTTGGCAATATATAAATAATAACAAAGTTTCCTAAATTTTATTTTAATCGGGCAAATACTTTGTGCGGGTGCGAAATATACCACCCATAATCGTCGCAATATATATATATATATATATATATATATATATATATATATATATATATATATATATATATATATATATATATATATATATATATATATATATATATATATATATATATATATATATATGGTGATTCAAAAATCGATCACGAAACTTAAGGGGGTGATTCTACTTGACAAAATAAGGGTAGAGCTTCATATAATTTTTTTTCAAAATGTCATTCGTTTTCGAGTTACAAGCCGTCCAAGTTCAAGTTTTTATTTTCTGTTTTTTGAATTACTCGCTTACAGGAAAACCGATTTGACTAATATTTGAAAGATAGGCCAAGTCTTCTGCGCTTCATCATTTTAGTAACAATTCACATTGATTGTTTGCCGCTAGAGGGCACTTTACCTACATTGAAAATTGTTTTTTTGTCATAATTTTTTAGTGTTGACAGCTACAGTAGTTTTTGGCATAATTTCTGAAAGACTGATGCCAGGCCTTTAAAAAGGTGCTCTTTATTTACATCGCTAAACCCAACGGGTTAGACGTAAATCACCCTTAAAAATTAAGTGGTAAATTTACTTTTCTCATTTCATTACCACCAGCTACCAGGTAAATAGCTATCAAAGTATACTAGAGCTGTCAATTTAACATCAAATAAATTCGCTTTTTAAACTATTTAATTTATAATCTTAAAATAACTAATAATGGTTAATCACCAATATTCAAATATCGAATATTGTGATATCCATTTTTGTTATGGAAAAGCAAATGGTAATGCAGAGTTGGCAAGAAGATATTATATGGACAGTTATCCGGAAAGAAATATCCCTCATGCTCAAACATTTTCCAGTGTGCACAGGAGGCTTGCGGAATGTGGTTCCTTTAAAAGTTATAATGGAAATACGGGAAGACCTAGAACTGCTAGAAACGTGCAACAAGAAGAAAGAGTGCTTGAAATTATTGAAGATAATCCAGGTATTAGTACTAGAAAAATTGGGAATGAAGTGCGGCTCTGTCAGGCTAGTTCATGGAGGATACTAAGAGAAGAACAACTCTACCCGTTTCATTCAAAAAAGGTGCAGGCTCTTTATGACGATGATCGGCCGAGACGGTTGGAAATGTGCAATCAGATCCTAGCTAAGTATGAACACGATAATCGATTAATTGGCGTCATATTATTCATTGACGAAGCTGGTTTCACTCGTGATGGCATAACAAATCTACACAACATCCACACATATGCTTACGAGAACCCAAACAATGTGGTAGAAACGAAACATCAGCGTAGATTTTCACTAAATGTGTGGGCAGGGATAATAGGAGATTACCTTATTGGTCCTCATTTCTTTGATGGCCCATTAACTGGTGACGTATACTTAGATTTTATCCAAAATCGTCTCCCATTGTATCTGGAAGATGTGCCATTGGAAGTAAGGGCCAACATGTGGATCCTCCAAGACGGAGCTCCGCCCCACTTTAGTATACGTGTCCGACAGTATTTGAATGCAACGTATCCTGAGCGATGGATAGGACGAAGTGGACCATTGGCATGGGCAGCGAGGTCACCAGACCTTAATCCTATGGATTTTTTCTTTTGGGGTCATTTGAAACAATTGGTGTACGATATTCCAGTAATCAACGTCGAGGATCTTCGCTTCAGGATAATCGAAAAGTGCCAAATTATTAAAGAAACACCAGAAATTTTTCATCGAGTTAGGCGACATTTTTTGAAGAGTGTTAGGAAATGTATTGAAGAAAATGGGGGACATTTTGAGAATCTTTTTTAGTTTGTTTAGTACTGTTTCATTAATTTTTATCAATTAAATGTATATCGCAATAATCCATAATATGAATATTTACTGATTAGCCATTATTAGTTATTTTAAGATTATAAATTAAATAGTTTAAAAAGCGAATTTATTTGATGTTAAACTGACAGCTCTAGTATACTTTGATAGCTATTTACCTGGTAGCTGGTGGTAATGAAATGAGAAAAGTAAATTTACCACTTAATTTTTAAGGGTGATTTACGTCTAAACCGTTGGGTTTAGCGATGTAAATAAAGAGCACCTTTTTTAAAGGCCTGGCATCAGTCTTTCAGAAATTATGCCAAAAACTACTGTAGCTGTCAACACTAAAAAATTATGACAAAAAAACAATTTTCAATGAAGGTAAAGTGCCCTCTAGCGGCAAACAATCAATGTGAATTGTTACTAAAATGATGAAGCGCAGAAGACTTAGCCTATCTTTCAAATATTAGTCAAATCGGTTTTCCTGTAAGCGAGTAATTCAAAAAACAAAAAATAAAAACTTGAACTTGGACGGCTTGTAACTCGAAAACGAATGACATTTTGAAAAAAAATTATATGAAGCTCTACCCTTATTTTGTCAAGTAGAATCACCCCCCCTTAAGTTTCGTGATCGATTTTTGAATCACCCTGTATATATATATATATATATATATATATATATATATATATATATATATATATATATATATATATATATATATATATATATATATATATATATATTATATATATATATTATATGTATAAAGTTCATTAATATAATGTTCAGTGAAAGTAAATAAAAACGTAATTCCAATATACTAGCAAGTATAGCTTCTGCATTTTTTTGCGATTGATTTCAAAACTAATGCGCTGTGAAGCTCCCCATACAAACCGATTAACCAAGCTCAAAGGGCCGTCATAGAGCGAGAGGCGAAATAGAGATCGGCTTTAAATCATGAAGCAATGTATATTGGAAAATAATTTTCATTTGATTTAACAAATCTGTTCATAATATAACTCTGCATTCTAGATTGAAGTGACAAGTTGATTAGTAACTTTTATTTTTTAATTTAATTATGAAGGAATTTTACTGCAGAAGGTGTTGACTTACTTTTTGTAAAACTTTAGATTGTTGGTTTTGAATTATTTCTGGTCTACTGCACCCTTTGCATAGAAGTTGAACTTAATATTCGATATACGATTTGTTAGAAAAAGAATTTTAAAGGATACAATACAATTATTCAATTGCTTTTAAAATTTATCCCTTCAGGGATTATTCAAAAAAAAAAATGCTAGAACATATGAATTATAAACTATTTTTGAATATCAGTTAAAATTCTAGACATATATAATTATATAAGATATGCTTAGTTCTCAACCAACTGAAAAAACCTTATACTATAAGGACAAACATACTTTGTTCTAACACAGTTAGAGACAAAGCACTACCTCAGATTGCAAGAATACCAGGAAAGGATGGAAGCCTTTTCCATGGTGGTGCACCGCCACCTGTAGAACACTATAAGAAAGCCATCCACCTTTTCCTGGTATTCTTGAAATCTGACATTTTGTTTCTAACAGTATTAGAACAGAGTACGTTTGTACTTATAGTATAAGATTTTGTTTGGATGGTTGAGAACTCAGCTTCTCTTATATAATTGCATTCTATACACCCATTTGCAAGTATTTTATCCACTTTTAGTGTATCTAGACATATAGTTTTGAGATAGTGAAAAAAAAATATATTTTTGATAAAAGTAGCCTAGTTTAAATTCTGCTTTTCAAGATCACCTTTTGGAAGATCCTAAAGATCCATTTTACCTTTTTCATAATCATCACTACATAGCATAAAACAAAGTCGCTTTCTCTGTCCCTATGTCCCCTTTGTATGCTTAAATCTTTAAAACTACGCACCGGATTTTGATGCGGTTTTTTTTCAATAGATAGAGTGATTCAAGAGGAAGGTTTATATGTATAATAACATCCATTAAATAGTGGAGAAATACTGTTATTTTTGAGGTTTCTAATGTGATGTCGTTAATTATCATATTTTTTTCCGCTTACATTGCAAACGCAGGCTGAACCCTACGAGATTTATCAAAATAATGTACTAATTATTTGTACACATTGAAAAGGTCTACAGAAAACTCCGCGATGGTATATGTCTATCTCTCATGGATATCCCACAATAACATTTTTTTGTCATTTACTTTTTACGACAAATAATGGCAAATTTTGAAGCGATTTTAACCAATACAGCATTAATCCTTATCCAATTAAATAGCATAAATACATTGTTGATTTAATATAGATCTATATGGTTCTTTACAGCACAAGATTTAAATGAATATTTTCGAAGATATTACAGATTTAAAATTGCGGGAAGTAGCGCTTGCGGCGGTACTGGCCGACCGGGGCGGCGGCAGCGTGCCTATAAATAGCGCGTCGGAGGCGATGTAATAATTGTTGTAAAAATAAAATAAATAGTCACAGTTTTTCTGTAGTGTATTTAGTATCACCATTGCACCCGTGCGAAGCCGGGGCGGGTCGCTAGTATTTAATATAATCATAAAAATCCAAAATTAAAAAAAGAACGTTTTTGTTATATGTGCACTGTACAAACTTCTTCTTAACCTCATATAATCGTTTATTAGTAAATATAAAGAAATATTTTCTTTTCATATCTCATTTAAGTAAACACATTCGTTTCAATATTTTTAGTCTTGAGATTTTCATCTTAATATATGTTTAAAACATCAAAAATATTCGGGTTCGAAAAAAGGCACATGCATATTGACATAGATATTATCAGGTCCAAAGATCAATATTTAAACAATCCGCAAAAAGCTGAAATTCAAATTTTTTGTTCTTTTGAGGAAAATTATAAATATATATATATATATATATATATATATATATATATATATATATATAGTCAAATGCACTTAAATTTAAATTCTTTTTACTTATTTATGATCGCGATGGACTCTTCTGCTAAAAAAAAAGACACAAACAAAACTAATTTTTTTTGTATCAGAAAAAAATTACTTTTGTTTACAACATCACTTTTTGTTTATGACAAAACATATGCACGAAATAACAGGAATTTACATTCTTTATGAATTATAAAAAATTATCACCAACAAGTACCGTTAAATAACTAATAACTCTCTTTTGAACATTGTAAGAATGTTTATAGAAAACTTCCACGTGTTTATAATCATTCCTGGTCTTTCAAAGTCATCGGTCATATGGCACAAGTTTTTAATGGAAAAAATGGCTAATAATAAGTACTCAGTGCAAGTAAAGGAAAAAATAATTAAATATTATAATAGTGGTGAATCAGTGATATTAATTGCCAAGAAATTTGGAATTCATCATAGCGTAATTTCGCGAATTATAAGCCGCTTTTGTTCTTCAGGCTCGTTGACCACTATCCACAAAGGAGGTCGTCCACGAAAAACCAGTAAACGGGACGACCAGACGATAATTAGATTAATAAAAAAAGATCCGTTTATATCAGCAAGGTCAATTGCAAATCGATTACCACTATATATTTCTGAAAGATCCATCCAAAGACGAGCTGTTGAAGGTGGATTGAAATCATACCGAAGTGCCAAAAAATCATTTATTTCCGCCAAAAATAGACCAGCTAGAATTCAATTTGCAAAGGAACACTTAAATTGGAGTACAACCCAATGGAAGATCGTAATCTTTTCTGACGATTCGAAGTTCAACTTGAAAAATTAGGATGGATTTCGGCTAGTACGCAGACCTAAAGGGCAACGTCTTAACCCTCGCTATACGCAAGGGACAGTTAAGCACGGAGGAGGAAATGTTTTGGTCTGAGGATGCTTATACAGACATGGAATCGGACCAATTCATAAAATTAATGGTATAATGGATCGTTTTGTGTATAAGGATATCCTAAATAATGTTATGTTGCCACACGCAGAGGAAGAAATGCCACTTAGGTTAAAAAAAGAAATTTTCTTGTTAATTTAAAAATTCACTATGCGTTTTCAAGGCCACCCAGCACTCAGAGATTTTAAGAGAAGCTTTAGAAGTGCCTTAGGTACTTGTAAAAAATTCGTAGTTCAACAATTATAACGCTAACAATTTGTTTTAAGGGTGTACATCCACTGACGTTAAAAAATGAATTTTCTTGTTATTCTAAAATTCACTATGCATTTTTAAGGTCACCCAGCACTCAGGGATTTTAAGAGAAGCTTTAAAAGAGTTTTAAGTATCTGTAAAAAATTCATAGATCAACAATTATAACGCTAACAATTTATTTTAAGGGTGTGCATCCACTGACGTTACAAAAAGAAATTTTCTTTTTTTTTTAAATTCATTATGCATTTTTAAGGCCACCCAGCACTCAGAGATTTTCAGACGAGCTTTCAGAGAGTTTAAGGTATCTGTAAAAAATTCATAGATCCACAATTAAAACGCTAACAATTTATTTTAAGGGTGTACATCCACTGACGTTAAAAAAAGAAATTTTCTTTTTATTTTAAAATTCACTATGCATTTTTAAGACCACCCAGTACTCAAGGATTTCAAGAGAAGCTTTAAAAGACTTTTAGGTATTTGTAAAAAAATCATAGATCAACAATTATAACGTTAACAATTTAATTTAAGGGTGGACATACACTGATGTTAAAAATAGAAATTTTCTTTTTGATTTATAAATTCACTATGCATTTTCAAGGCCACCTAGCACTCAGGGATTTTAAGAGAAGCTTTAAAAGAGTTTTGGGTATCTGTAAAAAAACATAGATCAACAATTAAAACGCTAACAATTTATTTTAAGGGTGTACATTCACTGACGTTAAAAAAATTAATTTTCTTGTTATTTTAAAAAATCCCTATGCATTTTTAAGGTCACCCAGCACTCGGGGATTTTAGAAGAAGCTTTAAAAGAGTTTTAGGTATCTGTAAAAAATTCATAGATTCACAATTATAACGCTAACAATTTATTTTAAGGGTGTACATCCACTGACGTTAAAAAAATTAATTTTCTTGTTATTTTAAAATTTACTATCCATTTTTAAGATCACCCAGCACTCAGGGATTTTAAGAGAAGCTTTAAAAGAGTTTTAGGTATCTGTAAAAAATTCATAGATCAACAATTATAACGCTAAGAATTTAATTTAAGGGTGTACATATACTGACGTTAAAAAAAGAAATTTTCTTGTTATTTTAAAAATTCACTATGCATTTTTAAAGCCACCCAGCACTCAGGGATTTTAAGAAAAGCTTTTAAAGGGTTTTAGGTATCCGTAAAAAATTCATGGATTAACAATTATAACGCCAACAATTTAATTTAAGGGTGTACATACACTGATGTTAAAAATAGGAATTTTGTTTTTGATACAAAAATTCACTATGCATTTTCAAGGCCACCCAGCACTCAGGGATTTTAAGAGAAGCTTTAAAATAGTTTTAGTTATCTGTAAAAAATTTATAGATCCACAATTATAACACTAACAATTAATTTTAAGGGTGTACATCCACTGACGTTATACATACAGATACCTAAAACTCTTTTAAAGCTTCTCTTAAAGTGCTGGGTGGCCTTAAAAACGCATAGTGAATTTAAAAAAAAAACAAGAGAATTTGTTTTTGTAACGTCAGTGGATGCACACCCTTAAATTAAATTGTTAGCGTTATATTTGCTGATCTGTGAATTTTTTACAGATACCTAAAACTCTTTTAAAGCTTTTCTTAAAATCCTTGAGTGCTGGGTGGCCTTAAAAATGCATAGTGAATTTTTAAATCAAAAAGAAAATTTCTATTTTTAACATCAGTGGATGTACACCCTTAAATTAAATTGTTAGCGTTATAATTGTTGATCTATGAATTTTTTACAGATTCCTAAAACTCTTTTAAAGCTTCTCTTAAAATGCCTGAGTGCTGGGTGGCCTTAAAAATGCATAGTGATTTTTTAAAATAACAAGAAAATTTCTTTTTCTAACGTCAGTGGATGTACACCCTTAAAATAAATTGTTAGCGTTTTAATTGTGGATCTATGAATTTTTTACAGATACCTAAAACTCTTTTAAAGCTTCTGTTAAAATCTCTGAGTGCTGGGTGGCCTTAAAAACGCATAGTGAATTAAAAAAAAAAAAAAAAGAAAATTTCTTTTTTTAACGTCAGTGGATATACACCCTTAAAATAAATTGTTAGCGTTATAATTGTTGAACTATAAATATTTTACAGATATCTAAAACACTTTTAAAGCTTTTCTTAAAATCCCTGAGTGCTGGGTGACCTTAAAAAGTGCATAGTGAATTTTAGAATAACAAGAAAATTTCTTTTTTAACGTCAGTGGATGTACACACTTAAAATAAATTGTTAGCGTTATAATTGTTGAACTATGAATTTTTTACAGATACCTAAGGCACTTCTAAAGCTTCTCTTAAAATTCCTGAGTGCTGGGTGGCCTTAAAAATGCATAGTGAATTTTTAAATCAACAAGAAAATTTCTTTTTTTAACCTCAGTGGATGTACACCCTTAAAATAATTTGTTAGGGTTATAATTGTTGAACTATAAATTTTTTGCAGATACCTAAAACAATTTTAAAGCTTCTCATAAAATTTCTGAGTGCTGGGTGGCCTTAAAAATGCATAGTGAATTTTTAAAATAACAAGAAAATTTCTATTTTTAACATCTGTAGATGTATACCCTTAAATTAAATTGTTAACGTTATAATTGTTGATCTATGAATTTTTTGCAAATACCTAAAACTCTTTTAAAGCTTCTCTTAAAATCTCTGAGTGCTGGGTGACCTTGAAAATGCATAGTGAATTTTAAAATAAGAAGAAAATTAATTTTTTTAACGTCAGTGGATGTACACGCTTAAAATAAATTGTTAGTATTATAATTGTGAATCTATGAATTTTTTACAGATACCTAAAACTCTTTTAAAGCTTCTCCTAAAATCCCCGAGTGCTGGGTGGCCTTAAAAATGCATAAGGATTTTTTAAAATAACAAGAAAATTTCTTTTTTTAACGTCAGTGGATGTACACCTTTAAAATAAATCGTTAGCGTTTTAATTGTTGATCTATGTTTTTTTTACAGATACCTAAAACTCTTTTAAAGCTTCTTTTAAAATCCCTGAGTGCTGGGTGTCCTTGAAAATGAGTAGTGAATTTTAAAATAACAAGAAATTTCTTTTTTTAACTTCAGTGGTATTACACCTTTCAAATAAATTTTTAGCGTTATAATTGTTGAACTATGAATTTTTTATAGATATCTAAGACACTTTTAAAGCTTCTCTTAAAATTCCTGAGTACTGGGTGGCCGTGAAAACGCATAGTGAATGTGATTTCAGCACTACAACGGCATAATGTGGATATATCCACTGCTATTGCATCTCACACGGAGGAATCCGTGAAAGCCGCATAAAAACATATACGCCATCCGGCGGGAGGTCGGCGAAGCCGCGTTCAGTATTTGCATGCCTTCTTCCGATCTGTCCTTTGCACAGCCAGGTGCATGTCGGTACCCTGATGAGTCTAGTAGAGACGAAACATGTACCTCTGTCGTATCACTGTAGCGGGGAGGGTAAGTTTGACTCTCTTCTCGATATGGTGGTACAGGTAGGCCATCATCTCGATGGTGGTGTAATAGGATGAATTGTGCTCTGTAGCAATTCATTCAAACTGTGCAACCTCTAACACGGAAAGGATATGACGGAACGAAATTTGCAATTACTGTTCGCATTTTACTTCATATATATATATATATATATATATATATATATATATATATATATATATATATATATATATATATATATATTTACTTTTATGCAAAAATATATTATAAGGAAAAAATAATTTTTCTACAGTTTTAAAGAATTTTTTTAATCTCACTGAATGAAAATATATAAAATAAAAAAGAAAGCCTGAAAAAGACAAATATTTCTCCTATCGATATTATTTTAATTTTTCCAGGATAGCCGTAACATTAATATCCGCAAATTACAACGGGGAATTTTATGTGATATTCTCGAACAGAAATACGGAAATTTTATTAATAGAAATCGTCATCTCGCTGCGGATTTCCTTTAATCAGAAGCCTTCTGTAGCATTGACGTGAGTTTTATTAGAAATAATCTCTTTAGCTCCGGAATAAGAAGAGATATTTAAGGGCGAATTTTGTGTTGTGAAGAGCGGAGGTGTCAATAAGTAATTATTTGCCAATCCAGTAAGTGAGACTTTCAGATCAATATGTACTCTATTTTGTTAAAATGTAGAGTAATAAATAAATTATTATTTATTTAGTTGTTGAGAGGGAGCAAGATAATTTTTGCTCCAAACCCTCCAGAATAATGCCATAATAACAATTGCGATATGGCCTCTCTCAAAAAAATACCGCTATATTTATTTATTTAAGAAAATGAAGTCATCATCATCATCATCAGCCCATTTCTGTCCACTGCTGAACATAGGCCTCCTCAAGAGATTTCCATCTTCCTCTATTCTGTGCCACTGCGATCC
Organism: Diaprepes abbreviatus; assembly: GCA_034092305.1. Classification (NCBI taxonomy): domain Eukaryota; kingdom Metazoa; phylum Arthropoda; class Insecta; order Coleoptera; family Curculionidae; genus Diaprepes; species Diaprepes abbreviatus. The sequence continues at coordinate 694,669 of JASJET010000415.1, forward strand.
AATTTGTTGTTATTCTTTTGAGGTCGTCCGTCCATCTGGTCGGTGGTCGTCCCTGACTGCATTTGTCCGCTCTCGGTCGCCATTCCAAAACGCTTTTCGTCCATTTGTTGTCCCCTATTCTAGCCACATGTCCGGCCCATCTCCATTTTACCCTTGCAATGCGCACAATAACATCATCTACCTCCGTTTTCCTCCTAACTTTCTCGGTTCAGACCCGATCTCTCCGGGACACCCCCAACATGGATCTCTCCATTCTGCGTTGTGTTATTTGCAGATTCTTAGCAGTTGTTTTCGTCAGTGTTAGTGTCTCCGCTCCATATGTTTTGACTGGGAGAACACATTGGTTAAAGTCTTTCCGTTTCAGGTTTATGGGTATATCTGTCTTGAATATATTTCTGAGTTTTCCATAAGCAGTCCATCCCAAAGCTATTCGTCTGGATAGCTCACACGTCTGGTGTCTCTGCCAAGGCAGTTATATTTCTCGGTAATTTCGATGATTTCATGTTCTATTTTTATAGGCTTACTTGGTACTAAATTTGTCATCATTTTTATTTTGTTATAATTTATCTTTAGACCTGCTCTTTGTATTGCCTGTTGTAGTTCTTCTAGCATTTCTCTGACTGCTTGTAGATCGTCTTATATTAGGACTATGTCATCAGCGAATCTAAGATGACTCAATCTCTCCCCATCTATAATAATACCTTTCTCTTCCCAATCCAAAGCATGTTCTAGCACTGTCGTAAACAGTTTTGGGGATATTGTATCTCCCTCTCGAATTCTTCTTCTTATTTTTATTTTCTTCGTCATGGTGTGTAAGTTAACTGTTCTTGTTGCGTTTTTATAAATATTGCAGATGATGTTGGAATATCTTTGGTCTACCCTGCATTCTTTTAATGCTCTTAAAATTGACACCAATTCCACGGTATCGAAAGCCTTATGAAAGTCGACAAAGACAAGATTTAGTGGTCGGTTGTATTCTACAGTTTTTTCAATAAGTGTTTTGATACGTTGCAAATGGTTATTTGTCCCGTAGCCCGAGCGGAACCCAGCTTGTTCTCTAGGCTGGTAAAGATCCAGTTTATTCTCTAGTCTATTGGTGATTATACGAGTATAAAGTTTATATAGGTGGCTCAGGAGGCTGCCGGGTCTATAGTTCTCAAGGTTTGTTTCGTCGCCCTTTTTGTGAATGAGGATCGTAACAGAGTTATTCCATTGGGCCGGAATAATTTGGTTTTCAAGGCATAAATTGAATAATCTTTTAATTTTCTCAATAAGAGCAGGACCCCCACATTTTATGGACTCGATTATTATTCCGTCTTCTCTCGGTGCTCTGTTGTTTTTCATTCTCTTCAAGGCGTAGTTAATTTCTTCAATTGAGATTTCGGGCATATCTTCGGAGCCCTGATTTGTGATTATTAGTGTTTCGTGTTCGTCGATGTTTTTAGATTTTATTTGCCCATTTGTATCTTTTAATTTTATTATGTCTTTTTTGCCTGGTGTTAGCCTTCGTCGAAGTACTTTCATACTTTTGTTCTCCTCTATAGTTTGCGTTATTTTTTCCTGTTTGTATTTTCTGATGTCTTTCCTAATAGCTTTGGATATTTCTTTGTTCACATGGTTTATTTCTCGTTGGTTTGTATTACCATCTCTTAAAAGTGATCTTATATTTTCTATTTTAAGTTTCGTCATGAGTCCAATTCTTTCTTCTCTTTCAATTTGTGTGCAAAACCTCATTTGGGCCTCTTGTGTGGATTATCCAATCATTTAGGAGATCTAGGTCATTTGTTGTTATTTTTGTTAGTACATTATTTATGTACTTCTGAAATTCTTGTTCGTTGCTAGGTTGCGTCCACTTTCTTGTTTTCCTTTTCTGTACCATTCTATTTCGTTCCTTTCTGACGTTTAGCTATAATGTGGCTCTGACCCATCTATGATCGCTTCCAATTATAAAACTGTTTCGCACTGTCATGTCATGAAGTGAAAATATTAAAAATTGCGTTTTTTTCTCATTTTCTTTCTTATAACTTTGAAAGTATTCACTTTAGAGAAAAGTTGAAGAGAGAAAAAAGTTTCATAATTAAATTGTCTATAGATAGGGTTGTTGGAAATCTTATAGTTTATTACCCTTGTTGCAAAATAGTGATCAAAAAAGGGAGAAAAGGAGAAAAAAACGGTTTTTTCTTTTAATTTTTTTTTCACTTTTTATTAGAAAAATAGATGTAGAGGTATTTTTTGAGAGAGAGTATAGCTCAATTATTATTATGGGCATTATTCTGGAGGATTAAGAGTAAAAATAAACTTGCTCTCTCTTAACAGTCAATTAAAAACAGATGAGCCCCTGCCTAGTTGAAGGTTGAACTTATATTAAACTAGCGACCCGCCCCGGCTTCGCACGGGTGCAATGCTGATACTAAATACACTACAGAAAAACTGTGACTATTTATTTTATTTTTACAACAATTATTACATCGGCCTCCGACGCGCTATTTATAGGCACGCTGCCGCCGCCCCGGTCGGCCAGTACCGCCGCAAGCGCTACTTCCCGCAATTTTAAATCTGTAATATCTTCGAAAATATTCATTTAAATCTTGTGCTGTAAAGGACCATATAGATCTATATTAAATCAACAATGTATTTAAGCTATTTAATTGGATAAGGATTAATGCTGTATTGGTTAAAATCGCTTCAAAATTTGCCATTATTTGTCGTAAAAAGTAAATGACAAAAAAATGTTATTGTGGGATATCCATGAGAGATAGACATATACCATCGCGGAGTTTTCTGTAGACCTTTTCAATGTGTACAAATAATTAGTACATTATTTTGATAAATCTCGTAGGGTTCAGCCTGCGTTTGCAATGTAAGCGGAAAAAAATATGATAATTAACGACATCACATTAGAAACCTCAAAAATAACAGTATTTCTCCACTATTTAATGGATGTTATTATACATATAAACCTTCCTCTTGAATCACTCTATCTATTGAAAAAAACCGCATCAAAATCCGGTGCGTAGTTTTAAAGATTTAAGCATACAAAGGGACATAGGGACAGAGAAAGCGACTTTGTTTTATACTATGTAGTGATGTTATTTTCCTCGCTAGAGAGCTCCGATAATAAACGCGTCCGATCGCTGCAAAATTCAAAGTGCTATAGGGAAAATCGCGGCCTCCGACGCGCTATTTATAGGCACGCTGCCGCCGCCCCGGTCGGCCAGTACCGCCGCAAGCGCTACTTCCCGCAATTTTAAATCTGTAATACCTTCGAAAATATTCATTTAAATCTTGTGCTGTAAAGGACCATATAGATCTATATTAAATCAACAATGTATTTAAGCTATTTAATTGGATAAGGATTAATGCTGTATTGGTTAAAATCGCTTCAAAATTTGCCATTATTTGTCGTAAAAAGTGAATGACAAAAAAATGTTATTGTGGGATATCCATGAGAGATAGACATATACCATCGCGGAGTTTTCTGTAGACCTTTTCAATGTGTACAAATAATTAGTACATTATTTTGATAAATCTCGTAGGGTTCAGCCTGCGTTTGCAATGTAAGCGGAAAAAAATATGAAAATTAACGACATCACATTAGAAACCTCAAAAATAACAGTATTTCTCCACTATTTAATGGATGTTATTATACATCTAAACCTTCCTCTTGAATCACTCTATCTATTGAAAAAAATCGCATCAAAATCCGGTGCGTAGTTTTAAAGATTTAAGCATACAAAGGGACATAGGGACAGAGAAAGCGACTTTGTTTTATACTATGTAGTGATGTTATTTTCCTCGCTAGAGAGCTCCGATAATAAACGCGTCCGATCGCTGCAAAATTCAAAGTGCTATAGGGAAAATCGCGGTCTCCGACGCGCTATTTATAGGCACGCTGCCGCCGCCCCGGTCGGCCAGTACCGCCGCAAGCGCTACTTCCCGCAATTTTAAATCTGTAATATCTTCGAAAATATTCATTTAAATCTTGTGCTGTAAAGGACCATATAGATCTATATTAAATCAACAATGTATTTAAGCTATTTAATTGGATAAGGATTAATGCTGTATTGGTTAAAATCGCTTCAAAATTTGCCATTATTTGTCGTAAAAAGTGAATGACAAAAAAATGTTATTGTGGGATATCCATGAGAGATAGACATATACCATCGCGGAGTTTTCTGTAGACCTTTTCAATGTGTACAAATAATTAGTACATTATTTTGATAAATCTCGTAGGGTTCAGCCTGCGTTTGCAATGTAAGCGGAAAAAAATATGATAATTAACGACATCACATTAGAAACCTCAAAAATAACAGTATTTCTCCACTATTTAATGGATGTTATTATACATCTAAACCTTCCTCTTGAATCACTCTATCTATTGAAAAAAATCGCATCAAAATCCGGTGCGTAGTTTTAAAGATTTAAGCATACAAAGGGACATAGGGACAGAGAAAGCGACTTTGTTTTATACTATGTAGTGATTTAACTCACATTGAAAATTCATACCAGTAGAATATGTGTCACTATTAAATGTTATTACATAACGCACAACTATATGACATTATTGACTCCCACAAAAGTATCAAAAAGCGTTAAAACATCATATACAACAAAAAAAAATTGCAATTTAGCTACGAAAAACTCATTTAACGCCTTTGTTCAAAATGTTTTATAAGAAAATTTCATTATTCGAAATCTGACGAAAGAGCCGAACATTCGGGCACTGTTTCTAAAAGTTTGTCTCACATATATTTAGTTGTACGTGAGTGCGTATACGTATGGAATAGGTATAAAACATAAAAGATATATTATATAGAAGTTTCAAAAAGTTAATATTTCGTAGTAAGCGTCCTCTGTCGTAATACATCAAAAATAGAATGATTTATCGGGGCTTTTTTCCAATGGCTATAGTGGTCTGAAATTTTTATGGTATATATTTCATGTTATTTATCCGATGGTATTTTTAGTATGTCCATATTAGATTATGTTATTAAAAAGAACTTTATCTGCGACTGCTTAAAAGATGGTTAAAATACGATACGTATTTACCCGGAAATTCATGAATTTCAAGCGGCAAACTTTGACCTTGACGCATATTTGAAATTATTATCACACAATATGAAGATTAGGCAATGAACAAATTCACATATAAAGGGTGTTTTTTTTATAGAGGTATAGAACTTTTAAATAGAATAAAACAAAGATGAATTTTTTAAATTGACATGAAATTTACTTTATTCGAAAGATAACCTTCTGGCATTATAATTTAAATGTGACTTCTGGCATATGACCGCCACGGCTGGCTCGGACGTAGTCTAATCTGGAGGTCCAATTTTCGATGACTTTTTCCAACATTTGTGGCCGTATATCGGCAATAACGAGGCGAATGTTGTCCTCCAAGTGATCAATCGTTTCGGGCTTATCGGCGTAGACTAGCGACTTCACATATCCCCACAGAAAATAGTCTAGCGGCGTTAAGTCGCACGATCTTGGAGGCCAATTCACAGGTCCGAAACGTGAAACTATGCGGTTACCAAATGTTTCCTTCAATAAATCAATTGTGGCACGAGCTGTGTGACATGTTGCGCCGTCTTGTTGAAACCACAGCTCCTGCACATCATGGTTGTTCAATTGATGAACGAAAAAGTCAGTAATCATGGCTCTTATAGCGGTCACCATTGACTGTAACGTTCTGACCAGCATCGTTTTTAAAGAAGCACACCAAACAATCAGTTTTTCTGGATGTAACGGTGTCTCAACATACACTTGAGAATTAACATCACTCCAAATATGGCAGATTTGTTTATTGACGTATCCATTCAAACAAAAGTGAGCTTCATCGCTAAACAAAATTCGTTTATGAAAATCGGGATCAACGGCAATCTTGTTTTGGGCTCATTCACCGAATCTACGCCTTGCTAGGTGATCGTGTGGCTTCAATTCTTGCACGAGTTGGATTTTGTAAGCACGCAAACCAAGATCTTTCCGCAAAATCTTCCATAAAGTGAATGGACACATATCCAATTCCTGTGCACGATGGCGGATAGACTGATTCGGGTTTTCCTCTACGCTACGCTCTACAGCAGCAATGACTTCTTCTGTACGCACTGTACGACGTCTCTGTGGATGCGTATTATCATTTAGAGTAAACGTGGTGCGAAAACGTTCCATAGTTAATCTAATTAATTGCTCTGATGGACGATTATGTTGACCGTAACTTGTCATCATTGTAAAAGACTAGGTATTTGCTGGCGGAATGATCTTACGTACGACTTCAACTACATTGACCTTTTCAGGGTTAAATTTGTACAATGCGGCTTTTGTGGACTAGTTTACTACCAGTTCAAGGACATTAATGAACGTGCCATCCAGAGAAGAAATTGGGTCATAGAAGGAGCTTACCTGTACAGAAGAAATTAACATGTATTTTATTTCTTTATTTTTTAATTTTTTTGTTTGTTATGTTTTTTTATTTTTTAATAATAAAAAGTAAAGTCAATCTTTTGTTATATTTTATTTTTTTTTTCCAATAAAACAATAGTAAAATGAATCTGTATGTGTATTTATTAAACATCACCTAAAATACGTTTTGCAATCCATATTTTTCTGCAGAGTCCGTTTATTAATGAAATAGAACCATATATTAGGGTGAAATCTAATGGTTTCAAATCAGTCTCACATAACAATGTCAGAAGTAAACACTATTGATAAGTTCGGTCGCAAAAGAAAATTTAAGGATTTTTACTTTATGCGAGGTCCTTCAGGAATAGGTTTTAAACTTACACCTAATGGAGATTACGACATGGGAAGCAAAAGACTGTGCTATTTAGCAGAACCTCTTGAAGGAGACGATGCGACCACACGAAATTATGTTGATAATAACCTTGCTTAGTGTTTGCAAGATACGCAGAAAGTTTTACATGACTCAACAATTGTTATCACTACATAGTATAAAACAAAGTCGCTTTCTCTGTCCCTATGTCCTTTTGTATGCTTAAATCTTTAAAACTACGTACCGGATTTTGATGCGTTTTTTTTCAATAGATAGAGTGATTCAAGAGGAAGGTTTATATGTATAATAACATCCATTAAATAGTGGAGAAATACTGTTATTTTTGAGGTTTCTAATGTGATGTCGTTAATTATCATATTTTTTTCCGCTTACATTGCAAACGCTGGCTGAACCCTACGAGATTTATCAAAATAATGTACTAATTATTTGTACACATTGAAAAGGTCTACAGAAAACTCCGAGATGGTATATGTCTATCTCTCACGGATATCCCACAATAACATTTTTTTGTCATTTACTTTTTACGACAAATAATGGCAAATTGTGAAGCGATTTTAACCAATACAGCATTAATCCTTATCCAATTAAATAGCTTAAATACATTGTTGATTTAATATAGATTTATATGGTCCTTTACAGCACAAGATTTAAATGAATATTTTCGAAGATATTACAGATTTAAAATTGCGGGAAGTAGCGCTTGCGGCGGTACTGGCCGACCGGGGCGGCGGCAGCGTGCCTATAAATAGCGCGTCGGAGGCCGATGTAATAATTGTTGTAAAAATAAAATAAATAGTCACAGTTTTTCTGTAGTGTATTTAGTATCAGCATTGCACCCGTGCGAAGCCGGGGCGGGTCGCTAGTTAAAGATATATGAAGGAAATAAAATACGAATAGTAAATGCAAACTTCGTTCCAACCATATCCTTTCCGTGTTAGAGGTTGCACAGTTGGAACAAATTGCTAAGGAACACAATTTATCCTATTTCACCACCATCGAGATGGTGGCCTACCTGTACTACCATACCGAGAAGAAAGTCAAAAACTTACCCTCCCCGCCACAGTGATACGGCAGAGGTACATCAAATTTTTTCATTCATATACGGAGCTGCATATAGTTGTACGTTTTGCTGAATGCGATTTCAGCACTACAACGGCAGAATGTGGATATCTCCACTGGTATTGCATCCTATATATATATATATATATATATATATATATATATATATATATATATATATATATATATATATATTAAAAAAGTTCTATTTGATTTTGAGTCAAAAATTGCAAAATAAATAAATTTTATTTCTAAAAATAACTCACGTTAAAACATATGAGCTGGCAAAATATTGCCAAGACTATTATATAAACCTTTTTTGGTAGTTATTACTTACTAAAACTCTAAAATAATTTGAAAACGTAAAGGTCCAGCAACAAATATAAATTGCTACAGATATGTTATCGAAAATAACTGTGCTAAATCTAGTGAAAAATGATTTCAAAATAACACACATGTAATTTGTGCGGGTAAAAAAGCTTCACCAGATCCGCCTCGAGGGAAGAACGGGTTAATAAAGTTCTCGGGTAGTCAATTTATTCGATAGAGGATAGTACGAAAATAATCAAAATGAATGTGAACATATAGTTTGCAATACTTACCTCATCACATTTTGTAAGCTTAATTAACTTGAAGTCTAATTCTTATAGCTATTTAAGTAGGTTAGGTAAAGTTTTTACGGAATTATTCCAATTTTAGGTCACAGTAATATCAGACTCTAAACGTCAAGCTAAAATTACAAGTATTTGATAACAAATGCCTGACAGGTATATATATATATATATATATATATATATATATATATATATATATATATATATATATATATATATATATATATTTACGTGGCGTTTCAGGGATGGGAACATGTGATTTAGTATTAATCCGGGAATACATCCGTTCGTTCGTTTGGTTTCCTGTAGAAGTTTGCAGACGTTTCGCCAAAATCTTATTTGGCATCTTCTGTGCTTGGTGGTTGTAGATCTATAGTCAAAAATCTACAGAACACTAAGAAAATTCTAAGATCATGTACCCGACAACTTACGATCGGCCTCACACCACACTATAGTAAGCCACCACATCTGTATGGACTACTAAAAATTCATAAAACGAACATATCATTAAGGGAAATAACCAGCTCCAGAGGATCCCCAACAAATGCACTGGCGAGGTTTCTTTTAAAAATCATACAACCTTTAGAAGGTAAGACAAACACATGTTAAAAAATTCTTGAACATTATTAGCAGCATCAATCTAGAGCCAGACGATAAACTAATAAGCTTTGATGTGGGAAGTCTGTATACTAATGTACCATTAGGGGAATCACTGGACATAATCAAAACTAGACTTTCAAATGATACTACTTTATCAGATCGAACCACGTTACCACTGGACGGGGTGATGGACTTTTTGGAGTGTTGCCTGCGTAGCGCTTACTTTCAAGTAAAGAACAAGTTCTACGCTCAGGACGACGGATTTCTGATGGGTGCTTCACTCTCTCCAATCGTCGCCAATATATATATATATATATATATATATATATATATATATATATATATATATATATATATATATATATATATGGAATGGCTCGAAACTCATGCCATAGAAATGGCAACAGTAAAACCGAAAGTCTGGTTGAGATATGTCGATGATACCTTCATTGTATGGAAGGGCGACGATCAAGAACTTAATGACTTCTTGGAACATCTAAATACCATTCGACGTACAAGTAAGTTTACCATGGAAAATGATCAATTGTCCTTCCTAGATGTCATGGTGAACGGTTTAAACAAAACTATTAAAACTTCAGTATACAGAAAGCCAACACATACTGGACAATATTTTATTCATAGTTCTAATCATTATGTTGTAACAAAACGAGGAATTATACGCAACCTCTATAATCGCGCCATATCTAGATGCAATAATGCCGATTCATTGGAAAAAGAGGTAGCAAATATTAAATCCGACTTACAACAGAATGGTTATCCCTTCGATCATACTCTAGATTTAAACAACAATAGATTTGTCTGAAGGCTGTTTATGGTCGGTGGGGGAGACGCTTTTTTGATGTTTGACAGACATAAACATATTTACTTATCTTGTCTTTCAGTTTAATTGCTTGTCGTGACTTTTTTCGGTATTTTTAAGTGTTAGAAATTACTATAAATGCGAAGTTTACAATTAATATTAACAAAAAGAGGATTTAAAAACTTATTTTTATCGGTAAATATTGTTAGATTGTTTACATATTGAAAATAACAATAATAAAAATTTAGGCAACCATATATTCATACTTTGTTTTCAGAATTGACGTACCCAGGGGTATGTTCGAAGAACGTACCGATGATACTCGTTTAAATAATGCAATTAGAAAAGGATAGCATAAAATCGGTATGTCTGTACCAAGAAATTAAATATCTACTGTTTATCAACACTTTTTCAAATATAAATAAAAATATTATTACGTTATTCAGCGTTCAAACAACCGGGCCCTAGTTTTGACATTATGCTACTTCTACAGGGGTATGTTCGAAGGGTTATCCTTTCAAAGTAATTGACAATGTTATAAATAACTTTAGAACAACGAGCATTGGACAGCAAGAAACACATTCCTTCGTCACAATTCCGTACATTAAGGGAACTTCGGAGAAAATAAGACGAATTGCCAGTAGTTATAATATAAAAACAATCTTTGAATGAGGAAATACACATTTAATAATACACAGAACAGAACAGAACAGAACACGCCTGGGATAAACTACACTATATAAAATGTTCTGAAGCTGCGGCGATACATACGGAACCCAACATGAAAAAAAGAAAATTTATAGAAGCAGCTTACATTAAAAACAATAATAGAATCTTCAGTAAACCGAGTGTTGAGATACCTAATCTTTGGCAACCACTAGTTTGTAACATTAAATCATTGAGGTGTGTACAGTGAAGCCCTTCAGTGGACACAGTCCCTATATAAGCTCTTAATCTTAAGACAAAACATTCAGTTTACACTTGATGACGATTAGAGATACAACCTAATCGAAACGTCGTAAATATAAATAAAAATAGACAGTGCAAATCGAACAACCACATTTTAGTCAATCTTCAACATTGTCTACAACCTTCAAACAAACGTATAATATTTTTGTTTAGTATTACTTACTTACTTACTCCGTGGCGTTACAACCCTGGGTGGGTTTTAGCCGACTTTACGACATGCCTCCATTCAGTGTTCGATGCCCATAGTTTTGAGATCTTTTGTTATATTATCTCTCCACCGGAGTCGGGGTCGTCCCATTCGGTGCTTCCTCCCAAGCGAGTCTTATTATTCCGTCGTCAGGAAGCCTTCTGATATGTCCTGCCCACTGCAGTCTTCTGGCCTTTATTTCTTTTACTACATCTGTATCTGTGAATAGTTCTTCTAGTTCCTTGTTAGTTCTTGTTCTGTATTGTCCTGTCGTTTCATCTATCGTTAGTCCCGAGATTTTCCTCAAGATATTTCTTTCAAAGACTCTCTTCGTTCGCTACCGTTAGGGTCCATGTTTCGCAACCATATATAACTATCTATCTTATAACTATTTTGTATAGGTCCATCTTTGTTCGTCTTGTGAGGTGTTTCGATTTCATCGGATCTTTCAGTGCGTACAGGCATCTATTTCCTGCTTCTATTCTACTGTTTATTTCCTGAGATCAATTGTTATCTTCGCATATTGTTTTTCCTAGGTATTTAAATTCTTTGACTCGTTCTAAGTTATATTCATCGATGGTAATGTTTTGACATGTATTTAGTTTTGTCTTCGTTGATTTAAAGTTCCATCTTCTATGCTTCCCTTTCGAACCGTATTAGAGTTTCTTTCATTTTTATTCTTCTACTACCAATCAAGTCGATATCATCTGCAAATGCCAACAGTAGATTTGGTCCATCTTGATGGAATATAGATGTCGGTGCTTCAATTTTCGAATTTCTGATTATATATTTCAGCGCTATGTTAAAAAGTTAGGTTGAAAGCGCATCTCCCTGCTTAAGACAAGAGTAGTACTGTACCACTTTCACTTTGCACTTCAACCCCTCCATAAAGATCCTTATTAGGCTGACGAGTTTTTTGGGAAAGCTAAGCTCCTGCATTGCTGTCCATAGTCTCGTTCTGCAGACTCTATCAAATGCCTGTTTAAAATCGATAAATCTGATGTAGTTCACGATCGAATTCCCAGCTTTTCTCCATTATCTGTTTTATGGCAAATATCTGGTCAACAGTTGAGCGATTAGGTCTAAATCCGCATTGGTAATCCCCTACGATTTCTTCTTTCCAGCAGAATGTTCGAAAGGACTTTATAGGTTGTGTTCAGTAGGGTTATTCCCCGGTAATTGCTGCATTGTTTCTTGTCGCCTTTCTTGTGGGTTGGCACAATGACTCCCTCCTTCCATTCATCTGGAAGAATTTCTTCCTGCCAGACTCTTTGTATTAGTTTATGGATGGACCTGTGGAGTGCACCCCCTCCGTGCTTAAGACATTCCGCTGGTATATTATCACTGCCTGCGGCTTTATTGTTTCTCAGTTTCTTGATAGCGCGTATGAAGGGCATCTGTCTTCTATTTCGGCTGTATGCATCTCTGTGTTTGGCAGAGTGCTGTCAGATTTTTCGTTCAACAGTTGGCTAAAGTATTTTTTCCAGGTTTCTAGCATTTCCTTCTCATTGGCGATAAGGTCTCCGTTCTCTTGTTCTAATTTCTGTCCTGGGCTGGTATCCTGCCTTGATACGTGATACTCCCCTGAAGTGTTGTTTTACTCTGTAGTTGATTCGATTCTCTTCAAGTATTGAACTTTATTAACGGCACTCTTTAATGGATTCCAGAGCTAAACTAGCGTTATCATACTTATGATTAAGCGCTTCCCACACTTTGCGCCGTATCTCTAGAACTGTTAATTCTATAAAATATTGCCTAGGATCAAATTAGTAGAGAATTTTATGCTCTACCACTTGTTTAATAATACCAAAGATCATTTAAAGCATATATTTACAAAAAAGAGTTTTTGTGATCTTTGACCTTGAATATTTTGTCTCGCTTATATGAAATTCTATGAGATTTTTGAGTATACTTAAAAAATATCGAAATAAAGATGTGGCGGCTTTAAGCCCCTCATACTCTTTTGTCAGAAACATCTTTTATACCTTTTTCAATTTTATTATTTGTTATATTTTATTATCCAGTTGTATGTATTTAAAATTCAATATTTTTTATAGTTCATTTTACTACGCTGCACTGAAAACGTGATATTTCTATTCTGTTCTATTCCTATTCTATTCTATTCTATTTCAACTTCTATTCTGCTCTATACTATTCTGCTCTGTTCCATTCCTGTTCTCTACTGGTCTAAACTCCGTTTGCAGTTAACTATTCTATTCTACTCCTATTTCTATTCTACTCTATTCTCTACTAGTCATACTCCGTTTTCAGTGCAAGCAACTACATAATAAACATTGTTAAACTTTTAAAACGCGTTGTTATTTCACACTTACACGCATACTAAAAACTATAAGTTTAGCGCACTACAAACGCTAAAGAGATTTAAACAAAATTATATCTTATTATCTTTCATTCCTAGGTTGAAACTCTATTTGATTGGATGTTTAATGTGAAAAATAACTCTGTATTTGTTACCAAAAATTTCCTTTTTAATTTATTGAAAATTCAAATTTTTGAAACATTTTTAGCTGAAAACATATTTCAGTCACAAATATTTGTGACATACCTAATTTCACCCTGATTTTTACCTGTCTTACGCTTATCTGCATGCACTTACCTACCTTTTTATACACTATATGCAGCTTCCCTCTATAGGGGAGCGATTCTCCACTAAACCGCTTCCCCGCATCCCACTCCGGCCCTTTTCGCCATCCCTACCGTCTAGAGATCCGGTAGTGGGGGTAGTTTTCCCAGATCCAGCCACCCTTGGTGTAGTATTGCTTCGACTTTCACCCTCTTTACGTCAACGCGATTCGCGAGCGACCGGGTTTTCCGCGATCATTTCCCGATTTTCCCGGTTAATAAATTTATTTAGGGTGTTTTTTCGGATTACGTCTGGATTTATCAAATTAATCCCCGTTTGTAAATTGTACGTAGCAAAAAATAGACGATAAAACAGTGATAAACTAGCGGAACATTTGAATAAAAAAATTGAGATAATTTTAAATTTTATTTTTAGTGAGTGTTGCCCTGTTTAGTGGATTGGAGGTTTGTGTTTTAGTGTTTTTAGTGACTAGAAGTTACTGAATTTTCAAACTTTCCATGGATATAGTTACTGTGAAATGTAACTTTCATCTCTAGATTCAATTGGTATGATATAACTATTTTTATAGGAAATTCACCTCATAATTAAGCAGAGTATGATATATATATATATATATATATATATATATATATATTATATATGTTTTTGGAGAAAATATGACTTATTGGAAAGATCTTATATATAGAATGGTTATTTTTTACTTTCTTAATACATATTACAAATATTATTCCTAAAATATGCTGCTCAAATTATAAAAATTACTGTAGAAAATCATTTTAAGGTTTGCCAAAAAAAATCGAAAATTTACGGCCTACAGACGCAATTAATTAAATATTTTTAAAGCGTGCAGGAGCATTATTTCTAGAAATTACACGCATACATTTCTCCGTGGACGAAAACCGATTAACTAATGCCATTATTAATATAACTGAAATGAAAAACTAATGCAGTGCATTAAAAAACCATGTTACTTTGTTCCGATGCTGGCTTGGAACTAAAAATAGAGAAGAAAATAAAATAAAAGATAAAATGAAAAATAACGAAACGGTTTCAGATCTTCACTTTTTGTGTTTTATTTAAGATTATATTATAAATAGATATGATATGTTTCGAAGCACTGCTGTTTCGTCATATTTCGCATATGCATTGACAAAAAACCTTAAGAAATAAATGCTAATGAAGGTGTTCAAATATCAATTTGAACATTCCAGGTTTAAAAATTTTAGTGGCTGTATTGTAATAATGAAAAGCCAGAGCAATTCGTATTATTAAATAAATTTAACAATGGTGAATTATTAAGATCTAATGGGTTATTCAAAATGCTATCCGTATTCTTAAGTTTGTTAATCTCTAATAACTTCATTAAGGGTTTGTTTGAAGGTTGTATGCAATGTTGAAGAGTGACTGAAATGTGGTTGTCGGACTTGCATTATCTTTGTTATTATTTATTTTTACGACGTTTCGATTAGGTTGTATCTCTAATCGTTATCAAGTATAAACTCAATGTTTTCTCTTAAGAATACGAGCTTATATAGGGACTGTGACCATTGAAGAGGAAAGTTTAACTTCACTGTACACAACCTCAATGATTTGATGTTACAAAGTAGTAGTTACCAAAGATTAGGTATCTCAACACTCGGTTTATTGAAGATTCCATTATTGTTTTTAATGTAAGCTGCTTCTATAAATTTTCTTTTTTTCATGTTGAGTTCCATATATATTGCCGCAGCCTCAGACCATTTTATATGGTGCTGTTTATCCCAGGACTGTTCAGCAATACCTGATCTCGACGTTTCCCCTTTTTGTGTATGACTTTTATGTTCTTAATTCTAACTTCTAGTGGTCGTTTGGTTTCTTCAATATACATTTCACCACACTCACATGGAACTTTGTAAACACATTCTTTCTTATCGGTAGTTTTTGGTTTTGTTTTTGTTAAATGAGCTCTAAGTGTATTTCCTGATTTAAAGGCTGTTTTTATATTTTAACTACTGGCACTTCGTCTTATTTGCTTCGAAGTTCCCTTAATGTACGGA
This sequence comes from Diaprepes abbreviatus, assembly GCA_034092305.1. Classification (NCBI taxonomy): domain Eukaryota; kingdom Metazoa; phylum Arthropoda; class Insecta; order Coleoptera; family Curculionidae; genus Diaprepes; species Diaprepes abbreviatus. The sequence continues at coordinate 710,352 of JASJET010000415.1, forward strand.
ATTGTGAAGAAGGAATGTGTGTCGTTGTTCTGAAGTTATTTATAACATCGTCAATTAGTTTTAAATGACAACCATTCTATTGTAAATCGGATTTAATATTTGCTACCTCTTTTTCCAATGAGTCGGCATTATTACATATAGATATAGCGCGATTATAGAAGTTGCGTATAATTCCCCGTTTTGTTACAACAGAATGATTACCTGCTCCAGAGAATCCCCAACAAATCTACTGGTGAAGTTTCTTTTAAAAATCATACAACCTTTAGAAGGTAAGACAAATACACATGATAAAAATTCTACACATTTCGTGAATATTATTAATAGCATTAATCTAAAGCTCTAGACTAATAAGTTTTGATGTGGAAAGTCTGTATACTAATGTACCATTAGAAGAGTCACTAGACATAATCACAATTACTGCCCTCGATTCAAGAGTTTTAGGCTCGGGTGCATCAAACCCTGAGTAGCTCCGAGCAAATCTGAATAAAGCGGTAAAAGTATTAATTGGAACAGTAAATAACCTACAAATTATTTTTTTTCGGAATTTGTGTTTTTAATATACATAGCGAAACATATTGAAGACAAAAAGGTAAAAATATTACATTATTACTTATTAGTTGTGAATTTTGTCTGGTGTCATGGCATTTTCGGCCATAAATATTTCGCAATTCGTTAAAAAAACTATGAAGGTAAGTTCGATATCTTGTGAAATAATCTTATTTTTGTGTCTCCATTTCATGTATAAAATGTTTTTTTTTACCCAAAAATAGCATCTAACAATGATAACTGATAGCTGTTAAGGCTTTATACACCAAATATTTTTTTTGTTGCTTGAGGGGTAAGGGGAAAGCAGATCTGACAAGCGCCGAGGCATAATGCACTACTTGAATAAAGCGAGGGTTTCTTGCACCTGTACAGCTCCGAGCTGTTCATGCTAATGAATCGAGGGTAGTAAATTAGACTTTCAAATGATACTATTTTATTAGATCGAACCACGTTACCACTGAACGGGGTGATGGACCTTTTGGAGTGTTGCCTGCGTAGTGCTTACTTTCAAGTAAAGGACAAGTTCTACGCTCAGGACGACGGGCTTCCGATGGCTTCTTCACTCTCTCCAGTCGTCGCCAATATATATATATATATATATATATATATATATATATATATATATATATATATATATATATATATGGAATGGTTCGAAACTCATACCATAGAAACGGCCATAGTAAAACCGAAAGTCTGGTTGAGATATGTCGATGATACCTTCATTATATGGAAGGGCAATGATCAAGAACTTAATGATTTATTGAACTATCTAAATACCATTCGACCTACAATTAAGTTTACCATGGAAAAAGAGGTAAATGATCAATTGCCCTTCCTAGATATCATGGTGAACCGTTCAAACGTAACTATTAAATCTTCAATATACAGGAAGCCAACACATATTGGACACTATCTTAATCATAGTTCTAATCATTCTATTGTAACAAAATGGACGCAACCTTTATAATCGCGCTATATCTATATGCAATAATGCTGAATCATTGGAAAAAGAGGTTGCAAATAATAAATCCGATTTACAACAGAATGATTATCCTTTAAAACCAAAACAAAGTTAAATCCCCTTTCATCCATCTTTTCAGCTGAGTTGTTTGCTATCAAGCAGTGCATTAGAGAGATAATTAAGCACTCCTCCACCCCCAATCATTTAATCATCTCTGATTCCCTCAGCTGCTTGAAATCGATCCAAGCCTTTAACACATCCCACCCTCTCATGAACCAAATTCTTGACCTCCTCAAAATGGGATCCCAACGTAATCTGTACATAGCTTTCATGTGGGCCCCAAGCCACATCGGCATAGAGGGGAATGAATTGGCCGACACTCAAGCAAAATCTGCAATCCTTGAGGGCACCCCTTTCTTCTCTCTACTCAACCCCAAAGAATTCAATAGATACATTGATAACACTATTCGTAACATTGCACAGGCTCGCTGGGAATCTCTAGAAAACCCCAATAAACTCTTCCACATCAAGAGAAACTTCTCAGAGACATATCACTTCCCCCAATTGTCCAGAAGGGAAAATGTTGTTTGGAAGAGAATTGCCATAGGACATTGCAGAATGACTCATTCCTTTCTCCTTAAAAACGAGGACCCCCCTCAGTGTCCATCTTGTCTCTCCCCTTTGTCTATAAAACACATAATTTCTGACTGTCCCTTATACAGAAACGCTAGAGAGAGGTATCTAACTCCAAATGACTTTGTGACAGTTATGTCTTTTGATCTTGCTAAAGCCAAACTTTTATTGTGTTTCTTGAGGCACACTGATCTTTATAATAAGGTTTAACTGATCCCAACAATTTCTACAGTAGGCGCTAAATGGTCTGAGTTACTGATGCGCCTTTAACCTTTAAACTAACTAACTAACTAACTAATTGAAGGTGTTATAAATAATTTTATAACAACGAACACTGGACAACAAGAAACACATTCCTTCTTCACAATTCCGTACATTAAGGGAACGTCGGAGAAAATAAGACGAATAAGTTATAATATAAAAACAGCCTTTAAATCAGGAAATACATTTAGAGCTCATTTAACAAAAACAAAATCAAAAGGTACCGATAAGAAAGAATGTGTTTACAAAGTTCCATGTGAGTGTGGTGAAATGTATATTGGAGAAACCAAACGACCACTAGAAGTTAGGATTAAGGAACACACAAATAGGGAAAACGTCGAGATTAGGCATTGCAGAACACTCCTGGGATAAACAACACCATATAAAATGGTCAGAAGCTGCGGCAATATATATGAAACTCAACATGAAAAAAAGGAAATTTATAGAAGCAGCTTGCATTAAAAACAATAATGGAATTTTCAGTAAACCGAGTGTTGAGATACCTAATCTTTGGCGATCACTACTTTGTAACATCAAATCATTGAGATGTGTACAGTGAAGCGAAACTTTGCGCTTCAATGGACACATTCCCTATATAAGCTCATAGTCTTAAGACAAAACATTCAGTTTATACTTGATAACGATTAGAGATACAACCTAATCGAAACGTTGTAAAAATAAAAAAAATAAAGATAATGCAATCCGACAACCACATTTAAGTCATCTTCATTAAAGTCAAAATTTTTTCTTTTATTTTGGTATTGTAATATTTTAAAATTTTCATCAAAGCAAAAAGTTGACTTTACTGGAGTTATGTTTAAAAAATAATAAATTATTTTTTCATAACAAAAACGAATGGAAACTCTTATCTAAATAACAAACAATTCGAGAAATATTCCGAATGAAATGCATCATTATAAATTACAACTTTACATACCCTTTTCAAAATGAACAAATTAATTAACGAGAGATGTACGATTGAGACAAAAGGGACGTGCAAGTTCAAAGGGTTGACTTATTCAAAATTATGTAATATTAAATTTTCAGGCTGTCCGCAGAAGGACGTCTAATGAAATAATTTCTGCCTATAAGGAACCGTCCAACGTTTTATAACTTTAGTTATTTCAACATATTCAATATTACTTGGCGCAAATTTACTGACTAATTACTTTTCATCAAAACAAAATCGGATAATTTTTCTTAAAAGGGGAATAAAATCTGGCAAAATTTAAGTCTGAAAAGAAATAATCATTTAATATAAAAAAACTTATAAATTAAAAATTATTAACGTTAATTATTTCTTAACAATTTGCAAATCATACAATATTGTATCAAATACTAAGAACTCTCCACAATGGGAAAATTAGTCGGTTTATGATCAAAATCCTTGCTCATGGAAATTGCAGAAATAGCAGAACTATATCAATAATTCCATTGGAGAACAAATAAAATATATCTAAAATAAATTCGATTAAATCTTACCATTTCTGGTGTGCTAAAACAGAAACTAAACTTGACTTTTTAATATTAAGGAAATTTTGCACAACTTCGCAACACTGTATGAGAAATTTCCAGGGATGGCCCCCCATATATGAAATCCCAAACCTCCATGGCTTAAAATGAGGGAGATCGCCACTTAAATCCATGTAAATCGATTTTTATGTCTACTTTGTACTAAACAGCCCCTGTATACAAACAAATGACAAACGCCACTATGGCGAATACTATGAAATTAAATAGAAAATTCTCGAACATTCTCTAAAAATATAGAAGCCGTATTTGGGTATATAAGCAGCTACAAGGCGGAGGTGTTGGTCGGTCGAAGTTAGTGAGTCGAATTGAATATTTAAAATTGTAAGATGTCTCGAAATTGTGTAAAAAATCCAGATCACTTCTGTTATGATTATGGTGAAGTGACTTTTGTGTCTCAGAAGAGGTCTATTACCCCACTGATAAAAAAGTCATATCAGCTTTATTTCGGTTGCAATATTGGGGATCACGACAAACAGTGGGCGCCACATATCCATTTAAAAAAGGGGTAACTTTGTGTCATATTTAAAAAATTATAAACGATAAAGAAAATATATTTACACTACTGAATTTCACGTAAGATTTCACTAGAACCTGTCAAAATCCAACTTGCAAATGGGAAGTCAGTTTTTGTAACTCTTTTAGTTTTCCCTTTCCGTAAATTCCTTCAAAATAAGTAATCAATTTTAATGGAAATGCAACATTTAAAAAAGATTAATTAGTTTCCATAAATTTAACTTAAATAATAAAGACCTACTTTGTAAGAATTTATTCAGATCTATCCAACAGATTGATATATTTAAAATTGTGTCTTAATAAATTTTCAAGTAGTCCATTTAAAAAAAATTCATTAGTTCCCTTATGTTTAAAACACACTTTTACATCGACTTTTGGATAACAATGGGTTGAAGGAACTTTCCATAAACTGAACTTAAATAATAAAGACTTACCTTGTAAGAATTTATTCAGATTTATCCAACAGATTGATATATTTAAAATTGTGTCTTAATAAATTTTTAAGTAGTCCATTTAAAAAAAATTCATTAGTTCCCTTATGTTTAAAACACACTTTTACATCGACTTTTGGAAAACAATGGGCTGAAGGAACTTTCCATAAACTTAACTTATATAATAAAGACCGACCTTGTAAGAATTTATTCAGATCTATTCAACAGATTGATATATTTAAAACTGTGTCTTAATAAATTTTCAATTAGTCCATTTAAAAAAAATTCATTAGTTCCCTTATGTTTAAAATACACTTTTACATCGACTTTTGGATAACAATGGGTTGAAGGAACTTTCCATAAACTGAACTTAAATAGTAAAGACCTACCTTGTAAGAATTTATCCAGATCTATCCAACAGATTGATATATTTAAAATTGTGTATTAATAAACTTTCAAGTGGTCCGTAAACGGACGTCTAACGAAATAATTTCTCCCTTTGGGGAAACATTTAACCAGCTGTAATATTAAATATTTCATTAAACTCAACGTGAAAATTTCTGAAATTATGTGTTTTAATTAAAGTTATTAAAATTAATTTTTTTACTGTCGGAGTGTTTTCGGTGTTGTGAAATTCCTTATTATACGCTGTCAGTAAATTTTATTGGAGGGAGAATACTAAAAAGATAATTTTAAGTTCAGGGGAGTACTAAAAATGCAAACTGGTCCCTTTTAGTCAATATTTTGTGTGCCTTGTCTTATACAATTTTATAATGGTTGTTGGTTGCGTTAAACCATCATGCCTTTTATAGCAATAAACTTTATAATCTGTCAAGAGAGTTACACAAAACATATTTTGAAATGAAAATCAGCAAATGGATATTTTAAATTCTTGAATTTGTTGTCAACAAGTTTGGAGTGAATTCATTATTTAAAAAACCTTGAGTTTTTTGAAAAATTGTTCAGACAAGATGATTTCGTTTTCATAGTACGAATTTTTGCCAACATATTAAATCATACAGGTGAATATATGTGCTCACTAGGTGAACATATCCTGCGCGAAATTAAAATAATTTTCAAAAAATGATGCCAACAAACAAAATATCCTGTTATGGGTACATATAAAATCTTGTACATTTTTTCTTATATAAAAATGATCGTAATCATTCCTCGTATGATACACCACTGCTTAAAATATTCAAACTTTGACTGCAACATATATTTTTGGATGTACAACCTCCCTAAGGGCCTTATGTACGTTTCACAAGAAATAAAAGAAATACGTCAGACGACATGTTTCATAATATTAAAAGCTGAACGATGATATAGAAGTAGAAGTATCCGACTTTTTCCTTTCTTATATAAAATTATCTTTTTTTCGCCGGGGCTTATTTGTGTAAGAACAAAAGGAAAGGCTTTTTGTTTAAAAAAAAAGCCTTAAACTTACTAGTATATATTTTTTTTGTGGGAATTTTATTGTATTTCTGTATTGCTTATGTTTTTATATCGAATATTGCTTTCACTCAGTTAGTTGTTCCTTTGTTACTAAAACATCCAGAGAAAATTAATAAAAAAATATGAAAGGGGGTTATCGATATGTTTATATATAACTTGAAACATTATAGATAATTTCTTTTTTCATATAAGCATTTCTTCTTTTTTAACTCTTTATACACAGTGCATTTTTTAAAAACGAGTTTTTTTTATAAATTTTCTTGGAGCAATAAAACAAATCCGAACGCTGAAATAAAAAACCAGTGCCAGGTCTCCCCAGGTAACAAGCTTATTCCTTATTAGATTTATTTCCTAGCATTCCAGTAATTTACAGCATGGGGATTTTGATAGAGACCGATTGTCCTAAATTTTAGTGTGCCAATGTGATAGGTTGTACTAGCCATCGTTGCGTCATTATTTTTTCGAAATGCAACATTCAAAAATATTATTGAGATACGTTTAGTTAAAAAAATTTTAATCCTTAAAGAAAAATACCTTTTTAGTTTGTTTTCTATATATATATACATATATATATATATATATATATATATATATATATATATATATATATATACAGGGTGTCCAAGATAAGGATCCTAAGCATGGGGATCTCAGTACCTGTTGGAGTTACAGCTTAGGTTAAATTAGAAAAAAGTTGCGTACTTTGAAGCGTATTTACATGCCGTTGAGAAACTTTAAAAATTTTCATGGCCAGCTGAGATATTGGGGAAAAACGAAAATTTGTCGAAATAGATTTTATTTTTTTGTGACTTTATTTTAAAAGATATTAAAAAAGTAATAAAACTTTTTCATTGGCACTTTTTAGATAATACGTGATGGCGTTTTTAAATTTTATATCCGACGTTTTGTTTTCGAGAAACCATCATCAACTTTATTTTTTTATATGGCCCAAAAAAAAAGTATACCCTGTATCTGATTCCATTTTTTATTACAAATTCAACGATGTATCACATGTCATATTTTTTTTGTTAGACAAAAAAAAAATGCGATTTTTCTATTTTTTTAAACATATTTTTAAGTAGGCTTTGCAAACAAATAATGCTTTGACACTTTGACGTAAATACCTGTTATTCTGTCACATATGACTTAATTTAATGTTTATGGTAAGATAAAATAATAATTGTTAAGTTGATTTAGAGTTATTAAGTTGTTTGTAGAGTTCTTGTCGTTGTTGTTACTGTTGTTATTGTTTATTGTTGAATAATTATTATTGTGTTATTATCGTCGAATATGCCGGGTGGCCATTATAGTCATGAAGAAAAGTTTGACATGCTGACCTGCTACATTTTGTGCCAGAAGAATACTATAAATACTGCAGCAATGTATCTAAATAAATTTCCAGATAGAAAGCAACCATGTAAGTCCATTTTCTTACAGTTGGCGCGAAATTTAAAACAATATGGATCATTTAAAAAGCCAGTTTCATCCCGAAAAAAGGATTCTTCCGAAGAAACCCAAAATAACGTATTACAAGCAGTTGTTGAGAACCCTGACATCTCTTGCAGGCAAATTGAAAAAAATATAGGAGTAGCCAAATCCACTGCTCAATTTATTTTGCGTAAAAATAGATATCACCCCTATAAATTTAGGATTTGCCAAGCACTTAAACCAAGGGATCTTGAACGACGCCGGCATTTCTGTGAGTGGTATACACGCGCATGTGAAGATGATATCAATTTCCCTGCAAAAATAATATGGTCTGACGAAAGTCTAGTCACTAATAATGGTGTCTTTAACCGCCGGAATACTCATTACTGGGCGCAACAGAATCCGCGTGTTCAAAAAATTTCAAGACATCAGGAGCGTTTTGGGTTTAATATGTGGTGTGGAATTTTCGGTACCAAAATACTAGGTCCATTTATCTACCATAGTTCGTTAACTGGAGAACGATACCTTCAATTATTACAAAATAATTTAGAAGACTGCTTGGAGGATTTACCTCTGGCACAGGTTAATACCTGTTGGTTTCAACAAGACGGTGCTCCTGCACATAATTCTAGGTAGGTTCGCGAGTATCTTACGCAGCGATTTCCTGGAAAGTGGATTGGAACCTCCAGTGAAGTGCCTTGGCCAGCGCGATCTCCGGACTTAACCCCTATGGACTTCTTTCTTTGGGGGTTTCTTAAAAGCCAAATATACCATCATTCTTTTGAGACTGAGCAGCAGTTACGAGAATGTGTAACTAATGCATTCAACAGTATTACACCTGACATGTTGCGTGATGTTTTAAATTCTACCATAAGAAGATCATATTTATGTCTGGAAAATAACGGAAATCTGTTTGAACACCTGCTTTAAATTGAATAAAAAAAATTGTTAATTTATTTGTTGTTTTAGTTATTTTTAAATAATTTATCATTCTTTGTATATCATTAAAATAATGATTATCTTATGGTTAAATTTATGGTAGATTAAATTTTCTTGTTTCTAAGTAGTACTATGTTCCATTCAGCTTCATTGCTCTGTAAATAGATATTAACTAATATGTGAGATCAATAACTCATAACAGGTATTTACGTCAAAGTGTCAAAGCATTATTTGTTTGCAAAGCCTACTTAAAAATATGTTTAAAAAAATAGAAAAATCGCATTTATTCTTTTATCTAACAAAAAAAATGTGACATGTGATACATCGTTGAATTTGTAATAAAAAAGGGAATCAGATACAGGGTATACTTTTTTTTTGGCCCTTATAAAAAAATAAAGTTGATGATGGTTTCTCGAAAACGAAACGTCGGATATAAAATTTAAAAACTCCATCACGTAGTACCTAAAAACTGCTAATGAAAAAGTTTTATTAGTTTTTTAATATCTTTTAAAATAAAGTCACAAAAAAATAAAATCTATTTCATCAAATTTTCGTTTTTCCCCAATATCTCAGCTGGCCATGAAAATTTTTAAAGTTTCTCAACGGCATGTAAATACGCTTCAAAGTACGCAACTTTTTTCTAATTTAACCTAAGCTGTAACTCCAACAGGTACTGAGATCCCCATGCTTAGGATCCTTATCTTGGACACCCTGTATATATATATATATATATATATATATATATATATATATATATATATTGTATAGATAAATGATAAAACCCAATATTGGTTTGAGAATACAAGATAAAAAACAATACACAGAAAGATTAAAATCAAACATTGATACATAATAAATTGGTAACCACAATGTAGATTAAAGTATCAAATAGAATTAAGTATAGTTTAAGGTATTTTGTTTAAAATATAGAATAGAGAATTAGGAATAGTTTTAAGAATAAGTCAATATCTACCAAAATGCGGGTCTAAGCACATAATTTTCGAACTGTTTGTTTTAGCAAAGTCTTGACAATTACATTGATACAAAAAGTGCGTGAAGTTTACTATCAGTGCGGATATAGAGCAAAAAAACACTGTGATAAGTGAAAAAACATTCATTAAGGTTCAGTTTGAAACAAGAATGTAAGATGATTGATGGATATTGGTAAGCAGCTCGACCAACAAATAATAAACTTACGTTCATATTTCCACAGATTAGCGGACTCTTCCACACTGCATCGAGCAATATGCGAGGCAGACGATGCAATGCTGCTACAGTTGAGGGAACAAAATATTACTTCTCACCACCAAACAGACCAAGAGAAGTTACAAACCTGGCTACGGAAGCCACTTCATGGACGGCATCCAAATGAGGTCATTCAGGACAATGTCGACAACTCAGCGTCGAACTACTGGTTGATTTCAGGACAGATGTTTCCGGAAACGGAGGGCTTCTTGTTAGCTATCCAAGACCAGGTTATTCCGACAAAGAACTATCGGAAGTTCATCATTAGAGATCCCTCAATAGAAAATGACCAATGCAGATATGGTTGTCGAACATCGGAGACAATTCAGCACATAACTGGAGGATGCCAAGAGTTTTCCACAATCGAGTATAAGGAAAGACACAACTCAGAAGCTAAGATACTCCACCAAGAGTTAGCAGAAAAGTTAAACCTATTACAGGTAGGAAAAGTGCCTTATTACAAATACAATCCGGAGCCTATTCTTGAGAACAACCAGTTCAAGTTATATTGGGACGGAATGGTTCTGACGGATCAAACAGTAGCTCATAATAGACCAGACATTATACTAATAGATAAAATTTCTAGGCGAACTACACTAATCGACATTGCTGTACCTAACAACAACAACCTAAGGCCAAAATACAATGACAAGGTCGCCAAATACAGAGATCTGGAGGTCCAAATCCGAAGGCAATGGGCAATGAACAGCGTCCAAACGATTCCCATAATACTGTTAACAACTGGAGTGATACTAAAGAACCTCCTGCAGAACATCAAGGGACTGGGCCTTAGTGAGCATCTGTATAAGCCGATACAGAAAGCAATTCTCCTAGCAACCGCGCGAACCGTCCGAAAGTTCGTAGGAAATACAGCAGACAACGTCACCTAGGACCCGATAGCATGGAAAGGGTTCCCACAGAGCTTCATACTTTTGGTGTCTTTGTATGCCTGGTATGAGTGAATAATCCCTGGAGGGAGTGTGAAGCCGGCAATAGAACTTTGGGTATGCCTATTGAGGAAACCACGTTAAAAAAAGCATCAACCTCATGGGTGGTACGGAAATGGGTACACATTATGTAGAATACGACTTCTCTAACTATTGGAATCGCGATATCTCAAAGTTGATTATAACACAGCTATTTTCGGGTCATCAACGTCGACGTGTCAGAGCATTTTTTTAAATAAAAGCCCGCCAGTATTTTTTAAATAATGAATTTATTTCAGACTTAACATCCATATTGTATAAAAATTACAGATATTTTTAGAAATAATAAATTTATTGGATCAGAACTTCCAAACCGCAAATAACTCTAAATACTCGAACAGCAAAAACAGCCTTATTTAGACAGTTATTTGACTAATTTTAATTAAAACACATAATTCTAAAACTTTTCACGTTGAATAATAAAATATTTAAAGTTACACTTGGGTAAACATTTTCCCAAAGCGCGAAATTATTTCATTACCGTTGTTTTCGCGGCCTGCCGAAAAATTTGATAATATACAATTATAAATATAACGACTTTGATAACTGGCGCTTTTGACTTTTGACCTTTGGCTAAGCAACAAGTTTTTTTTTCAATTGACTGTAAAATTGTGACAGTAAATTAGACTACCTTGTGTTGCAGATTAAAATTATTTTCTTTTAAATGAACTGGCTATGAACATGTATATTTATATGAAGAAAGATAGAAAAAAATGAAGGGATACCTTATCCTAAATTACGAGAAATTTAGTACATTTTATAATTATTGACAAAACGGCACAGTGACAAAAACGGAGATCTGATGATACTTTTGTGTGAGCGAGAAGGATGGAACTATATATTATTCTTTTCCATATTTAGCTATGATCAATTTTGTGCCAGATACTGAATGATCAACGTTGGGATTGCTATTACGTGTGTACTAAATTTAGTACAATTTCACTGTGCCTAGTACACTATTACAACATCATGATTTTGTCAGCTATTTCTGGATTCTTGATCTATGTAAAACAATTAGGTAATAATCACAAAATATTCATCTCCTGCTTGACTCAACGCATCTGTGCACATTGTGAAGAAAATAACATCATCGCAACTCAACAAAGAGGATGCACGAGAGCAGCAATGGGATGCAAGGAACAATTGATTGTTGACTCTGTTATATGTAACCAAACCTGTACTAACCGAAAAAACCTCTTTGCTGCCTACATGGATTATAAGAAGGCCTTCGACTCAGTGTCACATGAATGGAACAAAACTACATTGGGAATGTATAGGGTCGATAATAATTTTGTTTCCTTTTTAGAACGCATCATGTCAACTTGGAGAACTAGGCTCCAATTGCATGTGCCATCCAGCGATAGCATCGAAACTAACATAATCCCAATACGAAAGGAACTATTTCAAGACGATTCACTAAGGCCACTGTGGTTCTGCCTTGCAATGAACCCACTGTCACGCCGTTTGAACTCCACCAGATAAGATTGACTCATCTTCTATATATGGATGATTTTAAACTGATGGCTGCTACCAAAAGCCTATATATATATATATATATATATATATATATATATATATATATATATATATATATATATATATATATATATATATATATATTGCCAAGACCACAACATGGTAACAACAAACACATGGTTCAAATTACACAAACGAACACTATATACGTGGAGAGCGCCAGGAGATAATCCCGCACACATTGTAAGGAACCAGATTGATTATATATTAACAAACAAAAGATTTAGGAACTGTATAAACAGAGCCACAACCTATCCTGGAGCAGACATTGGATCTGACCATAATCCCGTGATTGCTGATATTAAAATCAAACCTAAAATAATAAAAAGTAATAGTCAATACAGTAAATTTGAGATAGCGGAAACCGATAAAGAACTGCTTATAAAAGATCTGAACAACTACATAAAGAACACAAGAACTGACGATAATGTAGAAGAAATTTGGAAATCGTTTAAGGAACTAATCAACAAACTAATAACTGAAAATACTGTACGGAAGAACAAACCGAAAAAACAGAAATGGATGACAGCCGAAATATTGCACCTCATGGAACAAAGGAGACAGCCGAAAACAGATCGAGTGAAATATAAAAGAAGATAAAGAGAAATTAAACAAAAAATTCGGATAGCCAAAGAGAACTGGATGAGAGACAAGTGTATCGAAATGGAAGATCTAGAAAGGAAACATGACACATTCAACATGTACAAAAAGGTCAGAGAAATAGCAGGTCTATATAATAAGAATACCACTAATACCCTTGTGGACCCTGATGGTAAAATTATCCTGGACGAAAAAGAAATTTTTAAAACATAGGTTAAATATGTGAAGGAATTGTTTGATGATGACAGACTGAATGAACACAACTCCGATGATCTCGCTAATATAGACGCTAATATAGACATGGGACCGGAAATTCTAAACAGTGAAGTTCTATCTGCCATAAGATCTGCAAAAACCAGGAAAGCCACCAGGCCTGATAATGTCCCAACCGAGCCGTTACAAATGATCTATGAGGAAAATATAGTTCAAACTGTTTAATACCGTTTACGCGACTGGAGATATACCGGAAGATTGGCTGAAGTCTGTATTCGTCCCAATCCCAAAAAAACAGCGAGCAAAGCGATGCAGTGAGTACAGACTAATAGTCTAATGAGCAACACTTTGAAGGTCTTTCTCAGAATCATCCACAGCAGGATAAGATCTAAATGCGAAGCAGATTTAGATGAAACCCAATTCGGATTTAGAAACGCCCTAGGTACTAGAGAGGCTTTATTCGCTCTAAATATACTTCTGCAAAAATGCCGGGACCAACACAAGGATGTATTCGTATGTTTTGTCGATTACGAGAAGGCCTTCGACAGAGTACAGCACAGAAAACTCATAGGCATTTTAAGTAACGTGGGGGTAGACAGCAGAGACGTAAGAATTATTAAAAATCTATATTGACGGCAGAAAGCAACAGTAAGGCTAAATGGAACACTCACAGAAGAAAGTAAAATTCTAGGAGGCGTCAGACAGGGCTGCATACTATCTCCACTGCTTTTTAATATATATTCAGATAAAATCTTTAAACGAGCTACTCAAGAACAACTAATGGGAGTACAAATATATGGAGAATATATAAATACAATACGATATGCTGACGACAGTTTTCCTAAGCGACAAACTACAAGACCTGCAACATCTATTAAACTGTGTTAACACTGAGGATCAAGAAATGGGGCTCAACATAAATATCAAAAAGACAAAATTTATGGTCTTTAGTAGACAACCTTATCTTAACGCTTCAATACAAATAGAAGGAAAAAGTATAGACTCATTTTAAATATCTTGGATGTTATATCACCGAAAATCTAAACCCAGATAAAGAGATAAGGTGTAGAATAGAGACGGCTAGAGCAACTTTTCAAAAAATGAATCCACTTTTCTGCAATGATAACCTCAACCTAAAACTACGACAGAGAATGATACGATCATACGTCTGGCCAGTGTTACTATATGGGGCAGAGATCTGGACAATTAAGACTGCCACAATTAATCGGTTGGAGGCTCTCGAAATGTGGTTACACCTGCGAATGCTGAGAATACCTTGAACAGCTAGGCAGACCAACGAAATGGTACTCAATAGGGCTGACACAACTCGTCTACTATTAAACACTGTGAAGTGTAGAAAAATTTCATATCTTGGACATATATTCAGAGGGGAGCGATATAGAATTCTTCAATTAATCATGATGAGTAAAGTAGAGGGAGGTAGAGGGGTAGGAAGGAGATAGGCTTCCCGGTTGAGGAATATTCGTGAATGGACAGGTATACGTAGCGCGGGGGAACTGTTCCAGCTGGCGCAGGACCGTGAAAGACTTGCTAATGTAATTGCCAACGTCAGGGGGATCTGATATGGACGTTCTCTCACATATTGGAAAAGAACGTGAACTATTCAGCATAATCAAGAAAAGAACGACGGCGTATCTTGGGTACACCATGCGAAATGAGAGATACCAATTCCTACAGTTGATGATTGAAGGCAAGATCGAGGGCAAGGGAGGAATTGGAAGAAAGAAGATGTCCTGGCTCCATAATATCAGACAGTGGACAGGGTTGCACGATATTCAGACACTGATACACACCGGGAGAAGTAGGGAAGAAATGGAAATGTAATTGCAAACATCCATTAGTGGATATGCATTTGAAGAAGAAGAAAAAGATATATATATATATATATATATATATATATATATATATATATATATATATATATATATATATATATATATATATATATAAAGTGTCGATCTTATGGTTTGATGAGGTTTGTAAGCTGTTTGGATATTGTTTTTAGAATCCGTCCTATTCTATCTGTGACCCCTTTTAAGTATGGCAGTGTGGTTTTTGCGGTATTGTCGGTGGGCTCCTGTGTTTAGCGTGGTTTTTTGTGTTGTTTCATAACCTTTTTAATTGTGTGTGATTTGTACCCATTTTGTCGCAAAGCATTTGTGATTTTCTCCATTTTCTGTTGTTTATTTGCGGCCTCGGTTAGATTGATTGACCTGGATATCAATGTGTTCGCTACAGCTTGTATCTGGGATGGGTGATGATGGGACTCCGCATTTAGATATCTATCTGTGTGGATTGGCTTTCTGTAGACTGTCTGTTCGAGACATGCTTGTGCTGTTTTTGTGATGAGTATGTCCAGAAAGAGCAGTTTATTGTTTTTTTCTACTTCTAGTGTAAATTCAATTTTATGATGGATGGAGTTTAGGTGTTCAAGTAAATTGGAGAGGCGATCTTGTCGGAATGACCATACTACAAGTATATCGTCCACATATCGTATCCAAAGTTTAGGCTTTAGCGTCGCACTCTCGATGGCTTGTTTTCCGAAGTAGATCATGAAAAGATTAGCAACTGCAGGAGATAGAGATGAGCCCATAGCGGCACTTTCAATTTGTCTATATATTTGCTCTTTGTATGTGAAGTATGCATTTTTAAGGCAGTGCTGTGATAGATCTATGATGTGTTGTAGGAGATCTTCATTGTCTTTTATAAGCAGCACTGCTTCGTCCACAGGAATACTGGGGTATAAAGATTTTACGTCAAAACTGGCTAGGATGTCACCCGGTTCTAATGTTATTGTATTTAGTATTTGTGTTAGATGTTGTGAGTTCTTGACGGAGGAGTTGGCTTTTTCAATAAGTGGCTGAAGGAGGCTGGCTAGATATTTTTCGAGTTTTTGCACTGGCGAGTTAAAGGCGCTAACTATTGGTCGTAATGGCACGTCAGGCTTGTGTATTTTGGGAAGACCATAGAATTTAGGGCACCTGCTTGATTTTTCTCTGGATATAAGTTGTTTTTTAGTCTTGGCGTCCAGTGTCTTTTCGTTGATTTTCGCTTTAGTCGTTTTTTCCAGGTATGTTGTGGGGTCTCGTGCGACAGGTTTGTAATTTGGATCGTCCAGCCAGTTTTTTATTTTATTCTCATAATCATCGGTATTCATTACTACTGTTGCGTTTCCTTTATCGGCTGGTACTATGATTATATCGTCGTTTTTCCTGAGATTGTTGAGGGCAAGTTGTTCTTCGCTGCTGAGGTTTGGTTTGGGCGGTTTTGCGGTTCTCAAGATTCTGTTAACGTCCTGTCGGATTTGTTCAGCAGTTGATTCTTCTAAATTTGTAAGACTACTTTCTACGTTCGAAATAATCTCTTCAGTGGGCATCTTTTTGGGTGCCATTGCGTAATTAAAACTCTTGCTTAAAACATCGGTTTCCGTTCTTGAAAGTTGATAGTTTGACGTGTTGTACACAGTGGATTTCGGCTGTGTTGTCGTGGACTCTTGTTGTTGAGGTTGTTTTTGTTTTAAGGCCTGGAATTTCTTGTTTAATTTACTGGAAGATATTTCTATGTCGATTTCTGTTCTCCAAAATGACAACAATTCGATGCGGCTCCATAGCAGGTGGTGAACGGTATTGCTTAGATTTAGGTGTAGTTTATAAAGTTGTTCTTCTATTTTGGATATTTGTCGTCGTGTTTGTTTTATTTCTTCATTCAGGAGTGCCGCGCTGGCTTTGTTTAGTATAGTTGTTGTTCTTTTGGTTTTCGTATGACAGGCTAGCTTCGCGAAGGTTGGAATTAGATTGTTATCTCGGCATTTTTTGAGGAAGGTTAGATTGCAAAGCAAAGTGCATCTTTTTCCCCTCAGTTTTTCGTAGGTCTTGGTAGATTTGAAGGTCTCCTCCCCGTAGAGGTGTACAATGTTTGTTTGAAGTGTGTCACGGATGGATAAATGTGCTTTATTGTTTATCCGGGAGTTCATCCGTTCGTCATTGTTTCCTGTTGAAGGATCTTTCAGACGTTTCGCCAAATATATATATATATATATATATATATATATATATATATATATATATATATATATATATATGTATTTATTTTTCCAAAATAAATGTTATTTTCGTCTTGACTTTGTTTTCGTTCGACGAGTGCTTTTTTTAAGAAAAAAAAACATTTATTCCAAGAGAGTTTATTAATTATTAAATAGTCGAAGAAAAAAGCTATTACAATACCGAAATTTTCCTCATTATTTACAAGGAGAAATACGAAAAAGAAATGAGTTTTATTAAAGGGCACTAAATATAAACGGCCCGGCTCTTTCGAAGACACTAAGGTTACAACAACACGCAACGTCTATTTAAGAAGGATTGGGTATCTTTTATTGAAGACTTAGCGAAAGGGCGTAAAAAAAGCGTAAAAGATTGCTTTGTATTTGTATTAATTTGTTTTATTTTACGCGGTAAACTTTCAATTAAGGGTGATAGTATACTGGGTGATAATAATTTCATTGTATAATGAAAGTCAGTACCAGTAAACTTCTATTGCTCTAAGCATTGATTAAATAAACACAAGACTGTTACTCCAAAGCTATAATAAATGGACACAACTCATTCATCATTATAATGTTGCGAATGATCGAATATCATATGTTATAAACATGTCTTTGTAACAAGTATGAAAAAATTTAAATGTTTTGGTTTCCCTTCAAAATGTGGCAATGTTGCATATACCTTCTTGCCAACTAAAGAGGATAAATTCCTCCTTGTAAATCCATGGTTGCCACTTCCTAGCGACCTTTTACTGAAATTGCAACGTTGCCAATTCTTAAATATCACTTACAAAAAGCTATATGATTTTATAGAAAAACAAGTTCAAAACTACAAATTAGAAGGTGACCTAAATATATTTGTTCTTTGAGAAAAGAAAACCTCCATAAAAATGGTATAATATAGGCCTATTGTTAAAATAATGCTTACAGTGCTACATTTATGATATGATAAAATCTTTGTTGGACGTCCCTTCGGCAAAAAGACACCTCTTCGATGTATTGTGATTGCCTAATTTCATCTAGAACGAGACCACTGCTATAAGGTTTCGCAAAATACCAGGGATATTTTGTGTAAGGTATTGTCTGCTCTCGCTTTCGCAAACTCGGTTTTAGTAGGTTGTTCGCCATTTTAATTTCAATTCGATTATCTAGCAGGATTTATTTCGTTTGTTTTTTGAGTTCAGTGGTGCAAAATGAAAGAATTACAAAGAAAAATTTTATGATTAACAATAATATAGTTTTTTGTGTAGTAAATAAATTTTGCTCTTTGAGGGCGCTTTATATATATATATATATATATATATATATATATATATATATATATATATATATATATATATATATATATATATATATATATAAGTAAGTTCTCAGATTTCTTTTAAGAAATATTTTTAAATTTTACTTACAGGAAAAGTTGTCATGGGTCATTTGGGTCTACCTTTGATTTGTTTCATTCTGTAATATGTTGAAATATGCCATAAAATATCCAATACGTATTTTTTTACGTCATGAGTTGCATTTTTATATAATGTGTGATTTAAAGGGCTGATTTGTTCAAAAAAAAACATGCATATTACACTAGTTTACAAAAATTTAACTTTTAGTCTGTTGCCATCAATTTTATGGTTAATAATATTCACTTATGACCTGTTTTTGTCAAATCTAATTTTTGTGCAGCTCGAGTCACTTTTTTTTGATTTTTATCATTTATGCGTATTTATTTATCGATAACGTCCATATTTTACTGTGTTAAGATTAGTATCTGAAGTTTTTGCGCCATGAGTAGTTCAAGGAGACGTTGTTTAAACAATCCAAATCATTTTTGCTATATATGCGGTGAATATGTGTTTAACAATTGTAGAAAAGTTATATCAGAGTTGGTGAAAAATACCTATTTTGAGTATTTTGGGATGCTCTTAGATAAAAATAAAAAGTCTTGGGCTCCTAATTGTGTTTGTAAATCGTGTGTGGAATATTTAAGAATATGGAAAAGTGGTAAAAGAAGTGCCTTTAAATTTGGAACACCGACTATTTGGCGAGAACCACAAAATCATCTCGAAGACTGTTAGTTTTATAGCGTGAACGTAAACGGTCTAAACACTAAAAATCGAGCTAAATTGCTTTACCCAAGTACTGGTTGTGTTCAGCGTCCAGTATACCATTCATCAGACTTTTCAGTGCCTAAAAATATATCTGAACTCTTAGAACAAGACAAGGAAGGACCAAGCTCATCACAAAATGATGCTGATTTTGAAGGTATATCAAATGAGCCAAAATGTTTTTCCCAAAATGAGTTAGATGATCTTATAAGAGATTTAAATCTTTCTAAACAAGCCTCAGAATTGTTGGTATCAAAACTGAAAGAAAAAAATTTTATTTCCTCAAATACTAAAATAACCTTTTATTGTGAAATAGATAAAGAATTACGGCGTTATTTTTCCGAAGAAAACTGTATTACCTTTTGTTCAGACATTAAAAACTTCTTGATAAAAATAGGCTTGAAACAATATGAACCAAACGACTGGCGTTTATTCATTGACAGCTCAAAACGTAGCCTAAAATGTATTCTATTACATAATGGAAATAAATACGCTGGGGTACTTATTGCCCACAGTATAAAGTTAAAGGAAGAATATTGTAACATCTCGCTAGTCTTAAATAAAATACAGTACAATGACCATATGTGGCAAATTTGTGTTGATTTAAAAATGGTGAACATTCTTCTCGGTTAACAAAGTGGTTACAATAAGTTTCTCTGTTTTATATGTCTTTGGGACAGTAGAGCTAAACAGTAGCATTGGGTGAGAAGAAACTGGCCCTTGAGAAAAAATATGTAGCTTGGAAAGCAAAATATAGTCCAGATTTCACTAGTAGCTCGTGACAAAATTATCCTTCCACCATTACACATAAAACTGGGCATCATGAAACAGTTTGTTAAATCTTTAGATAAAAACGGGGACTGCTTTTCTTACATTTGCCAAAAATTTCCTCAGCTCACTATGGAAAAGATTAAAGCCGGTATTTTTGATGGCTCCCAAATTAGACAACTTACGAAAGATACTCAATTTAGAAATTCTATGACTGAGTTAGAACTAAGGGCTTGGATAGCGTTCGCCTCTATGATGCAGAATTTTCTCGGAAATAAAAAAACCAGAAAATTATATTGAACTTGTAGAAGGCCTTCTCTTACAATTAAAAAATTTGGGGTGCAACACGAGCATAAAACTCCACTTCCTCTATATTCACCTAGACAGGTTTCCGGAAAATTTAGGAGATATGAGCGAAGAGCAGGGAGAGCGTATGCATCAGGACTTACGCATCATGGAAGAGCGCTATTAGGGTTTCTGGGATACAAATATGATGTCTGACTATTGTTGATCTCTGACACGTCATTTTCCTAAGTCTACACATCAGAGAAGAGCTTTAAAACGAAGTTTTTAGAACTCAATGATTAACTTGATTTTTAATAATTTTTTTCTTAGTAAATATACATGTTTTTTTCTGTTTTATACCTACATAGCTGAAAGTCAGAAACTAGAGCTGATAAAAAAATTCTACTCATATATTTGAAATTAGCATATCATATGTAGTCAACAACAGCTAAAATTTCTTCGGCAACAGATGTACTGTACACTAGTGTTATTAAGTTTACCAAAATGGATTGATACATATAATTTTCTCAGTAATGGTTTGCTTTATATTTGTTTGTAGGGGTAAAAACGTTATTTCTTTTTGCTATTTTCATTCGTAAATGTTTCAACTTACTTAATTCAATCAATAACTCTTGGTTGTACATGAATTTCAAAAATTAAATTGACGGATATCTACTTTTTCTACAATTATTTATTACGGGGTGACAGAAGACATGAAAAGTATATTTTTTTTTTCTAAGAAATTCATTACGAGGAATAATACAAAGCATTAGGTACATTAAGTATTAGTGGCATGTAATGGAAATCTACCATTTCAAAGGGTTAATCTACTCCTTGCAACTTTCCGTAAAAAAGTTTGAAAAGTCATTCTCCTCTTTCTGTGATATATTGTGGTATATTAAAGAATATGTGACAAGTATTTTTTTCGTTGTGAATTGCATTCACTACCCTTAATGAATTATTACTTTTTAAATTTTATTTAATTTTTATCTAAGAAATTAATAATCAATTAATTAGTGATGGAAAGTTTAGTTAGTTTTAAGGACTTGTAACTACTCGTTACTTTCGTCTCTAGGACTCGTTACTTTGGAATCGTTACTTTAGTTACTTTTATTCGAATAAGTAATATGTGATATATGATATATACTTCAGGTCTTTGATTAAATAATTTATATTCTGTGTTAAATATGGAATTTAATACTGAACGTTAAACATGTATTGGTTTCAATTATAAATGTTAAAAGGTGTTTAAATTACAAGTATTAAAAGGTAATATATGGAATTATGGAAAACCATATACAAATTAAAGAATATACCATTCAAGATTTTTTAGAAAAAAACTCTTAAATCCGTATTTAATAAAAACAAAAAAATATGTATTCATTTTGAAATACAGACAAAAATGTTATAAATGTCTGCTGTAAAAACAATAATTTTCGACGTGTTTTGCCTTTAAACTATTTCTTCGTTTGGTTATGACTTGATCAGCTTTTAAAAAAACTCTTTCGGAGTACTACAACTATACATAAATATATCTTTGCCAGTTGAGATAGCCAAGCGTATACTTTTTCTGTGCCTTGCCACCAAACTAGAGGGTCTTTTTTTCTTTACAAATTAGTCTTTTCTGTGTATATGCGTATTTCTGTAATTGCTAAAGCATTTGAACTGCTGACAAGTTCAAAATATATTATAGAATTATCATAATCTTGCCAAATAATATCTATCTTCGCATATTGTCTTTTCTTCAGATATTTGTATTTGATTTCTCTGATTTGCAGCAATTTGTCTATGTTCCTTTTTTATTATATTAACTGATTCAACCTGAAGTTCGTCTTTTACTAGTTCCAAACAATCTTTTTTAACAATACCCCTTGTTTTGAAATCAGGATCAAAATAAGTCACTTTACTCATTGTTACTTTTCTGGGTCTCCAAAACGAGCAGCAAGTGAATCTAAAAAAAAATCAAATCTTCTCTCATTTGACTTGTAAATTTAAGTTTAATTCCCTCCAACGTTGATATGAGCCTTTTAAGTACGTGGATAACTTCTGAAAGAGTGATTTGTTTATCAGCGCTCATTTCATGATATTGTTAGGAGTTTCGATTTAAAACCTTTCTTTAAATTTGAAATATTGCCGTTTTTATAGGAATTTATAGATTTGCAAATATTACATTTTGCTTTGGCATTAAATAATAACATAAAATAAATCCAAATAGAACTTCTCTTCTGCATTTCCATTTCTCAACCCTAAAAATGCTTTTGTTATATCTGCTCAATATATTTTATCATGCATTAAACATATTTGGCATTACTATTTTTAGTAAATTCAGAATATATTTATTATTTACTACCTACCTAGTTAGAAAAATTTTATGATATTATTACCTACTTATATAGCCACACTTGAAATAACTATCACGTAAAGGGACAGACGTAAAACGTACTAAATTCAAGACTGAACTATGATATATGGCTAGACCGTTAACAAGGAATAAGATCTATTCTTTCTATTAGAAATACTATTTCTTATCTTATTTCGGCGAAATTCTTTTAATCTGCAGATTCCTGCATCTAAGCATAAAAAACGCTTCTGTCCTGTGGGTTGCTGCTCGGAAAACAACGAACACTTAGAAATCGCCGACACATCAAATGTCTAATAAACAGTTAAAATAAGCCAGTGTCTAATCCCCTAGTTAGCGGTTTCGTGACTATAAAGAAGACCGCCATACCGATCTGGTCTCGCGAGAATAAAATAGTAGTTATATTTCTTTAGTTATTTCGGTTCTCGTCCCGGACTAATGGTGTTTCGGTATAGTAACGAATTGCCAAGGTACGAGTCTTTTCTAAATAGAGGACTTGTTACTTTTAGTGACTGGTTTGTAACGATTATTTTGTAACGATTAGTATCGTTACTTTCCATCACTACAACTAATACAGTCATGACATTAATTACGAATATTTAAAGGGGTTAACTACACCCTTAAAGTTTTTCCTTTGCTTAAAAATAGAAATTGATCAAAAACATTCCTGCAAGTCCAAGATGGCGTGCAGTGGTAATAACTACTCATGATATTCAACAAAAAATAAAAACAATGGAAATCCAACATATATCCACTACTTCGTAAGAAATATCGTTGTCTATGAACTTCGCACACGCATTTTAAATTTTTTCGAACAATTACTACTTTTTCAAAATTTCATGGTAGTTAATATGATTTAAATTTACACCCAACATAGTACGTATTTGGAAATCAGTTATTTTATTTTATTTGATTTTAATTAAAATACACCATTCCAAAACTTTTCACGTTAAATAATAAAATATTTAAAATTACAATTTGTTGAACGCGCAAGAATTTATTTTATTAGCATTCGTGTTGTGGAACGCTTAAAATTTTAATCACACAGTTTTAAATATTTTAACTCTTTAATATTACGAACGTGAGAATTATCCGAAATAAGGTATGTCGGTGTTGGTTTTATAGAAACGTATGATTTTTTTCTACAATTATTAAATAATATTTTTATCCTGATACGAGAGCAACAGTTTATATTTCGGGAATAACAAATAAAAACAAATTTTTATTGTTTGAAAAATAGTTTGTTTTTTTAAATATTTTTCACCACAACACTGGATAACAGCTAAAATGTATTTAAAATGAAATCGACTAAATTTTACCATTTTTGGTGCGCTAAAACCTAAACTAAACTTATTTTCTTCCATACTAGTTAAAGTTTTAGAGATACGTGATGTTATTTCTCCCTATATATTAACAATGTAACCGCAAGTATGCACGTACTATATTTATGTTGTTAAAACAGTAAAGGGGCAACGTTGCCAAATATACGTTTTCCCCCAAATTAAGGAAATTGTTCGCAACTTGGCAACTCTGCATGCGGATCTCCAGGGCTGAGAGTTTCAACCCCCAGGGATTAAAATAAGGGAGATAGCCACTTAAACCCATGTAAATCGACTTTTATGTCTGCTTTGTACTGAACAGCCCCTGTATACAAACAAATGACAAACGCGACTATTGCGAATAATATGGAATTGAATACAAAATTTTCGAATATTCTCTAAAAATATAGAAGGCCTATTTGGATGTATAAACAACTACAAAGCGGAGGAGTTGGTCAGTCCAAGTTTGTAAGATGTCTCGAAAGTGTGTTAACATTCCAGATGACTTCTGTTATGTTTGTGGTGAGGTGATTTTGCGTCTCAGAAGCGGTCTATTACACCATTGATAAAAAAGGCATATCAGCTTTATTTTGGTTGCGATATTGGGGATCAAGACAAACAGTGGGCGCCACATATTTGCTGTAACGTATGCGTGTCAAGTCTGAGAAAAATTCATAATTAGAAATGGAATAATTGTATCACAACTCTACAATGACTTAACGTAAAACAAAATTATATTTTAATGGTAATTTTTTTGAAAAAAGAAACCTAGTTCTTTATTCAGAACAAATTTTTGATGTCTGTTCATTGTATTAATCGTTTTCTTGTATTAGGTAAATCAACGAGATGTAGAATGAATAGACTTATAAGGATAACACTCAGAAATAAAAATATTAGTCATAGATTTGTGAGTTGTCTGGCACCAAAGTTTTATAATATTGTTCCAATTAGTATAAGAATAATCTTAAATGTGTAAAAATTTGGTAAGCTTGGTAGAACATATATTTTTCATAACATTAAGCTTTTTCTTTAACAAAATCTCCATAATCGACTTAGTATGTTGGTTTATTTTGGGTGCACGTATTTGTATTGATCACTTTTATTGTTCGTTCATTATATTTTTTTATGGTTGTTTTTTTTAAAAATTGCCATGGTATTATTCATATTGTCGGTTACCATGCATTTGTACAATCCAGACTCAGATATGGTGTGATATTTTGGGGTAATTCCTGTGATATTAATAGTTTTGATTCTGTAAAATAGATGTTTACGGTGTATTTTTGCAATGAAACAACAATAGAGTTGTAGAAATATCTTTATTTGTAACAATATTTTGACAGTTGTTGGTATGTACATTTTGGATTCGGTGATGTTTATTATTGATAATAGGGGTCTTTTTGGGGGTGCATATATTAAACATTACTAGAAATAAAACAAATCTGCTTCCTGATAAATATAACTTTAGTTATTTGCAGAAAAATGTTGAGTTTTCTGTACTAAAAGTTTTTAATTCTTTACCTGAAAATATACATTTACTATCGCGAAATAGATTAAAGGGTGTCCTAAAAATCTTTTTGTGTAAAAAAAGCCTTATATACATTGGAAGATTTTGGCTCCATAAAAATCTTCGGTAGGTTTTCACGGATGGTAGAATGAATAGTTTGGTTATTCCGGGTTTCAATCCATTCGTTCAAAAAATCGTTTTCACGACGTTTCGCCAAAATCTCATTTGGCATTTTCAAGTGCGGTTCGTCTCATTACTCGCTGAGATCAGTTCTCAGTAACAGTAAAAGCAAACTTCGTTCCAACCATATCCTTTCCGTGTTAGAGGTTGCACAGTTTGAACAAATTGCTAAGGAAAACAATTTATCCTATTCTACCCCCATCGAGATGATGGTCTACCTGTACCACCATACCGAGAAGAAAGTCAAAATTTACCCTCCCCGCCACAGTGATACGACAGAGGTACATGTTTCGTCTCTACTAGACTCATCAGGGTACCGACATGCACCTGGCTGTACAAAGGACACATCAAAAGGAAGCATGCAAATACTGTAAAATGCAAACCTGTAACACGGAAAGGATATGGTTGGAACGAAGTTCTGTACATATATATATATATATATATATATATATATATATATATATATATATATATATATATATATATATATAGCTATAAAAGGTTCATTTTTCAACAGTATTCTATATCTGAATTAATTATATTTTAACAGAAATTTATCGGACCGCCTCTGTTGACATATTTAAACATAAGACTAAGGAATGCATAAATAATAAAACTCAGTCACTCCAGTAAGATACTTGAGTACACGGTTCTAGAATTTTATATTTTTTATTACGATGAACATGAGACATGCCCTTAATGGAAAAAATGGAAACATGGCTCGGGGGAAGCGTTCTCCATGTTTCACCAAGGATAAAATTTTCTTAAAACTTTCACGTTCGTTCTTCATGGTATTTTGTCGTGTTACATTTAATATTTCTGACGTTTTTTTAATGGTATTACTTTATTGTTTATACAGGGTGATTATTAGGTAAAGAATAAATTAAATATAAAAGAAGATATTTAATTTATGGCCTAGAAAGTGTAGGGATCCATTTGCAACTACATTCGCTGTAATCCGCATTGAGATGTGTTTCCAAGCTTTCGCTACAACATATATTAGTTCACTTCTTAAAATACTCTGTGGAAAATTGAAAATAGAATTTGATCTTTTTTGTTTTTTTTTGTTCAAAAAATAATCGACTTTATACATTATATATATATATATATATATATATATATATATATATATATATATATATATATATATATATATATATATATATATATATATATATATATGACGAAACGTTGGTACGATTAATTTTTTACTATTCTCGCATCTTTCTGCGATGTTGTCGAAACGTCAACGCAGGTTATCAATTTTCAATTTATAATCGTCACGCAGCCCCCGAAATATGCATCTATTTCTGCATTTATTTTGATAAATACATTCCGTATTATATTATTTAGGTTTTTAAAGTTCGTTCAACCACCAGGTTTTAAATTTTATGAGTGATTTTTTAATTATTTGTGTAACTTTGGGATATAATACGAATCTCTGGGCTGTTGATGAGATCCCGTCACACTCCCCGTCGAACCACAGCCACTTCACCTTTCTTCTCGCTTACCGGGACTAGAAGGAAATGAGTGGAGCTCCAAACTCAATACGCATCTAGCGAATAAGCTAATTGGGAATAGGTTATCGAAGCATCACTCATAATGGATCCAATTTAATCTTATTTCATTTTTTATTTCATCTTTTTTCGCTTTCCATTTCTCATATTTTGTATAAATGGTTTTTAGTTTCTGAATTCAGTTTATAATCAGAAATTCTGACTATTAGTCGCATTGTCAACTCAGGTTTTTCTCTACTTGGTCACGTTCAGTTAATTTCAGATCCGTACTTTCTAAAAATTTAAATCACCTCAGCCGTGTGCAAGAACAGAACCGTTTCTTGTCATCGTATACGGATGTCGTTGCTTCACTTATGCCGATACATTCACACTACCGAAAATAATCAGCCACCTCGTGATTTGTTCAATTGGGACGCGTTTTTGCGGGATTATTAAATCTTTCGGGACCGGCAAGAAATCGTAGATTTTTAACCCTCTGCCGAGTTCTAAGACTCGACTCGTAGTCTTTCTTCGAACTTAAAATCGGTTCGGTTTATGTGAAAGCCCATAAGTTAAAAATATTTTATCTCCGATGGTCGCGTTATCTACTTTTTCGTGAATGTAAAATAATTCCGCGCGTTACTAACTCTCGCCGTTTTTTCAACGGTATAGATTTTTAGGTAAGGTAATTTAGACTCGTCCACGATCTTTGGGTCTGTAGATTCAACTTGTCGAAACAACTTACGTTGAGAACTACGATTAATAAGGAAACAATCTCATGGCCTCCGAGAGCTAAATTCAATCCAAAAAAGGACAAATTGACCCATGAAAAGTAATCCGTGATGTTGGCAATTTTTTTTTTTTTTTTTTTTTTTTGCGGAGGGGAAATCTTGCATAGACACCCGCACTAAGTGTACGGGTAGTGCCGGATTCTTACCGGCTAAAACCCCCCCTGGACTGAGGGTCCCTACGATCATCTTCTGTTTCCTATAGTGAAGCTATAGTCTACAGAAGTGCACTGTGAGAGTGTCCCATTGGTTTCCGGGCCTTGGCCTTATAAACCTCCGGTCATCACTCTTTGGTGTTTCCGCTCCAGGAGCCGGTGCTCCTATTGCTTCGCACTTCCTTGCATTTCGCATGCAATGCAAGGTTGGTATCTTTACGCCATTCGCTCTACATTCATTCATCTCACTCATCCCTGAAAAAAATGTATGATGCAGCCCTTGAAGGATATTCCTCGGGCTCTGAAACTCCTACCTGTCCGGTGATTTTCTCTCTTCTTTCTTCTCTTGATGTTTTCCTTCCTTGTTTTTCTGATTTTCTATCCCTTATCCTACTGAGGTCATCTGCTTGCTTCACCTAGACCTGAAGTCGAGGTCTTTTGTGTTTCCTAGCATCTATTTCCGGGTCATAATCCACTGATTGTCTAATCAGTGGATTATCATGGAGTTCAGCTTTTTGAAAGGCTTTTGCAGCCTTTTGTCTTAAGACTTCTCGTAGAGGAGTCCATCTCATCTCTCTACGTATTTGTTCGTTCCTGACGAACCACGGGGCGTCTAAGGCCATTCTCAGGCTTATATTTTCCTGAGCTTCTAGCCTTTTGATGTATGTTGCAGCAGCGTGGCCCCACACTACTGACCCGTACGTCAGCACTGGCCTGAGTACTGACTTAATGAGCGTCAGCTTATTTTTTAGGCTCATTTTGCTTCTTCTGTTTAGCAAGGGGTATAATAGCTTCCTTGCCATTTTATATTTCTTTATCGTGGCTGTGGTATGTTTCTCCCAACACAGTCCTCTATCTAGTGTTATTCCAAGATATTTGGCTTGATTCGTCCATTCGACGTCTTCGCCATCAATATCTATATTCTCGCCCGGTGGCCTCCTTCTTTTCGTCAGGAGGATTGCTTGGCTCTTATCAGGATTTACCGCTATTTTCCAGGATATGAACCAGTCGTTGACCAGGTTCATTTCTTCCTGTAGGTATCTGCTGATCATCATGGGATGGGTGGATCTTGCCATGATGGCAGTATCGTCTGCGAATAAGGCCATATTCGTGTTCCTGGTTTTGGGGATATCGTGAGTGAATATATTATAGAGGTGCGGAGAGAGTACGGACCCCTGTGGTACTCCTGCCTCAGGTCTTCTAGGTTGCGATATTTCCTGCTCAACCTTGACCGTGAACTCACGTTTTTGTAGATAAGAATCTACAATTTCGCAGATCCAGGCCGGGTAACCAGAGCTCCGGAGTTTGTAGATTAGGCCCGCGTGCCATACTCTATCAAATGCTCTGGCCACATCAAGCAGGATGACTCCAGTTGACTGATTCCTATTGAATCCCTCAGTGGCATATTCAACAACTCGCAGCAGTTGCAGTTCTGTGGATCGTTTATCTACGAATCCAAACTGCTCCTGTGGGATAATATCGGTTGTTGTTGTCGCTTCTTTTAGTGTTGGCAATTGGCAAGTTGGCATTTCTCTTTTATAGTAATCATGACGTTACGTCCTTAAATCAGGTGATGCGCAGAATCATAACGCCATGATGGTTTTACCACTTCCAAAACCCAAAGTTTTCGAGTTTTCGCACTGTGTGAGTAAGACGTATATTCACAATAGATGCCGGAATGTAAAATATTAACAATCAGACGACATCTACACATATACCGAAGGAATAAAAATCTTGGGACATAAATAAAATACAAAGAATTTTACAGTCTGTCTTGCCTATTTAAGATTTTTAATGTTAACACCAAGTATTCAACTGTTATAGTATTACTAATAGAAACACCATTTGTTCAACCAAAACAATCTGGTTCGTGTATTTAATTCATGAATAATGAACCATAATGGATTTGTTGATTTTAAGTTTATCCATTCGACACTACTAAGAGATAACTCTGAAGCTTTCATTTGTCTTAGTTTGATCCGTAAGACAATACTGTCTAATTTAAACACGTCACAATATTTATGCACTTGGATTAAATATTTTTAGCTTCGCTTTTACATGATTTTAATGTGGTTATAATTTATGGCATGTAATGTGGCTGTCATCATTTTTATTTCAGTCATTTTAATGTTTTTTACGAGAATTTTTAGAAATCCCTTGTATTTATTTTTTTCCATTCCCCATAAAACTAAATATGTTCGACACTGCTTATAATACGAATTTTTTCACTCCATATACTTCTTCCACCTTTATCGGCAAAGTCATAATACACCACAGCACGCATTTTTTTGTAGAAACACGACACCCTAATGGATTTTTCTATGTCATTTGCAAATTCTTGTTCTATATGGCTTTTTATTAAGAGCTGCTGCACCTAAAAAAAAGGTGTTAATACATTTTTTGGGTAAAAACGCTGTGAAGTCATTTTTATTGGATTAAGAACGTATTTCATATACAGGGTGATTCAAAAATCGATCACGAAACTTAAGGGGGTGATTCTACTTGACAAAATAAGGGTAGAGCTTGATATAATTTTTTTTCAAAAAGTCATTCGTTTTCGAGTTACAAGCCGTCCAAGTTCAAGTTTTTATTTTTTGTTTTTTGAATTACTCGCTTACAGGAAAACCGATTTGACTAATATTTGAAAGATAGGCTAAGTCTTCTGCGCTTCATCATTTTAGTAACAATTCACATTGATTGTTTGCCGCTAGAGGGCACTTTACCTACATTGAAAATTGTTTTTTTGTCATAATTTTTTAATGTTGACAGCTACAGTAGTTTTTGGCATAATTTCTGAAAGACTGATGCCAGGCCTTTAAAAAAGGTGCTCTTTATTTACATCGCTAAACCCAACGGTTTAGACGTAAATCACCCTTAAAAATTAAGTGGTAAATTTACTTTTCTCATTTCATTACCACCAGCTACCAGGTAAATAGCTATCAAAGTATACTAGAGCTGTCAGTTTAACATCAAATAAATTCGCTTTTTAAACTATTTAATTTATAATCTTAAAATAACTAATAATGGCTAATCAGTAAATATTCATATTATGGATTATTGCGATATACATTTAATTGATAAAAATTAATGAAACAGTACTAAACAAACTAAAAAAGATTCTCAAAATGTCCCCCATTTTCTTCCATACATTTCCTAACACTCTTCAAAAAATGTCGCCTAACTCGATGAAAAATTCCTGGTGTTTCTTTAATAATTTGGCACTTTTCGATTATCCTGAAGCGAAGATCCTCGACGTTGATTACTGGAATATCGTACACCAATTGTTTCAAATGACCCCAAAAGAAAAAATCCATAGGATTAAGGTCTGGTGACCTCGCTGCCCATGCCAATGGTCCACTTCGTCCTATCCATCGCTCAGGATACGTTGCATTCAAATACTGTCGGACACGTATACTAAAGTGGGGCGGAGCTCCGTCTTGGAGGATCCACATGTTGGCCCTTACTTCCAATGGCACATCTTCCCGATACAATGGGAGACGATTTTGGATAAAATCTAAGTATACGTCACCAGTTAATGGGCCATCAAAGAAATGAGGACCAATAAGGTAATCTCCTATTATCCCTGCCCACACATTTAGTGAAAATCTACGCTGATGTTTCGTTTCTACCACATTGTTTGGGTTCTCGTAAGCATATGTGTGGATGTTGTGTAGATTTGTTATGTCATCACGAGTGAAACCAGCTTCGTCAGTGAATAATATGACGCCAATTAATCGATTATCGTGTTCATACTTAGCTAGGATCTGATTGCACATTTCCAACCGTCTCGGCCGATCATCGTCATAAAGAGCCTGCACCTTTTTTGAATGAAACGGGTAGAGTTGTTCTTCTCTTAGTATCCTCCATGAACTAGCCTGACAGAGCCGCACTTCATTCCCAATTTTTCTAGTACTAATACCTGGATTATCTTCAATAATTTCAAGC
Organism: Diaprepes abbreviatus; assembly: GCA_034092305.1. Classification (NCBI taxonomy): domain Eukaryota; kingdom Metazoa; phylum Arthropoda; class Insecta; order Coleoptera; family Curculionidae; genus Diaprepes; species Diaprepes abbreviatus. The sequence goes on from JASJET010000415.1 coordinate 742,596, forward strand.
ACTCTTTCTTCTTGTTGCACGTTTCTAACAGTTCTACGTCTTCCCCTATTTCCATTATAACTTTTAAAGGAACCACATTCCGCAAGCCTCCTGTGCACACTGGAAAATGTTTGAGCATGAGGGATATTTCTTTCCGGATAACTCTCCATATAATATCTTCTTGCCAACTCTGCATTACCATTTGCTTTTCCATAACAAAAATGGATATCACAATATTCGATATTTGAATATTGGTGATTAGCCATTATTAGTTATTTTAAGATTATAAATTAAATAGTTTAAAAAGCGAATTTATTTGATGTTAAACTGACAGCTCTAGTATACTTTGATAGCTATTTACCTGGTAGCTGGTGGTAATGAAATGAGAAAAGTAAATTTACCACTTAATTTTTAAGGGTGATTTACGTCTAAACCGTTGGGTTTAGCGATGTAAATAAAGAGCACCTTTTTTAAAGGCCTGGCATCAGTCTTTCATAAATTATGCCAAAAACTACTGTAGCTGTCAACACTAAAAAATTATGACAAAAAAACAATTTTCAATGTAGGTAAAGTGCCCTCTAGCGGCAAACAATCAATGTGAATTGTTACTAAAATGATGAAGCGCAGAAGACTTAGCCTATCTTTCAAATATTAGTCAAATCGGTTTTCCTGTAAGCGAGTAATTCAAAAAACAAAAAATAAAAACTTGAACTTGGACGGCTTGTAACTCGAAAACGAATGACATTTTGAAAAAAAATTATATGAAGCTCTACCCTTATTTTGTCAAGTAGAATTACCCCCTTAAGTTTCGTGATCGATTTTTGAATCACCCTGTATAATATTCTATACTTAAGTCTCAATGTTTTGGACATATTTAAATTTTTATGTCAAAATGACGTTTGCGGACTAAAACTTAACTCTAAATATTTCCTATAAAAAAGCCTTTATTATTTAATTTGGGTTAGATTTCTTGTAAGCGAAGATCGACTTTAGTAGTCTTTTTATCATATTTTGAAAATTATTAGTACAGAGTGCTCCAAAAAAGAAGAATAAAAATTATATTTAAGAAATCGTCAAAAGTCAATTTTTTCAAATAAAGGGTGTTTTTTATAGAGGTATAAAACTTTAAGTTGGCAACACTTTTTTAACTGGCGGCCATTTTGTCAGCTGTCAAGTGATTTATGTTTAGTTTGGTTTGCCATTTCAACATGAATAGATTGGCGCCTGAACAACGCTTCCAAATTGCGCAAATTTATTTTGAAAATCATGGTTCTGTTCGAAATACGTATCGCGCACTACGTCCATTTTACAGTCAACATAATCGTCCATCAGAGCAATTAATTCGATTAACTATGGAACGTTTTCGCACCACGTTTACTCTAAAAGATAATACGCATCCACAGAGACGTCGTATAGTGCGTACAGAAGAAGTCATTGCTGCTGTAGAGCGTAGCGTAGAGGAAGACCTGAATCAGTCTATCCGCCATCGTGCACAGGATTTGGATATGTGTCCATTCACTTTATGGAAGATTTTGCGGAAAGATCTTAGTTCGCGTGCTTACAAAATCCAACTCGTGCAAGAATTGAAGCCACACGATCACCTAGCAAGGCGTAGATTCGGTGAATGAGCCCAAAACAAGATTGCCGTTGATCCCGATTTTCATAAGCGAATTTTGTTCAGCGATGAAGCTCACTTTTGTTTGAATGGATACATCAATAAACAAAACTGCTGTATTTGGAGTGATGATAATCCTCAAGTGTATGTTGAGACACCGTTACATCTAGAAAAACTGACTGTTTGGTGTGCTTTATGGGCTGGTGGAATCATTGGTCCGTACTTCTTTAAAAACGATGCTGGTCAGAACGTTACAGTCAATGGTGACCATGATTACTGACTTTTTCGTTCATCAATTGAACAGCCATGATGTGCAGGAGCTGTGGTTTCAACAAGACGGCGCAACATGTCACACAGCTCGTGCCACAATTGATTTATTGAAGGAATCGTTTGGTTTGGTTGGGCATAGTTTCACGTTTCGGACCCGTGAATTGGTCTCCAAGATCGTGCGAGTTAACGCCGCTAGACTATTTTCTGTGTGGATATGTGAAGTCGCTAGTCTACGCGGATAAGCCCAAAACGATTGATCACTTGGAGGACAACATTCGCCGCGTTATTGCCGATATACGGCCACAAATGTTGGAAAAAGTCATCGAAAATTGGACCTCCAGATTAGACTGCGTCCGAGCCAGCCGTGGCGGTCATATGCCAGAAGTCATATTTAAATTATAATGCCAGAGGGTTATCTTTCGAATAAAGTAAATTTCATGTCAATTTAAAGAATTCATCTTTGTTTTATTCCATTTAAAAGTTCTATACTCTATAAAAAACACCCTTTAGAAAGAAAAATATTGGCAATTCAACATTTTTCTATTGTAAAAATGCTATACAGCAAGGCGTGGCGAAAATAAATCAATCGAACCCTACAGAATTGTCACTATTTCTTGCCACTTGACATTCAATAATAATAATCATGCTGAGGCGATTCAATTACACGCACGAAAATTATTTAAACTTATTTATTATTTATGGAGAATGTGATATAGTTATTTCAAGAACATGCGATACATTCGCGAACCGATATCCACAGAAACAGAAACCAACACCACCAACAGTTGAAAGAATTATAAAAAAACTTCAAGAACTTTGGATTCATAAAAGCAAAAAGAAATAGAAATAAACCAGTTGTTAATAAAATAAAGTTACAAAAATTATTTGATTAAATGTTCAAATTGACCCTTGAACTTCCAAACATTTTTCGCACCTAAGCAGGAACTCTTCATGGGTGGTTCTTCTTATTGACTGAGAATTAACTTCTTCAAATGCTATTCTGACGCGCTGCATGCAATCTTCCATAGTAGTTAATGCGGTGTTGTACAGGCTGAGTCAACGATTGGATGAAGTAGGTTTGTGTTTTTTCGGTGAAATTAACAAAGAAACTATATTTATTGTTTGATACAGTTTATTTTTACGCAGATTTTAAAAATATTTAGGACTCTACAGGGTGAGCTAAAACACTAGGACAGCATAAAGTTGTATTTTTTTAAATAGAACACCCTATATACGAATCGTATTTTCGATTTAGCTTATAATTTTAAATCTTTTTTTATTAAGGTTTACTATAGCAAAACTTTATAGTTTCTGAGATAATTAAGTTTAAAGAAAAAAAGTCACATTTTCAAGCATCAATTCAATCCTAAATAACGTTTTCAATTTTGTGACAAATATATTCAAATTTGGAATTTAGCAAGGCCAAGGACAAGTTAACATAATTTTTACCTAATATTTGCAATAAAAGCTACAGGGTGTTGAACACATCGGCTCAAATTTGAACAAGTTTAAATGAATAAATATCTTTTTTTTAAATGGTACACCCTGTATATTTTCGTGTTATTTAATAGAGTAATAAAAACCCTAAAAGTTTTGTTCAATATATCCTATACCTATTTATAATAGTTTTTGAGATATTTCAGTTTTTCTTATTTTCCATACTTTTTTACAGAAATAGTCTTCATTATCATAGTAGCCATTGCAAAAACAATGTAAAAGAACAATTTTCTGTGTGTCAAATTTATAACCGCAATCGCTTCTTTTGGTTTTTATGTAGTGTAGTTTGGTTTTTTTTGCATTCATCTTATATTGTAAAATGAATTTTCCAAAGAATGAGTTAATAGATATGATTTATACAATAGGAGAGGCTCAAAAAAATTGCCTTCTTGCTCAAAGAATTTACAAAATGAAGTATCCTGATCGACGCCAGCCTAATACCCATACTTTTCAAAACTTAATGCAAAGATTTGATTCTTCTTGATTATCCAAAACGTAAAGTGGTCAACAAACCAGTAACTAATGAAGAAAAAGAACTACAACTATTGTTAAATGTTCAGGAAAATCCTTATATTGGTAGCCGTCAGTTAGCAGCATTATGTGAAACATCACAATCCACCGCTAATCGTACTACCAAGAAATATAGGTATCATCCATATCACATGGAATTACACCAAGAATTGCATGGACAGGATTTTGAAAGTCGTGTAAACTTTTGTCGTACAATAAATGCGGAGATTCAATTAAATCCAAATATATTATGCAAGGTAATGTTTAGTGATGAAGCTACTTTTAGAAATAACGGTGCCGTAAATAGACGCAACATGCATTATTATGCCACAGAAAACCCATTTTGGATTAGAGAGGTGCAACATCAAAACCACTGGTCATTAAATGTTTGGAGTGGTATTCATCATAATCGAATTATTGGACCCCACTTTTTTAATGAACCACTAAATGGCCATAGTTACCTGAACTTTCTACAAGAAGAACTACCCCAACTGCTTCAAGGTCTAGGGATGAGCTCGACAGTATGTGGTTCCAGCACGATGGTGCGCCTCCGCATTACCATCGTGAAGTTCGTGCGTTTTTGGACCAACGATATCCGCAAAAATGGGTTGGACGTGGGGGTTTCATTGAGTGGCCACCAAGGTCTTGCAACATCACCCCATTAGATTTCTTCCTATGGGGTTATATTAAAAATAAGGTGTATGTTAATCCACCAACAACAGTGGAAGATATGCGAAACAGGATTAAGGATACCTGTAGAACAATAACGCCACTAATTTTGTCCAGGGTCCGAGAAAATCTGCAAAAAAAGACTAAATTTGTGTATTGCACAAGAGGGTCGTTTATTCGAACACTTATTAAAAAGAAATAATTAATCTCAGTATTTAATAGGTAATTTTTTTGTTTCAATTTAGTATAAAAGTAAATATGTATTTGCCTTGTCGTTATTGTTGTGTTAATTTTTTCACATTATGTTTAATTAAACTATTGCCGTTGTAATATAACGAATAATGTATTTCATCATATTTAACCACATTCTGTTTGTTTCTGTAGTTTCTTTTTATTATTTTACATGGCTACTATGATAATGGAGACTATTTCTGTAAAAAAGTATGGAAAATAAGAAAAACTGAAATAGCTCAAAAACTATTATAAATAGGTATAGGATATATTGAACAAAACTTTTTTTTACTCTATTAAATAACATGAAAATATACAGGGTGTACCATTAAAAAAAAAGATATTTATTCATTTAAACTTGTTCAAATTTAAGCCGATGTGTTCAACACCCTGTAGCTTTTATTGCAAATATTAGGTAAAAATTATGTTAACTTGTCCTTGGCCTTGCTAAATTCCAAATTTGAATATATTTGTCACAAAATTGAAAACGTTATTTAGGATTGAATTGATGCCTGAAAATGTGACTTTTTTTCTTCAAACTTAATTATCTCAGAAACTATAAAGTTTTGTTATAGTAAACCCTTAATAAAAAAGATTTAAAATTATAAGGTAAATCGAAAATACGATTCGTATATAGGGTGTTCTATTTAAAAAAATACAACTTTATGCTGTCCTAGTTTTTTGGCTCACCCTGTAGAGTCCTAAATATTTTTAAAATCTGCGTAAAAATAAACTGTATCAAACAATAAATATAGTTTCTTTGTTAATTTCACCGAAAAGGCACAAACCTACTTCATCCAATCGTTGACTCACCCTGTATACTTTATTTTTCCCCCAAATAAAAAAAATCAAGTACTGTTAGGTCGGGGGAGCGAGGTCGCCAAAGATGTGGCTCATTCTTGGCTATCCATTGATCATTTTGCAGGCGCCCCATCATGTTGATAACATAAATTCTTATGATCAGCCAGCGGCAAGTTATCTACATAGTTCACTTCCAGATTTCTCAAGATGTCTAAGTAATGCTCACCTATAAGTTAAAAAACGTATATATTTCCATCTGAAGTTCATCTATTAACTGGGACTTTACTTCATATTTTATCTAATAGTAAGACACAGTCTTCTTTCTCCAAAAGTTACGATTATAATTTTAGTTTCAAAAAATTTTACTGCGTTTAAATTTAAACGCTACGCTTATGGCTTGGGATGATCTAAAAAGCACTTTAGAGTATCCAGTCACGAAACTCGTGCAAAGTCATGGTAAAATTATGTATACTTTAGAGAATAGCACCTTTAAGGTTTTCACACTTAATGTTAAAGTCAATATTGGGTCGGATTTAACAGCTTTTGCTATATAGTCGGTTCCTAAGCAGGGCATTTATATAGGGTTATAAAATATTTGATCTAGTGATGTGATATCTATTGCATATAAAATAACTTTAAAGGGGCTTTTACAAGTTGCGTCGTTTTACGGTGTAAGTTTGGCAAACCATAAACCACGTGTCTGGATGAGACATATTTTATGTGTCGAATGAAGAATTTAATAATTTTGCGAAGGTGTTACATTTTAAAACATCATGTCGTGTTATGTATAAAATCTGTTGCTTTCTCTGCACCTGCTCTCTGCCCTTTTCATTTTTAAACATGTACTTTCCAATTTCTTTCCATTTTTTACCACACGAAACCTGCATTTTTAACTACGTCATCCTTCCAGTGCATATGTCGCCTTTCTCTGGATATTTTCCTCAGTTTTCGTTATATATATATATATATATATATATATATATATATATATATATATATATATATATATATATATATATATCCCCATCTCACGAGACATTGACAGGATGTATTGTATTAGCGAAATGACGAAACGTTGGTACGCTTAATTTTTCACTTTTTTCGCATCTGTCTGCGATTTTGTCGAAACGTCAACGCAGGTTATGAATTATTTTCTTGGGTTTAGGTTCTATATTCAACAAAAAATGCAAATCAACTGACATTTTTTTAAAAGTAAAACTCCTCTCATGAATAAATCAAATGTAATATATTCGAGCCCTTGCACAAATTGTCCCAAAAAATATATAGGCATGACGAGCCAATTGCTGAAAAACAGATTAAATGGCCCTAAATATACGAAAAACGCCTCAACAGCGTTAAACACACACGGGACGAAAAACATACTTTTGATTATAACAGTACCATTATAAAAAACAAAGATATGAATTACCAAAAATTACAGATAAAGGAAATGATTGAAATTAAAAAAGATAAAAACATTGTTAATGACAGAACGGATATGGGAAATTTGAGCCACATTTACAAAAGCCTAATTTAAACAAAAATATTAAGTATTCGATCCTGTCAAATAAGAATGAAAAATTGAATATCCTCTTAAACATAAAACTAAACGTATACCTTATTTGTTTTTTTGTGCATTGTACTTGGAAATTGTAGATATGTTTCTTATGTAGGTGTTTTAATTATATAAAAATATTTTTAGGAAGAAAAAATTTTGAAAATGCCTTAAATAAAGGGCGAAACATCAGTTGTTTTGCATTTTTTGTTGAATATAGAACCGTAACCCAAGAAGAGACAAAATAAAGGAAAAATGATATAATCTATGGTTCAAGACAAGACTCAAGAAAATAAATAAATAAATAATTAAATAAATATATATATATATATATATATATATATATATATATATATATATATATATATATATATATATATATATATAAAGAGTCATACTGAATAAAGACAACCGTGGATCGTATTCGGTAAGTTAAAAAACATACTCAAAAAAAAAGATTTCTTAAAATCTTAACAAAGTCTTCGAAAAATGTGTATTATATATATATATATATATATATATATATATATATATATATATATATATATATATATATATATATTAATATGTGGTGAATAAACCTGGACTGTGACTAACCATCACATCGATTGAACAATAAACTTACTGAGAGCAAAGAAACGTCAAAGACTGCACATAAAATTAAAAGACAGGAAAAGAAACCTGTAGATAAGGGAAAAAATCAGGAGTGACAGACGAAAGACAAAGATGCTCATGCCGTTTAAGCAGGAATCCTTACTTCAACTGCAAAAGCGCTCTATCAGTTTGGTTGTCTGTGCCTAATATTGCAACCACTATATTTTGATGCAAAATGCTTCATGTTTCGATATTGATACATTTCCATTTTTATTTTATTGTCGCGTCTACACATGGTGATTTTAGTGGTTGTCTACAGATCCCTACTTGCTGTTTTTTCGGCTTGAAAATAGTAGATAAGATGCTACTGCGAAATGATGGATTGTACCGGATAACCTGATGACTTTCAATGAGGACGAAACAGGTTTCATTGTCTTCAAGTCCTCTGCACTTTTTAACACGAAAACCGTATCAATGTCCACAGAGCTGAAACTTTTTTGTTTAAATTTATATATATATATATATATATATATATATATATATATATATATATATATATATATATATATATATATAATCGAAGGTTTTCGGGCATCCTGTGTATGTGCTGAGTGTTACTTATTTTATTTCATTACATAATTGTTTTTTCGATCTTTTCAAATTGTGTTGGTAAATATTGAGTGGTTTTAAATCTGTTTTACCTTTTTGTTGTAGGAATTTTGTAATAATAAACGTTTTGAAAAAGCTCATAATCATGGGCGAAACGTCAACATAAACAAGTTGCTTTAATTTTTAAAATTGCAAACCTATACTCAAGAGAGGAACCTCCAAAGAATATATATATATATATATATATATATATATATATATATATATATATATATATATATATATATATATAGTATGTATAGTTAGCGCCAATTTGAAATTTATTTTGAAGCATTGAAGCAATGGTGATAAAAAAATTCCCTAATTGTATCTTTAAATGTATCTTTAATAATTAGAAGATAGATACACCTTATGAGAACCTGTTAAAAATCATCAGACTTAACCCTAACTTGTTAACATAACCATCATATCTCCACCCATGAGTATATAGTTCATATCTTTGCGAAGCGAGGCGTCAGGCAGTTGTCTCTCAATGCCCGAAAGCTCGCGAAAGCTCTTGATAACCGATTGGGATCATGCAAACTGGCCGACTCGGGAGACAAACGGTTTCAGCGTTTCATCACGCCATTGCCAGAGCTGTTCAGCAGCCAAAATCAGATTTGAATGGCACATCACAAAGGCGAAAGCATCAGACAATAGCACGACCTAAATACCAATCAAAAAATGTCCGGAAATAAATATTAATCAAGGCAGCTTAAGTATTTTAATTATCTTTTTAATAAAATTTGTTATAATATCTTTACAAAATAAATTTCATTTGAAGAAATAAGTTTTTGATGTAAGAATAACGTAATATCCTTATTTCACTGTTTGTGGGTCTCTCTTTTATAGAAATTTTCACGAAGATCCCATTTTGTTGTAAAATTTGGAGTTTTTGCTGTGCTATTTTTTACAAGTCACTGGCTAGAATCCTGCAGGAATAAATAGCTCTACGGAAACTTTATGAATTTTTAATTTACACTCGGAAATTGGAGCTCACTGAGCAGGATAGTATCGAATATAAAATGCTTGTACAATCAGTTTATGCAGGATATTTTATAATAAAATCTTATTAATTATTGAGCGAGTATAATGTCCTGCTTTAGATAAAATACAATACGATTCTTGTAAAGTATTAGACCAGGCAAATTAGCCTCGAAAGGAGGTGATTTTAACATTTGGTGTTTCTCGATATACTGGGGAACAGCAAAAATGATTCCGAAACCAAAATAGCAAAAACTTACTTATTTTATTATACTAATTAACAATCTGTCTTGTAAAAGTCTCAGTTGGGGCGGTTTCATAGATACGCGTAAATATCATCATCATCTTCATTTAACTTATACTGTCCACTGCTGAACGAAAGCCTCCCTTAATTCCAGCCATCTCTTTCTATTTTGTGCCATTTGTATCCAAATGTCATCTGACGAATACAATATATCAAACAAAACTTTATCTTTAGTAGTCTTTATGCAGTTTTTAAACCTTAAATAGCACAATTTTATATATAACGATAATAATCGTTTACTAGATTTAATTTTAAGCAATAATGATTCATTTTCATGTAAAATTGAAGGGGCGAAAGACCTAATCTTACCTGAAGTGTTGCACCATCCTGCTTTATTGCTCTCATGCACAGCGGCCCATGAAAAAAAAATTACTAAACACAGAATCTATAATGTATACTATAAGTTTACTCATATATACACTGCCCTAAATAAATTCGTACCTAAAACTAAAAAACGCAGAAGAAATTATCCACCTTGGTTTACATCTAAAATAATAAATAATATTAAGAAAAAATTTTAATCTTGGAAAAAATTAAACGTTCACAAAAAAATGAAGATCTGTTAAAATTTCAACAGCAGAGAAGACAAATTAAGTATGACATAAATGATAGATACAAAAAATATTGTGAAAGTGTGGAAAACCGCATTGCTTTTAACCCATCAAACTTCTGGCAATTTATAAATAGTAAAAGAAATAATAAAGGATTACCTGAAAATATGATTTGTGGGGAAAATACTTTTAGAAACCATGCAGATATTGCAAATGCATTTGCTGACTTTTTTAAATTTTCGTATATTTCATCGAACAATGCTTTTTATAAAGATATTCAAAGTTCTGTCACTCAAACTATTCAAAGGTTAGTGAAAATGAAGTACTATCTTGCTTAAAAGGAATGAAACCAAAGGGAACAGTAGGTCCGGATAAAATTCCATCCTTTTTCCTGCGTGACAGTGCATGTGTATTAGCAAAACCTCTTTCCATTATCTTTAATCTCTGCCTAAATAATTCACAGTTTCCTGATAAATGGAAAATTTCCAGAGTTCCTCCAGTGTTTAAAAAAGGAGACAAGCAAAATATAGAAAACTACAGACCAGTCTGTATAATAAATAATTTTTTTTAATGTTTTGAAATGTTTTTGCATAAACATATATTTTTCAAGCTGAAACACCTATTTAGTAGTTCCCAACATGCTTTTATAAAGGGTAGGTCCACAGCGTCCAATCTTTTCTGTTTTACTCAGTTTGTGGCTGATGTCTTGGACAAGGGAGGTCAAGTAGACACAATATACACAGACTTTTCAAAGGCGTTTGATAGGCTTGATCACAACATTTTGCTTAATAAACTGAATTGTTTTGGACTTTCGCGAAAACTAATTCATTTTTTAAATCATATCTCTGCGATAGGCAGCAAATAGTAGAATGCTGTGGTCATTCCTCGGAACCACTGTGTGTGACTTCGGGAGTTCCTCAAGGGTCAATACTCGGATCTTTATTATTTAATATATTTATTAATGGAATTGTGGGTGACTGTACAATGCTACTCTATGCGGATGACGCTAAAATTTTGACTTCTATAAAAAACGATGCTGATTGTCAAAGATTACACATAGCAATAAATACCGTCACCGATTGGTGTAGCGAAAACAAGCTGCCTCTAAACGTTGGTAAATGCAAAGTCATGACTTTCACATTAAAGAAAAACGTGCTGGTGTATGATTATAAAATTGATGGAACATCAGTTCCACGAGTGGAATGCTTTAGGGATCTGGGTGTGACATTTCATAGCAGACTTTCATTTGTACCTCATATAAATGATCTCATACAGGTGTGTTTTGAATTATTAGGCTTTTTTTTATCAGAAACTCAAAAACATTTTCTAATCAAAGTACGCTCATTTTACTTTATTACGCTTTTGTAAGATCTAAATTGGAATATGCTTCCATAATATGGTCTCCATAATATCAAAACCATATTAATGACCTTGAGAGAGTTCAGCGGCGTTTCTTGAAATACCTAAGCTTTCGGATTGATGGATATTATCCTGAAACAGGGTTTCCGCGTGAAATTTTACTTCAGCGGCTTCTTTTTGTTCTCTAGAACATCGACGTATCGTCACAGACCTCAAATTTCTTTATAAAGTTTTGCATAACAGAGTGGAATGTAGTAATACTGGAAAAAATAAGTTTTCTTGTACCTAGGACTTCGGCTCGCCAATCTGCCATACTCTATTGTCCTACACCTCGTACAAATGTGTGTAACTACTCTCCTTTAAATAGGATATGCAGAATCTACAACGAAAATCAAAATAAATTCGACATATTTAGCTGCGGATTGGCAGATAAAAAATAATTAATGTAAAATTTTGTAGTCTTATTTCTGGTAAATTGGGTATGCTTATTTATTCTTTTTTTTTGTTTGTTTTTTAATTCTAAATATTTAAGTTTTTTTTTCTGTTGTACCCATTTGTTAATTGGATTTTTGTAACTGTGGTAAATGGGTTTAAATAAATAAATAAATAAATAAAATTTCTAGCCACTCTTTTTATGTCATCTGTTCACCGACTAGGAGGTCGTCCTCTACTTCTGTAGGATTGGCTTCCATTCCACAAATCTCTTTGTCCACCGTCCATCAGTCGTCCTAGCCTCATGTCCTGCCCAGCTCCTTTTAAGATGTAAGATAGATTTCACCGCGTCTCTTACTCCTGTTCGGTTTCTTATGATGTGATTGGGTATTCTATCCTTAAGAGTGCCTCCCAATATTAACAGTTCCATTTTTTGTTGCATGACATGTATTCTGTTAATGTTCTTCTTTATCAAAGTAAGCGTCTCAGCTCCATACATAAGAACAGGTAAAACACACTGGTTAAAGACCTTTCTTTTCAAGCATATAGGAAGATTAGATCTCAATATATATATATATATATATATATATATATATATATATATATATATATATATATATGAGTCTATGGAATGCCTCCCACGATAAACCTATTCTTCGCTGGATTTCGTGGGTCTGATTCTCTCGTCTAATACCGATCTTATGTCCCAAGTATTTGTATATATGCACTTGTTCTAGATTTATGTTATTGATGTTTAAGCGACTACTCATTACTAGGTTTGTCATGTATTGTGTCTTTGATAAATTAATTTTCAAACCGTATTTTCCTGAGGCATCGTTTAGTGTATCCAGAATATGTTCTGCTTCCTATATATAGCCATCGATGTTGATTCCTGTTGAATCCCAGTTTATCTTTTTCAACATATTCTTTAGCAACGCAACAAACAATTTTGGAAAGCGTGTGTCACTATGCCTTATGTCTCGAACGATATTAAATCTATCTGTGTATTGATTTAACGATGTTCTGACATTTATCGCGGCATTTTCATATATATTTTTGATAATTGCGGAATATCGATGATCGACGTGGCATGCGCTTAATGCATCTAGAAGTTTCCACTGATTTATTGAATCAAAGGCCTTCTCGAAATCAACGAAAACAAGCATCAGTGGTCTATTACACTCAATACATTTGAACTCTGATGGTCATTTGTCCCATAGCCTGATCAGAATCCCCTCTGCTTTCTCGAACGAAAAGAGTCTACTTTATTTTTCAAACGGTTTGCGAATATTTTGGTAAATAGTTTGCATATGTGGCTAAAGAGGCTGATCGGCCTATAATTTTTAAGGTTTGTAACGTCACCTTGTTTGTGTACAATAACAATGATTCCATTTGTCCACTGTGATGGGGTTATTCCTTCTTCGATGCATTTATTAAATAAAACTTTTAACGCTTTGATGATTTGTTGTCCTCCTTCTTTGATTGACTCTATTACCAGTTCATCGTCTCCGGGAGCTCTATTGTTTTTCATATCTCTTAGGGCACACATGATTTCTTCCTCGATTATTTCTGGAATTTCTTCCGATCCCTGATTTAGCACTTTTGGAATGTCGGTTGTGATCAGTTGCTGGTTTGATGTATAAAATTCTTGGTAGAAAAGTTTGATAGAGTGTAAAATTTCCTCTTTGTGTATTACTATGTTGCTGTGTATATCCTTGATCTTCTGTATTTCGTTTGCTCCTGTTGTAGTGTTTTTTAATACTTTCAAACTTAACTATAGATTCGGCTTTTACTTGGTGGAAATTCATTATAACTATAGGTTGTAATTACAGTAAAACAATTTTACACTTTCCACAAATTTTTTAATTTTAATTTTAATCACTCGACATGTTTCGCAAACACTGTTGCTTCTTCAAAGGAGTATTACAAAATGAACATTAAAAGATAAAAACAAAGTGGTCTTGATACAGGTAAAATAAGGTTTACAATTCAGAATAAGAGGAAATTCCATAATTATATTTCCAAGAAAAGTTAAGGATAACTAAACAGGTTCAATAAGGGTGATGGGTCTAAATCTATTTGGTCATTAAGCAAATTATTATAATTTTTGAGTTTATTTATTTCCAGGGATTTGAGCAAATTTAGTTTTAAACCTTTGTTTTCAATGTGTAATATGTCATAATTATTGTTGAAGGTATGGTTTTCTTCTATTAAATGATTGGAATAGTTGGAATCAGTTTTATTTTTTATATAACTAATGTGATGTTCATTAACACGTTTATTAAAGTTTCTACCAGTCTGGCCTATATAAACTTTAGGACAATCATTACATTTTAATTTGTAAACACCGCAATTGTTTCCTTTGTTTGATTTGGTTTTACTATTTTTGATATGTTTACCTAGAGTATTAGTGGTTTTGAAAGCTATATTAATATTCAAGTTTTTCAGAAATTTACTTATTCTATTGTTAATGTGGCCTAAGAAAGTAATTACTTTATATTTATTATTGTTTTCTTTTTTTGTAGGAAAAACTAAGTTTATGGCTTTATTATATAGTTTTTTATTTAGTATTTTGTCTATTATTTTTGGGGAGTAACCATTATTTATAGCCATTTGTTTAATGATGTTTAGTTCATTTTGAAAGTTGATTTTGTTAAGAGGTAAAGATATCAATCGATGTATCATACTGAAAAAAGATGCTAGTTTATGTTGTATTGGGTGTGAAGATGTATTGTGGATTGTAATATCAGTATGGGTGGGTTTATGATAAATAGAAAAGTCATGCTTATTGTTTGTTCTTTTAATTGTTAAGTCTAAAAAGTTGATAGAGTTATTGAATTCTTTTTCTATTGTAAATTTTATGTTGTCGTGTATGTTGTTAATAAAATTTAAGAAATGGTCTAATTGTCTGTCTGTACCCGTAAAACAAGCTAAAACATCGTCTACGTATCTAAACCAATAGATAAATTTATTAAAAAGGCTATAAATAATGGTTACTCCCCAAAAATAATAGACAAAATACTAAATAAAAAACTATATAATAAAGCCATAAACTTAGTTTTTCCTACAAAAAAAGAAAACAATAATAAATATAAAGTAATTACTTTCTTAGGCCACATTAGCAATAGAATAAGTAAATTTCTGAAAAACTTGAATATTAATATAGCTTTCAAAACCACTAATACTCTAGGTAAACATATCAAAAATAGTAAAACCAAATCAAACAAAGGAAACAATTGCGGTGTTTACAAATTAAAATGTAATGATTGTCCTAAAGTTTATATAGGCCAGACTGGTAGAAACTTTAATAAACGTGTTAATGAACATCACATTAGTTATATAAAAAATAAAACTGATTCTAGCTATTCCAATCATTTAATAGAAGAAAACCACACCTTCAACAATAATTATGACATATTACACATTGAAAACAAAGGTTTAAAACTAAATTTGCTTGAATCCCTGGAAATAAATAAACTCAAAAATTCCAATAATTTGCTTAATGACCAAATAGATTTAGACCCATCACCCTTATTGAACCTGTTTAGTTATCCTTAACTTTTCTTGGAAATATAATTATGGAATTTCCTCTTATTCTGAATTGTAAACCTTATTTTACCTGTATCAAGACCACTTTGTTTTTATCTTTTAATGTTCATTTTGTAATACTCCTTTGAAGAAGCAACAGTGTTTGCGAAACATGTCGAGTGATTAAAATTAAAATTAAAAAATTTGTGGAAAGTGTAAAATTGTTTTACTGTAATTACAACCTATACTTTCAAACTTCTATTTTCCTCTAAGACGTTCCTAATTTTTTCCGTATTATGTTATCTCCTATACTTTCTGATTTCTTTTAATATCTCTCTGTTTAGGGTTCTATATTCTTGTGTGCTCTTCTCTTCCATTTTTCTTCTCTGCTTCATTAAGGGTTTTGTTCTTTGGTATAATTTTTGTTCTTTCACTTCGTTAGGGCAGAATTTTTCAATAGCTGTATTTATAGAGTCTTGAGTGTTTCCAAATATTTCATCTATCGTCGTACTATTTTCATAATTTCGAGTAGAGACAATACATTCCTTATAAGAATCTGTGTTTTCAGAAGTTACCCATTTCTTGCCATTTTTCTGGAGCATGTAAAATTTCAAGAAAAAATATTCAATACTGTTTTGCACAGTAAATTTGTTAATAACTTTTGGGGTTGTATTTAATTGTTTGTTCTCAGCGATCGGGAGGTCCTACTGCGAATAAAGGCCTATATTTTACATGAATCCGAATTTTTTTTAACAGTTGTGGCGTGTTTTTTAAAGTTTCACCTCAAACAATCACTTCTACTTCAAGGAAAGAATAATTTGATTATTTCGTGACAAATATTAATTTATAATAAATCTCGTACCATTTTAATAAAAGAAAATTGCAGATGTACTTAAGCTGTAGAAAACCACTTTTAAGCACTCAAAGAAAATCTAAAAGCTCTTAGAGAGAGCTGCTGCTCCGTACAATGATTGATGTGCAGCGTAAAACCGAACATTTAATATTAAAGCATCGTAGAGGCGCAAAAGAACCGTGTTTTTATTATCTTTCCGGGCATCTGTCTTATGAAAATTTAAGAAACATTAAATCAGTTTTACTTAAACTTCTTTTATTTCTTAATTATTTTAAGTACAGATGTTATACAAATATTCTTGGTCATCCATAATTTCCTAAAAAGTCTCGTTATTAGAGCTTAATTCTTTGTTTATACACAAGGTGGCGCAATAGTGTGATAAAGTACCGTTTCTTTCTTACTTGTACTCGCCTCGGCGGTACATATACTAAAATTGGAACGATACAGAGAAGATAAGCATGGCCTCTGCGCAAGGATGACACGCAAAATCGTGAAGCGTTCCACATTTTTTAACTTTACTTTTTAGTTATTCCACAAGATTATGGAGTAAGTCTGAGCACCCTCTCCACGATAAATTCTTTAATCTGCATAATATTCAACTTTTTCCTGCCAGCATCTCAATGCCAAATTCACCAAACAGGCTATTACATAATATATTGTTAGATCATAACTTACAATTCCCTCCATTCTTGGCAACTCATCCAACCTTTCCACCATGGACAATACCCCCACGCAGAATTAACTATTCTTTTCTATCCCATGACAAAAAATCTGTCAATCCTATAATATTAAGAAATGATTACAATCATATTATTCCTAATGAATTTTATAACTATAAAATTATATACAAGGGTGAGTCAACGATTGGATGAAGTAGGTTTGTGCCTTTTCGGTGAAATTAACAAAGAAACTATATTTATTGTTTGATACAGTTTATTTTTACGCACATTTTAAAAATATTTAGGACTCTACAGGGTGAGCCAAAAAACTAGGACAGCATAAAGTTGTATTTTTTTAAATAGAACACCCTATATACGAATCGTATTTTCGATTTAGCTTATAATTTTAAATCTTTTTTATTAAAGGTTTACTATAACAAAACTTTATAGTTTCTGAGATAATTAAGTTTAAAGAAAAAAAGTCACATTTTCAAGCATCAATTCAATCCTAAATAACGTTTTCAATTTTGTGACAAATATATTCAAATTTGGAATTTAGCAAGGCCAAGGATAAGTTAACATAATTTTTACCTAATATTTGCAATAAAAGCTACAGGGTGTTGAACACATCGACTCAAATTTGAACAAGTTTAAATGAATAAATATCTTTTTTTTTAAATGGTACACCCTGTATATTTTCATGTTATTTAATAGAGTAATAAAAACCCTAACAGTTTTGTTCAATATATCCTATACCTATTTATAATAGTTTTTGAGATATTTCAGTTTTTCTTATTTTCCATACTTTTTTACAGAAATAGTCTTCATTTTTATAGTAGCCATGTAAAATAATAAAAGGAAACTACAGAAACAAACAGAATGTGGTTAAATATGATGAAATATATTATTCGTTATATTACAACGGCAATAGTTTAATTAAACATAATGTGAAAAAATTAACACAACAATAACGACAAGGCAAATACATATTTACTTTTATACTAAATTGAAACAAAAAAATTACCTATTAAATACTGAGATTAATTATTTCTTTTTAATAAGTGTTCGAATAAACGACCCTCTTGTGCAATGCACAAATTTAGTCTTTTTTGCAGATTTTCTCGGACCCTGGACAAAATTAGTGGTGTTATTGTTCTACAGGTATCCTTAATCCTGTTTCGCATATCTTCCACTGTTGTTGGTGGATTAACATACACCTTATTTTTAATATAACCCCATAGGAAGAAATCTAATGGGGTGATGTCGCAAGATCTTGGTGGCCACTCAATGAAACCCTCACGTCCAATCCATTTTTGCGGATATCGTTGGTCCAAAAACGCACGAACTTCACGATGGTAATACGGAGGCGCACCATCGTGCTGGAACCACATACTGTCGAGCTCATCCCTATCGAGACCTTGAAGCAGTTGGGGTAGTTCTTCTTGTAGAAAGTTCAGGTAACTATGGCCATTTAGTGGTTCATTAAAAAAGTGGGGACCAATAATTCGATTATGATAATACCACACCAAACATTTAATGACCAGTGGTTTTGATGTTGCACCTCTCTAATCCAAAATGGGTTTTCTGTGGCATAATAATGCATGTTGCGTCTATTTACGGCACCGTTACTTCTAAAAGTAGCTTCATCACTAAACATTACCTTGCATAATAAATTTGGATTTAATTGAATCTCCGCATTTATTGTACGACAAAAGTTTACACGACTTTCAAAATCCTGTCCATGCAATTCTTGGTGTAATTCCATGTGATATGGATGATACCTATATTTCTTGGTAGTACGATTAGCGGTGGATTGTGATGTTTCACATAATGCTGCTAACTGACGGCTACCAATATAAGGATTTTCCTGAACATTTAACAATACTTGTAGTTCTTTTTCTTCATTAGTTACTGGTTGGTTGACCACTTTACGTTTTGGATAATAAATAGTACCTGAAGAATCAAATCTTTGCATTAAGTTTTGAAAAGTATGGGTATTAGGCTGGCGTCGATCAGGATACTTCATTTTGTAAATTCTTTGAGCAAGAAGGCAATTTTTTTGAGCCTCTCCTATTGTATAAATCATATCTATTAACTCATTCTTTGGAAAATTCATTTTACAATATAAGATGAATGCAAAAAAAACCAAACTACACTACATAAAAACCAAAAGAAGCGATTGCGGTTATAAATTTGACACACAGAAAAATATTCTTTTACATTGTTTTTGCCATGGCTACTATGATAATGAAGACTATTTCTATAAAAAAGTATGCAAAATAAGAAAAACTGAAATATCTCAAAAACTATTATAAATAGGTATAGGATATATTGAACAAAACTTTTAGGGTTTTTATGACTCTATTAAATAACATGAAAATATACAGGGTGTACCATTTAAAAAAAAAGATATTTATTCATTTAAACTTGTTCAAATTTGAGCCGATGTGTTCAACACCCTGTAGCTTTTATTGCAAATATTAGGTAAAAATTATGTTAACTTGTCCTTGGCCTTGCTAAATTTCAAATTTGAATATATTTGTCACAAAATTGAAAACGTTATTTAGGATTGAATTGATGCTTGAAAATGTGACTTTTTTTCTTTAAACTTAATTATCTCAGAAACTATAAAGCTTTGTTATAGTAAACCCTTAATAAAAAAGATTTAAAATTATAAGCTAAATCGAAAATACGATTCGTATATAGGGTGTTCTATTTAAAAAAATACAACTTTATGCTGTCCTAGTTTTTTGGCTCACCCTGTAGAGTCCTAAATATTTTTAAAATGTGCGTAAAAATAAACTGTATCAAACAATAAATATAGTTTCTTTGTTGATTTCACCGAAAAGGCACAAACCTACTTCATCCAATCGTTGACTCACCCTGTACAGATGGCTCAAAAACGCCTACGTCGGTTGGTGCGGCTTTCCATCATTCTTCGCATTCAGAATCATTTAAGCTTAGCGATACATCAAGCATTCTCTCTGCTGAGTTGTTTGCCATAGAAAGCGCAATTGCATTCATTCACAAATCCCCAATTGCCAGATGATTAATAGCATCCGATTCTCTTAACTCTCTTATAAAAATAGAATCCTTTTCGTAGGATCATCCCTCCGTAGACAGCATTAATTATATGTTTTACAAACGCCATAGGTTAGGACACACTATCGCCATCAGGAGCAATGAAGAAGCAGATCATCTCGCTAAAAATGTTAGTGGCCCTATATTTAATTTTACTCTCCATATTAAAGATTTGCACCCGGACATTCATAGATTTATATCTAATCTTATAGAGTCTGAATGGGATATTTTGAAGGGAAGCAACAAATTACGCGAAATTCTCAGCTCTCCTCACAATACTTTCTTAGAACTCGATTTAAATAGAAAGGAACAATCAAAGATTTGCCGCCTCCTCACAGGATATACCAAGCTTACTCATTCGTATCTACTGCAGGGAGATGATGCCCCTGAATGTCCTCACTGCAACACAACACTAACGATCAAGCACATATTTACAAAATGCGAGGAATGACTCTTCATAGACATAACATAAGTACTGAGTCTATTAATCATTCTTTGTCCCTTAATCCAGTCAACATAATCAAACTAATCGATTTCTTAAAAGAAACACAACTATTTGATAAAGTATAAAAGTTAGCACGTATTAGACATCTATAATTTAACAGTTGAATCTTCCAATCAGTAACCTAAACCAAAGAAGTGGTGCTAAATGACCTTGTTGTCGATGCGTCATTAATTGAAATTTTCTCTCTCTCTCTCTCTCTTCCTTACTTTTCGAGAATTTGAAAAATGTTTTAATAAAAGTTGTATAATATGAAAATTTCTACAATCTAAAAATATTTTTAATTATACATGGTTTTTCATGACAACATGGCGCTAGAAATAATAGTTTTCTTTAATAGGGATTTTATTTCGAAATTCCAACATTTTGTTTTATAAAAAAAATAATTTTAAAGTTGAAATTTTAAATAACGAATTTTTCATAAGCCGAGATAGTTTATATGATTTTTGTTTTGGGAGGTAGTGACACCTACGCAATAAAATTCAAAATCAGATATGCCAACATATAAACAGTTATTTGGAGAATCCAAATGTGCAAAGATCTATAGAGTATCCCATTTTTTAATGCCACGCTATCATGAAAAGCTATACATATAATTGCCAATATTTTAAGACTGTAGAAATTTTCATTATATACACCTTTATTCAAATTTTTGAAAAGTAAGGAAGATAAGGTACTTATTTTTATATATACAGGGTGATTCAAAAATCGATCACGAAACTTAAGGGGGTGATTCTACTTGACAAAATAAGGGTAGAGCTTCATATAATTTTTTTTCAAAATGTCATTCGTTTTCGAGTTACAAGCCGTCCAAGTTCAAGTTTTTATTTTTTGTTTTTTGAATTACTCGCTTACGGGAAAACCGATTTGACTAATATTTGAAAGATAGGCTAAGTCTTCTGCGCTTCATCATTTTAGTAACAATTCACATTGATTGTTTGCCGCTAGAGGGCACTTTACCTACATTGAAAATTGTTTTTTTGTCATAATTTTTTAGTGTTGACAGCTTCAGTAGTTTTTGGCATAATTTCTGAAAGACTGATGCCAGGCCTTTAAAAAAGGTGCTCTTTATTTACATCGCTAAACCCAACGGTTTAGACGTAAATCACCCTTAAAAATTAAGTGGTAAATTTACTTTTCTCATTTCATTACCACCAGCTACCAGGTAAATAGCTATCAAAGTATACTAGAGCTGTCAGTTTAACATCAAATAAATTCGCTTTTTAAACTATTTAATTTATAATCTTAAAATAACTAATAATGGCTAATCACCAATATTCAAATATCGAATATTGTGATATCCATTTTTGTTATGGAAAAGCAAATGGTAATGCAGAGTTGGTAAGAAGATATTATATGGAGAGTTATCCGGAAAGAAATATCCCTCATGCTCAAACATTTTCCAGTGTGCGCAGGAGGCTTGCGGAATGTGGTTCCTTTAAAAGTTATAATGGAAATAGGGGAAGACCTAGAACTGCTAGAAACGTGCAACAAGAAGAAAGAGTGCTTGAAATTATTGAAGATAATCCAGGTATTAGTACTAGAAAAATTGGGAATGAAGTGCGGCTCTGTCAGGCTAGTTCATGGAGGATACTAAGAGAAGAACAACTCTACCCGTTTCATTCAAAAAAGGTGCAGGCTCTTTATGACGATGATCGGCCGAGACGGTTGGAAATGTGCAATCAGATCCTAGCTAAGTATGAACACGATAATCGATTAATTGGCGTCATATTATTCACTGACGAAGCTGGTTTCACTCGTGATGGCATAACAAATCTACACAACATCCACACATATGCTTACGAGAACCCAAACAATGTGGTAGAAACGAAACATCAGCGTAGATTTTCACTAAATGTGTGGGCAGGGATAATAGGAGATTACCTTATTGGTCCTCATTTCTTTGATGGCCCATTAACTGGTGACGTATACTTAGATTTTATCCAAAATCGTCTCCCATTGTATCTGGAAGATGTGCCATTGGAAGTAAGGGCCAACATGTGGATCCTCCAAGACGGAGCTCCGCCCCACTTTAGTATACGTGTCCGACAGTATTTGAATGCAACGTATCCTGAGCGATGGATAGGACGAAGTGGACCATTGGCATGGGCAGCGAGGTCACCAGACCTTAATCCTATGGATTTTTTCTTTTGGGGTCATTTGAAACAATTGGTGTACGATATTCCAGTAATCAACGTCGAGGATCTTCGCTTCAGGATAATCGAAAAGTGCCAAATTATTAAAGAAACACCAGGAATTTTTCATCGAGTTAGGCGACATTTTTTGAAGAGTGTTAGGAAATGTATGGAAGAAAATGGGGGACATTTTGAGAATCTTTTTTAGTTTGTTTAGTACTGTTTCATTAATTTTTATCAATTAAATGTATATCGCAATAATCCATAATATGAATATTTACTGATTAGCCATTATTAGTTATTTTAAGATTATAAATTAAATAGTTTAAAAAGCGAATTTATTTGATGTTAAACTGACAGCTCTAGTATACTTTGATAGCTATTTACCTGGTAGCTGGTGGTAATGAAATGAGAAAAGTAAATTTACCACTTAATTTTTAAGGGTGATTTACGTCTAAACCGTTGGGTTTAGCGATGTAAATAAAGAGCACCTTTTTTAAAGGCCTGGCATCAGTCTTTCAGAAATTATGCCAAAAACTACTGTAGCTGTCAACAGTAAAAAATTATGACAAAAAAACAATTTTCAATGTAGGTAAAGTGCCCTCTAGCGGCAAACAATCAATGTGAATTGTTACTAAAATGATGAAGCGCAGAAGACTTAGCCTATCTTTCAAATATTAGTCAAATCGGTTTTCCTGTAAGCGAGTAATTCAAAAAACAAAAAATAAAAACTTGAACTTGGACGGCTTGTAACTCGAAAACGAATGACATTTTGAAAAAAAATTATATGAAGCTCTACCCTTATTTTGTCAAGTAGAATCACCCCCTTAAGTTTCGTGATCGATTTTTGAATCACCCTGTATAAATATTTAGCTTCCCTTATATAAACAATTCCAATTTAACCGAATCAATAACCCGAGAAATTTCTTTACTTTTGCTCATAAAATAATTGTTTAAAATTACAGTTTCATCGTTGTTAAATTAAATAAATTCCCCTGAAACTTTACGGGCTTAGAAGAAAAATCGAACAACAGTGAAAAGGTCCGAAAACAAGACTTAATTCGGCCACCCAATAATTTATTCATGTACCTTACCCTAAAATAAAAACCCAACAAACTTTGTAATTCGTTACTTCATTCGTTTACTGTTATTTGAAACTACGACTTTAAGGATAAAATTGGATTTCTTTTTCCTTTGTTAGGCCATAATATTTTGTGTTCAAAAATAGATATTCTTTTTCATAAAGTTCGATTTTTTAAATTATTAAAGGTAATTTGGTACCATCCTTTGTAAGAAAAAAATAAGCCAACGTTCAATATACATTATTAAATATTTCATAAAACTCTTTAAAATAAACGATGCCATCTTGGCATTCAGCCATTTTTCTTTACAATTTACCCTCCTAACAGTAGTGTAGAATTCTTAAAAATCAAAATCAGTGATCATCTGTATGTTTTATTATTTGATTCGTTCAATCTACACCAAAATCAGGTAACTATATTCTATATCTCTCATAATCGTTGAGGTAAATAAATTATATTATTTCCATTATACGCTTGCCAAAATGTCATAAATTATTTCCAGAATACTGACCCCAATTTTTCTTTTCGTTTCAGGGGTGAACTTATTAAATCATATCCCAGCATCTATAGAATGTATTTACGCATTTATAGTATTTCATGCTTTTACAAGAATTTCTCAAGCTTTATAGCAGTCATTCGCCTTTATCTCAATTTCTTCAAGATTTAGCTTGAAATTTTTTTTTCGTTCTTAATAGAATTACTACATATTTCACTGAAATAAACTACTTCTGCTGGCGAATGTGTTATGTCTGATTTTTTTTTGGCGATATATAATAAACCACTCACAATGGGACATTAAAACATCCGAGAGCTGTGCTGTTACCAAGTATTTTATCGGTCAAGACCATCTTTTGGTAACTGCAGCTCGATACCAAGTATTTACAAACAGATAAGTAGCTGTATTGTTTCAATCTGTAGGAAAAAGGAACGTAATGTCATATTATAAAGGAAATTGCAATTTATAGAGACTAATCCTTCCAGGAGTTACCGTGTTATCAGTTTTAAGCTACATATGACGCCTTCAATTTATTCTTTCGGTAGGAGTATCTTCATAAAGTACTGTTAATGACATTATTTTACAATGAATACATTTTTCGATTATTTATTCAATAAACCTGAAATATTTTCATTTCAGTTTTCCCATATTATTTAAAAATAAAAGTTTAACGTTACATAAACTTGTGAAAACTTCTATTTCCCGATCCTAAAATTCGTAAAATATTAACACTCGAGAGATCGTTAGACTTCGTTTATTTACGACAGCTTTCAGCAGTGATTTTATAGCTTTTAAAGTCAGGGCGGAAAAAAAATATTGACAATATTTTTATTGTAATTTATTATTTAGAACGTAGACTTTTAAAGCATGGTTTAAATTGTTTTTACAAAGGTGATTAAAATATTGCAGTTTAGCATGATTAACGGCTTCACTACCATTAGTGCAAAAAGTTTTAGAATTCTTTCAAAATTATAAAGCTCTGGCATTTCACATGTCCTAAAAAATTCATTTTCTAGATTTACATTTTTTTCTTGAAAATCTTGGCGCGTGAGCGAAGAACGCGGTGAACGATTTCACCAAGGTATTTCAACAATTGAAAAACGTTATCAAGGAAAATGGAATCCAAATATGCTTGCAGATTATTGCTAGACACTAAAAAGGAATTTTCCGCAAGCAAAATAGAGTAGAAAATCGTTAGAAAATCCATATTCATATAAATTAATACACGTAAGTAAATAATGAACTTTTATATTTTGTCTAGACCGAAATCACTCCCCTTCCCCCGCTATCGGTATTTGACGCCTGACAGTCAAAACAAAAACGAAAAACATTCAGAGACACTCTTGATAATGTACTTTTTAAAAGTAATTCTTTTATTTTCTCCTCTCAATGTTCTGTTAATTATCTTAATTTTGCTCTCTTCCTATAATACTACGTATTTATATTTCTAAAACAAAGAGGTAATACGTGAAAAAAATAATTCAATTACATTCCTGAGGAAATCATAAAAGTATTCTTAATAAACCCAAAATACTTTTAAACGGCTCACAAAAAGGCTCTTTCCTTCTCCAAAGTCGGTTAAAAAAATAAATTGACATGATGCTAAAAATGACGGGGGATGCTAAAAATACATTATATATCTTAAATAAAAATCTCTCATGGAGTTTTTGCCCTGCCAATGTTTGTTAACCAAATACTTATGCTTCTTGTATTTTTTTGTGATTCTATGGAGGCCATATGTACTTTTAATACGTTCATTTTACAACTGTCTATATAAAATCCAAATTCCAAGATATGTCGCTGTAAATTACAACAGTCATATTATCATGCAGATAAGAAAAAGCCAATGAAGAATGTTCTGTGCACAAATACAACTGGAAAAATATATTGAGCAACTAAAAAGCAAAAAAAAATAAATTGCATCATCTTCACCCAGTAGAGCTCCATGGTAGCAAAGAATGGCCAGGGAAAGTGATAGTACGACCACCAGAGCTAATGGTCGCAACGTTAATCTAAACGATAAAGAATTTCCATAAGTTGGAAGAAGAAGAACATCACAACACGCTTAAGAGAGATTTAGCAGACATAATTAAAAAATCAAAGAACACACTTAGAAAAGTAACTGCTATCATATCACTTATTAATAATAACCTAGATAACTACAATTTCTAAGTTAAAACAACATAAAACAATAACTAAATCGAATGAATTTCTTTCATATTAATTTAATTACTAACATATATAACTCTCAATCGTAGTCTAGTTAATAATCTTGCTGCAAGCAGTCATCACAAACCACCATAGCGAACATCTCTTGGCTCAGCTGTTGCTGATGTTTTTCCCCGCTGCCATAGAGGTGCAAAGCTGCTGGCGCGGAAGCACAAAAATTAGAATTTCAGCAAAAGTGAATTTTGCTCTTGCTTAATTACGGCTCACTGGTAAGACCATTTAGTGATCGAAACTCATATGAAGAGAATAGCAGACTGGGATTTGCAGAAATTACCTGTCTACTTTTTCTTTAACGGCCTGAAAGAGAATTATGGCGAGTTTTTAAATAAGATTATTTAACTGTCGCATTGCAAAAACTCCGTATTAATATAACATAATATAATCGGAATTTTGAAGACGCCATACAGTTTTTCCTGCGTCTTTCATAATTTTAACATCTTATAACCCATTGGATGTTGATTTATTTTGATGTGGTTTTGTTTATTATGTGTCATAGGAGCAGTGGCGGATTTAGGTTCGACTGCACTCTAGGCCCCGTCCGATACGGCACTTTTTATGCTTTATAATAGTAAGTATTAAGATAAAACATCTAATTTATGAATATTAAAAATGTTTTATTTTTGGATTCATTAATTTAGATATAATAGAAAATTTCTTAAAACTATTTAATAAATATAAATTTTTTATTTGCAAGAAATATGTCTGGTAAATTTTGACGTTTAACAGGACGTTGTCTAAAATTGAATTTGTGAATAGTGAAACTCTGAATTTCGGTTGTGGCTTTAGATATTACTGGGCGCGACAATAAATTATTAGAAAATAACATTTCAAGTATAGAGAAGTGGAAAAGTAACAAGTAGGCGTTGGGGGGGGGGTGCAAGGTGGGAAGAAAATCAAAGGCCGATAAGCGGATCAAAGGATGTCGACTTTTTTTCCACGACCTTGAGTTTTTTCCCACCCTGAACCCCCCTAATATCTACTGTAACAAATTCTGAGCTCTACCAAAAAATTTGGAAAAAAAATTCGAATACGATGCTGTGTTATTGATTCATTCAATAGATACTCAACTATCTGAGTTATTTAGTTTTTCAAAGTCTATCAAAAACCTCATTATATCCCCACTAACAATATTATTTAATAAATGTGTCAAGACTGGTTTATTTCCTGACTCTTTTAAAAAATCTAAAGTTGTTCCTGCTGTTCATAAGACAGGTTCTATTGATGAGTGTCAGAATTATAGACCCATAAGCATTATTTCGGTGGTCTCAAAGGTTTTTGAGATTATCCTATCGAAGCAAATTTACGGTTATATGGAAACCTTTAATATCTTTGACCCTTCTCAGTTTGGTTTTCGGGCGGGAAGGGGCACTGAATTGGCTGTCCTTGATTTGGTGCGCACCATTGTGTCTGAATTTGAGAGTGGTGGCTTCGCTGAGATTACATTTTGTGATCTCAGCAAGGCTTTCGATTGCATCTCACATGATATTCTTCTAACAAAATTGAAACACTATGGTTTTGGTTCTTCAAGTCTCTCTCTAAGTAAGTCTTATTTAAAAAATAGAGTTCAATGTGTTTATTATAATGATAATCTTTCAGAGACCGGTGTAGTGAGCATCGGAGTGCCGCAGGGCTCGATATTGGGACCTGTCCTGTTCATAATATATATATATATATATATATATATATATATATATATATATATATATATATATATATATATATATATATATATATATATATATAAACAATCTACCAAATAGTGTCCCTTCTTCTTCCGGGGTTGTGTTGTATGCCGACGACACAACTTTGGCTAATAGGAACCCTGACTTAACGAGCCTTCGGCTTGCGATGCTTGAGGTGCGGTCGGGGGCCTCGCTGTGGTTTGATGTCAATCAGTTGTGTCTCAATGCTAAAAAAACTAAAAATGTCATATTTACTCAAAAACAGCTGATTGGTGATCGGCATTTCTTGGGATTACATATGGATCAAAAGTTGTTATGGAATGAACACGTTCAGATTGTGTCAAATAAAGTTTCAAAGAATTTGTTTCTTTTGAGAAATCTGGTGCGAGTTGCAAATCATGAAACATGTATGAGCGCTTACTTCAGCCTCCTCCACACCCATCTATCATATGGAATTCTTATCTGGGGACATTCACCGCATTCTGGCAAACTCTTTAGTCTGCAACGGAATTATTATGGGGCTGCGCTTTCGCGCAGACGTCAAAAACCACTTCAAGAATCTAAACATTTTGACATTGCCATCAGTATATATATTTAAATGTTTATTGTGGATCCATGAAAGACGGGAACAATTTGCACTGCATAGTGACATTCACCATTACTATGCAAGGCATGCTTCACTCATGGCACCTGACTTTGTACGTCTGACTAAGAGTCGATATTCTGTCAATTATTATGCTCCTCGATTTTACAACAAGCTTCCTTTGCATCTAAAGAGCCCATCATTTGATCTGTTTAAAAGCAAAGTTAAAAATATACTGATGCAAAATAGCTTTTATTCACTTGACGATTTTATTAATGCAGACTTAGTGTCTTGTTGAAATATTAATTCCCTATATTTTGTTGTTCATTGAAAACCACCAGTTTGATGCATCTTTTAACTCATAAGTTTGTCAGTGTGATTGTTATTGTATCTTGTAGGAATTTTTACTTTTATATGTTTATTTTGACGTGTGTAAAATTGTAATAATTGTGACACAAATAAATATGTATCTATCTATCTATCTCATATTTTATTTCTCCTTCATTTCTTTCATTTAATAAATACTAAAGTGTACATTTCTTGTCTATTTTGCTACTGTTTTTTATTGTATACTTTAATACACTATTGCTATAGTCTCTTCTATTTTTTTTTATATAATTTATTTCTTGTTTATTGACCTCGTTATATTCATCATCATTTTGATAACCTCTGGTTAAATAACATAAATTATGATATATTATAGAAAATAACATTCACTTGAAAAATCCTCCTAATTTAAATTCAACTCTATGATTAGTTTTCGAAATATAAGAGAGTCCATATTTACCTATTTGAAAATGTAAAGCTTGAAAAATTGAGATTCCAATACGTAATAAAACTGTAAATTGATGCATTTGAATGGAAATCTTTCTGGATATGGGAACACCGTAATACGAATATCAAGATACATTGAATAAACTTTATGAATCTTAAAGTCAAATTTACGAATAAATTTATTGAACGGACAGCTGTTTCGTGAAGTTTTTAAATTAAAAATTCACTTTGCGAGGAAAGCAGTTTTGGGTATTTATAATGTCTGCAACTTCTTCGAACTAACTCAACTTTTGAAGGAGTGCAAGAAACCATTACTATACATATTTAACGTGTTTTATCTTGGGCTGTCTACTTGCAGATATTTGATTTTTAATTGTATCACTTACTTTACTGTCATTGCATCGTCCTGCAACATATACTTGCCTGGGTTAATTTATTCGGTATGTCCAACATTCGAAGTTCTAAATTAAATTGGTACACTGTTAAGGATGGAGAATTCTTACCCTGATAACATTATTAAAAAATTTCTTTATAACCCTAAATACAACATTTCTAAAAACATCTTTGAAATACCTTCTCAACCGTCTCTGTTACATACTCAATCTTTAAGGCCAGTAAACGCTCTTCCAAATGTAGATATTAAAATAGCTAGAAAACAATTACTCTCTCTAAAATTCATTCTGAGCCTCCTGGACAGTCCATCTCCAGATCCGTATTTTCCCCCACTACTTACATCACCCTCCACGACACTTTCCGGTTGATACTTGACAGATGTCACTATAAAATGGTGAAATAGTCAAGTCGGATATTTGGCTGTTCTCGAATTTTCTAGAATTTCAACGAATTTTCACAGTTATTTCAAAATATGCCTCTAAATATAGTTAAAAAGTGCTAATGTTGGGTTAATTCCCCTGTTTTTCAAACGTGTACTTGTTTCATATTAAAACCACATTGTTGAGTTACTTAATAATTATAAGTTAGGTTCATACTCTAATTGTTTAATTAATAATTGTAAAGATGTCTTAAAGAAGAGATAAATGAATTCTCTCGACAGAATCAAAAAAGGGTTTTTCTCCTTACCAAGGCCTACAAATTAAAAAAAGACTGCATGCCTAATAACCCTATATATATATATATATATATATATATATATATATATATATCATTTTTTTTTTTATTTTGTCTTTTCTTGGGTTTAGGTTCTATATTTAATAAATACATAAAAACTGTTTGACGTTTCGCCTTTTATTCAAGGCATTTTCAAAATGTTTGCCTCCTAAAAATATATAATTAAATTACATCATATAAAAAACATATTCACAATTTTCGAAAAACAAACAAGACACTTAAATAATAGTTAAAACTTTAAAATCTCTTAAAAATACTTAATTTTACTGGTACGCACCTTGACATTTTGCTGTTTTATTTCTGAATAAATTTTAATTTTGCATCGTTTACTGAGGATACGTGGAATGCGAATGTGTTTTATTTTTTTTAAATATTTTTTATATTTTACAATGCATAAAAAAATAAATATGGTATATGTTTGGTTTTATGTTTAAGAGGATATTCCATTTTTTGATTTTTATTTGATTGGATCGAATACTTAATGTTTAAATTAGGTTTGCGTAAATATGGCTCAAATTTCCCATATCTGTTCTGTCGTTAACTGTGTTTTTATCTTTTTTAATTTCAATCATTTCTTTTATCTGTAATTTTTGGTAATTCATATCTTTGTTTTTTATAATGGTATTGTTATAATCAAAAGTGTGTTTTTCGTCCTGTGTGTGTTTGTTTAACGCTGTTGAGGCGTTTTTTGTATATTTATGGCCATTCAATCTGTTCTTTAGCAATTGGCTCGTCATGCCTATATATTTTTTGGGACAATTTGAGCAAGGGATCGAATATATTATATTTGATTTATTCATTAGAGGAGTTTTACTTTTTAAATTTGTGAACAATGTATTTAATTTATTATGTGACCTGTGGCATACGATGATATCATGCTTTTTTAAAATGTATTTTATTTTTTCTGACAGCTCACTAGTGTACGGTAATGCCACATATTTTTGTTGTTTATGTTCTATGTTTTTTGTTTTTACGTTATTATAGAACTTATATGTTCGTTTATCAATTATTTTGGTGATAGTCTTTTCGTTGAAATTATTGTTCATTAGTGTCTCTTTTACTTTTTGCAGTATTTTTGGTCGGAATTCTGGAGACGTTAGGGAGATAGCACGATCAGATAGACCGATTATAACGCTATTTTTTTGAGTTTTTGAATGATTAGAGAAATAGTTCAGATATCTACCTGACCAAGTTGGTTTGGTGTACCATTCAGTTAAAACTTTGTTCTTTCTGCGTATAAGCGTCATATCTAGAAAATTTATTTTATTATTATTCTCTATTTCGGACGTGAACTGTAATTTTTCGTTGAAACTGTTAAACTCTTGGAGAATTTCATTTATTTTATTTTGTGGTACAGCTGCTATGCAATCATCGACAAAACGTTTAAAAAATATTATGTTAAAGTTTAATTTTTCTAAAACTTTTTCCTCTAAATATTCCATTACTAGCTGAGCAATGGTAGATGAAATTGGTGATCCCATAGCACATCCATCAAGTTGTTTATAAAAGGTATTTTCGTACTGAAAGTAATTTGTATTTAGAACGAGGTCAATAGCATCCATAAAATTATTTTTTGATAGCGATGTATGTTTTTTTAAAATTTCCCATTTTTCTGCTAAAATAGTGTGGACAAGTTGATTTGGTATGTTTGTATACAAAGATATAACATCTAGCGAAATGAGTCTGTAATTTTCAGGTAGGTTGGGATCACCAATTTCATCTACCATTGCTCAGCTAGTAATGGAATATTTAGAGGAAAAAGTTTTAGAAAAATTAAACTTTAACATAATATTTTTTAAACGTTTTGTCGATGATTGCATAGCAGCTGTACCACAAAATAAAATAAATGAAATTCTCCAAGAGTTTAACAGTTTCAACGAAAAATTACAGTTCACGTCCGAAATAGAGAATAATAATAAAATAAATTTTCTAGATATGACGCTTATACGCAGAAAGAACAAAGTTTTAACTGAATGGTACACCAAACCAACTTGGTCAGGTAGATATCTGAACTATTTCTCTAATCATTCAAAAACTCAAAAAAATAGCGTTATAATCGGTCTATCTGATCGTGCTATCTCCCTAACGTCTCCAGAATTCCGACCAAAAATACTGCAAAAAGTAAAAGAGACACTAATGAACAATAATTTCAACGAAAAGACTATCACCAAAATAATTGATAAACGAACATATAAGTTCTATAATAACGTAAAAACAAAAAACATAGAACATAAACAACAAAAATATGTGGCATTACCGTACACTAGTGAGCTGTCAGAAAAAATAAAATACATTTTAAAAAAGCATGATATCATCGTATGCCACAGGTCACATAATAAATTAAATACATTGTTCACAAATTTAAAAAGTAAAACTCCTCTAATGAATAAATCAAATATAATATATTCGATCCCTTGCTCAAATTGTCCCAAAAAATATATAGGCATGACGAGCCAATTGCTAAAGAACAGATTGAATGGCCATAAATATACAAAAAACGCCTCAACAGCGTTAAACAAACACACACAGGACGAAAAACACACTTTTGATTATAACAATACCATTATAAAAAACAAAGATATGAATTACCAAAAATTACAGATAAAAGAAATGATTGAAATTAAAAAAGATAAAAACACAGTTAACGACAGAACAGATATGGGAAATTTGAGCCATATTTACGCAAACCTAATTTAAACATTAAGTATTCGATCCAATCAAATAAAAATCAAAAAATGGAATATCCTCTTAAACATAAAACCAAACATATACCATATTTATTTTTTTATGCATTGTAAAATATAAAAAATATTTAAAAAAAATAAAACACATTCGCATTCCACGTATCCTCAGTAAACGATGCAAAATTAAAATTTATTCAGAAATAAAACAGCAAAATGTCAAGGTGCGTACCAGTAAAATTAAGTATTTTTAAGAGATTTTAAAGTTTTAACTATTATTTAAGTGTCTTGTTTGTTTTTCGAAAATTGTGAATATGTTTTTTATATGATGTAATTTAATTATATATTTTTAGGAGGCAAACATTTTGAAAATGCCTTGAATAAAAGGCGAAACGTCAAACAGTTTTTATGTATTTATTAAATATAGAACCTAAACCCAAGAAAAGACAAAATAAAAAAAAAATGATATAATCTATGGTTCAAGAAACAAGAAAATAAATATATATATATATATATATATATATATATATATATATATATATATATATATATATATATATATATATATACAACTAGCGACCCGCCCCGGCTTCGCACGGGTGCAATGCTGATACTAAATACACTACGGAAAAACTGTGACTATTTATTTTATTTTTACAACAATTATTACATCGGCCTCCGACGCGCTATTTATAGGCACGCTGCCGCCGCCCCGGTCGGCCAGTACCGCCGCAAGCGCTACTTCCCGCAATTTTAAATCTGTAATCTCTTCGAAAATATTCATTTAAATCTTGTGCTGTAAAGGACCATATAGATCTATATTAAATCAACAATGTATTTAAGCTATTTAATTGGATAAGGATTAATGCTGTATTGGTTAAAATCGCTTCAAAATTTGCCATTATTTGTCGTAAAAAGTAAATGACAAAAAAATGTTATTGTGGGATATGCATGAGAGATAGACATATACCATCGCGGAGTTTTCTGTAGACCTTTTCAATGTGTACAAATAATTAGTACATTATTTTGATAAATCTCGTAGGGTTCAGCCTGCGTTTGCAATGTAAGCGGAAAAAAATATGATAATTAACGACATCACATTAGAAACCTCAAAAATAACAGTATTTCTCCACTATTTAATGGATGTTATTATACATATAAACCTTCCTCTTGAATCACTCTATCTATTGAAAAAACCGCATCAAAATCCGGTGCGTAGTTTTAAAGATTTAAGCATACAAAGGGACATAGGGACAGAGAAAGCGACTTTGTTTTATACTATGTAGTGATATAGTCTCTACAAATTGCAATTTCTTTTATATTATGATATTACGTTCCTTTTTTCACAGATTTAAACAATACAGCTACTTATCTGTTTGTAAATATTTGCTATCGGGCTGCAGTCACCAAAAGATGGTCTTGGTTAATGCAATACTTGGAAAAAGCACAGCTCTCGGATGATTTAATGTCCCATTGTGAGTAGTTTGTTATATGTGGCCAAAAAAAAAATCAGACACAACACATTCGCCAGCGTTTGTTTTATATTTTTCTCAAATAACCATACTTAAATCAAAAAGTCAAAATAATTTAATAAAAATTATTCCATAGGTATAGCAACAACCTATTTAGTATTCCCAACTAATTTTCCCATTTGGTAGTATTGCGAGTAAGAATATGACGTACGTGGCTCCTCATTGGTCAAATCAAGCTGGTTCACTTGCTCATGCTTGAATTGTACCCCAAACGCCTAGTTATGTTTTGTCTTCTTTCTTTAAAGCGAGAAAAAAACAAGCAAATAATTTTTATAGCCTGCTAGGTCTGTCGAGCTTCAACGCGAACTCCCTCTTGAGATAAAAGATAAAAGCCGATCGAAACCTTCTCATATTGGTTTTAATTTTTGTAAAGCGATGAATTTCGTACTGCTAAGTTTTCAATCGTATACTTTATTTATAATAATTATGTTTCTTTTTACTCTTGATAGGTAAGTAATATTTTTATTTTAATTTTATTGTATAATACTGATACCTAAAAGCGCCCAAACCGAATTTAACAATTTTATAAATAAAACTAGCGACCCGCACCGACTTCGCACGGGTGCAATGCTGATACTAAATACACTACAGAAAAACTGTGACTATTTATTTTATTTTTACAACAATTATTACATCGGCCTCCGACGCGCTATTTATAGGCACGCTGCCGCCGCCCCGGTCGGCCAGTACCGCCGCAAGCGCTACTTCCCGCAATTTTAAATCTGTAATATCTTCGAAAATATTCATTTAAATCTTGTGCTGTAAAGGACCATATAGATCTATATTAAATCAACAATGTATTTAAGCTATTTAATTGGATAAGGATTAATGCTGTATTGGTTAAAATCGCTTCAAAATTTGCCATTATTTGTCGTAAAAAGTAAATGACAAAAAAATGTTATTGTGGGATATCCATGAGAGATAGACATATACCATCGCGGAGTTTTCTGTAGACCTTTTCAATGTGTACAAATAATTAGTACATTATTTTGATAAATCTCGTAGGGTTCAGCCTGCGTTTGCAATGTAAGCGGAAAAAAATATGATAATTAACGACATCACATTAGAAACCTCAAAAATAACAGTATTTCTCCACTATTTAATGGATGTTATTATACATATAAACCTTCCTCTTGAATCACTCTATCTATTGAAAAAAACCGCATCAAAATCTGGTGCGTAGTTTTAAAGATTTAAGCATACAAAGGGACATAGGGACAGAGAAAGCGACTTTGTTTTATACTATGTAGTG
This sequence comes from Diaprepes abbreviatus, assembly GCA_034092305.1. NCBI lineage: Eukaryota > Metazoa > Arthropoda > Insecta > Coleoptera > Curculionidae > Diaprepes > Diaprepes abbreviatus. The sequence goes on from JASJET010000415.1 coordinate 778,792, forward strand.
ATTAGTAGAATGCTGTCGACCATTTTCAATAATTAGAAGTTATTTCAAAACGGTCTTTAGGTATAGTGTGTTTAAATGAAAAATTATTTCTCGTTACCAACTAGAGACAGCGGTAAAATTTAAAAAAAAATAACTTAAATTATGTAATATACATATGAATGTAGTGGTATATAAATAAAAATATGCATATTCAACCCTTTGGCTATATTTGAAAGCACCAGTGTTGCCGAAATAACTTTCATATCTGAATTTGTTCCCTAAGAAATGGTACACCCTGGCTTTCTGAAAGTCTGCTGTTTTTTTTTACCAGGGTATGTTTTTACAGATTCATATTTGAATGAGGACTGCAGATTTTTGGTTACTGCTAAATTAGAACTTGACCTTGGAGAATAAAAAGTTAAGATCAGGTAATTCATTGGGAGATATGAATAAAGTTGAAGCAAAGTTTATGCTCAGTTTTTTAAAGACTTATGAAACCTATGTAGCTAACACATACCAGACAAAGATAACATTATTGTAATGGCTTTTGTTCATTTTTATACGCATTATTCTTATGCACCATTTAGCATTGGCTAATTATCATATCACTCTAATGTAGGGAGTGTCACTTCTCAGAGATTAGTATCTCTAGAACAAATTTAGACATGTCAGAGTCTAGAACTTTTAGTGCACTTTGTGACTGATGAAAATATAGGGTGTTTCAATTAAAATAAGAAAGTCAGTAATGGCCTCAGCAAAGTAACAGTTGCTGTATACAAATTTGCTTAATATAATTTAACTTAACACCAATTTTTGCTTATTTGAGCCACCCACCCACCATATTTGCTTAGCATATTATTAGTATATAATAATATTTGATGGAAAAACGAATAAAAGATGTATAGAGTTTATTTAAGACTTATGTTGGTAAAAAATGTATGTAGGCAGTAAAATGGGCCATTCCATATATAAATTTTTCAATATAAAAAAAAACAGTTTTTAATAAGTCTGTAAAAAGTTATTATGATTTGAAAAATTCGTCTTAAATTATATTTCTTTATATAATTATTTAAGGGATCAAAAGTCCCGTACGTCACGTCGCGATAGACTTGGCAACGCCCACACAAAAAGTTAACATTTCATAAAAGTTTTAACCGTCTGGAAGGAAATAATTAGAAATAAGTCATCTTGATAAAATAAAAATTCTTAATTTTACAATTAAATAAGTATCCATTTAACCGGTAAATAATTTACTCTTGCTAAATAATTAATTAATTTCCGTTTATAATTAAGGAAAAGAGATATCAAAAGAATAAAATTATTGTTGTGGAACAAAATGATGGAAAGCTCGTTGTTTCTTTTGCCAAAAATATACATCTTTATTTATATATAGAAATATCGTTTTTGGAGCTGCCAATATTTTATTTTTTTGAATTCGTGGACGTTCAGAATTAAAGAGAAAGGGAGCAACAAAGTTTCTTTGTTTATATATACATATATATATATATATATATATATATATATATATATATATATATATATATATATATATATATATATATATATATATATATATATATATCTATATACAGTGCCTTCATTTCAAAACGAACCATCCTTAATAACTTTGTTAAATAGAAAAATTTAAAAAAAAGAAAAAACACGTCAATTTAGATATACAGGGGGAAGTTTAATTTTGCATTTGTTAAAAGTCTGTCAATCACCTCCTCACCTCCAGCTAACCTCACTTTGATATGTCAAATGGGAACCCCCACTTTGCGACACATCATTGTAAGCAGCATAAAATTGTCTATCCAACCGTATAAAAAAAATTAAATCGGTTGACGTACAAGAGAACAGTGTGCAAAAATGTCTTGTAATAATGCATAATATATCGGCCTCGAACTTTAGTATGTCAAATGATTACCCTATAGTGTGATACATCATTTTAAAGGGCATACTATCTCCTATTTAGCCAATAAAAAAAACAAAATCTGTTGATGTACAAGCGAATAGTAAGAAAAGATGTGTGGTAATAATAGACACCTTATCACATTAAACTTTATTATGTCAAATGGCTACTTCATAGAGTAAAATATTATTTTAAATTTAAAATAAATATTTTTTTAAAATAATAAACAGTTAAAATATTTGCGAGAAAAAAACTAAGCCTGTTTTAAAATTCATCGCAAAATTCATTGCAGTCTAATCAATCTAGTGTATTTATTTCAATGATATTTCTTGCGGTACCTGATAGGTACAAGAAATCACTGCAATAAATAAAATTTTTAAGATCTTTAAACACCAGTTGTTTATTATTGTTAAAATTGTCATTGTGACGCCTAGTTGAAACGTGAATATAAATGGTGTATACGCTAGCCGAAAGAATAGAAATAATTTTTCTCTATGGAGCTGAAGATCGGTGCGCTCGTAGAACCGCCAGAGCATTTAACGAGAGGCATCAAGACAAAAACGTGGGCCATAAATATGTACTCGAATTGGTACGAAAGTTTGAAGAAACGGGATCCGTTTGTAATAAAAAATATATTGAGAAAAGAGTTGTAGATGACGCATGCCAAATCGAGGTACTAGGACAGTTTGCAATAGATCCAACTTTATCCATCTCAAAGGTCGCAGATTTAACCAACATTTCTGCTGGCTCTGTGCATAAAGTTTTAAAACAAAATAAGTTTTTTCCCTACAAAATTCAAATTCTTCAAGAACTCGGAGAAGACGATTTTGATAGGAGAATTCAATTTTGCGAATTAATGTGCCAACGAATTGACGAGGACCCCCATTTACCTAAGAATATCTGCTTTAGTGATGAATCAACTTTTTTTCTAAATGGACTGGTTAACAGACATAACTGCAGATACTGGGATAATGAAAATCCGCACCTTTTCCGAGAAGGGCATACTCAATATCCCGAAAAAATTAACGTGTGGGCAGGAATTTATGGCAATGAAATCATCGGGCCATTTTTTTTGGAAGATAATTTAACTGGGCAAATTTATTTAAACCTTTTAGAAAACACAATATACCCTGCCATTGTGCAATCTTTAGAAAATCAAGTGGATGAAAATGCTGTTATGGTACTAAATGAAAATAATTTGCATTTCCAGCAAGATGGAGCTCCCCCGCACTACGCTTTGGCAATTCGAGAGTGGCTTGATGAACATTTTCCAGGGACGTGGATTGGCAGACGTGGTGCAATTGAATGGCCAGCACGGTCTCCAGACCTAACCCCTCTAGACTTTTTTCTTTGGGGGTATTTAAAAAGCAAGGTTTATAAAACCCCACCTGAAAATATTGACGATTTAAAAGATCGAATTGTTCGGGAATGTAGAGGAATTAGCAGAGAAACCCTTGCCAATGTTCGTGGGGAATTTCAAAATAGGCTTTTTTATTGTCTCGCTAATAACGGCGCACATTTTGAACATTTAATAAAATAATTTTCTTCAACTGAATAAACTGCTTATATTTAACACACATTTTTGCATCCTAATTGCCTATAACGTCTATTAACTTAATTTTTTTGACATCGTTGGATAGCGGATCGTACGTCCTTTAAAATGATGTATCACACTATAGGGTAATCATTTGACATACCAAAGTTCGAGGCCGATATATTATGCATTATTACAAGACATTTTTGCACACTGTTCGCTTGTACGTCAACCGATTTAATTTTTTTTATACTGTTGGATAGACAATTTTATGCTGCTTACAATGATGTGTCACAAGGTGGGGGTTCCCATTTGACATATCAAAGTGAGGTTAGCTGGAGGTGAGGAGGTGATTGACAGACTTTTAACAAATGCAAAATTAAACTTCCCCCTGTATATCTAAATTGACGTGTTTTTTCTTTTTTTTAAATTTTTCTATTTAACAAAGTTATTAAGGATGGTTCGTTTTGAAATGAAGGCACTGTATATATATATATATATATATATATATATATATATATATATATATATATATATATATATATATATATATAATTATAAAATTAAAAACATTCATACAAAAACGTATATACAATTTTAAAAAACAAACACTTTTAAAATTATTTTTTTAAATATTTAATTTTACCAGTACACACCTTGACATTTTGTTTATTTATTAGTAATAAAATGCAAGCTTTACATCGTCTATTTAGGTACTGAGGATACATGGAATGCGAGTGTGTTTTATTTTTTTTTATTTTACAATGTACCAAAAAACCCGAAAGAACCCATACATTTGATTTTATTTTTAAGAGGATATTCAATTTTTGATGTTTATTAACAGGATCGAATACTCATTATTTTTGTTTAAATTAGGCTGGTGTAAATGTGGCTCAAATTTCCTATATTCGTTCTGTCATTAACTTTTTTATCTTCAATCATTTCAAAAGAAGTTGATGCTGGTAGCCGTTACTATATGGTAGTTAATCATCTTCGGGAAATGTTTAAAAAGGAACTACTATGTTTTATACCACTAAATTTATTTAGAAAACAGTGACTGCAGTTTCAACTCACAGAGTCATTTTCAAACTGAATAACAAAGGTAGACTAAGTATTCAATAAAGAAACATGAGAAAATTTAACAATAAATAAAAACTACTTGAGAAATTACATTATTACAAAGGGAAGGTACTAAAATTTGGCAACTAATTATTACTTGGCAACAACAAATAACGGGGAAAACCCAAGTTCTGTTTGGTCATTAAGCAAATTTACATTTTTATTTTTACTATGTTTACATATTTCTAAAGATTCAAGAATATTTAACTTTTGGCCCTTTGTTGAATAATGTAATATGTCAGTGTTGCTTAAATTAGGAAAACTATGGTTGTGTTCTAAGCAATGGTTGGCAAAGCTCGAGTCTTTTTTTTGTAGTCTATATGATCGGTAGTGTTGTGAAAAGCGAGTTTTAAAGCTTCTACTACTTTGTCCAATATATAAGCTATCACACTCTAAACATTTTAACTTATAAACTCTTGATTTATCAAATTTATTAATTTTATCCTTAGCATTGTAAAGGATAGTGGACAGATTGTGTTGAGATTTAAAGGCTACTTTAATGTTATGTTTGGAAAGAGTATTAGCTATGTTTTCTGATAAGGTACCACAGTATGACAAAGATATATAAGATGAACTATCTTAATCATTTTTTATTTTGGGATATATTGAACTAAAGGCTAGTTGTTTTTGTTTTTTAGTTATTAATTTCTTAATGGTTTGTTGGGAGAAATTGGTTGATATTGCTATGCTTTCAATGATATTTAGTTCCTCTTGAGGACCTTCTTCAGAGAGAGGCAAATTTATATATATATATATATATATATTATATATATATATATATATATATATATATATATATATATATATATGAAGTAAAATACGAACAGTAAATGCAAACTTCTCCCCATCCTATCCTTTCTGTGTTAGAGGTTGCACAGTTAGAATAAATTGGTATAAAACGCAAATTTATCCTATTCCACCACCATCGAGATGATGGCCTACCTGTACCACCATACCGAGAAGAAAGTCAAAACTCACCCTCCCCGCCACAGTGATACGGCAGAGATACATGTTTCGTCTCTACTAGACTCATCAGGGTACCGACATGCACCTGGCTGTGCAAAGGACAGATCGGAAGGAAGCATATATCCACTGCTATTGCATCTCACACGGGTGAATCCGTGAAAACCGCATAAACATATATACGCCCTCCGGCGGGAGGTCGGCGAAGCCGCGTTCAGTACTTGCATGCTTCCTTCCGATCTGTCCTTTGCACAGCCAGGTGCATGTCGGTACCCTGATGAGTCTAGTAGAGACGAAACATGTATCTCTGCCGTATCACTGTGGCGGGGAGGGTAAGTTTTGACTTTCTTCTTGGTATGGTGGTACAGGTAGGCCATCATCTCGATGGTGGTGGAATAGGATACATTTGCGTTTTATACCAATTTATTCTAACTGTGCAACCTCTAACACAGAAAGGATAGGATGGGGAGAAGTTTGCATTTACTGTTCGTATTTTACTTCATTCTATACAAGGAGCTGCATACAATTGTACGTTTGCTGAATGTGATTTCAGCACTACAACGGCATAATATGGATATATCCACTGCTATTGCATCTCACACGGGTGAATCCGTGAAAGCCGCATAAACATATATATATATATATATATATATATATATATATATATATATATATATATATATATGTTTATGCGGCTTTCACGGATTCCTCCGTGTGAGATGCAATAGCAGTGGTCATATCCACATTATGCCGTTGTAGTGCTGAAATCGCATTCAGCAAACGTACAACTAAATGCATCTCGGCATGTAAATGAGGTAAAATGCGAACAGTGATTGCAAACTTCGCTCCATCATATCCTTTCCGTGTTAGAGGTTGCACAGTTTGGATGAATTGCTACAAAACACAATTCATCCCATTACACCACCATCAAGATGGTGGTCTACCTGTACCACCACACCGAGAAGAAAGTAAAAACTTACCTTCTCTGCTACAGTGATACGGCAGAGGTACGTATATACGCCATCCGGCGGGAGGTCGGCGAAGCCGCGTTCAGTGTTGCATGCTTCCTTCCGATCTATCCTTTGCACAGACAGGTGCATGTCGGTACCCTGATGAGTCTAGTAAGAGACGAAACATGTACCTCTGCCGTATCACTGTAGCAGAGAAGGTAAGTTTTTACTTTCTTCTCGGTGTGGTGGTACAGGTAGACCACCATCTTGATGGTGGTGTAATGGGATGAATTGTGTTTTGTAGCAATTCATCCAAACTGTGCAACCTCTAACACGGAAAGGATATGATGGAGCGAAGTTTGCAATCACTGTTCGCATTTTACTTCATATATATATATATATATATATATATATATATATATATATATATATATATATATATATATAATATATATATACATGAAAATAGAGAAGAAATCAACTGTCAAAATACATTTTGATGAATTTATTTAAATACCTCGGTCTAGGGTGAATAATGTGTTTTACAAATAATTATTTTTGAGCAAAAATAACACCAAAAAAATATTCAATTATTGTATAGCATGCTGCATAAGATTTTACCTGATATTTCTCCCGCGAAAGTTGACATATCATATAACCAAAGTAAGATCGTTTTCCCCAGATTTACACAAGAGCAGGAAGATGTTCAAATTCACAAGAGAGCTTGGGGAAGTGGTTAGGTAAAAATATTGGAAAAATGTTATTTTTGTATGACAATCTAATTTCGTTATTTTTTCTGGATGATTTACATACAATGCAATAAATAAAACAAAACAGCGTAAAAGGAACAAAAACTTTGAATAAATTGTTACAAAAGTAAAGAACTTCTCGCAATTGTTTTTTTGAAGATAATTTCTAGATGATGGATAAAGAAAAATAAGATAATTTTCTTTCTCATGTAATATTTGTACAGGGTCTTGGTATCAAGCCTATGAATATTTAGGTAAAAATTAGTGCTAATAATTATGATCTCCATATTTTGATTTAGATTTGGTTATGTGAGGAAATAAGCAAGAGTAAAATTTTTTCTTCAATTATCAGGTTTTTCTTGGGGTAGAGATTACCAGAAACTGGGCGTAAAAGTGGCAGAGGAGTTATTAATTGCCACCTTGAATAATTTTATGTAAAAGTACAGTCAAAATTTGTGAAATTTTTTCTATCTGAAAACCAATTTCTATCTGATATTTTATCGCATGAAATTCGTTTATTAGCTCTCCCAAGTTTAGAAATACATAGAAAAAACTAATGTCTTGTTTGTACTGGCTGGTCAGTGGTTTGATTATTTGTAAAACCTTCTTGGCCAGTGATTTGCTGGTAACATTACAGCAAATAAATTATGGTCCATTGAGGATTGTTACGTTTTATATTTCCTGATCAAAATCTGTCTAAAAATAATAATTTTATGCTTACCTCCTCCATATTTTATGTGTTTTTTTTCCTAGGATCATATTTACAAATAAAGACAAACGTTTGCAATATTTTTGATTTATTAGAATTGGGTTCACAATTATGACATAATCAATAGTAATTATTTTGATAGTACTGGTTGTTATCATGTTTGGCTGGTAATGCTTCCCCCTTGTACCTAAAATATAGGGAAATATAAGTACTATGCATAATATTGAGACAGAGAATCTTAATCTAAACAGTATTTTTAGTTTGATTTAAAGAAACTTTCCTTGACCCTATCGCTACTAAATATTATATTGTTATGAACGAGTAGAAGAGACTTATTGATACGCCCTCATATACAGACCCATTCCAATGATAAGAGTAGTATAGTTAGCTGTACAGTTGTATTTGAATAGTAAAGATGAAGAAGTAGTAATAGGAGAGTTGAATTTTAGCTGTATTAATAAGTAGTTTAATATAAGTATTGAAAGTATTAGTGGAAGGTCTTGTGTTTTATTCTGTGAACCCAGTAAGAATATGATTACCTTCTTATGTTCTCCTCGAGTAAGCAGCAAAACAATTTGCTTAATACTTGACAGATTTTGAGTAAAGGCTCTCTGGAACCCTTCAGGATCTTCCTTAAAGTTTTATTGTGTTCTCTGTGCCAGTCATGTTGTACCTATTTTGACTGTTATGATCTTAAAAACACAAAACCATGTATCAGTACGTGACAATCCAAAAACAAACTTCATGGCTAAAATCAACTCAATAATTCTGACAAGAACGTTTTACCTTAACACAGTATTTTTTTAAAACCATCTGGATATTCATATATGTTTCTCAATTTAATTAATAAATTGGATAATTATTTATATAATTTTAAAAACAAACATTCCTATAATTTTCCCATCAATTTGCTGCTACAGGGCATTTTGAGAAGAGAAAAAATATATATTTGTTAAGAAACATTTCTTTGCAGTGCTGCATTCAAGGAAGTTGTTAAGCATTTTGCTATTTTTAAGTTTGAAAATTTTAGACACCAAAATCAAGTTAGGTGACAATAAGTTTGTGAGTAGTTGCTTCTGGGAATATACCCGAATTTCAGTTTTCTCTCCTGATTGTAAAAGGTCACACAACACCCTCAGTAAGTCCTTTCTTTCACTCATTATTTAAAGTCCTATATTTATCAACGTAATTAGAAAATTAAAATACACTGTGCTTACCTCATTCGTAGGTCAATAACTGCCTCATTTTCCAAGTCATATTTTTGTTACAGGCCTTTTTCATTTTCTCTCTTCCTATTTTCCATTCTGGTTTACCTGCTCTTCGTGCCACCCTCCTTCAGGACATTTTCTTCAGTGTCGAGTCACCAAATTTGCCCTAATATGCATCATAGTTGAGTCTAACAAGCCACAACTGAGTGTCCCGAGTACCCAGACCTACTCCACTGCTAAAATTGAGGCTCCTGAGTCTCCCGGACGTCCAGAACTTTAGGTTTTAGCTGTTTCATGTTGTATTATGTGTGTATGAACTTTCAATTCACCATACTGTGCCTAAAACTATTTGAAATCTTACACCTACAGCTTAATTTTTGGTTCTCATAACAATATTAGACAAGTGGTCTTACGTTGTAAGAACTTGTTGATCCTATTTCTTTATGTGGTACTACTATCGTATTTTGCAAACTATATTTAGTGATTTTTTAAATTTACTTGCCACACTGGTAATACCACAATAAATAGATCTATTTGCGCTGGTAAATGAACATAAATTTATATGTTTAAACACAGACATTTATTGGCTTTATAAGAAATCCGTAATTTCTTCTAAAACATATTAGTTTAAATAAAAATTCATTTCGTATATTTACCAAATTGTAAGAAATAAAAACTTTGACAATCAGCTGTTCAGGCACGTTCTTTTAAGACCTTGCAAGCCACTCTGGGGTGAAACCGGTTCTAATTTAACAATAATCATAAATGTAAATTTAGTTTTTAAGCCTGTCTATCTCTTTTAGCCTTGACAAGATAACTAGGTGTTCCTTTTCGTTGAGTGTTTTATAGAAAATAACGTATTCTATTCTAACTGTTAGGGCTCAAAAGAGGTGACGCCTTTACCTCGACCACTCAGGTTCCTTTTTCGATAATTGGATAATGCCCTGAAGAATAGAGATCCTAGTGATTGAAGTCACCTGACCAAAAGAAAGATAATTAGTAACCTTCTCTTTCTTTCTCTCTCTCGCCTAAATTAATTTATTTCTAAATAGGGCTATTCTTTTGAGTCATTATTACTTTCAGTTCTATCATTTGAAGTAATCATGATCACTTCGATCCAATAACAAGTAAATGCAAATTCAAAAGAACGTGAAGTGTTTAGTTTCATTTTTTTCACTTTGGTCAGTAATCATTTATTCAAAAGAATACAGCCATGGGCTGTATTCTTTTGAGTAAATTATCACTGATAAAAGTGAAAAAAGTGAAACTGATAACTTCATTTTCTTTTGAATATGCATTTACTTTTCATTGAGTCGAAGTGATCATGAGTACTTCAAGTGAACTGAAAGTGATAATTACTCAAAAGAATATACCTATGGATAGTTTGTGTATACAGACGTGTAATTAGTTGATATAACGGGTGCAGAATTTTCCCCATCGACCTAAAAGACACTCTGTATATGCCCATGTTATTCGTATTGACGAATAATTATTTTTTATTTCACAACATAAATTATATCCATGTGAAATGTGAAATATTTCGGTCTAAAAATTTTTTTTTTGACCATGACTTGTTGCATAAATTTCTTTAAGAATATTTTCCTGCTAACTATTTTCAAGTAAGCAATTTTAAGCAAGCCCAAAATGTTATATTTTAGTTCTAAAATATTCTTAATTGAATTTCCAAAGCCCATTAATTAGTTATAAAGATCTAAACAAGATATATTTTTCTGCACGACTCGGAAAATGACTAAAATTTTACTTGAAACTTCCCTTAACCCCGATCCTGTTAACATTAGCCTACCGTAATGACATTTCATTCATCCTGATCACAGTACACCAGAGCAGCGATGTTATAAGTTTTCCTTATCTAGACAGCGCGACGTTAGCTAACGAAGCGTCCCGTGTTTCCGTTCCCGCCGAGGCTGTATCTCAATTTCGCGCCTGTCAAATCCGGGATATAAACAAGGACAAGCGAGAAAAATTCCCCCAGGAGGTCATACCTCGACAGAGGAGATGTACTACTAATTTCAGAAAAAGGTTCTGGATTGGGTCTAATCTAGTTGCAAAACTGGGATAACTACGCTAAATATTAATGGAAATATTTTTTCAATTGAATTCTATTCGTCGAACGGGTGTTGTGATTTGGGAGCTACAGCATCAAATTTTTAAGATCTTTCTACGTTCATTTATTAGAGTTTCCTACCTTTCCCTTATGAACAAGCGTTTAGGTACATTCTAATGAATATCGACTGCAAAGCTGGCTTGCTGACAACGTAATAACGGTCCTTAGTTTGGTGAACCAATATTTTGAATTTGATATTCATTCGTCTGTGTACTTTTTTTTTATTGTTTTGTAGATGTTGTGTGTTCGGTAAACTGTACACACTGATATTAATCGTTCAAAAAAAGGCTTAATAAAAAACAATAAGAAAAACTAGAATAAGTCACATAAGTCATAGAATCACCCAATTTCATATCATAAATCATATCTGTAACAACCTGTATACAAACTGTAAATCAGGTAAGGAACTTTATTACTACACATTACCTAAAATCTTTCGGTATACTTAATCACTGCTAGGATAAATCATTTATGTAACTAATAACCTGTCAGTTACATCAAAATTTGACGACTTTACTACGCGAGATATGTCAAGTTTATTATCCATTAAAATTATATTTATTCACACATCAGAGCGATATTGCTTTTGATTGAGAGAAGTGGTGGATAATTGTTTTCTTATTTACAAGTACCATTTGTAGCTTCGATCATACTCTAGATTTAAACAACAATAGATTTGTCTGAAGGCTGTTTATGGTCGGTGGGGGAGACGCTTTTTTGATGTTTGACAGACATAAACATATTTACTTATCTTGTCTTTCAGTTTAATTGCTTGTCGTGACTTTTTTCGGTGTTTTTAAGTGTTAGAAATTACTATAAATGCGAAGTTTACAATTAATATTAACAAAAAAAAGATTTAAAAACTTATTTTTATCGGTAAATATTGTTAGATTGTTTACATATTGAAAATAACAATAATAAAAATTTAGGCAACCATATATTCATACTTTGTTTTCAGAATTGACGTACCCAGGGGTATGTTCGAAGGACGTACCGATGATACTCGTTTAAATAATGCACTTAGAAAAGGATAGCATAAAATCGGTATGTCTGTACCAAGAAATTAAATATCTACTGTTTATCAACACTTTTTCAAATATAAATAAAAATATTATTACGTTATTCAGCGTTCAAACAACTGGGCCCTAGTTCTGACGTTATGCTACTTCTACAGGGGTATGTTCGAAGATTTGTAGTAATGGTAAAATAATAGTGTTAAAATTTTAAGAAAACTAGCTACTAAAGCATATCATGTTAACAACGCTAATATTCATAGATATTAATGAAGTTGGTTTTTCAAATGTAAGTTTGATCCAGGATTGTAATAAATGCAATAAAGTTTGTAAACATAAATTTTATTTTATATTTTATTCGCTCGTTAACGCCATACTGTGAGCTTTGAAAATGGTGAATGAGATTTCACCGAAATGTCAGCTACCATACAGTTCTAAAATGGACTCAGCACATACACGGGATGCCCGAAAACATTCGAATATATATACAGGGTGATTCAAAAATCGATCACGAAACTTAAGGGGGTGATTCTACTTGACAAAATAAGGGTAGAGCTTCATATAATTTTTTTTCAAAATGTCATTCGTTTTCGAGTTACAAGCCGTCCAAGTTCAAGTTTTTATTTTTTGTTTTTTGAATTACTCGCTTACAGGAAAACCGATTTGACTAATATTTGAAAGATAGGCTAAGTCTTCTGCGCTTCATCATTTTAATAACAATTCACATTGATTGTTTGCCGCTAGAGGGCACTTTACCTACATTGAAAATTGTTTTTTTGTCATAATTTTTTAGTGTTGACAGCTACAGTAGTTTTTGGCATAATTTCTGAAAGACTGATGCCAGGCCTTTAAAAAAGGTGCTCTTTATTTACATCGCTAAACCCAACGGTTTAGACGTAAATCACCCTTAAAAATTAAGTGGTAAATTTACTTTTCTCATTTCATTACCACCAGCTACCAGGTAAATAGCTATCAAAGTATACTAGAGCTGTCAGTTTAACATCAAATAAATTCGCTTTTTAAACTATTTAATTTATAATCTTAAAATAACTAATAATGGCTAATCAGTAAATATTCATATTATGGATTATTGCGATATACATTTAATTGATAAAAATTAATGAAACAGTACTAAACAAACTAAAAAAGATTCTCAAAATGTCCCCCATTTTCTTCCATACATTTCCTAACACTCTTCAAAAAATGTCGCCTAACTCGATGAAAAATTCCTGGTGTTTCTTTAATAATTTGGCACTTTTCGATTATCCTGAAGCGAAGATCCTCGACGTTGATTACTGGAATATCGTACACCAATTGTTTCAAATGACCCTAAAAGAAAAAATCCATAGGATTAAGGTCTGGTGACCTCGCTGCCCATGCCAATGGTCCACTTCGTCCTATCCATCGCTCAGGATACGTTGCATTCAAATACTGTCGGACACGTATACTAAAGTGGGGCGGAGCTCCGTCTTGGAGGATCCACATGTTGGCCCTTACTTCCAATGGCACATCTTCCAGATACAATGGGAGACGATTTTGGATAAAATCTAAGTATACGTCACCAGTTAATGGGCCATCAAAGAAATGAGGACCAATAAGGTAATCTCCTATTATCCCTGCCCACACATTTAGTGAAAATCTACGCTGATGTTTCGTTTCTACCACATTGTTTGGGTTCTCGTAAGCATATGTGTGGATGTTGTGTAGATTTGTTATGCCATCACGAGTAAAACCAGCTTCGTCAGTGAATAATATGACGCCAATTAATCGATTATCGTGTTCATACTTAGCTAGGATCTGATTGCACATTTCCAACCGTCTCGGCCGATCATCGTCATAAAGAGCCTGCACCTTTTTTGAATGAAACGGGTAGAGTTGTTCTTCTCTTAGTATCCTCCATGAACTAGCCTGACAGAGCCGCACTTCATTTCCAATTTTTCTAGTACTAATACCTGGATTATCTTCAATAATTTCAAGCACTCTTTCTTCTTGTTGCACGTTTCTAGCAGTTCTAGGTCTTCCCCTATTTCCATTATAACTTTTAAAGGAACCACATTCCGCAAGCCTCCTGTGCACACTGGAAAATGTTTGAGCATGAGGGATATTTCTTTCCGGATAACTCTCCATATATCTTCTTGCCAACTCTGCATTACCATTTGCTTTTCCATAACAAAAATGGATATCACAATATTCGATATTTGAATATTGGTGATTAGCCATTATTAGTTATTTTAAGATTATAAATTAAATAGTTTAAAAAGCGAATTTATTTGATGTTAAACTGACAGCTCTAGTATACTTTGATAGCTATTTACCTGGTAGCTGGTGGTAATGAAATGAGAAAAGTAAATTTACCACTTAATTTTTAAGGGTGATTTACGTCTAAACCGTTGGGTTTAACGATGTAAATATGGAGCACCTTTTTTAAAGGCCTGGCATCAGTCTTTCAGAAATTATGCCAAAAACTACTGTAGCTGTCAACACTAAAAAATTATGACAAAAAAACAATTTTCAATGTAGGTAAAGTGCCCTCTAGCGGCAAACAATCAATGTGAATTTTTACTAAAATGATGAAGCGCAGAAGACTTAGCCTATCTTTCAAATATTAGTCAAATCGGTTTTCCTGTAAGCGAGTAATTCAAAAAACAAAAAATAAAAACTTGAACTTGGACGGCTTGTAACTCGAAAACGAATGACATTTTGAAAAAAAATTATATGAAGCTCTACCCTTATTTTCTCAAGTAGAATCACCCCCTTAAGTTTCGTGATCGATTTTTGAATCACCCTGTATATATATATATATATATATATATATATATATATATATATATATATATATATATATATATATATATATATATATATATATATATATATATATAAGTTACTGTTCTCTTTCATACACCTAAAAAGACAAGTCGTTATTGAGATATTTAAATATTATTGAAATTATAGACAGAAATTAAAGAGGCTTACCTGCCTTACCTTTTCAAGCTAGATGTTTTAAGTTATATTAGATTTTTAGTAAAATCATTACAATTTATTGTAAAATTAAAATATAGTACAAGGTTCAAAAAAAGTTGTATTTGATTTAATTATTATGGGACACCCTGTATTTATTATCGAATTTATAAAGTTTTACAGCCTTTAAAATTGTATCAAGGTTTTCTTTACTTATCTATCTTTACTCTATAGATTTTAGAAATTTAGCATTTCATCATTTAGACATAAATCTCACAGTGATGAGATAAGTAAAATAAGTAAGTTTCGAACAACTTCCGGTATAATCGGAAGTCGAATAAGATCGCCGTTACTTCATCTGAAAAGAGCGTCACCGAAAACCCTATTATATAAATTTGCAGGATTAAAATCGCATTACTTCCCGAGATATTCTAATGGACGGTCACCAAGAGACACCCTGTATTTATCACACTGTGTGGAAACGAAAAATACACAGCAAAATAGTCTAATATTTAATGTGAATTTTTTATGACAAGTGCTATCTTTAAAAAGAAAATATCTTGCAAAAGCTTTTCTGATGAAGGTTTATGAACCGAAACGTCAAAATAATATATATCAAGTAAAATGAAAAATAGTAAAAAGCATAAAAACACATGTATATGTAATTTATTAACAAAAGGATTTAACTTTTTTTTGTAATAATTTAAAAAAAAATCCAAGAAAATAGACCAAAGAAAAAAGTATATATATATATATATATATATATATATATATATATATATATATATATATATATATATAATAACTTGTTTTTCAACGAAAAACCAAAAATATGTTCTGGAACGGCCATCGATCATCAGACTCACGAAAACGACTAATATTCGTTTGACACGTTGCCAGATGAAAAATACTGGTAAAAACTATAAAATTTGTCCATCTCAATCATCAATATAGTTTAATTTTTACAATATTTTATAGATCCTCAGGGAAAATTTATCTTAATCGCCCTAAATTTTTGGTTAGTTCAGGTTTAGTTTGATTTTGGCTAATTTGTAAAACTCAAACTAACCTGAACTAATCTAAATTGACCTAGACTTATACTTTCATAATATAAACTATAAAATTTATCCGTTACAGTTAACAGCATGGTTTAATTTTTAAAATGTAATCTTAACCGCCCAAAAATTTTTGGTTAGTTCAGGTTTAGTTTAATTTTGATTAGTTTGGGAAACTAAAACTTACCTGAACTAACCTACATTTATTAATTAAAAATGTTATTGTCGAACAGAGACCACGTAAAGACGGAACAATCTGTGAAAGAAAATAATATATGTGAATTTCACAGAAACCATATTGACAATCTGGCATCAGCGTTAATTTTTCGGGTTTTAGTAACGAGTCACTAGTCAGAGTGAGTCCACACGATAAGAAAAATTTCGGCGGCAGCGTAGCGTAATAAGACATATGTCAAATTTCAAGCATTGTGATTTGTTAGATTTAAAAAAAGACAAAGACCGAAGATTTCCCGCCTAAAGCCGCCGTTTCCAAGGTCATTACGCCAAATGATGTTGAACTTTTCAGCGGACTGCTTTAAAAATGGCGGAAACTGTTTATTTCCAATATTTTGTATGAAAATATAACCTATATTTTTTTTTAAACTTTGTTGTTTTATTTATATATTTTATTTAGCGAGTTTTGAAATAATGGATATTTATGAATTATGTTAAATTGTTTTAATTTATTAAAAATGCTTGTTACTGAAGATCATTACTGCTTGGTCCTCAAAAAAAAACGATTTTTGTTCATTTTCTTATTAATTTTATAACAATTGCAATAATACAGGTGTTCGTTATATAAATTAAAGCTTATGAAATAAAGGCCATTATATAATACAATTTCTATTCAACGACAGTCTGTGATATCGAGACGCTAATCCACAGACATGCCCTTAGCTATGGTTACCAGATCAAATAATGAGATTTCCTGACAATATCCCTAATGTTTCTGTAAATATCCGGACATTTTATCTGAATGTTGTATGTTAAGGCAGTGAGATTTTCAAAATTTTTGCAATCAAAGCATCAAATGCCAATATCGAGTGAGTCTTCTCATTAATGGGAGCGTAGTGGACTAAGGAGAGACATACACTGTCTATATTGTTATAAGCTTTACCTTTCGCTGCCACCAATGTTATAACTTTGCTAGTTCTGCTTTTAGTTTATCACTGGTTTCGATGAATTCAAATAAATCTTCTAATATTACTTTTTTAATATTTTATTATAATGTTCACTAAATCATGAGGTAACAACAGTTTTTGTTCTTACTTACTAATTTAATGTTACTATTGTAGTTTTTTGATTTTAGTTCCTCTCGTTTCAATGTTTATGTCCTAGTTACATTCTATTCTGAATCTAAATTATATATTTTACAGTAATAGGCGTACTAACAAATATAACATAACTATTTATTTACATGATTACTGAAATGAAAAAGTGTGTATTTATGGGACGATGACAATATGAACAAAACTAATGGCCTCTGTAAAAAGTAAAGTTTTAGAGTTTCGGAGATTAAGGCATGCTTTTGTTTGAGCCTATTAGAACTTAAATTTACTTAAGATATAACTGTTTCTTAAGGGAGTATTAAATATTAGACTATAATTATCTATTAATCCAAAAGAGTAACTTAAAAATATATTTAATTTAATAATTAATAATTTGTAGTAATAGTTGGTTTACAACAATGTCTTCTGTTAAGATTCTATTCTAGACACAATTTAACTTAAATAACACATCATGTAAATGGTTATAAAAGTCCAGCAATTGCCAAAAGAAACATCAAGCAATAAAAAGTATGAAACAAAATTTATTAATATACTAAATTAACAATTCACTCATTTTGTTAATGTTTAATCAATTTATTTTTTTCTCACTAGAATGATTAATAAATATTTTTTCATTACTTATATTTTCCTCTTTTAATTTCACAAAAATACTGACAATTACAGTTTTTTCCTGTTTCTTCCCAACAAGGGGCTAAAATTTCAGACATGTCAGGAAAATTCCTGTCGTCTAGTAACCCTACCCTTAGCAAATTTTATATAAACCTATTATAAACAATTAAAAAGTAAAAATTAACATTAATGGAAATTTAATAACAGAAATCCAGTTAGTGTCATACGTAATATATTCTTCTAAAAACTACAAACAATTGTAATTATTACGATTGTTAAAATGACACTTTATATTAAAACTCTCGTCTTTGAACTCTTTGGCAATTCTTTACCAGGTTGGCAAACTTCGGAAATAAAACTTGCTTTAAAGAGTCTCATATTATCGCACAAGTAACATGACTAATTTCAAAAACACTGATTACCGACTAATTCGGAGGAATTCGCACTGTTGCTTTCACATGCTGATTTCATCAGCTAAATATCACAATGTTTTTTCAAACCTTGTAATAAGGGTGTAGCTGTACACATTTCCATAGCGTGTTTCCTATTTATTGGCCCAACAACAGGTTTTCAAACTCACCAAGAGTAACAGGAAAATATTTTTAAAAAATCAGGATCACTTTCTCGCATTTCTTGAATTAAATCATTAGTATGTCCAAGCCTTTCTCCAATGTTTTTCTCAAAAACAGATCGGACCTAGTAGCGACGACTTTTCCGTTTTTTTAATAAAGAATATATTAATAATATCCTTATCTTTTGTAATTTTTTCTTTAGTTTTCTTTTTCTACATAACAACATTGCTGCAATTATTTTCTTCCATTTTAATTTATACATAAATAAATATTATCAAAAAATCAGAAAAAAGTTAGGTTACCACAAAAAAAAACATTACGACTGCACGACTGCACGATAAAAGTTCTCCGTGTGGACGAGACATTTTTAACATAAATGAGCGTAATACGCCTACGCCGAAATTTTTGGTATCGTGTGGACTCACTCTGAGTCACTAGCCAGGAGGATACTTCCCTTTCTTTTACCCCCTACAACTTTCTTGATAGAATGCCACATCTTTAGTGTTAGTGGATTTAAACACAGTCCCATCCGTCGCGAAAACGACTTTCTATTTTTTTGCTTCTATTTGGAGTTTTAAAACGAAAAAGCTCATATTTGTTTATTATAAGGTGACAGTTTATGTGACAAATTTCTATTCACGGGATAGCTTATCTTTTAAACCAATACTTTACTTTCTTTTAATTTTTTTCTTTATTGGATTTTGAAAAATATAAAAGACTTACACGGAATAAAGCATGTACTTTCTAAATTTTACATTTTTTTGGCTTGGAAGTTATAACTAAATAATTATTGTATTGAGTAGGAACACTACAAATGCTAATTTTCCGCGAAAATATGATTTCCAAAAAAGCGAAAGAATTGGTGAAGTTATTGTTCGCATAAGACTCTTTCATGACGTTACAACAACCAAAAAAGTACTTCCTGCAGAAACTAGTATTTCTTCTCCAAACCATATATAATTTAGTGATATTTTTGTTGTATTTTTATTACATTTTTATTACGTAAGTGATCTCTGCTGTAGGCAGAATTTAGTTTCTAATCATGCTGATTTGAAGAATTCTTGAAACGCGAAAACTCCACAAATACATGTTGTAAATTCATCTAGAAAAACGCTATTTATCCCGTAAATTGTTAAACCAGTCAACATTGCAAGTACCAGTTACTCAGCACTAATATCTAAAAAATTACGCTCATTATTACCCCAACTTCACAGCATTTACAATCATCTGTTTAATAACACTTTTATGATCATTATGATTACATTTTCCTTTAATTAGTATAATCTCTCTTAGTTAATGCAATTCACTTAACTATCGTTAACTCGACATCAGAGGATCGATTTTAATCAGGAGTGAATTAGTAAACCACAGTTGATTTTATATGCACGTGCTAACCACAAAATCCTTTGAAGGCAGCTTTTAACATACATAATAATGTAACGTGATTGAGTGTAAATTTGCTTACTGTCGGTGAAAACATTTATTGTAATATTAATGCTAATTGAAATAAATTTGAATTGGTTATATTTGGGTTTCAAAAGAAGGATTCCTGTTATTTTATTTTTCATTATAATGTTCTACACTATATACAGGGTGAGTCAACGATTGGATGAAGTAGGTTTGTGCCTTTTCGGTGAAATTAACAAAGAAACTATATTTATTGTTTGATACAGTTTATTTTTACGCAGATTTTAAAAATATTTAGGACTCTACAGGGTGAGCCAAAAAACTAGGACAGCATAAAGTTGTATTTTTTTAAATAGAACACCCTATATACGAATCGTATTTTCGATTTAGCTTATAATTTTAAATCTTTTTTATTAAGGGTTTACTATAACAAAACTTTATAGTTTCCGAGATAATTAAGTTTAAAGAAAAAAAGTCACATTTTCAAGCATCAATTCAATCCTAAATAACGTTTTCAATTTTGTGACAAATATATTCAAATTTGGAATTTAGCAAGGCCAAGAACAAGTTAACATAATTTTTATCTAATATTTTCAATAAAAGCTACAGGGTGTTGAACACATCGGCTCAAATTTGAACAAGTTTAAATGAATAAATATCTTTTTTTTTTAAATGGTACACCCTGTATATTTTCATGTTATTTAATAGAGTAATAAAAACCCTAAAAGTTTTGTTCAATATATCCTATACCTATTTATAATAGTTTTTGAGATATTTCAGTTTTTATAATTTTCCATACTTTTTTACAGAAATAGTCTTCATTATCATAGTAGCCATGGCAAAAACAATGTAATAGAACATTTTTCTGCGTGTCAAATTTATAACCGCAATCGCTTCTTTTGGTTTTTATGTAGTGTCTAATACCCATACTTTTTAAAACTTAATGCAAAGATTTGATTCTTCTGTTACTGTTGATTATCCAAAACGTAAAGTGGTCAACAAACCAGTAACTAATGAAGAAAAAGAACTACAAGTATTGTTAAATGTTCAGGAAAATCCTTATATTGGTAGCCGTCAGTTAGCAGCATTATGTGAAACATCACAATCCACCGCTAATCGTACTACCAAGAAATATAGGTATCATCCATATCACATGGAATTACACCAAGAATTGCATGGACAGGATTTTGAAAGTCGTGTAAACTTTTGTAGTACAATAAATGCGGAGATTCAATTAAATCCAAATTTATTATGCAAGGTAATGTTTAGTGATGAAGCTAATTTTAGAAGTAACGGTGCCGTAAATAGACGCAACATGCATTATTATGCCACAGAAAACCCATTTTGGATTAGAGAGGTGCAACATCAAAACCACTGGTCATTAAATGTTTGGTGTGGTATTCATCATAATCGAATTATTGGATCCCACTTTTTTAATGAACCACTAAATGGCCATAGTTACCTGAACTTTCTACAAGAAGAACTACCCCAACTGCTTCAAGGTCTCGATAGGGATGAGCTCGACAGTATGTGGTTCCAGCACGATGGTGCGCCTCCACATTACCATCGTGAAGTTCGTGCGTTTTTGGACCAACGATATCCTCAAAAATGGATTGGACGTGAGGGTTTCATTGAGTGGCCACCAAGGTCTTGCGACATCACCCCATTAGATTTCTTCCTATGGGGTTATATTAAAAATAAGGTGTATGGTAATCCACCAACAACAGTGGAAGATATGCGAAACAGGATTAGGGATACCTGTAGAACAATAACGCCACTAATTTTGTCCAGGGTCCGAGAAAATCTGCAAAAAAGACTAAATTTATGCATTGCACAAGAGGGTCGTTTATTCGAACACTTATTAAAAAGAAATAATTAATCTTAGTATTTAATAGGTAATTTTTTTGTTTCAATTTAGTATAAAAGTAAATATGTATTTGCCTTGTCGTTATTGTTGTGTTAATTTTTTCACATTATGTTTAATTAATCTATTGCCGTTGTAATATAACGAATAATGTATTTCATCATATTTAACCACATTCTGTTTGTTTCTGTAGTTTCTTTTTATTATTTTACATGGCTACTATGATAATGAAGACTATTTCTGTAAAAAAGTATGGAAAATAAGAAAAACTGAAATATCTCAAAAACTATTATAAATAGGTATAGGATATATTGAACAAAACTTTTAGGGTTTTTATTACTCTATTAAATAACATGAAAATATACAGGGTGTACCATTTAAAAAAAAAAGATATTTATTCATGTAAACTTGTTCAAATTTGAGCCGATGTGTTCAACACCCTGTAGCTTTTATTAAAAATATTAGATAAAAATTATGTTAACTTGTCCTTGGCCTTGCTAAATTCCAAATTTGAATATATTTGTTACAAAATTGAAAACGTTATTTAGGATTGAATTGATGCTTGAAAATGTCACTTTTTTTCTTTAAACTTAATTATCTCAGAAACTATAAAGTTTCGTTATAGTAAACCCTTAATAAAAAATATTTAAAATTATAAGCTAAATCGAAAATACGATTCGTTTATAGGGTGTTCTATTTAAAAAAATACAACTTTATGCTGTCCTAGTTTTTTGGCTCACCCTGTAGAGTCCTAAATATTTTTAAAATCTGCGTAAAAATAAACTGTATCAAACAATAAATATAGTTTCTTTGTAAATTTCACCGAAAAGGCACAAACCTACTTCATCCAATCGTTGACTCACCCTGTACAGTTTTGTTAATAATAGTATTATAATTCTTCTTATTGAATGAGTGAATGATATAACAAGGTAGGTAATACCAGAAAAAATAAATATTTTCTCTTTGTGCGATTATTATGTTCCTATTAAATTTAGGTAATTTGTAACTGGTGAAAAATGTATCTTAAAACATTCCATAATTAACACAGTAAGAATTATTTCTCTATCAATACTTACAACTAACCTAGAATACTTTGACCTTAGCTATACGTTTTTTAACCCAGTCTCCCCTACATAACATTTGTAGAAGGCCTTTTTTACAGGGTCAGTAAAGGTAGAGGTTTTTTAAATCGCAATTTAATATAAGCTCGTGTAGAAACTAAAAACAGAGAAAATGCGGTACTTAACTCAGTTACAACGTCCATTACTTACTTTTATAAACTGCAGTTTATGTTTTCAGCTTCATGCTGCAATCTCGGCTTCGTGCATGTAAGAATTAAATATAATTTAATGTTAATTGTAGACTATAAATCTGGCTTAAGATTTTTATTTGTAAAATACTAGGATAGGATGAAAAGTCTTCGACTTTACCTGGAGATGGAGCTCACAATGTCACTTTGGCTATGCTACCATAAAACGTAGCCTTTTTCAGTGCTACTTGAATGCGTAAAAACAGGGCTATTTCTTGTTGTTTTTATTTTGTGATTTTCTAAAGATTTCAAGTTTTGTTGTTTTTTGAGTAGGAACAAGACTGTCATGAACTGAAATTTGAAGTTGTAACACAGGTAAGCCGACCTGATTTCTTTAGATTTCTTCGCAAACTTCCAATTATTTTTGTGGGCATATTTATGTTGCGTCATTGTTTCAATATCATACTTTTCTAAGAGGTGAAAGTCAACTCTTACTTCTTTTTTTGGTCTCCCATGTCCAAATTTATTTTTAAAAAAATCAACGCTAATTTAATTTTCAGATACGTAATAGGGCGGTGTTTTTAAATAAAAATCTAAACCGACCTCGCTTATGATATTAATGCCTTTTTGTGAATTTATTTCGGTTAAATAATATTTTCTTAAGTAAAACAATTTTCCTTCATATTATGAGGTTTCCTCTAATGAAGTTTACACCTAATTATTGAAATTTACTCTATTATAATCTGTTGCGATATCGTAGTTATTCGACATCTAAGAACTGATATTAATTAGGGAATAATTAGTTAACACCTCTCTTGATGCTACATAATAAACTTATATACGCAAGTATTCTTAGATCGCTTTTGATTTGAATTATAATAATAGCAACTAATTATAATTAAATTTGTTGGTTTATTATTGATAAAATTGAATAACTGACTGAGTGCTTTGGTTATTTGATGTCCTGCTTTATAGTTATACAAAATTGAGGCATTTGTAGTGATTAAAATCCACATGCATTCATTGAGATACCATAACTTCCTAAATTTCCTCTAATTCATTAACAGACTTAACAGAACAAATTACTTTTTCACTCCAAGATATCACACCTCTTCCTAAAGCTGGTTCAAGATACTTACTGATACTTCGGAGAAAAATGTAATTGAAGAAGAATACAACCAAAGAAATAAAGCCAAAAAACTAATATTACAAACCATTACAGAGAAAGGCAAAAAATATATATCATGAACAAATGGAAAAGGCCAGGGTAAAAAAACGAAGAATCGATCCAAAGAAAAGGAAAATCTGTCAAGTGGAAATTCTACTGATGAAGAGGATTGCTTTCGCCTCGTTTCTCTAGAATTATTCAGCAACAGTTTACCAAATGAGAAGTGGTTACAATGCCTCTATTATTGCAAATCTGAATAAAATTATTTTATTGATCTTATTAAAGTTGATTCATAAAAGCTTGATTACCGAGAAGTACATTATCACATTTTTTGTTATTAAATTTTTAAAAGAAAATATTTTAAGATTTGTTAATTTGTAGCTTGGTAATTTCTCAATAAATAATTTGATATGGTTTTGTGTTTCGTTCTGATAGGTATTATTATATTTCCTACGACCTTGACTGTGTTACTTTTGATCCGTACCCTGTTATTTTTGTCCTGACCCTGGGGTCGAAAGTAACAAACATCATTATTTTTTTGCAGCCTTATAATTGTTAGAAAACTATATATATTGACTAAAATTGTAATGTACATTTAAAGAGGCCATATTCATTATATCTAAAATGTCGTTAACAACCAGAAATCAAAGCAAAAGTACAAAGTGGTACTTTTGTACCCGGACTCCCCAACTACAAAACGTGTGATCTGCCTTAAGCCGTTGGACTAATACTTAAATTTCTTGTTTGCAGCTTTTATAAATTCTTCTACAACCAGATTTGCTGGGATATACTTTCTTGATATAAAAATGCCATGTGTAGTATCCTTTTCCCAAACAGCACAAATACGTCTTAAAGACGTCCATGATCTCAACATTCAGGACGTCTTATGGATGTCCATAAAAGACGAATGACGTCCATAAGACGTTGTATAGACGTCTTATGTTACAAAAGGTAACGTCTTTAAGACACTTGCTTACAACGTCTTATGGACGTCCCTTCCAAACATTAAAACAACATATTTCACCAATAAAATTATGTACATTAAAAAGGGTCCCTTTAATTTTTTGTTTGTCTTGTTTACAAAGTCAAACCGTAATTATTCAAAAGCCCAAGAAATAACTTTAATTAAGAAAAAATCAAGAGCAAAATATACACTACCATTTTAAATAACTACAAGTTCCGCATGAATAATTTGCTTTAAAAAATATGTTCAACATAATCTCTTTATACAAAAAAATACATAACTTAAGCATAATTTAAACTTTTTCTAATTTGAAATTGAGGAAGTGAGGCAGAAGAGCAAATATTTTCAGAACTACTACTGTTCGAACTATAAGTGAACCTATCAAATTTAAGCCTCAGTTTATCCTTTCGATATAATAACTCTAAAAGGTAGACTATCAACAAAATAAAAGTTTATTGAAATAAAAAGGACACAAATCTTTAAATAGTTTTAAGAACCAGAATTTTTATTTAGTCGAATAACAAATCTGGTCTGATGCCGTTTTCAGCCATGTTTGGATTGAAATTTCCTCATTCTTCCGACTTTTTGCCAGTCCTGTTGTCTCTGTAGATCCTAATAACAAACTGATTTTAATTTTATAGGATAAAGTTTATCATTTGTGGGAGTAAATTTTTTGATATTTTTGCAAATTTTTATAATTGTCCTCTACTATAGAATCGTGATTATTTCAAGGTTAATATGTATAATGAAAGACAGAACTTACTCATAATAAGTCTCGCCAAGTTGGAATCGTAGAACTTTCTCTTTCCTTTTCGTACTAATCAACTGTACATGGTAATTTTTCAAGCTTGCTTTACAAAGTCATAAATGCTCCGTACTCCCAGTTTTGAAATTTCTAAAACCTTAAACAAAATTACTTCTTGTAATTAACAAAACTCTATTTTCTATGTTTTTTAAATATAAACCAATCATTAGAAACAAAATAAATCTTACAGGTTTCATTAGTGGAGCACTCCATAAACAAACATTTCGCCTTCCACTTCATTAGTAATATTTCTTGTAATATTTAGGACCGGATCTGGATGAGCTGTGCAGGCCTTTTTCGCACAGATAATATTTTTGAAGATTTCATTTCATACTTCTAACATAGTTATTGCAAAAATATAAGCGGTAAAGCATTCGGGAATTTCCTGTAACACAACCTATAAATAACGTTACTGTTTTTCCTAAGTACATATGATTCTCAATCTTAAGTATTACATAAACACAAAATTCTTTCAAAAGCTAAATTTTCACAGTCGGCACCCCAACAACATTAAAAATGAATAACGACATGACGAAACACAAATACAAAACTGAAAAATGACAGTTGACAGAAACAAAAGGCGGATTTTTTTAAAGTTATAGTTTCGCTGGCATCATAAATATATTTATGTGTGTCATTGTTATCGGTACATCAAACAGTCTGTGACAAAAAGCATCAAAGTATTGATAAAAAGATCACGCAAAAGTTCTATTAACCAAGGTCGTAGTGAGGCTACTAAAAATTTGTCGTTCAATCAAAAATTTTAACCTCAACTTGTATTCAGCTGAGCTCTGTGCAGCGTTGCAAACTTATTACCCAACTGCGACAAAATCCATAGGGAAGGAAATGCTTTTTAGTTTTTTTTCAACTAAATTATACACAACTGTATTTATTTTCATATAAAATGTAGTATGTAGACTTTTAAAAGATATCTTAAAGACGTTGTATATAGACGTCTTATGGACGTCTTTAAAACAACGTCTATAAGACGTCTTATTTATGTCTTAAGACGTTCAGACATAATCTGGATATAAAAATGACGTCTATAAGACGTCTAGTGCTGTGTGGGCTCCTCACAATCATTTCAATGAAAATAATTATTTCAATAAAAACCCAACCTTGAAAGTTTGTGTGCGTCATTTCAAATTAAAGTTAAGAATTTCTTATTTGATGACCTTTAAAGTGAGACGGAGAGAATTCCAAAACAATTTAAATCAAAAATTTTACGGGTAATACTCGCCCCAAATACCCGCTTTATCGATTTTAAGCGTCGTTTTTTACCGTTTTAAGGCTACTTCACCCGGACGTATCACGTCTCGCATCCGTTTTTTTTTCTCGAGCGTCGTCTCGGTGAATTTAAATCATAATTTAGTCAAGCCTAAAGCACAGTTTCGTGGCTGATAAACCGTTTTGGTGTCGACTTGCTGACATGAAATGTGAACTAACGCCATTCCTCGTCGTTTTTCGTGATAAAACGTCTTTAAAAATAGGGCTCGGTACGCTAAGGTCAGAGGCGGGCATTAAATATTACTTAATTTTACAGAAAAACACTTTTAGGGGGGTTCGAAACACGATCTTATTTTTTTGAGTGATTCATACTGATATTAATTATGAAAAAAAAATAAAATTTTTATAAAAAATTGAACCGACTTCTAAAAATGCACTAAAAAGTAAAAAATAAGTATAAATTTTTATATGAAATTGAAATTTTTGATGTCGGCGCCAAACTAATACCTGGCAAAATGTGATATGCATAAACAGATTAAAAATACTTTATTTCCCACACAGCACTAGACGTAATTTTTATATCCAGATTATGTCTGAACGTCTTAAGACATAAATAAGGCGTCTTATAGACGTTGTTTTAAAGACTTCCATAAAACGTCTATACACAACGTCTTTAAGATATCTTTTAAAAGTCTACATACTACATTTTATATGAAAATAAATACAGTTGTGAATAATTTAGTTGATAAAAACTAAAAAGCATTTCCTTTCCTATGGATTTTGTCGCAGTTGGGTAATAAGTTTGCAACGCCGCACAGAGCTCAGCTGAATACAAGTTGAGGTTAAAATTTTTGATTGAACGACAAATTTTTAGTAGTCTCACTACGACCTTGGTTAATAGAACTTTTGCATGATTTTTTTTATCAATACTTTGGTGCTTTTTGTCACAGTCTGTTTGATGTACCGATAACAATGACACACATAAATATGATGCCAGCGAAACTATAACTTTAAAACACCCGCCTTTTGTTTCTATCAACTGTCATTTTGCATTTTTGTATTTGTGTTTCGTCATGTCGTTATTCATTTTTAATGTTGTTGGGGTGCCGACTGTGAAAATTTAGCTTTTGAATGAATTTTATTAAAATAATTGATTTATCTATGTGCCTCTGAAAATCTTTTTTATTCGTGTTTATGTAATACTTAAGGTAAGATCGAGAATCATATGTACTTAGGAAAAACAGTAACGTTATTTATAGGTTGTGTTACAGGAAATTCCCGAATGCTTTACCGCTTATATTTTTGTAGTAACTCTATATTACTAGAAGTATGAAATGAAACCTTCAAAAATATTATCTGTGCAAAAAAAATGGCTTGCACAGCTCATCCAGACCCGGTCCTAAATATTACAAGACATATTACTAATGAAGTGGAAGGCGAAATGTTTGTTTATGGAGTGCTCCACTAATGAAACCTGTAAGATTTATTTTGTTCCTGATGATTGCTTTATATTTAAAGAAGTAATTTTGTTTAAGCGTTAAGAAATTTCAAAACTGGGAGTAGGGGGCATTTATGCTTTGTAAAGCGAGCTTGTAAAATTACCATGTACAGTTGATTAGTACGAAAAGGAAAGAGAAAATTCTACGATTCCAACTTGGCGAGACTTATTATGAGTAAGTTCTATCTTTCATCATACATATTAACCTTGAAATAGCATAAGTCACGATTCTATAGTAGAGCAAAATTATAAAAATTCGCAAAAATATCAAAAAATTTACTCCCACAAATGATAAACTTTATCCTATAAAATTAAAATCAGATTGTTATTAGGATCTACAGAGACAACAGGACTGGCAAAAAGTCGAAAGAATAAGGAAAGTTCAATCCAAACATGGCTGAAAAGGGCATCAGACCAGATTTGTTATTTGATTAAATAAAAATTCTTATTTTTAAAACTGTTTAAAGATTTGTGTACTTTTTATTTCAATAAACTTTTATTTTGTTGATAGTCTACCTTTTAGAGTTATTATATCGAAGGGGTAAACTAATTCTTAAATTTGATAGGTTCACTTATAGTTCGAACAGTAGTAGTTCTGAAAATATTTGCTCTTCTTCACTTCTTAAATTTCAAATTTGAAAAAGTTTACATTATGCTTAAGTTATGTATTTTTTTGTATAAAGAGATTATGTTGAAGATATTTTTTTAAGCAAATTATTCATGCGGAACTTGTAGTTATTTAAAATGGTAGTGTATATTTTGCTCTTGATTTTTTCTTAATTAAAGTTATTTCTTGGACTTTTGAATAATTACGGTTTGACTTTGTAAACAAGACAAACAAAAAAATTAAAGGAACCCTTTTTAATGTACATAATTTTAATGGTGGAATATGTTGTTTTAATATTGGGAAGGGACGTCCATAAGACGTTGTAAGCAAATGTCTTAAAGACGTTACCTTTTGTAACATAAGACGTCTATACAACGTCTTATGGACCTCATTCAACTTTAATGGACATCCATAAGACGTCCTGAATGTTGAGATCAAACGTGTTATGGACGTCTTTAAGACGTATTTGTGCTGTTTGGGTTGTAATAGCTTTCTTACCATAATTTGTATATATTAATAGTTATTTATTTCTTTTACAAATAATTTGGCGCCGACTTCAAAAAGTTCAATTTCATATAAAAATTTATAGTTATTTTTCACTTTTTAGCGCACTTTTAGAAGTCGGTTCAATTTTTTTATAAAAATTTTATTTTTCTATTTTTAGTTTTAGAACTCATTATGATCTACATAAATTATTTGAACTAAGTACTAATCGAGATTAGCGTACCTCGCAATGACTCCAAGGTGGCAAAAAACTACCCATTGTATCCAAAGTTGTAAATCACCCTAAAAAGAAATCACTAAAAATTCTTTGATTCTTAGAGTGCTCCAAATACCAATAAAATTATGTCAAACAAATATTTAGTTTGTCATAGTAAACCCACTATCTCAAAATTTCAAATTAATTGTAGATTGATAATATGGGCCCCAAAACCTTCCAATATCGATGTTTAAGGAACCCGAGTTGTAAATTTCTTAGCTCGATATATTTTATACTGCATATTGAGTTTGTGTACGCCTCAAGAATCCCACAATATCAATTTTCGACAAAATCGGAATATGTAAAATTTTCTGCCCCTCATATCAACCTAATAGTTGTAAAAAATTAACTTCATATTCGTAAAACACGACCGCGAAAACCCTCTAATACCTGACCTGAAAAAATGCGAATAAGGTAAAATTTTCAGCCCACCATATTTCATCCGTTATATTGAATTTCAAGAAAATTATTCTAAGTCTTAATATAATCTAAATCTAAACCCTTCAAAGCTCCCTTGTACCAATTTTTAATGAAATCTGGATATTTAAAATTTCTAGAATTATATTCGCCATTTACATCATCAAAAACGACTCAGTCCCACCTTTGAACAAAATTTAAAAATGTAAAATTATACACCATATTGAATCTGCCAGATTGAGTTTTTTAAAAAATATTTTAAATTCATAATTAACAGTAACAAAAATACCCTAATACTGATTTTAGATAAAATTGGGAGATGTAGTATCTTTAATCCGCCATTTTGGATCCGCCATATTGAATTCTTTAAAAATAATTTCAGATTCGTTATGCGCGACTCCGAAAACTCCCCCGTACCAATTTTGAAGAAAATCGGACAAAATTGATTTTTTTATCCGCCATATTGGATCCGTCATATTGAATTTTTTAAAAATAATTTCAGATTCGTTGTGTACGACCCCAAAATTCCCCCATACCAATTTTGGAGAAAATCAGATAAAATTAATTTTTTTGGTCGTCATATTGTCAGCGCCATCTTGAATATTACTGCACCAATTTCGTCCAAAAAAATATAGGACCACCGCAACAACTTCCTGAACATAACGTGAGAAATTTCATTCAAATCGATGCAGCCGTTCCGGAATAATCGGTGTCCATACATAAAAAAAACATACATAGTCGACGAATTGAGAACCTCCTTCTTTTAGAAGTCGGTTAATAAGACTTAATGAAGCTTTTAAATTCAGTCTGTCATTTATTTTTAGTTGGTACAACTGTAAGTAGCACGAATACTGTGTGATCGATAAATATTTCAAAAATATTGAATAATAGTTTCTTCAATAAGGGCGTCAATTTTTTTTCTTATATAAGACAATTTCAAGCTCCAAAATCGAGTTGAAAAAGATAGTAGAACAAAAGTGATTCAGAAAAATAAAGGAAACTGTAATAAAGAACATTGTGCCAAAGGGAAATCTACCAAGGATAAAGGTGTTAACAAAGACTGACTACAACCAAAAAAACAAGAGTTAAATGAGCAAAAAAAAAGTTCTATTAAAAAGTAACGATGAAGAATCGTCTACTAAAGGAACTATTCAACCGATCTGGCTGAACTTTCACACACTTATCAAGACCTATAACGGCCTCATCATCAAGGTGTTATATGTCACTTTCGGCATTATTGTAAAAAATAGTGCGAAATAGAGGCTTTTTCGCCATTATCTCGATAATTTATTTATTAATTTTGACGTATAAAGTATGACGTTATAGGACTTTTCAATACCTATAACTTTCACTCATACAACTTTTCCCTAAGATGTCTTCGGGAAATTCTACATGCAGAGAATCGAATTTTATGACTTTTAGACTTGTTTATAAAAAAGCAGAGCGGATCTGACAGTACCACCTCCTTACGTATTTTTCATTTACTAATCCCCCCTCCTAAAATTAAAAATCTTCAAATATCTGTAATAAATTTTTTTGGTCTTCTTTAATTGACATATTTTAAACCTAGTCTCCCCATTATTACGAATTACAAGTGAAATTAGTGTGATTTTCTAGTATTTGGAATTCGTACTTGAAACTAAACCTTGACGGAAACTATCGGTGAGATGTAATTTTACAACAGACAATATCATAAACAAAATAAAACTGGCCGACTAGAAAATTAAACTTCCATGGCAACTATACCGGGTTTGTCTTGAACTCTCTTACATTAATAAATCTTACTGTCACAGCTTAAAATATATTTTTGGAATGGGTGAAACGAGACAAAAAAAACAAAGATAACAAATAACGCCCAATAAATGCGGACTTTACTGTCCGGTTTTCGGAGCCATAACTTTTTACCAGCAAAAAATTAATTTTTTTAAAAATAGTTCCACCTATTGTTACCTCCCACTCGCCTTTTTACCCATTTCTAGTAGGCGGGTTATTTTAATTTCGACCAATGAGGTGAACGCTCACCCCCCTCTTAATCAAAAGTAAAACTTGTATGCGCCCAAAGAAATCAGTCACTTTTTAGCGTTCGATTTGTGAATGTGTTGTTGTCTAATTTTTTACTACGTCGCGAAAATCGCGTTTTTACCCGGTGTTCAAAATGTGTGGTGGTTAGTGAAGTTTTCTTGCTGGTGAGAAAGGTTTAAAGTTGTTGCTAAAATTAAGGTGTTTAATAAGTTGTTGCAGAAGTTAATGTGTAAATAAATGAATTTAATAAAGTTAGTGTTTTTCTTCAAGAATAGAAACCCCAAGAAGAAATAGATTTTTTCAAAATTCCAGTTCAACTGATGGTTCTTGCACACCTTATTTAAATTGAGGAAAAGAAAATTCATTATCCCACATCAGCCTGGAACTTTCGTCAGTAACAAAAATGTAACATTGGTTTTTTTACTGGAATGTGTTCATTTCGGCATCCTATACAACATATCTCGATGGTATCTCTGAAAAACCTGTGCAAAAAAAATGGCGGACCAAAAATGGTCACGATTTTCGGTTTTTTGAGTTTATCTCGAAAAGTAAAAGTTGTATCGAAAAATGTTTTAACCAAAAATTGTAGAGAATTAAAAAACCTATCGTTTCGTAAAATATAAGTTATCGGTGGCGCCACTAGTTATCGATAAATTCGATGTCAAAGTTGAAAATTTAACCTCATTTTTCTGCTTTCCCAATTAAGATACAATGCTCAATTTTAATGGAAACTGTTTGCATTGTTTTATATTTTAAAGAGCCATTAAAAAGATTTTTTTTTTCAATCGTGGACCGAGAAATTTTTCAAAAAGCATATTTTGCACCAAAAAAATTGCGATAACTTTTCACCGGATGGATTTTTTTAAGGCATGCATTGGATTTAGAGGTATCATTTCCGATCTAAAAAAAAATTAATTTTGGATGAAAAAAACGTTTTTTTTTTGCAAAAATTCATAATGGCGTGGCAAATGAATATTAAGGTCTCAAATTTGCAGAAGATGCTTTTTAATACTTGTACTTTAGCTGTGAATTTTTTGGATCCAAAAAATACACTTCCATACGATCTGTGGTCCTTCGAAAATTGGGCCGAATCTAATCGAAAATAGCTGCTGCAGGCCGCTGTCGGCGGGTTGTCATAGTTCAGGCGCATTATTCATCGGCGCTTCAAGGAATAAGTTCATAAGAAATATTTATAATATTGATGTTGTTTTAATAATTTATGTGATAGTAATAATTTGTTTAGTCATATAAACTATTAATATATTATTAAATATTTATATGATTTGCTTATAGAAATTTTCGTAAACATTTTGTTAATAAACTATTAGATATGTAATATATAACTGAATATTTTATGATTTTCTCTATAATTTTTTGTAAAAATTTTGTTAATAAACAAATTAATAATTCATATAACTAAACAAATTGTTATTAACATATATATTAACAAAACAACATTAATATTATCAATATTACTTGTGATGCATAAGTTTCCTTAAAGTGCCAATGAATAATGCGCCTGAACTATGGCAACCCGCCGACAGCGGCCTGCAGCAGCTATTTTCGATTTTCGAAGGTTCACAGATCGTATGAAAGTGTATTTCTTTGATCCAAAAAATTCACAGGTAAAGTACAAGTATTAAAAAGCATCTTCTGCAAATTTGAGCCCTTAATATCCAGTTGCCACGCCATTATGAACTTTTGAAAAAAACACATTTTTTTGATCCAAAATAATTTTTTTTTGAGATCGGAAATAATACATCTAAATCCAATTCACGCATTAAAAAAAATTTATCTCCATCCGGTGAAAAGTTATCGCAATTTCTTTGGTGCAAAAATTGGTTTTTACAAAATTTCTCGGCCTACGATTGAAAAAAAAAATTTTTTTAATAGATCTTCAAAATATAAAACAATACAACAATTTCCATTAAAACTGAGCATTGTATCTTTATTAGGAACGCGGAAAATTGAGGTTGAATTTTCAACTTTGACATCGAATTTCTCGGAAAATAAAAAACTCACAGATTCCGGGTTTGACGTATGTTTTTAGAATGACAATGCCTATATTAATGTTAAATTTTAAATCGGTAATTTGTTAACAAATGTCTTTTTTAAAAAAAAAAAAAATAAAACCGTAAATTTTGTCGAAAAAAAATATATCTCGATAACTAGTGGCGCTACCTATAACTTATATAATATGAATCGATAGGTTTTTTAATTTTCTACAACTTTTGTTTGAAACATTTTTCGAAACAACTTTTACTTTTCGAAATAAACTTAAAAAACCGAAATTCGTGACCATTTTTGGTTTCTCTATTTTTTTACCATTGAGATATGTTTTATAGGAAGCCGAAATGAACACATTCCAGTAAAAAAACGAATGTTACATTTTTGTTAACAAAACAGGGTTTTTTTTGATCTAATTTCCATGGAGTATATCGAGATATTGGAACTTGGGGGCAGGAAAGGAATATACACAAGGACACAAGCTTCTCGCTCCAGGATTGATCGGAGCATTTTATCGAAACAAAGTACTGGGTAAACCGGAGCCAAAAGGAGTAATAAAAAGGGTAAGTAGGGTTTAGCAAGGATTCTTAATTTACAGATTGATGTCATTTCTAATAATTTATTTGTAAATTTGCTTAAAACATCATCATATGGGGGTTGTAGAATTTCTGACAGTCAAAAGAGACATTGAAACACTTGTAACAAGAAGTAATTGTAAAAATTGTTTAATAGACGGAAATTTCGGTTGGAGTTAAACAAAAAGTGATTGACATCACCATATTGATTACATGCTATGCACCTTGGATGTCTTTGGACTTCTATTTATTACGATGTGAAGGGAATCTATAATGGTTAAACTTTAAGCTATTGATGCAGCTCATTACGGCTCTAGACATGTTGGAAGAATTGTACCAGTGTTTTCACGGAATGTTCTTATGGATTGTGCTATAAAAAGTATTAGCCAGGCTGGTATTTATATCCCATCTTCTTTTCCATTGGTTTTCTTCCACTAATTTGAGCTTAGAAAAACGTCCGTTCTGAATAATAGTGTTATCGGTTAAACTCTCTAATAAATTGCTAGATTTTGTAATTTGGTTTGCAATAATATTGTCTTCAATGTTGATATGTGATTTAACCCAAAGAAAATATATTCCTTTGTTCGATTAAGTGATAAGTTTACCAATAAAATGATTTGGAAACAAATCGGAATTTGTAGAAAAATTCTCTAATTTTTTGAGAACTGTGACTGTGACTCTCAGCGTATTATTAACGTGTTAAATTGTTGAGCAATAGCCCATTCTAAGGCAGATTCGGCACCGAAAATATTATAGTCCTTATTCATACGAATAGATTGTTTTAATTTGTATTTAAGTACATAAGAAAGCTGAGGTTGCTTTTGGATCCATTAGTGTAAATTATGAGAGAATTACTTGAGCAGTTTGTAATATATTCCTTAAATTTTAATATGCAATATATATTATCGGGATATACAGTGATCTGTAAAAGTGTGGGTACACGTAGCAAAAATCTGTACCAGATTGTGGATATTTCTGGATGTAATAGAGACTTATGAACCATTTGAGAGTTTGACTCGCACCAGTAATGGCAATTTTGGTTATTTACGAAGCCATTCAACCAAAATTGTGCCTTCTGTGAAAAGATAATTTTTCGCTGAAATCGGGATCAATTTTGATCGCATCAAGGGCCCAATCTGCGAACTCTCGACGTAAACGATGGTCGTTTAGCTTGAGTTCATGCACCAACATCATTTCATATGGGTGCACACCGAAATTCAACCTCAAAATACGCCAGTTTGTTATTCTAGAAAGCCCGAATCCTTACGAAAGCCACCGAAGAGACACATTTTCATTTGTTACAACGCTTGCCAGAACGGCGACTATAAGCTTATCACTACGGGCATTAGGTCGTCGCGTCGCTCGCTGGCTTATTTTTTTTTTGTTAAGATGAATCCGAATGACGATCATGTTTGAGCAACAACAAAACTTCTTGATTTTGATAAAATAATTGTACAATTTCAAACGTTGTGAAAATGTTAAAATTGCTAGCCTTACTGATGACAAATGATCCTAAACTCAAATATTGCATTGAAAACTCATGCAATAGAAACGGCAACAGTAAAACCAAAAGTCTGGTTGAGATATGTCGATGATACATGTACGATGATAAGGGCAATGATCAAGAATTTAATGATTTCCTGAAACATCTAAATACCATTCGACCTACAATTAAATTTACCATGGAAAAAGAGGTAAATGATCAATTGCCCCTCCTAGATGTCATGGTGAACCGTTCAAACGAAACTATTAAAACTTCAGTATACAGAAAGCCAACACATACTGGACAATATCTTAATCATAGCTCTAATCATTCTGTTGTAACAAAACGAGGAATTATACGCAACCTCTATAATCGCGCTATATCTATATGCAATAATGCCGAATCATTGGAGAAAGAGGTAGCAAATATTAAATCCGATTTACAACAGAATGGTTATCCTTTTAAAACTAATTGACGATGTTATAAATAATTTTAGAACAACAAACACTGAACAGCAAGAAACACATTCATTCTTCACAATTCCGTACATTAAGGGAACGTCGGAGAAAATAAGACGAATAAGTTATAATATAAAAACAGCCTTTAAATCAGGAAATACACTTAGAGCTCATTTAACAAAAACAAAACCTAAAACTACCGATAAGAAAGAATGTGTTTACAAAATTCCATGTGAGTGTGGTAAAATGTAAATTGGAGTAACTAAACGACCACTAGAAGTTAGAATTAAGGAACATAAAACTCATATACAAAAAGGGGAAACGTCGAGATCAGGTATTGCAGAACACTCCTGGGATAAACAACAGCATATAAAATGGTCTGAGGCTGCGGCAATATATATGGAACCCAATATGAAAAAAAGGAAATTTATAGAAGCAGCATACATTAAAAACAATAATGGAATCTTCAGTAAACCGAGTGTTGAGATACCTAATCTTTGGCAACTACTACTTTGTAACATCAAATCACTGAGGTGTGTACAGTGAAGCGAAACTTTGCGCTTCAATGGACACAGTCCCTATATAAGCTCGTAGTCTTAAGACAAAACATTCAGTTTATACTTGATAACGATTAGAGATACAACCTAATCGAAACGTCGTAAAAATAAAAATAAATAAAAATAAAGACAATGCCAGTCCGACCACGTTTTAGTCAATCTTCAACATTGTCTACAACCTTCAAATAATACAGTCATCACATTAATTACGAATATCTAAGGAGGTTAATTACATCCTTAAGGTTTTCTTAGAAAATAAGTCTGTTTTTGGTAGTGTTTACGTCATATGTTATATTGTATAAAATAATATATACTTACTTGACGTGTATTTTTATAAGTTATAAGTTATTAATAGGTTGTACACCGAAGAAATTAAGAAATAGACGGGTTTTGTATTTCAGTGTATAATTTAATTAAAATCGGCCAAGCGCTTTCGGTCTAACAGACCATCCTCAGGGCTCAGACCTCGTCAAAGGGCACACCTTAACCCTGCCAGTTTGAGAGCAGTCGCCAGCCGTAGCCTCCACACAGAACAAATTGTACACAATTAAAAACCTTTAAAAAACCTTGTCACAAATTAAAATTAAAACAAAACATTCAACATACTAGTACATTAACACTGTTAAAACAATAAACCTCTTTAATAAGATTTTTATTAAAGAGGTTTATTGTTTTAACAGTGTTAATGTACTAGTATGTTGAATGTTTTGTTTTAATTTTAATTTGTGACAAGGTTTTTTAAAGGTTTTTAATTGTGTTCAATTTGTTCTGTGTGGAGGCTACGGCTGGCGACTGCTCTCAAACTGGCAGGGTTAAGGTGTGCCCTTTGACGAGGTCTGAGCCCTGAGGATGGTCTGTTAGACCGAAAGCGCTTGGCCGATTTTAATTAAATTATACACTGAAATACAAAACCCGTCTATTTCTTGGTGTATTTTTATATCCTGAGCTGCACGTCTATGGGGTGAAAATCATTCCCAATGTTGACACAAAAATAAAATGGTATTCCTAACTTCAATTTTAGGGAAGATTTTTTTTTATAAAATCGCCGGCAATAAGAGAAAAATACCCTATAAAAGTTTGGGGACAAAATAAAAATTTAGTTCGTCTTAAATCATGTGTTTTGAATTTTACTATAACAAAATTTATTGAATGAGTTGGATTTAATACTTGGAAATTTCTCATCTTGCGCTCTCGCCAAAAATAGCAAAAATAGTTGCCAAAGCGTCCATAAGTGTTAAAAGTCTTGTGTTTTTTTAGTCAATGATTTCACTATTCTAAACTCTTCTTCTTCTTCTTTTAGGTAGAACCAAGTTCTGTTATCTACACAATGCCTCATCGATCCTCGTTTGAGGTCGAAATCCAGCTGTCTCTCCATCTTTTGGGGGGCCGTCCAGGCGGCCGCTTGGTGTTTGGGTTTGCTCTCATCACGGTTTCGTCCATTCGTTCCACATGATCTCTCCACTGCCTACGACGGTTTCGAACCCACTTTACAACATCTCCCACTCCGCTGTCCTCGCGTATTTTTGCGTTTCTGATTCTATCTCTTAAACTTGTTTCCGTGATCATTCTCAGCGTTTTCATTTCTGTGGTTCTCATAATTTATTTTGTCTTTGTTGTTTCATTTCTTGTTTCTGCGCCGTAGGTCAGTATCGGTCTTACACAGACCTTGTAAATTCTTGCTTTGCTCTCAACCGTCATATGTTTATTGTTCCAGATTATGTCTCTTAGTTGGCCTGATATCATGGCCGCTTTGTTGGCTTGTGTGCGTACTTCTTCCGTTACTGCCCTGTTACTTGTTATATGTGCTCCCAGGTATTTAAACTTCCCAACCTGTTCGATATGTTTGTCATCAACCATTAGTTTGCACCTTATCGGTTCTTTTGCTATTACCATTGGTTTGGGTTTCTCCACAGATATCTTCATATTATACTGTTTGGCTGTTCGATTGAGATGGAAAAGCATTCTTTGTAAGTTGTCCTCGCTATCTGCTGTCAAGGCAACATCGTCTGCAAAGCATATAATCTGAACGGTGTTGTGTCCCATTGGGTACCCAATATTTGTGCTTTTTACCTCATCAATGATTTCGTCCATGATTACATTGAAAAGTGTTGGACTTAGGCTATCACCCTGTCTTATTCCTATGGATAGTAGGATTTCCTCTGTTAGAATGTTATTTTTTTTAATTACCATTTTAAACGCATTGTATGTAAATTCTAAAGATTCTTGTTTTGTCCGTCTTGTATGACTGCGAGACAAATACCAGCGAGTAATTCCAAGATAACAAGACCTAAATTCAAGGGCAATCATTTGTCACAAGAAAAGAAAACAAGTTAAATCTATCTTGAAATTATCTCGATTCCGATTACGCCTTAATTTACTCCACTCACAACTGTATATAGATACTTAAATGTTTCCTTTTATTTGATATTTTCTCCAGCACTGCTTTACGGTAACAAATGGTTGTTCCATTCTTTAAGGGCGTTTCAAAGTTCTTTTGTATTTCTTCGTGTTTTTTGCCTGCAACTTCTTGTCATCAATCAAGATTTATTATTCTTACTAGATCAGCTCTCCAAGATTTAATCTTATTATACAGAAAATGCCGGGCTTTGTGAGATTTTTTTTAAGCAATGCGTATCTCTTTTTTATTGCTTTCTATTTATCATAATTTTGTTTGGAACAATATTAAAAAGACGTTTTTTGTTTTTGGCAAAACGAGCTAATTATTTTACGTGTTCCTATGACATTTATATACATAAATATGATACGCAGCACATGGTTGTGCTGATGTTATTCATCTAGTAGGCGGATATATTGACCGATTTAAAAAATGTTGATGTGTGTTTTTACAATAATGAACTGCGAACTGTTTGCCCACACACGCCGTATAGTGAGCTTTGAAAATGGTGAATGTGATTTCAACGAAACGTCTGCTACCGTCTTGAGAAGGACATACATGGAATACCCGAAAACCTTCGATTACACATCACACCCGTGATAATTCAGTATTAATCCGGGAATACATCCATTTGTTCGTTTGGTTTTGCTGTAGAAGTAGACGTTTCGTCAAAATCTCATTTGGCATTTTCTGTGCTTGGTGGTTGTAGATCTAAAACCGTGAAACACTACGTAACAACATATATATATACATATATATATATATATATATATATATATATATATATATATATATATATATATATATATATATATATATATAACTAAAAATAAACAGAATCTTCGGATTTGCACCTCCAGATCTCTGTATTTGGCGATCTTCTTGTTGTATTTTGGCCTTGGTTGTTGTTGTTAGGTACAGCAATGTCGATTAGTGTAGTTCGCCTAGAAATTTTGTTGTTAGTATAATGTCTGGTCTATCATGAGCAACTGTCTGATCCGTCAGAATCGTTCGGTCCCAATATAACTTGAAATGGCTGTTTTCAAAAATAGGATCCGGATTGTATTTGTAATAAGGCACTTTTCCTACCTGTAATAGGTTTAACTTTTCTGCTAACTCTTGATGAAGTATCTTAGCGGTTGAGTCGTGTCTTTCCTTATACTCGGTTTGTTGCAAACGCTTGGCATTTTCCAGTGATGTGCTGGATTGTCTCCGATGTTCGACAGCCATATCTGTATTAGTCATTTTCTATTGAGGGATCTCTAATGATGAACTTGCGATAGTTCTTCGTCGGAATAACCTGGTCTTGGATAGCTAACAAGAAGCCTCCCGTTTCTGGAAACATCTGTCCTGAAATCAACGAGTAATTCGACGCTGACCTGTCGACATTGTCCTGATTGACCTCGTTTGGATGCCG
This sequence comes from Diaprepes abbreviatus, assembly GCA_034092305.1. NCBI lineage: Eukaryota > Metazoa > Arthropoda > Insecta > Coleoptera > Curculionidae > Diaprepes > Diaprepes abbreviatus. Next base: position 820,419 of record JASJET010000415.1, read on the forward strand.
TCCATGAAGTGGCTTCTGTAGCCAGGTTTGTAACTTCTCTTGGCCTGTTTGGTGGTGAGAAGCAATATCCTGTTCCCTCAACTGTAGCGGCGTTGAATCGTCTACCTCGCATATTGCTCAATGTAGTGTGGAAGAGTCCGCTAATCTGTGGAAATATGAACGTAAATTTATTATTTTTGGTCGAACTGCTTATCAATATCCACCAATCCTCTTCCTCCTTGGTCTCTTTGAAGCATTGTACGTTCAATAGCACTCCGAGGGTGATCTTTTTGTACTTTTGTTAGGAGTGTCCTTATTTTTCTTTGCACGTTTTGGATATCCGTCCAGCCCATTTTACAATTCTAAAAGAGTAAGCTCAGCGCAGAGCGAGCATACGAAACACATTATTATTATTATTATTAAACTAGGCTGGAGAAGTGTTTGAAAGTGAGACAAATGGCTTGTTCATTTCGGTATTCCTCCAAATCTGCACATCATGGACACTCTTGCTCCCTATAAAGTCTAAAAAACTTATTTGTGATTTCATGGGAATTTAATTTGGCGGTGCTATTTTAGATATAAAAACTGTAAAACCCAACTGTAAACAAAGCAACAAAGTCTTGAAATAGTCAATGGTTTGTTATGCTGGGAACAGCTGAAAATGACAATACTGTGAACGATCACATATATCGGCAGACCTGCATTCTATCTACTGCGCTGTCTGCCATTTTACCGTGCAACACGGAATGCTTGGCTGGGCTACTGGCTCCGTGTGGAACCGGCTTTAAGGAAGAATATTTTGTAATTCTGAAGATTGAAGATAAAACCAGAGATTCGCTATCACTTCTCCGTTCGCCCTTTGTGATGCAGTTCCGGAGCATTTGCACAACCCTACAGTTGTGTAAGCCGTAGGTCCCCCGTCCTCCCCATGCTACGATTCACAAACTTTTAAACTGAAGAGTTCAATTTATGATCTTCTGCCTAAACCCGAGGTATGCCTCTAAAAATTTGGGTATTTCATTCGCCAGCGTCTTCCCTAGACAACCATTGTCGTCGTCGCCGCCGTACTTTATTAAGTTTGGAACTTCTATTTGAATTAACTTAGCGGCGGGAATTATCGGTGAGATATTAAAAAACTATATTAATTATTTATATTAAATGAACAGCAATTAATTAATTAAATAAAATAATTCCTTTTTAAATTATATTAATAGTAAAATAAAAATAAAACGTATTTTTATGCCAATATAATCACTAACCTAAAAGGTTTCATAAAAATAATGATCTTAATCGTATGTAAGTTCCGTAGACTGACCGTAATGCTAAAAACCACTACCTGATAAAATTCACATGAATTCCAAATATATTTTTGCCTTTTATGTTAATTTACCTTTCGCGTGACTATACGGTCTAAAACCCTCTTTGAGTTATCGAATTTAATCAAAATATACATACGCAAATTCGCCACAGTCTTGGAAATTTATTAATAAAGTAAATATGCTTAATGGTTTCCTTTTTTGCTATTTTTTGCACAACAGTAATTATTTTTATGTTCGCATTCAAATTTTTTATTTGTTCTTCATATATAAGATACAGGGGGTTTGTCGGAAAGTGACACAGAACGTTGTTTCTTGGGAAGTAATAGATATATGTTGAATTTCCACTGACTGTTTTAGTTTTATTTTGCAATCACTAAAAAGTGGTTTACAGGCTTCTCTTATATCTATCTTGTAAAGCGTGGGTCATCTTAGTGAATCTCTATTGAAAATGAAAGGTGTATCTGTGGTAATTATGTATGAAAAATAATATCGTTCATTTGACTACCACCGCTCCTTTGGCAGGCCTGCATCCAAACATCAAAATTTTCGATAACTTTTTCCAGTCATGCAGAGTTCCATGACCTCTATTTCACGTTAAATGTTGCGTTTGAGATCTTGAATTGTTCGTGGGGCATTGGCATGGACTTTACTTTTGAAAAAACACCAAAGGTGTCAAATCACACGATCTTGTAGACCACTGTTGCACAGTCTTGATGATACCAAAGATCATGAAAATGCTACTAAATTTATTTTCCTGGAGCTTTCTCTTATGAAAAAGAACACTAGCTTGTTTAAATTCATTTATTTACAACTTAAAATAATTTTTGCAGCATATTTCTCCTACAATGTCTTCTACAACTAAATATATTTACAATTTACCTTTCTCAACAGCAGAATCTTCAATAACAACACACTTTTTGTTTAATTATGAAACATGAAGTAATAAAAGAATGAGTGAATTTCGGCAAGCAATAATTTTTTTGGGCAGCGTTACGTCAACCCATCAAAAACTAGAGAGCGAATCTATTGGTCTAAAATTAAACTCCGCCCACTAAAAATATTTTAAGGATGTCAAATTGAGATTGGGAGGTAAAAAGGGGTGTAACTTTTTCTACTAAAATTCAATTATTAACCGATTTCTAAAACAGGGAAGTGGTCCAGGAACCGGAGTGTTAAAAAGAACTCAAATACTGCCTGCGATCTGATTGCAGAAATGGGTAGGGGAAGGTAGTAGAAATGACGTCTCATCTCGTGTCTGAACAAATTTTGGTTGAAACATTGTTTTTTTTTTAACAAATAGGTGAAAAAATGATTTTTCCCCGATTTTTTGGATTTTACGGAAAATCTAAGGGATTTAGAGAAAAATGTTCCAGAGACGAATTGTACGTTTTGAAAATATCTTCAAAATGAGTTTTTGTTTGTCCAAATCAGTCTGTAAACAAAAAAGTAATTGCAAATTAAACATTAAAAATGGCTTATTTTTCAATTGTTAATAACTTTCTCAATATTTATTGAATTGTTTTCAATTTTTATCAGAATGTGAGTTTTAAAGTGCTTAAAAAGTGTGCGGAAGTTGGGTGCTGTCGATCCAATAGTTTTTGTAAAATTGCAATTGTTTATTAGGAAAACGAAAAAAGTGACTATTTTTGATTGGCTGTACCGTCGTCTAGGAAACAGCTACAGAGTTCTGTCAGTGCTCATTCTCTTCGTAAAAACTTAAGCTATTATGTAGTAAAAAAAAAGTGAGTTACTCGCTGAGAACTGATCAGTTCTCAGCGAGTAACGAGACGAGCCGCACTTGAAAATGCCAAATGAGATTTTGGCGAAACGTCGTGAAAACGATTTTTTGAACGAACGGATTGAAACCCGGAATAACCAAACTATTCATATATATATATATATATATATATATATATATATATATAATAATAATAATAATAATAAGGTATGTAATAGTTTTCAATGAAAAAACATGTAAAACGAGTAAAAAAAATTTAAATGTAAAAAATGTAATTTTCGGGGGGGGGGGGGGTGGTCCGAGAACGTTGAAGATGTGCCCAATATTATTTTTTCGATGAGCTACCTATGAAGGATTGATTGTGTATAAATTAACCTCAACTGAATGATTTCATATACTTTAGGCTCTTATTAATGAACTGTTATTTTTTGAAAAAAAATTGCTAACTCAGCTCCTATTGGTCGTAGAGACTTTTTTTTTAAATTCGTGTTTTTTGACCAGCTTTCCAATGATATGCTTCATTAACAAATCGGACAAAAAATGCGGTTGTTAATTAATTTATTTATAAGCGAAAAACTACCCATATCTTCATGACGATTTTACATAAACAAAATATGAAAAATATCCACTTTTTTTTTACTACCTGATAGCTTAAGTCTTTACGAAAAGAATGAGTACTGACAGAACTCTGTAGCAGTTTCCTAGACGACGCTACAGCCAATCAAAAATAGTCACTTTTTTCGTTTTTCTAATAAACAATTGCAATTTTATCAAAACCACTGGACCGCCAGCGCCCAACTTCCGCACACTTTTTAAGCACTTGAAAACTCACATTCTGATAAAAGTTGAAAACAATTCAATAAATATTGAGAAAGTTATTAACAATTGAAAAATAAGCCATTTTTAATGTTTAATTTGCAATTACTTTTTTGTTTACAGATCGATTTGGACAAACAAAAACTCATTTTGAAGATATTTTCAAAACGTACAATTCGTCTCTGGAACATTTTTCTCTAAATCCCTTAGATTTTCCGTAAAATCCAAAAAACCGGGGAAAAATCATTTTTCGACCTATTAGTTAAAAAAAAACAATGTTCCAACTAAAACTACCTTTCCCTATCCATTTCTGCAATTAGATCGCAGGCAGTATTTGAGTTTCAAAAATCGCTTCGTTTCCTGGCCTAGGTGTCCTATAAGGTACAACATCCTACCTATAGATCCCGTCAAGGAATGACTTCAAATATAACATCTGAAAAATATAAAAGTATGTAAACAAGTATGTTTGGAAAATGCATCAATAGAGCCCACTGACAAATTCTCGTCACCGGTGTCCCAACAAAACAAGCCTAAAAGAGTGACAAAAAATCAGCTCGTACTTTATATCGTAATATCGCCGGCATAGTTGCAACGTTATATGTTTTTTATGTATGTACATCGATTATTCCGGAACGGAGGCTCCGGTTTGCATGAATTTTTTTACGTTATGTTCAAGAAGTTGCTGCAGTAGTCTCATATTATTTTGAACGAAATTGGTGCAGTAAATTCCAAGGTGGTGCTGATAATATGGCAGACAAAAAATTAAATTTGTCTGATAGAAACTACGGTAAAAAAAAACCAAGTGCTTTCAAAGTTTGTATTAAAAAACGTCGTATTTAAGATTTAAATTTCAAAATTCAAGATTTAAAATGTCAAAATTCAATCAATTAATAAGATTTTAATAATTTTAACTGCCGAAAATAAAAGAAAACAGCTCCAACAAAAACAAATGTCACCTAAAGCACTAAAAGGCTCATAAGGACCATTTTTTGGGACTTTGATAGAATTATTTCCACGAACTAAATACAGTCGATAACTCAACCTACTTCTCAGAGAGACTGTGGCCATTACGCTCCAAATTGTTGACAACACAACGAGAAAAATACTATTACTTATACGCCTGTTCTAACAGCGACAATTTTTTTGTTGAGTGTCCAAAATTGTACCATTTCGCCTTTGTAACAAATACTTAGTTATTTTTATTTTTCAATTTAAAATTCAACCTGTAAAAATAGTTTATTACAACGGTGATAAAACTATTCATTTTGATCGACTTCAATTATCTTTACAGTGTCATTAAACTGTATGGAAAATGTGCTCTATCTTGTATTTCACAAAATGTATGTATAATCAACATAAATTTTTGGATTTATAATCTTCAGAAATTTTATTTTACAAATTTAATTGCTATTGTTTATTTTTAGTTTTATATATATATATATATATATATATATATATATATATATATATATATATATATATATATATATATATATATACTATTCTTGAGAACAACCATTTCAAGTTATATTGTGACCGAACGATTCTGACGATCAGACAGTTGCTCATGATAGACCAGACATGATACTAACAACAAAATTTCTAGGACAACTACACTAATCGACATCGCTGTACCTAACAACAACAACAACAACCTAAGGCCAAAATACAACGAGAAGATCGCCAAATACAGATATCTGGAGGTGCAAATCCGAATACAACGGGCAATGAACAGCGTCCAAACGATTCCCATAATACTTGTCAACAACTGGAGTGGTACCAAAGAACCTCCTGCAGAACACTTGAGCCTTAGTGAGGATCCGTATAAACCGATGCAGAAAGCAATTCTCCTTGCAACCGCGAGAACCGTCCGAAAGTTCTTAGGAAATACAGCAGATCACGTCACCTAGGACCCGATAACATGGAAAGGGTTCCCACAGAGCTTCATACATTTGGTATCTTTCTTCTTCAAGTGCCTTCTCCATTGCGGAGGTTGGCAATCATAATAGCTATTTTAATTTTTGAGGCAGTTGCTCTAAATAGTTGTTTTGAACTGCATCCAAACCATTCCCTTAGGTTTGTTAGCCATGAAATTCGTCGTCGTCCTACGCCTCTTCTGCCACTTATTTTGCCTTGGATTATGAGCCGTAAGATGCTGTACTTTTCTCCCCGCATAATGTGTCCGAAATATTGCAGTTTTCTCTGTTTTACTGTTATCTCGACTTCCTTTTCTTTCCCCATTCTTCTCAACACTTCGGCGTTCGTAACTCGATCCACCCACGAAATCCTCTGAATTCTTCTATAGGTCCACATTTCAAAAGAGTTAAGTCTTCTCATTGCCTCTCGATTCAGTATCCATGCTTCCATAGAACACTGTATACGTAACATTTAGTCAGTCGTATTTTCAGGACTAACGTTAGATCTTTGCTGCAGATAACCTTTTTCATTCTAATAAAGTTGGCACGTACTTTCTCGATTCTGGTTTTTATTTCGACGGTATAGTCATTATTTTCTGTTATTAGGGTTCCCAAGTAACTATACTTCTTAACTCTTTCTATGTGCTGGCTTCCTACCATTAGGGTTTCATTATTATTGGTGTTGTTTTTACTAATTATCATGAACTTGGTCTTTTTCGTATTAAGAGAGAGTCCATATTCTCCACTAACTCTTAATATTTTATTCATTATTTCTTCTAGGTCTTTCAAACTATCAGCTATTATTACGGTGTCATCTGCATACCTAATATTGTTGATTAAAACTCCGTTTACTTTTATCCCTGTTGTTTCAGATTCAAGACTCTCCAATATGACCTCTTCAGAATAAGTGTTAAATAGTAAAAGTGATAATATACACCCTTGTCTGACTCCCCTTTGTATTTCCACATCTCCGGATATTTCCTGTCCAATCTTTACTGTCGCTGGCTGATTGTAATACAGATTTGATATCAACCTTAAATCTCTTTCATCCAAATTTTTGCTTCTGAGAATCTCTATCAGTTTGTCATGTTTGACCCTATCAAAAGCTTTGTTGTAATCTATGAAGCAGACATAGAGGTCCTGATTGATATCCAAGCATCTTTGAGTAAGCACATTAAAAGGCTTCTCTTGTACCCACCCCGTTCCGGAAACCAAACTGTGTGTCACTAATATCCAGCTCCAATTTGGAATGTATTCTAGCGTGTAAAATTTTTAAAAGGATTTTCATGTGACATGAGACTGATTGTTCGATAGTCACTGCATTCTTTTGAATTTGCTTTCTTTGGTAAACATATGAATGTTGATGTTAACATTTCTCGGGGGATGATTCCTGTTGGTATCTTTGTATACCTGGTATGAGTCAGTATTCCCTGAAGGGAGTGCGAAGCCGTTTGGCTTGTAAATCAAAATAAGGTGTTTTTTGTTAATAGTCTTAAATACATTCTATAATATATTCTATTATATTAAGAGGGCTTTAGTGTAATAACCCACTGACTTAGTCTACTGGCCTGTCCCACTGAACTGGCTTACTTTCCTGGTTTCGTATGCAATTGACATTACTTCGGTCACTCAGGGGGAATTTTGTAGTTACTTTTAGGCCCCCTTAATATTTTTATGTATTTTTATGTTTTTTTTTGGCCCGGAGAATCGATTTTTCGAGGGTACGGGTCCCAAAACCTGTCAGTATGAATTTTAAGTGAAAATTTCAACTGTAAACAATTGTAACTTTGTTATTAATAATCAGAAAAATATTTAGCAAAGTTTATTCAATAGTCACAACAATTTTCTTCAATTTAAGCGTTTATTGGCCACTATTGGATTTCTAGAAGTCGAGTTATTATCAATTTAGTTAGGGCAGAATTCTATTTTGCAATGTTTTTACACTAATTTGTGCATAACTTTTTTCCCGAATTAATATTTTTTGAAAATTAAGATTTCAGGACATTTTTAATAAAGAATACAATAGATCTGATTGAGTAGAGCATCCATAAATAGTCAAGGTACTTGTTTATAGATATTTACAATTATATTGTTAATAACAAAAAAATTGACAGGTTTTATAATTCGTAACCTCAAAAATCGATTCTCCGGGCCACAAAACATAAAATATATGAGAGAGCCTAAAAGGAGCTACGAACCCCACCCCCTCCTCCCCCTAGCGTCTGAACTACTTTTCATTGTTCATTTCACAAGTCACTAACGATTGATGAAATTGTTTACGTTATGTTCAGGAAGCTACTGCAGTGGTCCCATATTATTTTAGACGAAATTTGTGCAGTAAAATCCAAGTTGGCTTTGAAATTCAATATGGCGGATCCAATATGGCAACCAAAAAAATTAATTTTGTCCGATTTTATTCAAAATTGGTATGGGGGAGTTTTCGAGATTGCACATAACGAATCTGAAATTATTTTAAAAAAATTCAATATGACGAACAAAAAAATTATTTGTCCGATTTTTCCAAAATTGATATGGGGGTGTTTTTGGAGTCGTACATTATGAATCTGAAATTATTTAAAAAAAATTAAATATTGCGAATCAAAGATGACGAAATAAAAATTTTACGTGTCTCGATTTTGTCCAAAATTAGTATTTGGGATTTTTGTTAGGGTTAATTATGTATTTAAAATTATTTTTGAAAAACTCAATATGGCGGATCTTATATGGCGTTCTGAAAATTTTCTCCAAAACTGATATGGGGGGTTCTTGAGGCTGTAAATTATGAATTTAAAATTAGTTTTTCAAGATTCAGTATGACGAACCCAATATAGCCGACTAAAAATTTTACATCTCTCGATTTTGTTTAAAAATGGGACTGGATAGTTTTTAAGGATGTAAATTCCGAATAGAAAATTATTTTAAGAAAATCTTATATGTCAGATGCAATATGACGGTCTAAAAATTTTAAATTTCCGGATTTTATCCAATATTGGTATTAGGGGAGTTTCAAGGGTTTATTTTTAGAATAGATCAAGACGATAAAATGATTTTTTAGATATTCAATATGGCGGATCCAATATGATGGATTGAAAATTTTACCTTACTCTTATTCTTTCAAATTTAGTATCCGGGGGCTTTCGGGGTCGTATATTACGAATATGAAGATAATTTTTTGCAATTTAATTTGTCAGATAAAATATGAGGGACTGAAAATTTTACATTTTGCCGATTTTGTCTAAAATTGATATTGCGGGGTTCTTGAGGTATATATCAACATGCAGGATAAAATATATCGGGCTAAGAAATTTACGTCTCAAATATCGATATTGGAAGATTTTGAAGGCCTATATTAATATTAATATATAAAGAATAAAAGCTTCCACGGCTTTGGTCAAGTTGAAAATTATGTTTCTTGGGTATAGACCGTGTCAAATTGGAATTATTATCCGACGTTTCACCTACGATTGCACGAGGCATCTTCAAGGAGCTTTACTTCATGAGATTAGAACACTGAATGAATGAAATTCAGTGTTTTTAAATCTATTTATGCAAATCTCATTTTATCAGGCATTGGTTTGGCTCCGACTTCAAAAATTTCAATTTGATATAAAAATTTATATTATTTTTTACCTTTTAGCGCATTTTTAGAACTCGGTTCAATTTTTTATACAAATTTTATTATCTAATTTCATTCATTATTAATATAAGCATTCGATATTTTTGTAAGACCGTGTATATTAAACTTTCCCCTTTAGGGAGGTTATTATCCCGGCAAACATCGGTAATAAATTTGAAATATATATTACACTAGGATACCTAAATTGCTAAAAAGCAATATAAGTTATATTCCTTAGAGCTCGGATAAAAACTTCATATTTCCTTTGTTGAAGTTTTATCATATCCCGAAACCCACGCAATCGAAGCCACTTGCAACAGTTATATTGAAACAAACAATTTTTTTCTATAACGTGGAAAACATTTTTTATTATTACTTTGTTTTTAATATACTCATTTTAATATTTCATTTTCTCTGTCATATAGGGTTTTCCAATAAGAGGTGTCATTTTGAAAAGCCCGCTATTTCGGTAGATGTCACTTTTGAAGCTGTAAGTTTTTGACGTTTGACAAGTAGAAACTACGCCATAAATAAAGATGGAACGATACACGCTTCAACAACGCATTGAAATTATTAAAATTCACTATAAAAATGGTGAAATTTTGGCAGAGACGGTTCGTAAATCTCGAACATTTTTGGGTCGTCATGAAGCACCTTGTCGGAGCGCAATAAAGAAATTGGTGAAAAAAATTCGAGCTGTTGGGACAAGTTAGTTATGTGAAGAAGAAAACCCGTGCACGTCGCTCACGAACAACCGAGAATATTGCTGCTGTAGCCGAAAGTGTTGAAGAAAACCCAGGTTTGTCCATTCCTCGTCGTTCTTTGGAATTAGGGATTCCACAAACGTCATTACACCGTATTTTGCATAAAGATTTGGGTCTTAAGGCTTATAAAATTCAGTTAACGCAAGAACTCAAGCCGACCGATCATCAACAATGTCGTGCCTTTGCTGATTGGGTTCTTGAAATGCATGAAAATGATCCGGAATTCCATCGAAAAATCATCTTCAGTGATGAGGCCCATTTCCACCTCGGTGGCTTCGTCAACAAACAAAATTGTCGCATCTGGGGCTCGGAAAACCCAAGAGTTATTGTTGAAAAGCCTCTCTATCCTGAACGTGTGACTGTTTGGTGCGGTTTATGGTCCGGCGGGGTCATTGGACCTTACTTTTTCGAAAATGAGGCTGGAGCAACAGTTACGGTGAATAGATTGCGCTATCGAGAGATGATTAATGATTTTTTATGGCCGGAATTGGATGGTATTTATCTGGACCACGTTTACTTTCAACAAGACGGCGCTACGTGCCACACAAGCAACGAAACCATTGATCTTTTACGGGAAAAGTTTCCGGGCCGTGTTATCTCTCGAAGAGGTGATCACAATTGGCCACCGAGATCTTGTGATGTGACACCTTGCAATTTCTTCCTTTGGGGCCACGTGAAAGACAAGGTCTACGCCAACAGCCCAGCGTCGATTCAAGACCTCAAAGATGGAATTCGTGAGGCTATCGAGGACATAGGGCAGCCACTTTGCGATTTGGTTATGGAAAATTTCATGAAAAGGATATGGTCCTGTAGGCATGGTCGTGGTGGTCATTTGGCTGATGTTATTTTCCATCATTAACGGCATACCTTCCTCTTTATAATGTAATAAATATCCGATCATTTATCTTAAAAAATGGCATTTTTCTTTGAATATCAAAATAACACCTCTTATTGGAAAACCCTTTATTTAATATTCAGCACGCAAGTGAAAAATTCTTTGTTGATGTTTCATAAATGCGTCCTTTGAAATATACATGTTTTTTATAAATAATAATGTGGCATTTGTAAATGTGCAATCCACAGTTGCAGTCTGACTTCGCTTCGGATTGCCCAAGAGAGTCTACTTTGCCGGCATCTATGAACTCGGTTTTTCTTCAAAAATATTAAAAATACATGTAGTTAGTAGAAAAATAATTAAATTTTATGGCAGGAGTATTTTTCGCCTATGTATTTTAATTTTTAAATTCACCAATTTACAACGGTTTTGACTTTTAGTTTTTGTAGGTATATGACATTTGCGAGGCTTTGGGAAATTTTTCCTTTACAATGTAATAAAAGAGATAGGATTTATTTGGAAACTTGGTTTTTTAAATAAGCCCCCTCATCTCACCCAGTTGATGACGAGACAGTACATAAAAACTACTTCAGAATTGGGAGAAAACATTTAACATCAGGAATGTTTTTTTTTTTGTGAGATTCACCACTGTAGGAAACTAACATTAGATAAAACCTCTTCTGAAAACATAAAATGGTTCCATTTTAGCCTGGAGTTTTATAATATTTATTCCGTTTGGAAGACATCCAATATTTTTATACATTTCTTTCATAGTATTTAAAGCTTGATTGTTCTCTAAATATTTCATGGAAATTAGATCAAAAAAGAGCTGTTTTGTTAACAAAAACGTAACATTGGTTTTTTTGCTGGAATGTGTTCTTCTCGGCGTCCTATAATACATATCTCGTTGGTAACTCTGAAAGACTTGTGCAAAAAAAATTGCGGACCAAAAATGGTCACGATTTCCGGTTTTTTGAGTTTATCTCGAATAGTAAAAGTTGTATCGAAAAATATTTCAAACAATAGTTGTAGAGAATTAAAAAACCTATCGATTCATATGATATAAGTTATAGGTGGCGCTACTAGTTATCGAGATATATTTTTTTTTCGAAAAAATTTACAGTTTTTTTTTTAAAAAAGACATTTATTAATAAAATACCGACTTAAAATTTAACATAAATATAGGTATTGTCATTCTAAAAAAGTGTGTCAAACCCGGAATCTGTGAGTTTTTTATTTTCCGAGAAATTCGATGTCAAAGTTGAAAATTAAACCTTAATTTTCCGTTTTCTTAATTGAGATACAATGCTCAATTTTAATGGAAATTGTTTGTATTGTTTTATATTTTGAACATCTATTAAAAAAATTTTTTTTCAATCGTGAGCCGAGAAATTTTGCAAAAACCAATTTTTGCACCAAAAAAATTGCAGATACCTAAGACACTTCGAAGAAAACTTTTCACCGGATGGAGATAAATTTTTTTAGTGCGTGGATGTAGATTTATCATTAATTTTGGATGAAAAAAACGTTTTTTTCCAAAAATTCATAATGGCGTGGCAAATGAATATTAAGGGCTCAAATTTGCAGAAGATGCTTTTTAATACTTGTCCTTTACTTGTGAATTTTTTGGATCCGAGAAATACACTTCCATACGATTTGTGAACTCTCGAAAATTTGGCCGAATCTAATCGAAAATAGCTGGTGCTGGCGGCTGTCGGCGGGTTGCCATAGTTCAGGCGCATTATTCATTAGCGCTTCAAGGAAACTAATGCATCAAAAGTAATATTTATAATATTGATGTTGTTTTATTAATTTATATGATGGTAACAATTTGTTTAGTCATATTAATTATAAATTTGTTTATTAACAAAATTTTTACAAAACATTATAGAGAAAATCATACAAATAGTCAATTATCACTACATAGTATAAAACAAAGTCGCTTTCTCTGTCCCTATGTCCCTTTGTATGCTTAAATCTTTAAAACTACGCACCGGATTTTGATGCGGTTTTTTTCAATAGATAGAGTGATTCAAGAGGAAGGTTTATATGTATAATAACATCCATTAAATAGTGGAGAAATATTGTTATTTTTGAGGTTTCTAATGTGATGTCGTTAATTATCATATTTTTTTCCGCTTACATTGCAAACGCAGGCTGAACCCTACGAGATTTATCAAAATAATGTACTAATTATTTGTACACATTGAAAAGGTCTACAGAAAACTCCGCGATGGTATATGTCTATCTCTCATGGATATCCCTCAATAACATTTTTTTGTCATTTACTTTTTACGACAAATAATGGCAAATTTTGAAGCGATTTTAACCAATACAGCATTAATCCTTATCCAATTAAATAGCTTAAATACATTGTTGATTTAATATAGATCTATATGGTCCTTTACAGCACAAGATTTAAATGAATATTTTCGAAGATATTACAGATTTAAAATTGCGGGAAGTAGCGCTTGCGGCGGTACTGGCCGACCGGGGCGGCGGCAGCGTGCCTATAAATAGCGCGTCGGAGGCCGATGTAATAATTGTTGTAAAAATAAAATAAATAGTCACAGTTTTTCTGTAATGTATTTAGTATCAGCATTGCACCCGTGCGAAGCCGGGGCGGGTCGCTAGTGTATTATATATTTTACTGCTTTTTTCTTGAGATTTAGAAAACGATGATGACAATTCAGAGGAAATTATTAATATGTGTGAGAATGATTTTGACTATGAAAATGTTAATAATGATGAGAATGATCTGTACAATGAAATTGAGAATAATGATGAAAATGGTATGTGTGATGTAAGTGAGAGTAATAATTGCAATGATGAAATGGACGCCGATTGCATAGAAGTAATAGAAAAAAAAAAGAAAGATGAATGTATAATTGATATATTGAATTTGTATGATTTTCGCACGTAATTTTAATGTATTATTAAATATTTATATGACGTTTTATATATAATTATTATATTTTTATATGATTTACTTATAGAAATTTTCGAAAAAATTTTCTAAATAAGCTATTAGATAATAATAATATAAAGGAAAAAACAGTATAATATGTAATATATAATTGAATATTTGTATGCCTTACTCTATAATTTTTTGTAAAAATTTTGTTAATAAACTGTTAGATAATAATAATATAAAGAGCAAAAACAGTAGAATATGTAATATATAATTGAATATTTGTATGATTTTCTCTATAATTTTTTGTAAAAATTTTGTTAATAAACAAATTAAGGGGTCTTTTAAGTTACAATTTTTCAAAAATAAAAAATTGTTATTAATGTTTTTTTAATAGAAAGAAAAGAGATATCATTTTATAATTTTGCACATATATTTATTTGTACTTTTAGTATACAAAAAAAATTTTTTTTTGTATTTTTTTATAGGTTTTTTTACCCATAACAATTTAAAAAAAAAACATCAAAAAATGACGGCGGACGTGATTCCAGGTGACTGAATCGTCTGAAAAAAAAAAGAAAATACCAAATTAATCCTTGTTCAAGTGCCCATGGTCGGTACCGGAATCACTTTGATCGGTAAAAAAATTTTCCGATTTTTACCCGATTTTTCACCCTCAAAAATGATTTTTTTTTCAAATGGCCGCTATTTTGTTATTTTTTGTAGAAAAAAAAAAATAATTCCGGTACCGACCATGGGCACTTGAATAAGGATTATTTTGATATTTTTTTTTGAGACGATTCAGTCACCTGGAATCAAGTCCGCCGTCATTTTTTGATGTTTTTTTTTTTAAATTATTATAGGTAAAACAATCCATAAAAAAATCCAAAAAAAATATTTTTGTATACTTAAAGTACGAATAAATATATGTGCAAAATTATAAAATGATATCTCTTTTCTTTCTATAAAAAAAATTACTAAAAAAATTTTTTTCTTGAAAAATTGTAACCTAAAAGACCCATTAATAATTAATATGACTAAACAAATTGTTACTATCATATAAATGAATTAAACATCAATATTATAAATATACTTGTGATGCATAAGTTTCCTTGAAGCGCCAATGAATACTGCGCTTGAACTATGGCAACCCGCCGACAGCGGCCTGCAGCAGCTATTTTCGATGAGTTCGGCACAATTTTCGATGCTTCACAGATCGTATAGAAGTGTATTTCTTGGATCCAAAAAATTCACAGGTAAAGTACAAGTATTAAAAAGCATCTTCTGCAAATTTGAGCCCTTAATATTCATTTACCACGCCATTATGAATTTTCGAAAAAGAAACGTTTTTTTCACCCAAAATTTTTGAGACCGGAAATGATACATACGGCCCACGATTGAAAAAAACTTTTTTTTAATGGATCCTCAAATATAAAACAATACAATTTCCATTAAAATTTAGCATTGTATCTTAATTAGGAAAGCGGAAAATTGAGGTCGAATTTTCAACTTTGTCATCGGATTTCTCGGAAAATAAAGAACTCACAGATTCCGGGTTTGATATACCTTTTTCGAATGATAATACCTATATTTTTGTTAAATTTTAAATCGGTAGTTTGTTAATAAATGTCTTTTTTCTTAAAAAAAAAACAAATTTTGTCGACAAAAAAATATATCTCGATAACTAGTGGCGCTACCTATAACTTATATAAATCGATAGATTTTTTAATTCTCTACAACTATTGTTTGAAATATTTTATTGTTCGAGATAAACTCAAAAAAACCAAAATCGAGAGCATTTTTGGACCTCCATTTTTTTTGCACAGGTCTTTCAGAGTTACCATCGAGATATGTCTTATAGGATGCCGAAATGAACACATTCCAGCAAAAAAACCAACGTTACATTTTTGTTACTGACGAAAGTCTATTTTCCATGGCTTAAAGTCAGTTTATATTTGGTTTTAGTTACATCTAAAATATAAGCTATAATATAATGGTCCGTAAGTGCCTGTTTATGTGGTTTATATCCTCGAATATATAGAAAATATTTTTTTCTTTGTAATTTATTAATTGCCACGTCTATAGCTTTCAAGATTTTCAGATATTCCTCAGCCAATCTTTTAAGACCAATTTTCGAAATTTTTTGGTATATAGTCGAGTCTATTTCTTTTCTATTTTCTTCAGAAATTTTTAACGGTTTCTCACATTGACATACATATACATCTAGACAATCGGCCATATTGTTCTATCTTACATCACTCGGAAGTACTAGTGCTTTTCCATCAGCCTGTTTGTACTTTGCTCCTGCCAAGTGGTTATTTCTGAAATAATTAATGACTTGTTTAATATGTTTTTTAACGTACTTTATTTTTAAATTTTTGCAGAGTATGTTTAGAAGATGCGCTTAGTATACATATGTTATAATTTTCCCACTAATATAACTTGTCTTCTATAGTTCTTCTCATTACTGTCATGTTCGCCGCATTATCTGTTACAAACGATTTACCATCACATTTGTAATTAGATTTACAAGATAAAATCAAATGGTAAGCAATGTCAGTTAAGTAATTACCAGTGTGAGGATTTCCCAAAGTATCTATTGTTTCATATAAGAATGCACGTCCATCTTCAGTAGTTATTTTAGGACAGACTACAAGCTCATTATGCACATTAGACCAACCATCAATCGACATGTTAACGCCCTGTCCAGAAAGATCATCAAAACATTTTCCTTTTTCACTATCATAAATTTGATCTAAAAGGGTTGTAGAAATTGTTTTATATGCGGATTGTTGACACATCTAAAGCTACTGTTAGTTGCAAATATAGCTTTGGAAATTTGTATGTATTTCTTGCTTTTTATTTGCAGGTGCTCGCACAGCAAAGTTCTCTGAGGAACTGTTTTTTTTTTCTTAGAATTAATTAGTCCTATTCCAGCAGCCAAATTGTTTTTATTTTAAATTTGGGGAACTTTAGAGTGGAAAACTAAGTTAATAGGTAAGAGTTTGGGATCTCTCATTCCCACGTGGCTTGGAATCCAGAGATATGACCCTTTTTTCGCTGAATATTAATCTTTTTAAGATTATATTTCGTTACCAGAACTTGTGGATGGGCGGGATTGAATGCCTTTAGGGACGCGATAGAGTTAAGGGAATCGGTGGCTACAACCCAGAGATTTTTGTTTGTTATTTTGATGAACTCTGTAGCTTTATAGATGGCAAACAGCTTAGTAGAGAGAATGCTGTAGAGGCGTGCAGGTGGTAGGAAAATTGATGGGGAGGAGGAAAGAAAAGCAGCTACAATTATTATGTCTTTCTTGGATCCGTCCCCGAATATTAGATCGTGACATTTATAGTTTCAAATGAATTTCATGAAGTTACTTTTGAGGAAATCTTTTCTGTGTGATTCCTTTGAAAACGTGCGTCTTACGTAAGAAAGTGAGTTTGTTGTGTTGAATTGTAACTTTTTAAGTTGTTAAAGTTGCCCAGAATGTTTTTTGATGAAAAAAGTAGAGCTTAAATTATTTGTTTTCACCTAACAAATTTCGACATTATAATGTAAACAATATAATAATTAAATTATTTAAAATCACTGAGTCAATAATTGAATTAAAATTTATTTGCTTCCACAATATTATTAAAATATAAGCATGGAATTTAAAATTATTAACAAAATTATCATATTTTATTTATGAAAAAAATGATGTATATGAGGTGTAGCTACAAAATAACGTACCTTTTGCTGAAAATCATTTTATTTTAAATTTATACATGTTTAGTTACAATTATCTTTTATATACACCCCTTCCCGTCTTTGATGCATGCATACTTCTTCTGTAGAAGCATCATTCTTGTTATTTTGTTGCCACACCTCGTAGTATTGTGTACACAGAGAGTCTAGAAACAACATCAATTTTGGACGACCCAAAAAGGTGGTAATTTATGTGAAAAAAGTCGTGATAACAGAAGTTGCTCATCATTCTACTGATGATAATGAAGGTGCTGTTTACGTTACAATTTCTGTCTTTCATTTGCAGACTAAATTTCGAGGGTTTTAAACCATTACATGCAACTTTTTGCAACCACTGGTGATAGTGAGGAATTCCAGTTCCCTCTATTGTTTTGGAGTCATCTGTATACCATTAAATGGGATTTCTGTTAAGTTCTTCAATGGCATTTCTGCCCCATTCATTTTTATGACTCAACTTTTTATTGAAGTTTTTCACAAAGTTGAAGCTCCTATTTTCAGATTTGTTGATTTCTTGATATGAAATTGGGTACTAACTTCCTTACAATTTAGTGTTTATTGCCATTTGTGTTGTTGGGTAAATAGTTTAAATATCGTTTTGTATTGGTTGACTTTCTGTAGATCGACATTCGAATATACCTGAGGTTCCGCTCAGCTATGCCATTTAAAATTATAATTTATTTTTCTATCTTCTCCATAGTGAGTTTAAAGGAATGTCTGAGTTTTCAAGTTCTTCGTATTTTCCATTCCATGCTGTCTATGTATCTTAGCCACATTTTCGACAGCAGATTGAATTGTGAGAATCTCAAAGCACTCCATGTAAATTTTTGGAACTACTGGTGAGAGTGTAGAGTCGATTGATTGTCCATTGTCCTGGTCAGAGAAATTTGGTTTATCCTGAAAGACGGAGTGTAATTTTAATAGGCACATGGTGGTATTTCTGGTAAATAATATCTTCTCGCTAGAGTCTGACCTAAAACATCTAATTTTTAGCTAAAGATAATTTGAAAAATTAATGTCTTCTTCTTCTACCTTCTATAATAGGTCCCTGACCTGTTCCTTCTTCGATTTTCCTCATTCTGGACTTAAATTATCGCTCCACCTTTTCCATGGTCGACCTCTACTGCGTGTACCACTAGGCGATTTATCTCGTGCGATCCTTACCAGTCTGTCCTCTGTCATTCGGCTTATGTGTTTGTTCCATTGTGTCTTACGCTGTAGGACCCACTCATTAATGCAGTCTGTGTTGCATGATTGCCTAATGTTATCGCTTCTTTCTCTGTCTAGTAGCGTTTTTACTGTTATTCGTCGAAGTATTCTCATTTCTGTAGTCTCCAATAGTTGTTTCGTTTTTGTCGTCTCTGGCCGTGTTTCTGAGGTGTATGTCATAATAGGTCTAATTGTGGTTTTGTTGATCCGAACCTTTGTTTCTTGTTGTAGGTGTTTGTTTCGCCAGATCACGTCGTTGAGACAACCCGCCACTTTATTTGCTTTGGCCACCTGCTCTCTTACTTCATCTTCGATGTTGCCATAACTAGTTATGTCGATTCCTAGATATTTGAAACTCATTTCTTGTTGTATTATTTGACCGTCTAGTTCTAGTTTGCATCGGAGGGGTTCTTTTGAGGTTGTCATACATTTAGTTTTTTCGGCTGAGATAATCATATTATATTTTCTTCCCGTAAGATTAAAGGTATTTAACAATCTCTGGAGGTCGTCTTCATTTTCGGCACATATCACAGCGTCATCAGCGTAACAGAGAATTTTTATTTCTGTATCACCCATTTTATATCCTCTACCAAGTCGCACCTCCTTTATTATTTCGTCCATTATCATGTTAAACAACAAAGGACTAAGCGAGTCTCCCTATCTAATACCGCTGTTGACTGGTATGGGTGTTGATAATTTACCGTTAGTGCGAATCTGAACTTTATTGTTTGCGTATATGTTTTCGATGGTCTGAATTATATTGATAGGAATATTTCTCTTATATAACAGGTGGATTACGTCATCTAGCTTTATGCGATCGAATGCTTTTGTTAGATCTATAAAGCATAAAAATGTTGGTTTATTGTATTCTATAGATTTTTCGACTATCTGTCGTAGAATAAATACTGCATCCACGCAAGAATTTCCTGATCTAAATCCCTGCTGTTCGTCTTTCAGTGTTGTAACCGAATTAATTTTATTTTTGATTACTTTCGTAACGATTTTCAGAGTTGTGTCCAGTAGATTAATACCCCTGTAGTTCCCTGGTTCTTGTTTGTCACCTTTCTTAAACATAAGCATCATTGTGCTAGTTCTCCACCTATCTGGTACTTTGCATTGTGTTAGGATTTTTCGAATGTAGCTTGTGAGTTCCTGTGTTAGTCGCTGTCCTCCGTATTTCAACAATTCGTTATGAATTCCGTCTTGTCCGGGAGACTTTCTATTTTTTCAGGATTTTATAGCTTTCTCTACTTCTTGAATGGTGACTTCCACATTATTCCTTATTGCTGGTATGTTGTTTTTTCCAATGTTAGCATCTCCCTCAAATAATTTTGTTAGGTAGTCTATCCATTTCTCCTCTGATATTTTGTTTGTTTCGGAGAGTTCGGATACTTCTTTGCTCTGTTGTCTTATCAGTCGCCACATTTGTTTTTGTACACTATAGAAGTCTCCTTCCATTCTTTTAGAAAACTGCTCCCAATGTTCACTTTTTAGTTGCCTGACTAGTAGATTAGTTTCGTTGAAAAATTAATGTGGATATTATTATTAGATTGCTAAATATTTGAATATAGAGAATATGGTCATTTTAATATCTATTTTGTGACGGCCCAATGCCTCTAAAATTATTTTCAGCAAACTCATAAACTAAATACACACAATTTCCGATTAAAAAGCGCGTTTGCTCGAAAATACATTTATTTTCACTACCAAATAAATAAAATCCTTATTTAATTTACATATTTTGCCAACAACAAAATCATAATAAGCTTTTGGATCAACGCCCAATGTTTTTTTACGTATTAAAAACTCGGCTGTCCTTTAAATTATAAATAAGGATTCGAATAAAATTTTATATTCCCTCTAATTCCTGCTGTATACTTACTAGAAGGGAGTTTTCCATGAAATAAAAATTGCTTATTAAATATTTTTCATAACTTTTTGAGGATTTAACGCCATTTTTACATGTGGCATTGTTAGTCTTTGTATAATATTTTACTAGTTTAACAGCAAACTACACTTTTTATTACAGTGGTTAACTATTAATGTGTCATCTGTCTACAACAACTGTTCTACAATATTTGAAAATATCTGCTATTCGAGCGTTTCGTGTACCCAGTGTTGATATATATATATATATATATATATATATATATATATATATATATATATATATATATATATATATATATATATATATATATATATATATATATATATATATATATATATTTTAATTCACCGTTGCGCCATCACTTGGCAGTTTTATACAACATTGTTGATTTGTGTTGCTCTTGTGTTATTGAGTGAATCATCGAGATGTCGCCGTTGTATTTTCTTTGCTGTTTTTTAACCACCTTTAAAAACAACATTTTTTTTATGTATTTACATCGATTACTCCGGAACGGCGGCACCGATTTGAATGAAATTGTTTACTTTATGTTCAGTGTTCAGGAAGTTGCTGCAGTAGTCTTGTTTTCTTTTGGACGAAATTGGTACAGTAATATCCAAGACGACGCTGACAATATGGCGGCCAACAAAAATTAATTTTGTTTGATTTTCTCCAAAATTAGTATGGGAGAATTTTTGGGGTCGTACACAACGAATCTGAAAGCTTCATAAGTGTTTTAGGTATCTGCAAAAAATTCATTCATCCACAATTATAACACTAACAATTTATTTTAAAGGTGTACATTCACTGACGTTAAAAGAAGAAATTTTCTTGTTATTTTAAAATTCACTATGCATTTTTAAGGCCACCCAGCACTCAGGGATTTTAAGAGAAGTTTAAAAGGGTTTCAAGTCTCTGTAAAAAATTCATAGTTCAACAATTATAACGCTAACAATTTTTTTCCAGGGTGTACTTCCACTGATGTTAAAAAAAGAAATTTTCTTGTTATTTTAAAATTCACTACGCATTTTTAAGGGCACCCAGCACTCAGGGATTTTAAGAGAAGCTTTAAAAGGCTTTCAAGTATCTGTAAAAAATTCATAGTTCAACAATTATAACGCTAACAATTTTTTTCAAGGGTGTACTTCCACTGATGTTAAAAAAATAAATTTTCTTGTTATTTTAAAATTCACTACGCATTTTTAAGGCCACCCAGCATTCAGGGATTTTAAGAAAAGCTTTTAAAAGGGTTTCAAGTATCTGTAAAAAATTCATAGTTCAACAATTATAACGCTAACAATTTTTTTCAAGGGTGTACTTCCACTGATGTTAAAAAAATAAATTTTCTTGTTATTTTAAAATTCACTATGCATTTTTAAGGGCACCCAGCACTCAGAGATTTTAAAAGAATATTTAAAGGTGTTTTAGGTATCTGTAAAAAATTCATAGTTCAACAGTTATAACGCTAACAATTTATTTTAAGGGTGTAATTCCACTGAAGTTAAAAAAAGAAATTTTCTTGTTATTTTAAAATTCACTACGCATTTTTAAGGGTCCCCAGCACTCAGGGATTTTAAGAGAAGCTTTAGAAGTGTCTTAGGTATCTGTAAAAAATTCATAGTTCAACAATTATAACGCTAACAATTTATTTTAAGGGTCTACATACACTGAAGTTATAAAAAGAAATTTTCTTGCTAATTCAAAAATTCACTATGCATTTTTAAGGCCACCCAGCACTCAGGGATTTTAAGAGAAAATTTAAAAGTGTTTTACGTATCTGTAAAAAATTCATAGTTCAACAATTATAACGCTAACAATTTATTTTTAGGGTGTACATCCACTGACGTTAAAAAAAGAAATTTTCTTGCTATTTTAAAATTCACTATGCATTTTTAAGGCCACTCAGCACTCAGGAATTTTAAGAGAAGCTTTCAAAGGGTTTTAGGTATCTGTAAAAAAATCATAGTTCAACAATTATAACGCTAACAATTTTTTTCAAGGGTGTACTTCCACTGACGTTAAAAAAGAAATTTTCTTGTTATTTTAAAATTCACTACGCATTTTTAAGGCCACCCAGCATTCAGGGATTTTAAGAAAAGCTTTTAAAAGGGTTTCAAGTATCTGTAAAAAATTCATAGTTCAACAATTATAACGCTAACAATTTTTTTCAAGGGTGTACTTCCACTGATGTTAAAAAAAGAAATTTTCTTGTTATTTTAAAATTCACTATGCATTTTTAAGGGCACCCAGCACTCAGGGATTTTAAGAGAATATTTGAAGGTATTTTGGATATCTGTAAAAAAATCATAGTTCAACAGTTATAACGCTAACAATTTATTTTAAGGGTGTAATTCCACTGAAGTTAAAAAAAGAAATTTTCTTGTTATTTTAAAATTCACTACGCATTTTTAAGGGTCCCCAGCACTCTGGGATTTTAAGAGAAGATTTAAAAGTGTTTTAGGTATCTGCAAAAAAATTCATAGTTCAACAATTATAACGCTAACAATTTAATTTAAGGGTGTACATCCACTGCCGTTAAAAAAAGAAATTTTCTTGTTATTCTAAAATTCACTATGCATTTTTAAGGCCACTCAGCACTCAGGGATTTTAAGAGAAAATTTAAAAGTGTTTTACGTATCTGTAAAAAATTCATAGGTCAACAATTACAACGCTATCAATTTTTTTCAAGGGTGTACTTCCACTGACGTTAAAAAAAGAAATTTTTTTGTTATTTTAAAATCCACTACGCATTTTTAAGGGCACCCAGCACTCAGAGATTTTAAGAGAATATTTAAAGGTGTTTTAGGTATCTGTAAAAAATTCATAGTTCAACAGTTATAACGCTAACAATTTATTTTAAGGGTGTAATTCCACTGAAGTTAAAAAAAGAAATTTTCTTATAATTTTAAAATTCACTACGCATTTTTAAAGTCACCCAGCACTCAGGGATTTTAAGAGAAGCTTTAGAAGTGTCGTAGGTATCTGTAAAAAATTCATAGTTCAACAATTATAACGCTACATACACTGAAGTTATAAAAAGAAATTTTCTTGCTAATTCAAAAATTCACTATGCATTTTTAAGGCCACCCAGCACTCAGGGATTTTAAGAGAAAATTTAAAAGTGTTTTACGTATCTGTAAAAAATTCATAGTTCAACAATTATAACGCTAACAATTTATTTTAAGGGTGTACATCCACTGACGTTAAAAAAAAGAAATTTTCTTGCTATTTTAAAATTCACTATGCATTTTTAAGGCCACTCAGCACTCAGGGATTTTAATAGAAGCTTTAAAAGTGTTTTAGGTATCTGCAAAAAATTCATAGATCAACAATTATAACACTAACAATTTAATTTAAGGGTGTAAATCCACTGACATTAAAAAAAGAGAATTTCTTGTTAATTTAAAAATTCACTATACATTTTTAAATGCACCCAGCACTCAGGGATTTTAAGAGAAGCTTTCAAAGGGTTTTAGGTATCTGTAAAAAATTCATAGTTCAACAATTATAACGCTAACAATTTATTTTAAGAGTGTATACATCAACTGACGTTTAAAAAAGGAATTTTCTTGGTAATTTAAAAAATAACTATGCATTTTTAAGGGCACCCAGCACTCAGAAATTTTAAGAGAACCTTTAAAAGTGTTTTAGGTATCTGTAAAAAATTCATAGTTTAACATTTATAACGCTAACAATTTATTTTAGGAGTGTACATTCACTGACGTTAAAAAAAGGAGTTTTCTTGTTATTTTAAAATTCACTATGCATTTTCAAGGGCAATCAGCACTCAGGGATTTTAATAGAAGCTTTAAAAGTGTTTTAGGTATCTGCAAAAAATTCATAGATCAACAATTATAACACTAACAATTTAAGGGTGTAAATCCACTGACATTAAAAAAAGAGAATTTCTTTTTAATTTAAAAATTCACTATACATTTTTAAATGCACCCAGCACTCAGGGATTTTAAGAGAAGCTTTCAAAGGGTTTTAGGTATCCGTAAAAAATTCATAGTTCAACAATTATAGCGCTAATAATTTATTTTAAGAGTGTCCGTCAACTGACGTTTAAAAAAGGAATTTTCTTGGTAATTTAAAAAATAACTATGCATTTTTAAGGGCACCCAGCACTCAGAAATTTTAAGAGAAGCTTTAAAAGTGTTTTAGGTATCTGTAAAAAATTCATAGTTTAACAATTATAACGCTAACAATTTATTTTAGGAGTGTACATTCACTGACGTTAAAAAAAGGAGTTTTCTTGTTATTTTAAAATTCACTATGCATTTTCAAGGGCAATCAGCACTCAGGGATTTTATGAAAAGTTTTAAAAGTGTTTTAGGTATTTGTAAAAAATTTATAGTTCAACAATTGTAACGCTAACAATTTATTTTAAGGGTGTATATCCACTGACGTTAAAAAAAAGGTTTCTTGTTATTTTAAAAATTCATTATGCAACTTCGAGGCCACCCAGCACTCAGGGATTTTAAGGAAAGCTTTATAGGTGTCTTAGGTATTTGCAAAAAATTCATAGTTCAACAATTGTAACGCTAACAATTTATTCTAAGGATGTATATCCACTGACGTTAAAAAAAGAAATTTTCTTGTTGTTTTAAAATTCACTATGCATTTTCAACGCCACCCAGCACTCAGGGATTTTAAGAGAAGCTTTAAAAGTGTTTTAGATATATGTAAAAAATTCATATATACATATATAGATATATATATATATATATATATATATATATATATATATATATATATATATATATATATATATATATATATATATATATATATATATCTTAGGGAAGTCCGGCTTCAGATGCTTGACCGAATTCCGTTATATATTTTTTATACTGTGTTGTTATTAGCCAAACAGCAAAATAGACACATATATTTATATCTTTTAAGCCCAAAACTATGTTTCACATTCAGCGACTAGCCTGATTTGCTTTTCTAGCTTGAATCGGAACTTTTTCTTGTTCTAAAAACCATTTTTTCGCAAGCCATAGCCGAAAAATGCCGAATATATTAGGGAATAAAATAAAAAGTTGGGATTTTATTCATGGCGGCCCAAGATGAGTGGTTTCATTTTCATAAAATTTATATCTTGAGTGAAAAAACTTGTGTTTGAAATTCGATTTGAATGTTATTTTTTGTCTATGTAAAAAAGTTCTCGAATCCCGATTTGACCGTAAAAATAATCTTTGGATGTCGGCTTTTGAATTAAAATTATTATGTTTAAGAAAGTTTTTGAATTAATATCGAAAAAAATAGTCAGAAAGAAATGTTCCTTAGCAACACGCATGTATAAAGTATATGTACTGATCGTCACATAAACAGAAAATGTCCATACCATGCTATGCGCCATTTTGGGTAAAGTGAAGTTATAATAACAGTGAATACGCTGTCGCCATTGAAAAATTATAACGACTAAACGTAATCGTTTACCTCCCACTGACAAGGTTTGAAGCAATTTGCATACCTTTCCGAAATTTCATCGACATAAGTAGTTGAACGAAACGAATGGTAGAAAGAGATAAAATGACAGTATTACGTTATAACCTCATCCAACTGATCCAATTCGTGCCAATGGATTGTTATGTGTGGATGTCTGCAATACTATTTGTCGGTCGTAAAAATAGATTAAAAATTTTTATTATATTTTTGGTTGTTAAAAATAACTAGTCATTAAAAAAAGCAATATGTTGACGAACCGTTTCTTCAAAACGTTTTATTTTTTGAGAAAACAGTTGAAAGGTTAATTAGGTAGTACCCCCTTATTTTCAGTATTTTCTAATTAAAATATCCTTAGAAAGTTGAATGTTTCGCAAATTTCAAGTAAATTTGAGATTATAGACATACAAAATTATTACACTAAATTCTGTTCATATCTTAATAGTATGAGCGTGCTGTTTAAAAATTGTTTTCCTACGGCTAGTTCTAATTATGGATTTAACATTAAACACTTGTGTCCCTATATCCCCAAACAGTCGAGTATCTTACTTTGAAACAGTTAAGTGTAACATAATTGTTTTCATCAACACAACTTATAAAAAATTTGAGAAGTAACAATTTGTATGATATTTAAAACTTTTATTTAAATAAGTAACATTAAATTTTATATTCAAATAATGGTAAATGCAACATT
Source organism: Diaprepes abbreviatus (assembly GCA_034092305.1). Lineage (NCBI taxonomy): Eukaryota > Metazoa > Arthropoda > Insecta > Coleoptera > Curculionidae > Diaprepes > Diaprepes abbreviatus. Next base: position 847,305 of record JASJET010000415.1, read on the forward strand.
TTACTTTCTTAGGCGGTGGTAAACACTATACTACACTACAATTAATTAAATATTATGATTAAAATTTGTTAGGACCTATTAATTTGAACCTTACAGGCCAACAAACAAGGTCCTTCAGAATAAAAAGCTTATTTATAGTACGTTTGGTCTTCAAGTCCCTACAAATCTTCACAAAATAATAAAAAAAACATATTAAAGGTTGAATAGTATCACTAATGGGGGTCTTCTGGCTGGCCTATGGTTCCCGCCCCTGGTCGTACACAGTTCCTCTATCACCGGCCTAGTTTCAGGTTTTCTTTCAAACTGAGTTGTCAGGACAGGAAGTCTTGCAATAATCGGCTGGATGTTTAGTGAATTCATACAGTAATTGATTGGTGGATAGCTAGGACGATGAATTTCAGTTATACTACATAGAGCAGTGGTTTCTACCGTTTCAAGTTTTATGAGTGCTGGCTTCCTGCAATTACTGTATGTAGAGGGTATGTATTCTTATTAAAGTCAGTATATTGCTTAATATATATGAGTTGTTTTTCTCGATATGCCTTTTTCTTTGTATATTAGACTCCTCAGGTATTTGGCCCTTTGTATACATTTTTGTTTAACAGTTTCAAAGTGCCAATTTAAGATAATTTTGTGGTTTATATTTAAACCTAAATATTTGACTCTTCGATCATACTCTAGATTTAAACAACAATAGATTTGTCTGAAGGCTGTTTATGGTCGGTGGGGGAGACGCTTTTTTGATGTTTGACAGACATAAACATATTTACTTATCTTGTCTTTCAGTTTAATTGCTTGTCGTGACTTTTTTCGGTGTTTTTAAGTGTTAGAAATTACTATAAATGCGAAGTTTACAATTAATATTAACAAAAAGAGGATTTAAAAACTTATTTTTATCGGTAAATATTGTTAGATTGTTTACATATTGAAAATAACAATAATAAAAATTTAGGCAACCATATATTCAGACTTTGTTTTCAGAATTGACGTACCCAGGGGTATGTTCGAAGGACGTACCGATGATACTCGTTTAAATAATGCAATTAGAAAAGGATAGCATAAAATCGGTATGTCTGTACCAAGAAATTAAATATCTACTGTTTATCAACACTTTTTCAAATATAAATAAAAATATTATTACGTTATTCAGCGTTCAAACAACTGGGCCCTAGTTCTGACGTTATGCTACTTCTACAGGGGTATGTTCGAAGATTTGACTGATGGCTTGGTGCATATTACTTGGTTATTAAGTTATTTAAAATAAATTTAATCCAGGGAAAAACTAAAATTACTTCACAATAATAACAATGACACTATTTTTTGACTTTTGACGGTTAATTTGACATGCCAAAATGTCACTTTCCATGTGTCCTCCATTTTATTTCAGAAATCCGTGCTTAGCAAACTTAAGAAAATATATATTAAGTACTTTTTACTATTGGTAAAAAATGTATCCAATGTATTTTGGACATTTTCTCGTAAGGGGGTAATCGACTATTCAGGATTACAAATGGGACAAATACAATACTAGCTAGCAGGCAACGATTAATAATGTTCAATAATTAACTACGGGCATTTAAAGACGTAAAAAGCATTTTTTTTTTAATTTAGGAAGAACAAATATTGATTATGGACAAAAAGTTTATACAATTATATGTAGGTAATTAGTTACTGAAAAAAATCCGTAAACACTCAATTGGTTAAACAATTCCACCTCTTCTTGCTGAAACTTAACTTATCTAATAAATTTAACTTTTAAATCGTTTACCCAGCCATTTAAAAGTGACCCTTGTTGCACTAATACATAAAGCAGGAGACAAAGCCACTATTAACAACTATCGTCCAATTAGTGTAATAATTTTTAGAAATTAATAACATCCTCTCTAAAAATCAGTTTGGATTTATTAGTGGATTGTGTACATCAGATGTAATTTATGAATTTACTAAGTCAGTAACCGGAAATCCTGATAATGATAAAAACTGTCTTGCCGTCTTTCTAGATCTTGCCAAGGCATTTGACACGGTGCCCCATGATTCACTTTTGAAGGTTTTAAACGTTTATGGTGTAGGGGGTTCTGTGTTGAGTGTCTTTGAGAGTTACTTAAGAAATAAAAACAAATTTTAAAAATTGATGATATCTATTGTGATCCTTTCAGAATCGGGGTCCTCAGACGACAGTATTGGGACCGATTTTGTTTATAGTTTATATAAACTCACTAACAAGAATGTGCTTGGAGCATGGTTCTTTAATTTCATACGCGGACGATACAGTGGTCGTTTTTTCTGAAGAAACATGGGATCAAGTAAAAGAATCAATAAACACTGATCTGCTTAAAATAATAAACTGGTTGGATTCCTCCAAGCTCACTTTGAACGTTGACCAGACTCATTATATTACATTTTCAATAACAACATCAAATCGTCCAGAATTTAACTATATTAAAGCTGGAAATATCTTAATAAAATATGTACAATTCATAAAATATTTGGGTATAATTATTGATAAAAATCTAAAATGGGATCAGCATATTCTAAAGTTAACAAACAACATCAGAAAGTTAATTCATGAATTTTTTATACTAAGAAACATTTTCACTAGGCAGCTTTTAATAGATATTTATAAAACATTAATGGAATCTTTAACTAGATATGGAATAATTGTTTGGGGTGGCCTGTATCAAAACTCTTTACACTCTTCAACAACTCAACGTAGTACAAAATTACATTTTGAAGGTAATTTTTTGGAAGAAAACAAAAGATATTCTACAAGGTTTCTTTATTCAGAACAAATTTTTGATCTCCATTCATTGTATAAATATTTTTTGGTGTATGTATGTACATAAGACTGCGAAATTTAAAAAATTACGTGAGTCACTCTTATGAAACGAGATGTAGAATGAATAGACATCTAAAGATACCAAACAGTAATAAGAACATCATTAGTCATAGGTTTGTATAAGTATATGAATAATCTTAAATGTGAAAAAATTTGATAAGCTTTGCAGAACATATATTTTTCATAATATTGATTAATTTAATCTTTTTCTTTGACAAAATCTCCATAGGTTACTTAGTGCGTAGGATTGTTTAGTATGTAGGTATTTCTATTGATTAGTATTATTATTCCTTCATTATGTTTTTTGTTTTTATGGTTGTTTTTTGAAATTACTATGATATTATTAATTTTGTGCACATACAGGTATTATGTTATCTAGGTGCATAATTATTTAATATTGAGATCTTAAATATGCTTAGATTAGACCATTATCTTTTTGAAGACTGTACTGAAACTATATTAATATATTATTATTCAATATACCACATTTTAAAGAGGGATTATAAGTATAATGCAGAACTGACCGTCTGCTCTCATATATAACTGAAGTTCCTTATGTTAATGTGTTGTTTATTTTGTGGTTAGATGCTTATAGTCAATAAATAAAACTATATATATATATATATATATATATATATATATATATATATATATATATATATAGTAATTTCTTCATTATGTGCGGTGCATGGCAAAAAATGTATCATTATTTTATTATAAAAATGCCTGATAAGGTCAACACAAATTTGTAATATAAAATTTCCTTTTATGCTAATTTTTAGTTCGCGTGACAAAACAGTCTAAAATTTTTTTCTTAGGCTCCCGAATCAACAGAAATCTACGATAGTAAAGTTGTAATATGCTCAACAAATTATATAAAACTAAATATAAAAAAGAGTTTTTTTTTGTAATTTTGCCAACTATTAACCTAAAATTAAATTTATTAAGGCTAGTTTATAAAATTATCAGCGTGTCTAAAAGAGGAAAATTGCCCACCAATAGTAACAAAAGTAGCTTAAGTATTCAGAGAAAACTTGCTATTATATATATTTTTTCCACCGATGCAATTTAGAATAGAGGAGAACTTGGTCTTATTTATCATAATATTATGTGGATGAGGTAACAGTTAGAATTAAAAACATTGTAGTTCAATATTCACTATTATAAATTACATGACTGTCTTGTTAAATATTTCTAATATCCTAAGTTTTATCCCACACATACGAGCCAAACCAGGCAATGGTATAATATCAGTGCCTTAAGTTTCTTGCCAATCGATTTTGACAGCACTTGACTTTTATTGTTATGCAGGAACTTTGTTTTGAATCTCAATGAAGGCTTCCTTCGGATCAGTTTACCAGCGGTGTTTCACTTTCTGGATTATTATATAAAAAGGGATTGAAAAAGTTCCCGCGATAGGAAAACTTTTGTTAATCTAGTCTTGCATCTGGGTCCTTCAGTAGTTATATGGAAATGTAGGGGTTTTCTTCAGAAAATAGGACAGGAATATTGGAGTATCTGACGCGTTGAGAGGGCACAAATCTAATTTTTATTATTAACTTTCCGCTGGTTGTTTTTGTGAAAATTACAAGCTTCCATTGCCTTAATTTTTGGCTAAATATCATAATGTTTCGATTAGTAGTTATCTCTAGGCGTCTAAACAATTGCTTAAACTACAACTACGTATGCTAAAAGTCAATACAGTGGAGTATGTGCAGTGAATGCAGTTGTAGGTATTACAGTACGGTCCCATTTATTCTGCATTTAGTTTCAGTTTTACAATTACTAAGTAGTGGTTTCCACACTTCTCTTATTTCCAAAGACGATTTAGATACTGTTTATATGAATCTTTTTCTTACTCTTCCTGTACACATAGTCTGTCACGGTTCAATTTTCCATTTAATTTCACTATGGCTAATCCAAAAACTTTACCTTATTTTTGCAAATACTTTCGTTACGGGCAACACAACATTATTTTCTTTAAGTATTTCCCACAGAGTCTTTAAATAAAAGCATTGTATAAAGTACAGCGCTTAGTTTTTTCCTTATCGATGCTAAATTTATTGTTAACTTATTTTTATACAGATAAATCTCGGCTTTCCTGCCTACTAGTATTTGTCAGGTGGTTGTATACTACATATTCATTGTAATGATTTTTGGGTTGCAGGAAATTTAATCCTTCTTTCGAAATGTATTTATTTAATTTAAAAGTAACTATTGGGAAGTTTATTAAATTTTTGACCGGAAATTATTACGAATTAACCATTTATTTCAGCTGACTGTTGTTTGCCCAGGGATATTATTTTTGAGCTGTCATTTCTTTCAAACATGTCAATCAAACTCACTTAACAAAAACAGCATAGGACCTAGGCAGATTCTTGGTTATAAATGTAGGCCATTTTGCCTTGACTTTTACTTTTTTTCTGGTTTGATTCTGTTGAAGCAGCTGCAAACTTCCATCTTAATATATATTGACTATTTTTTTTTGGGATTTTCAGATGGAAAATCGTTTATTATTCTGGTAATTTTGTTGAGTCGTTAAGTTATCATATCTTTTGCCTGTTTGGCGTCTATGGTTACCGGGATAAACCTGAAGACAAGAATTTTGGACAGTTTACACGCGTCAACTATGGAATTCTGCGGATTCCTTCCCGAAGAACAGCGGGATCCACCTTACTGAGGATATTAGTACTGGTATCCACATTACGGGTTGAATTATCATTGGAGTACTCTCTGCGAGACGTTTTATTATCAGTTATTATTACTGTTCGTATTCTGCGTGCGCCTGTTGATGTTAAGATAGAGCTTACGCCGTTAAGCAGAAAAACCAAACAACTGAAAGTCTCACCATTTGTGAGGCAACCTTTATATTACCTTTTATTTATTAGTAACCTATTTTATTTTTTATTATTGTAAGGCGTTACCCGATACACCAGCGTCTCATCTATGATCATAGAATGAACGGGTTTGCTCTATGTTTTTTTAACATCCATAGAGTATTTTGAGTTTTAAATCCTATACGATTGAATTTGTTACTTTTGTTGTAAATTTAACGGTGATTTTTTTATAATAATACATCTAGATTTTTACTATTATTATTTTTGACGAGTTTTATTTTACCCACATGCTGCTTGTGTCTGTATTTTTTTTGTTGTGCTTGCTAACCTTTAGGGAGTAAAGTTCCTAGTTTCTAATGACATCGTAGAAGGTTTCTGCATTCAGCCTAGCTTTGGATGCAGTGACGCCCCGAATAACCCAACCCCACTCTTTGGCATTTTTGCTCGTTGGTGTTATTTACTAGTCTTCAACTGTATTTTGTGATTTCTTGTGATATTAGTTTATCTTTCTTCTCACTTAATTGTGAAGTGTTACGCCCTTAAATACCAGTATAGCAAATCTTCCAAATAAACTGTACTTGCAAACAAAAAAATTCTCCTTCAATAATAAGCCATTTTAAATGTGAACTGGTAAACTAGTCCATTAGGAAAACACAATTTACGTAAACAGCAAAGGATTTGCTTCTTTGTAAAGAAAGCAAATTGTTTAAGGAATCCTCTTGCTTATTATTCGGAATAAGCTAAAATTTTTCCAAGTTTATGCTCAGTGTATGCGGCTATATCCGGAAAATCGTTCCATCTTAGTTCTAAGTTTGTTGCAAATCGATTTTAAGAGCACTATACTTTTATTGTTATACGAGAAGTTTGTTTTGAATCTCAATGAGAACTTAAAATCAGTTTTCCAGGGGTGTTTCACTTCTATACTTCTTTTATAAAATATGGTTAGGAGGATAAGCAATATAAGTGGATTTTTAAAGTGTATCTTGAATTTCGATTTTTATACTTTTTATTACAAAATACGAAGTGTGGTTATAAAGTAAAAAGACTGATGCTCGTACAGAAAAATTACATATCCGCCAATGGCGAACGACCGACGGATTTGTAGCGTGTCTGTAGGCACGTAAGAAGTAAGGTCAAAAACCCACATAGGGCTACGCTGATAATCGAGATCACCTGACAGCTTAGGTTAAGGCTGGACCTAAATCTGACTTTGCGTTTTGCTCGGATGACGTCATACTTGCCATAGTATTGTTCATTGTTTCTTTTCTTCGTTTGTTTGAAGGTTGTAGACAATGTTGAAGATTGACTAAAATGTGGTTGTCGGACTTGCAATGTCTTTATTTTTATATATTTTTACGACGTTTCGATTAGGTTGTATCTCTGATCGTTACCAAGTATAACCTGGATGTTTTGTCTTAAGACCACGAGCTTATATAGAGACTGTGTCCATTGAAACGCAAAGTTTCGCTTCACTGTACACACCTCAATGATTTGATGTTACAAAGTAGTGGTTGCGAAAGATTAGGTATCTCAACACTGGGTCTACTGAAGATTCTATTTTTATTTTTAATGTAAGCTGTATTTCCTAATTTAAAGGCTGTTTTTATATTATAACTACTGGCAATTCGTCTTGTTTTCTCCGAAGTTCACTTAATGTACGGAATTGTGAAGAAGGAATGTGTTTCTTGAGGTCCAGTGTTCGTTGTTCTAAGATTATATATAACATCGTCAATTAGTTTTAAAAGATATCCATTCTGTTGTAAAACGGATTTAATATTTCGCATTTTACTTCATCTTTTCACGGAGTTGCATATAGTTGTACGTTTGCTGAATGTGATTTCAGCACTACAAAGGCATAATGTGGATACATCCACTGCTATTGCATCTCACACGGAGGAATCCGTGAAAGCCGCATAAACACATATACGCCAACCGGCGGGAGGTCGGCGAAGCCGCGTTTCAATATTTGCATGCCTTCTTCCGATCTGTCCTTTGCACAGCCAGGTGCATGTCGGTACCCTGATGAGTCTAGTAGAGACGAAAGATGTATCTCTGCCGTATCACTGTAGCGGGGAGGGTAAGTTTTGACTTTCTTCTCGATATGGTGGTACAGGTAGGCCCTCATCTCGATGGTGGTGTAATAGGATGAATTGTATTCTGTAGCAATTCATTCAAACTGTGCAACCTCTAACACGGAAAGGATATGACGGAACGAGGTTTGCAATTACTGTATATATATATATATATATATATATATATATATATATATATATATATATATATATATACTTTTCTTATTTATGAAGAAACAATAAGCTCGAAGTTTTCTAGTTTTATGTTTGAACAATGTCCATTAAATTGTCAAAGGAAAATATTTAAACAAAAACAATACTATAACGAACATTCTAGATCACAAAATATTAAAAAAGTGACCTTATTTTAAAAATTTTAAAGCAAAATATTCCCGTACGCCCCGTACTGTACCTGACATTTTAGGCGGCATCGTAATTCAAAAATGACCTGGAAAATACCGCATTAAGATACTAAGTCGCCTAAATCTCCCCCGAAAATGCCCTTATTTCCACTTTTTACGGCCTTTCCACACGAATTACGTCACGTACCTCTCCGTTTTTCTTCTTGCTTCATTAAACATCAGGAAATTTAAATCATAATTTGCTCGGGCCTAAAGCGCAATTTCTTGTAAAGGTTTAAGACCGCTGTAATAATAGTTTCACTTCCGCTTTTTACTTGAGCGGGCTGATATAGTAATAATGGTCTACGCGATATACCTATAAACTATTTGATATTTGTTAATATACTTGCACAGTTTGTTTAACTTTTCAGTGGCATATGGTTGTGTTTCAGTTACTATTAAATCAACTTTTATTAGGCTTGTATATATAGTAGAACGGGACATTCACAAAAAGTTGCTTAGAAATAATAATCTGTGATCACGGCGTTTTAGCCCTTAAAAGCACTTTTTTATGTTTTTTAGGCCACATGAATATTAAGTCATTTTTCTTCTAAAAAATGGGAGAACATTGTAAAGAAGATATACCGGAAAATTCAGGAATATATATATATATATATATATATATATATATATATATATATATATATATATATATATATATATATATATATATATATATATATATATAATAGCAATAAGACCAAGTTCTCCTCTACTCTAAATTGCATCGGTGGAAAAAATATAGTAAATTTAAGATAAGTCTGTTGCATCATACTTTTCCGTTTAACATTAATCATTAGACCCTTTTGCGTAATTTCAAGAAAAACATTTAACCGACTAAACTTGTGTGTGACATATTTCGCCTATTTCTGGAGAAAAGCAGCGCTATATATTCCATACAACTGTCTTGCTATTCCCACGCAATGAGATAAATTTGGCAACAATATCGTTTCGTCTGGATTTTAATAATTTAGTTTGGGGATTGAAATCGATGCCTTGAAGTTTCAGTTTCGGAGTTATAATTCTCTTAGCAAACTTTCCCTATTTAAAACACTTTAATGTTGTCAGTATCAAATTCATAGTTCTATTTAAATTTAAAAGGGTAAACACATGTTCTACCATAGTTAAATATTATTTCTAGTTGCGCATAATGAAGATGTCTTCGTAATTGTCAATGACGATCGGTATGGTGACATCTTAGTAAGTTTGAGAGAAGAAATTCAGCAACTTGTGGTCCACAATACATTCCGAAACTTCATCGAAATTGTATATATCTGCCAAAGCAATCAGCGTCGGTGATAATTTAACTGACATTTTATTATACGTTTATTGTAATAAATGATTTTCTCTCTCTCTCTCTCTCTCTCTATCCCCCCTCTCTCCCTCTCTCCCCCTTCCTCCCCGCCCTCCCCTCCCCCCTCTCTCGCTCTCTAATAATAATCGTTTTAAAAAAGCTCATAATCATGGGTGAAACGTCAACATAAACAAGTTGTTTATTTTTTAAAAATTGCAAACCTATATCCAATAAAAGAACCTCCAGATATATATATATATATATATATATATATATGTATACACTTTTTTATACTCTTAAAACTTAAAACTATTTTTGGAAGTTAAGACATTGCTTATGCTTTGGCTGTAATTTTTTTACTTTATTTTATATTATTTTGTTATTAATGTTTCGGTTTATAAACATTCATCAGAGTGTTCTTGCAAGGCCCTTTTGGCAGCAGTGTGAAAATTGTCTGTTATTGGCAAGTTAGTAAATAAATAATAAAAAAGTGTTTGTGCTTGAAAGTTTTCTGACAAATATTACTTTCATTCTGATGAAGGTTTATGAACTGAAACGTTAAGAAAGAATATTATGAAGTAAAATGAAAACAGAAAAAAACATGTGTATATTATTTCATCAAAAAAGGAATATATATATATATATATATATATATATATATATATATATATATATATATATATATATATATATATATATATATATATATATACTTAAATTACTTTTTTGTTTTTATTTTTCTTGAACCGTTATTTAGATATATTCTTCTTTCTCTTTTCTTGAGCATTCGGTTCGGTCAGTGGAATAAAAGTTAATTTATTTCCTCATAGATGGTTTATTGTTTTTTTACAAACGTTTCGGCCTTATTTCTTGGTCTTCATCAGTGTTTTCTAACAATATCAGTGTCTAAAAACACAAATGTGTTTGTGTGAGGAACTTTTAATAATTCGTGTTTTTATGTTTTTAGAAACTGATTTTGTTAGAAAACACTGATGAAGACCAAGAAGTAAGGTCGAAACGTTTGTAAAAAAAAAAAAAACAATACACTATCTATGAGGAAATAAATTAATTTTTATTCCACTGACCGAACCGAATGCCCAAGAAAAAAGAAAGTAATATATATATATATATATATATATATATATATATATATATATATATATATATATATAAATAAATAAATAAATGCGACCTCTGTTCTTGGAGTAGGACGTTTCGTGTATCGAGTTTTGAATATTCATTTTTCATTTTACCGTGGCGCCATCACATGGCGGTTTTATACAACATTGTTGGTTTGAGCTGACGTTGTGTTATTGAGTGGTCCGTGGAGATGTCGCCACTGTGTTTTATTTACTGTCTTTCAACTGCGAAATCTGCTTATAGGACACAGATGCCAGATAATGATTTGTACCGAACGCACTGGTCTGATGAGTCCCCTACTAGAACGAAACGGCGCTGTCATCATTTTTTGGACCCGGAGTTTTTCCATTATCTTGGAGATATCCGCATTTTTTAACATGAGAGTAATATTTATTAACGGTTTTTATATCCATATAGCCGAGAATTTCCTATTTTATTATATATATATATATATATATATATATATATATATATATATATATATATAAATATATCTATGTACTGGTGTTTTTCCGATTGTCGGTCAGGAGAAAAATCGTCACGACGTTGCACCATCATCTCAGCAGGTATTTTCAAGTCCTGCTTGCTCGGCGGCGGCTCGGCTTGGAAGCTGTCACATAATTTTAAAAAGTGATCTCAATGGATCTACGTATCTCTTATTAAAATAATTAAAAAATATTTGATGGTTTTCTGTATATGAACCTACTGAAATGGGGTGTACCATCACTTTGTAAGAAATTCATTAAAATGATTTATTTTTAATTTATTTAAAAATGAAGTCTTTGTAGAGTCTCTATATACTACAGTTTTTATGACTTCACTGCCTTCAAGCAAATCAACTAGGATCACATAATCGAATCAACGACCCGTTAATTATTTCTAGTTAATGTTATGCTAATAGTCCCGTGTGGTATGTAAAACTTGAAACAGAGTTTCCTAAATTTGTTATTAGTCTTTGCAACTTTTGACGGTATTGGAATAATTAAAACTTTATATAGGAAATTTCTTAGCTAACCAAATAATAAGTTAGTTATCTCTTAATGAATATCTTCAAATCAATCTTGTTTAACAGTTCAATATATGCAAAGTTATTCTCTCAGAATTATTCTTTATAATATATTAAAATAATTTAAAAACACCTGTTCCATATTAAGAAGATAATAATAAAATCCACTCCACTGATGACATATATAATAAAACTTCTCTTTTTTGCTCGGATTTTCCGAATATTAAACATTCGGAAGCTGTCTTTCGCTCGCTAGAACTAAAACTTGCATTTCTAATTCAGTCTCCGAGTAAAAGTACATTTAGTGAAACGATTTAAAATTTCTGTTTGAGCTGATTTTCTGGGGTAATTTTGTTGATTTTTCTTTTTAACGTACATATTTAAAATCATTATAAGCCGTTAAGTTGGATAGACAAAGCTAACATTTTAGGAAAATTTCTATTTATTTAAAGGCGAACAGACACCAGGTGCGATAAAACAAGTTTCTGGTCATTACGGACTTAACTGTGTATAGGTAACGATAGTATGGAAAGAAAGGAACCGAGACTGCCCGTTCTTACAAGGGTCCTCGACACCATCGGTAAGATGGAACGATATTGCTCGTGCTTATAAAGTTCCTTGAAAATCTTGCCCAGTAGCAATAGGACATTAGGAAAGGAACGTACACTGACCGTGCTTATAAGGGTTGTCGACGGTGTCGATAGGATGTAACAATATTGCCCGTGTTAACAAAGGTCTTGGACAGTATTAACCACTAGCTATGGCATGTCCGGAAATCAATGGATGGTGATTAAAATTTGAATAAAACGATTTTGGTTTCTAAAAACCTACTTACCTGTACTTAAAATGTAAGCAAAAATTATAGGTAACCTCAAACTCAATAACTTATTTTAAAGACTAAGAGTAGTATTATACATTACAACCAGAAAAAGAGATTAGAAAAATTTAGTGTAGCTTGCACAAAATCTCAAAAGTGTCCAAAAAATCCAATATTCGAGTACATATGTTATATAACTTGGGTTAGTTTTCTTGTAGACGAAGATCGACTTTAGTAGTCTTTTTATGATATTTTGAAAATTATTAGTACAGAGTGGTCAAAAAAGAAGAATAAAAATTATATTTAAAAAATCATCAAAAGTCAATTTTTTCAAATAGAAAGCACCTATTTTTATAATTTTATCATATTAAGCATTAAAAATTAGGGTAAGTTTTTATAAACTTGTCTATCCAAAAATTTGTAGTTTTTAAAATATTGGCAATTCAAGGTTTTTCTATTGTAAAAATGCTATATGCTACAGAATTGTCACTATTTCTTGCCATTTGACATTCATTAATAATAATCATTCCGGATTCCTCCGTGAAATCCGCATAAACATATATACGCCATCTGGCGGGAGGTTGGAGAAGCCGCGTTCAGTATTTGCATGCTTCCTTCCGATCTGTCCTTTGCACAGCCAGGTGCATGTCGGTACCTTGATGAGTCTAGTAGAGACGAAACATGTACCTCTGCCGTATCACTGTGGCGGGGAGGGTAAGTTTTGACTTTCTTCTTGGTATGGTGGTACAGGTAGGCCATCATCTCGATGGTGGTGGAATAGGATAAATTGCGTTTTATAACAATTTGTTCTAACTGTGCAACCTCTAACACAGAAAGGATATGATGGAGAGAAGTTTGCATTTACTGTTCGCATTTTACTTCATTCATACGCGGAGCTGCATATAGTTGTACGTTTGCTGAATGTGATTTCAGCACTACAACGGCGTAATGTGGATATATCCACTGCTATTGCATCTCACACTGAGGAATCCGTGAAATCCGCATTAACATATATATATATATATATATATATATATATATATATATATATATATATATATATATATATATATATATACATATATATATATATATATATATATATATATATATATATATATATATATATATAAATATATACATACACATTTTTGTACGCTCTGAACTCTAGAAAATTTTAACGGGAAGTCTAAGGTTGGAAATAAGAAAAATAATTCGAGCTCGACGAGCGTGATTGAAAAGAAAATTCGAATTTTCAGTGAAAAATGACCTGCGACATGAAGAGGCAAGAATTTTCGGATAAATAGTAAGTGCACTAAGCGATGTCGCATAAGAGTTTTCTTCATGGGTATTTATTCTCGAAAATTGCCAATAACGGTTTGAAGAAAAGTGATAAAAAGCCAAATGAAGAGCTTTTCCTAAAAACGATGTTATATAACATACAATGGGTAAATGAAATTACTTTCTAGCTGCTTATTTGGGGATAATTTTGCATTTTATCTTCGATAGACGAGGTGTTTCATGAAAATTTCGATTTTTTGTGCATTTTAACGCCCATAGTCGTAGCTATCTAGATTACCTCCGTTAGTTTTAATCGGTTGCGATTGCGGTCAAGGACTACGTTGCCTAGTTCGTATTTTATAGTCCTTTTCATGTAATTTCTTCGAAATTTGCTTACTTTTCCCTTTGAAACGATTCTAAGAAGTTTTCTCTCGACGAAAAGTGGATTTATTAAGACAAATAGTTCGAATTTGCAGAGAATTGATTGTTTAATGGTAGCCACTTTCTTCGCAACAAAGAGTGATTTCTGCTCTGTGGAATTTAGAAATATGAAAACCTCCATGTAAGTAATTTATCAAGAATTGTTATTTCCGCACCTGATAGTGAATACATTATAGTAAGAATCGGTATTTACAAGCTCAAAACTAAAATAGAACGAATAGTACCAGGCTACCTGACGCCACATTTTCCTTTTATTTTTCGAAAGTGGAACGTGAAAAATAACTTTTCATGTGTTTTAATTGTAGTATTTGTATACTGAGGTAGCGCACAACACTTAAAATAATTTAGAACTCATTTTATATCACAAAAATTACGAAAAAAATTTATATATTCTTATCAGTTTACCAATGTGACGTTACATCGGTCAAGTGACAAGTATTAGCGTTTTGGCGGGAAATTTTTTTAAATATTTTCGGCTACATAAGGTACTTATGCATGGTTTTAAAAGCTTCCCAAAAATAATCAACATCCCAATTGATTTCAGTGCATAATTACTTATTCTTTAACACTGCTTGATTACACTGCACATCTACAACACAATCAGTGTAAAAATAGCAGAAAATTTATTTAAAATTAATAGTTTAAAGTCCACTCGCCATTTAAACTTAAAATTCCGTTTGTTTTAACTTTAAACTGAATTTTAAATGTTATAAAATTGTTGGTTTTACTAAAAATGGCATAAAAGCATCTCAACTTGATTAAAAATAAATAAAACTCTTCAAGAGTGCACAAAATGTAAATGGGCATTTATTTTTTTACAAAAAAATTTGTTTTTAGATATTTTTTAAATAATAATAACAATTTTTGGTAAAATTTATATACAAATTTTAAGCTTTATTACCATTATTTAGTCGTTAAAAGATAACTATCTGGAATTCAGCACGACTATGCATACTGAGTCAAAACCAGCCGAAAAGTTCCCAACTTTGGCTAACTGCATAACATCGAAGAACCAAATGTCCGGATATTTTCTCTATTTTATCTTGTCTTCGGGCTCTTTATCGTGTAATTTATGTTGGCTAAGCTTATACCTGGTCGGATTTTATAGAATTCGAAAATTTATTAACAGTAGATCGTGCGATTTCACAACTTTAATATAAATGTATTTTAGAGTTTATCATTTATTCAAACGTTAACAGAGTTGAATTAAGTACTAATATTGTAATATTTAATAGGGAAAAAACTCAAAATAAAATTCTATTTGATATATATATATATATATATATATATATATATATATATATATATATATATATATATTTTCTAATATTTTCTTGGGTATAGGTTTTTCCATTAAAGA
Source organism: Diaprepes abbreviatus (assembly GCA_034092305.1). NCBI lineage: Eukaryota > Metazoa > Arthropoda > Insecta > Coleoptera > Curculionidae > Diaprepes > Diaprepes abbreviatus. The sequence continues at coordinate 862,790 of JASJET010000415.1, forward strand.
AACAAAGGACAATAATTTTCTTTCTGACGTTTCGCTCTACATAGTGAGCTTCTTCAAAAAAGCTTGGTATATTTATTTTACATCTGCAAAAATTACAGAATTTTTTATATAATAAACATATATCACAGTAATTACACTTTTATATTTTTAATTTAATTAAAATTAATAAAAACAAAACAGATTTTAAAATAGTCTTAAAGTTTAAAATTTAAAACAATACAAACAGGTTAAAATAGTGAAGATTATAAAATAGTACATACCTTGAAAGTAGTTTTGTGTGTATGTTTAAAAATAAATTCAATTATGATCTTTGGTATGCAATTGATATGGATAGATTTATTTTTATAAAAAGCAAAAAATAGGAAAAAAGATTATTATTTATTTTTTAATGACGTTCTTTCACCCGTATGAGTGTATATGAAATCGTTCCAAGCATCATTACATTATTTCTCATATTTATTATAGAGTCGCTTCAAGCATGTTTTATTCAAAAATCAAATTATAGTATATCTGACTTAAATTTCTGACATCTTGCTTGTCATTTACAACATTTTTATCTTTTTTTATGTGTATCATTTCTTTGATGACTAATTTATGATAATTTCTGTCAGTATCTAAAATATGGGTGTTTTTAAAATCAAATTCATACTTAGATGTTTGTTCATGCTTATGTAAAGATGTCGATGCGTTTTTAGTATACTTGTGTCCATTCACTCTATTTTCAATATATTGTGTCGTCATGCCAATGTATTTTTTTGGACAGTTTAGGCATGGAATTGCATATATTACGTTAGATCTTTTTTTGGTGGGAACTTTGCTTTTTAATTTCGTATAAACTGACCCAAGTAAATTGTTCGCCTTATGGTATACCGTTATGTTATGTTTATCCAAAATATATTTTATTTTTTCAGACAGTTGGTATACATACGGTAATGCAATGAAAGTGTTTTGTGTTTTGGTATTGTTAATTTTATTTTTTTTGTTTGTGTTATAATGTAAATAGGTTCTTTGTTTAATTATTTTTTTTTATGAGTAGTTTAGGAAAATGGTTCATTATTAGGGTCTCTTCCACTTTTTTTAGCACTTCTGGGCGAAATTCTGGTGAAGATAATTTTATAGCTCGATCAACTAAGCCGATTATGACACTATTTTTTTGTTTATTTGGATGTTCAGAGTTAAAATTCAAATACCGGCCCGACCAAGTATCTTTCGTGTACCATTTTGTATGAAGATTATTATCCGTCTTATTTCTGTGTATAGTTAAGTCTAAAAAGTTTATTTTTTGTTCTATTTCAATTTCAGCTGTGGGTGCTATGGGTTCACAAATCTCCTCAACAATAGCACAAATAGTTATGGAATATGTAGAAGAAGAAGTATTGAAAAAACTGGATTTTAATATAATTTTTTTTAAACGCTATGTAGATGACTGTTTGGCTGCTGTACCTGAAAACAAAATAGATAGCTTATTATGTACAATATTTTAATAATTTCCACCCAAAACTGAAATTTACAGCTGAAATTGAAATAGAACAAAAAATAAACTTTTTAGACTTAACTATACACAGAAATAAGACGGATAATAATCTTCATACAAAATGGTACACGAAAGATACTTGGTCGGGCTGGTATTTGAATTTTAACTCTGAATATCCAAATAAACAAAAAAGTAGTGTCATAATCGGCTTAGTTGATCGAGCTATAAAATTATCTTCACCCGAATTTCGCCCAGAAGTGCTAAAAAAAGTGGAAGAGACCCTAATAATGAACCATTTTCCTAAACTACTCATAAAAAAAATAATTAAACAAAGAATCTATTTACATTATAACACAAACAAAAAAAATAAAATTAACAATACCAAAACACAAAACACAAACTTTGTTTCTCTAATGGAAAAACCTATACCCAAGAAAATATTAGAAAAAAATATTTAACAAAAGGTTTAAGATAAAAAAATAAATTATATATATATATATATATATATATATATATATATATATATATATATATATATATATATATATATATATATATATATCATCAATCAGCCCAATCCTGTCCACTGCTGACCATAGACCTCTCGTAAGTTTTGTTATTTCTGTCCTGTGCCTCTTGAATCCAGTTTGATTCTATGCGCCTTTTATCGTCAGTCCATCTGGTAGGCGGGCGGCCTCTTTCTCGGTAAGCCTCCTGTCTTGATCTCCATTCCAAGATTTTTCTCGTTCATCGATTGTCCGTGTTCCTAGCGACATGTCCAGCCCAGTTTCACTTTAACGTTGCAATCCTCCTGACTGCATCTGCAACACCCGTTCTTCGTCGTATTTCTGTATTCGGTATTCTGTCTTTGATGCTAACTCCCAGCATAGATCTTTCCATATGTCAAAACGGGGAGGATACACTGATCAAACACCTTTCTCTTCAAGCAGACAGGGATGTCCGATTTAAGTATATTTTTCAGTTTTCCAAAAGCTGTCCACGTCTGCCCTATTCTTCTTAGTATTTCGTATGTTTGGTTATCTCGACCTAAACGGATTTCATGTCCTAGGTATTTGTAGGTGGTCACTTGTTCGATCTTGTGGTCTCCTACTGAGATACTGTCGTTTAGTACAAGGTTGGTCATAAATTTAGTTTTCTCACAATTTATTTTAAGACCAACATCACTCGACAGTCTGTAGAGCTTTTCCAACATTCTTGCTGCTTTATCCGTGCTATCCGATATGAGGACAATGCCATCGGCGAATCTTAGGTGATTAAGGTCCTCCCCGTTTATGTTTACTCCCATATTTCCTTCAAAAGAAATCTGCTTGTACATATATTCCAAGACAGTGGCAGACAATTTCGGTGAGATTGTATCCCCCTGCCGAACTCCACGTTCTATTCTGAAGGTATTTGTGTCTTTGTGGAGTCTGACACAGGCTATGGCTGTATCGTATATGTTCTTGATTAACGAAATGCAGCGGTGATCGATTCGACTATCTACAAGCGCCCTCAGCAATTTATATGGTATCAAATGCTTTTTCATAATCAATAAATATAAGAATTAGTGGCTTATTGTATTCTATGCACTTTTCTATCAGGGACTTAAGAACTTGTAGCTGGTCATTCGTTCCATAACCAGAGCGAAACCCAGCCTGTTCGCAAGGTTGATAACTATCTAATTTATTTATGAGTCGATTTGTTATTATCGTTAGGAATAACTTATATATGTGTGAGAGCAAACTGATTGGGCGATAGTTTTTCAGATCTGAAATGTCCCCTTTCTTCTGCATTATTACAATAACAGCCTTACGCCACGTGGAGGGAGTTATGCGCTTTGTCAGGCACACGTTAAATAACTTCTGTAAAATGCGGGTTAATGTTGGTCCCCCTTCTATTATGGCTTCAATTACCACTTCATCTTCCCCAGGCGCCTTGTTTTTCTTCATGCCAGCAAAAGCGTTTGCCATTTCATCTTCTGTGATGTCTGGTATATCTTCGGATCCGACATTTCGGATTTCTGGTATTGGTGAGCGATCTTTGCTGTCTGTACCTTCTGCTGGTTTTCTGCGTAAGACTTTTAGGCTCTTATTATTCTCTATAACCTATATATATATATATATATATATATATATATATATATATATATATAATATTCCGAAGTAGAATTATGGGGGATGCAGTCTATTGAAATTTGCATGCCTTGATAGGGAAAAAGCCCTTGTTTGATTCTTTTAAACTTTCGAGAATTTATTTTTCTCTTCTTCAGGACATCAATATTAATTACAAAGTTAGAATATTAAACCTAACCTATAATTATTAAGAAACTCATGAATATGAAACAAGTAGACTGGTGAAAAACAGGAGAAAAAAAACACCATTTAAACTTTATAATTATATTTAAAGACAATATAATAGGATTGTTAGAATTTCATTAAATTGTTAAAAATCACAAATAGCAAAACATTTCACTCACTGTTTTTCCATTTTTTAGCGACAGATGTCAGGTGTCAACTGGGAACTGTGGCATTGGTGGCCTAAGTAGTGAAAATAATAAGAATCCGTGAAACAATGGCGTAGCCAAGTGTGAAGTTTAGCAAAAAATTATTTGTTTAATATTTTTTACACGATACAAGAGCAAATAATGGAAAATGGTTATTTATCTGGTGATGGTTCACATACGACTCTCTTATTATCTCTGCGATGGGGAGTCAGTCTGCCTTTGAGGCTTCTGGAAGTCTGACCTATGTAAACTAACTGACAGTTGGAACAAGGAACTATATATACGATACAGGATGTCTCATTCAGCTGTAAAAGCGTTTTAGTTTTAGAGTAAATTTTAGAGAGAGTAAATATTTGTCTTCATCATTGTTTCTTACTTAGTCAGTCGCAATTACTCCACCCTTATATATATATATATATATATATATATATATATATATATATATATATATATATATATATATATATATATATATATATATATCCCTCGTATTTCGGTTATCTTTCCAGTTATCGAAAAGGTAAATATCAACCCATATAAAGTATTCCATGTAAAATTCAGTGGTGTCGTTGATTTTTACATAAAAATCAAAACTGTATTTAATGGAATGCCCCACATATTCATATACCGTTTTATTAAGTGATATATATGGTTGAAAAGGTCTTAGCGTGAATATGCGGGATATTTCATTAAAAAAACACAAGTTTGATTTATATCTAAAACACAGTAGTACTTAGAGAGAAAATAACGACGACACTGAATTTTACGTGAAAAACTTTGTTTGAATCAATATTTATCTCTTCGATAATTAAAAAAATAACCGAAATACCAGGGGTGTCCGAAAATGGCAAATTTTCAAAAAGCCCCTGTATGTAAAAAACTAAAGATGCTGTGAAAATTCGGTCTTCGGTATCTTTCGTTTAACGCAAAATTAGCATTGCTTCGCGAAAACTGCATCCCTCCAACTTTAAAAATAAAGAAGCTACACGGAAAAAACAACGAAATCCTGAGACTCAGAACACAGTGAACCGTTAATAGCCAATTTTTTAAGTCCGTCTCTGCTATACCTGTAAATACATATCTACTCATGTTATTTATTATAGAAATATGAAATACTGTATTTGCTCGCCACGTACAAAACACACATAATATTGGAAGCTATAATATATGTATTTAGCTAAAGGCTAGTTATAACGGTTTGTCAGGTTTGCATTGCAACATGTATTGTAAATATAATCTACCATAAAGTAGAACTAAGTTTAGTTTATGTTGCCAAAAATTCATTTTGTTACTGCAAAAAGTGGGTTATTCGCCGGACATTTGTTCGCCCAGGCCTGTTTTTTAATCGTATTTATTGCAAGCCGGCAACGAATTGCAGAAAGTAATGAATTGTGGAAAAATATTTTTTATCAATATTAGTATAAATGATTTTGGTTTTTTTTTTTAATCCACATTGAATGAAAAGTGATTTATCATGTGCTTTATCTCGAAGTATGGGAATATTAATTTCAGTAATAAAACCCCCACTGAAAAAATGTATCTCCAGTATGGACGACGTAGCAACATGTATTTATAATGTTAAGCACCTTTTGGTGCATATTTCGTGCTCACTTTGGAAGGGAAATTTCCTGAATTTTAAACTAACTTTGAAAATTCCTTGTCACTTTTTGCAGTGGAATGTAATAAAATTATTTGTGTTGACGATTTTAACATAAATCTTCTAGAGTTAAGGAACGAGAGTATTCAAGATCTTATTTTTCTATTTAAATATTTAATTTGCAACAAATTGTGGACACATCAACCCGAATTGCAGGTAAAAGTGATAGTCTAATTGATTTAATGTTTATATCCAAAGGTAAAAAAAAATATTGTTTTTCAACAATAAATGCAACTCAAGTTTCGACAATTATCTGATAGATTGTTGATTTGAAACTGGGTTAATATCTGAAAATGGAAAACATTGTTCAATAAGAAATATAAAGCGTATAGATAAGGACTTTTTTGGAAGAAAAAAACCCTTCGAAAACATAATAAATATTGTAAATATAAATGAAAAACGTTATTATTAGAACAATCTAAAAAATATATTTATTGCTTGGGTTCCTTTAAAATTCATGGTAATAAAAAACAAAAGCCTGTTTAGTAAACATATGTTGTACAGATTATGATAAATAAAATTTTTATAAAAAAATTGAACCTGACTTCTAAAAGTGCGCTAAAAAGTGAGAAATAACTATAAATTTTATATCAAATTGAACTTTTTGAAGTTTGACGACTTCAACGAATCTTAGATTTAACTATCTTATCTCCTCCCACCTCATAAAACAGCGCTTTTTAAAAGAAGTTTTTGTTATATTATTTATCATAGCATTCCTGTTTTCTTAAAAACATCTCCAGTTTTTAGGAATACGATAAAAAAATATCTTAATGAATAATCAGAATGTATTTTGCATTGCTCTGTTATCGCTGTTTATGTGCGCTTCTATTCTTTTCTTCATTTTGTTTTTTTTTTTGAGTTATTTAATTATTTTCTATACTCTGTGAACATTTTAGTTAGGGAAACATTTTTACCGAGGGGCTGAGCTTTAAAAAGTTATTAATTGTTTTCAGCTCCTCTTTTGCCATTGACTAATGTGAATATTATTAATGTAAAATATGAAATGTATCATATTTACTTTTCAAAATAAAAATTATTATTATTATTTGGCAATTTAAACTTTTTAATTTCAATTTTTAGTTGAACCCAACTTAATGAAAAGAAGGTGGCAGGAAATAGAAAGGTTCATCTGCTTTTTGTTGACCTCACAAAAGCATATGATACGGTGCCAATCCAAAAATTATGGTACATGATGGAGAAGTCTCCAATTAACAATATAGCGATCCAAGCCATCAAACAGCTATACTACCAAGCATTCTCCAGAATTAATATTGGCAATAACTTATCAGAAAGCTTTCATGTGATCAAAGACCTTCGCCAGGGATGTTTTCTATCACCAACTCTCTTTAAAATCTACCTCAATGAAGCTTGGAGAAGATCATGCAGTAGAATGGGAATAGAATTAAATAATGACACCCATTTATATACGCTTCTTTTTGCAGATGACCTAGTGGTAGTAACCCAAGATAAAGAAGACCTCGAATTTATGACGAGGAAAATATTTAAAGAATACGCAGAATGGGGATTAACCGTCAACTTCAGCAAAACTAAATATATGTGTGTCGGTGAAGAAGAAACAAATTTGGAAGTGGATGACAATATCGTAGTAAAATCTTGTTCTGATTATACCTACCTTGAAACAAAGATAAACCAAAGTGGACGAACTGAAGAAGAAATATTGGAGCGAATAAATAAAGGGAAAAAAGCTATTGGATGCTTAAACTCACTATTATGGTCAACAAACATCTTTTATACAATGCAATATTTAAAAGCGTTGTATTGTATGGATGTGAAACATGGCAGATAAATAAAACTTTAGAACGTAAACTGCTGGCTCTTGAAATGGACTTTTGGCAAAGATCTGCCGGAAAGTTAAGAATCGAACGGATAACCAACGAGAGAATTAGAGAGATTATGGGCGTAAAGAAAACTATTCTCGATGAAATCGAACAACGTCAGTTGGTATGATATGGACATGTGGAGAGAATGACGGACGAACGTCTACCAAAGCAAATCCTAAAATGGACAAAAAATGAAAAAATAAAAAGAGGAAGACCAAAAGTTACCTGGATTAAGGCCATTAACCGAGCCATGTCCGTAAGAAACTTACTTCCAGGGGATTGGGAAGACCGAAAACAATGGTGACAGGGAACGGGAAGGCCTAGAACGCTATGAAACCAAATATATATATATATATATATATATATATATATATATATATATATATATATATATATATATATTTATATATATGTTATGTCGGATATTCTCACGGGTGTGATGTGTAATCGAGCGTAGACGCCATACAGTGAGCTTTGAAAATGGTGAATGAAATTTCACCGAAACGTCAGCTGCTTTGCAGTCCTGAGAGGGACTCAGCACATACACGGGATGCCCGAAAACCTCCGATTACACATCACACCCGTGAGAATATCCGACATAACATATATATATATATATATATATATATATATATATATATATAATTTCAATTTATGTCAGTTTTCAAATTATAATATGCTGATGAATTGTGAGGTAAAGTTTTACAGATAAAAATGACACCTTTAGTCTTTCATTATTAGCGTTATTTTCTTTTGAAAAGAAAATGAAAATATTTATTAAAATTTCACCTCGAGGCTTTTTGTTCCCTACAGGAAAAACCTTTACGGTCTAAACCTATAAAAACACACTTTTCATCAGATACGAAGAAAAACATGGTGCAAAGTGTAGATGATAAATAACAAAAGTCCTATCAGTCCATCTACATCATATGTCATACAGATTATCTTTTCTGATGTTTTACATAAGGGAGAAAGTGTCAGACGAGTCTCGCATTTCGCACTGCTGTTTTTAAGTGATAACTCGAGCTTGGCTGGTGCGGAAATGTATTTAGATTATTTTTTCTTTCGGAGGTTTATGGAGAACTTAAATTGAAAAATATCTTTTTATATGGAATGTAATATATAATCTTCAATTTTATATTACCAATAAAAACATAATTCTAACTATTACTTAAGAAATTTAAATCGCCAGTAAGTATTATATACGATGTTTTTTTTTTTTAGTTTTTTTGCTCGTTCTATGTCTTCATACACTTGTTCCACAATCTCATCGTGGGTAGTACTTATTGGGAAATTTTAATATCTTATCGTTTGCCACTTGAAACTATGAACTTATTTTAATTCCTCCCACGTATTTTCCTAACAAATTGTTTAAATTAGTTCCATACTTAACAAACGCGTATCAACCATTAACCTAGGCTAAAATCTTAGTTTTTATATCAAAATCTCCATAATATAAACTTTAACATTATGAAACAAACTTTTTAACAACTTTGAAAAGCTTTAAAGTTGCAGGAAGTTTTGCCATGTTAACTTCAAAATATAAATGTACTTTGTTAAAGAGTACAAAATTAAAAGCTTGCCAATGAAAAACGTTCACTTATGTTTGTTATTAACTAGAAATTGTAAACTGAAGTTACTAATCTTGAAAAGAATGGCAATTTTAGTTAATCAGGAAAGTATTTAATAAAAATACTTTGTTTTTTAGTTTTTGATACATTTTTTCACGTTATGGGTTCTAAATGGTGTTGTGGTCTGTTGCATTGCCCATAAACTGTTGTAGATCTAACCGACGTGTTCCGACGAGAAATTAGAATAAATATTAATTCCGAAATATGGTAGGTACGGACGACGGGCGTCTGGTAAAGGTGTCAGCGGACTCATTAATGAGTTCACCGCTGACACCGAGGACGAAATGTTCAAATATTTAGTTTGTAATTCGTAATATGGACATGCGATTACAATATGGCATCCCTGGGTAGCTATTCTGGTTCTTCATAGGAAGTGATCATTCTCTTGAGAGAATAGGGACAATCCCATCCCACGGTTATTCTCTCGGTCGTGTATTACCGTATTCGCGTACGATATGATGGGAGATCGGAAACAAAATCTAGTAAACTATGTTGCCAAACATCTATAGTATATGTAACCATACAAATAGTGCATTTAACCCTAAAAAAGAATATGAATATGGACATAACCCTACTTAGCAAGCAAATTTTCAAATTTTAATATAAATATAATTAAAATTTTTAATCTATTTAATATTCTTAATGAGAGAAAAGAATTAGAAATTGAATTTTATAGAGAAAAAAATAAATATGTAAAAACATAAATCGAAATATTTTACTGGAATACTATCCGTTATGCATGAAATTAGTATTACCGTCAAAGATGTAAAGGATACGCGAAATAAAACTAACATTTTCATTTCATAAAATACAAATTAGTTTTTCTACCAGGTTAAGAAAAGAAAAATTTTTATTATTTTTGTAAAAATGTTATTTTATATACTCCCTACAAATATTAGGGAATGAATATACAAAGTAAGTAAACAAAAAAACATTTTGCATACTTGATTGATTGATACGTGCATAATATTAAGCTAATAGTAAAATTTTTAATTTTCCATAAAGTAGTTACTGATAACGTGTTATTGGATCTGTCTTTCTTCTTGTAGATCAGGGTGTATCACTTGTTCTTGATTAACATTTCCGATAATAAAAAGTTATTATCAATCTATCTTTTGGAAAACATCTAAATCTATTCTTCTAGACCTCACAACATATATATATATATATATATATATATATATATATATATGTTATGTCGGATATTATATATATATATATATATATATATATATATATATATATTTATATATATATATATATATATATATATATATATATATATATAATTTATTTTTGTATCTTAAACCTTTGTTAATATTTTTCGGGAATTCTTTCTTGGGTATAGGTTTTTTATTTGAAAATCAAAAAACGACAATTTTTCTGACGTTTCGTTCTAACATAGTGAGCTTCTTCAAAGTTATTTTATATTCATGTCGAGTCTACAAAATTACAAATTTTCTTTTCAATAAAACATGTATCACAGAAATTATCTTACAGAACTATTACATTTATATATCTAAGTTAATTAAAATTAATAAAACATATTTTACAATAGTTTAAAACTAAAATAAAATGATACAACAGGTTAAAATATTGAAATTTAAAGTAAAAAATTAACAATGCATAACGCTATAGCACCAAAAACACCAGCTGCCTTACATTCCTGTGTAGTCTTTGTCCGTGTAATTTAAAATAAAACAGAATAAAATATTGGCGAAGCGGACGTGAAAGTTTGTCAATCTACATGATTCTCGTGTTAAAAAGTGCGGAGCACTCCAAAATATGGAAAAACTCCGGGTCCGAGATGGCGACAGCGCTGTTTCTTCCTAATATGGGACTCGTCAGGCCACCGCAGTCGGCACAAACCATCATCTCGCCTTTGCATCGTATAAAGCTGAATTTATAATCAAAACACAGCAAATAAGACGACAAAGGCGACATCTCGATGGTCCACTTGATAATACAAGAACCACACAGATTAACAAAGTTTGTAAAAGAACCGTCATATGGTGGCGCGACGGTGAATTAAAACAGAAATATGTAAAATCGAGTACACGAAACGCGCTGCCCAAAGGAAAGTTTTTGTCCGTGTAATTTAAAATAAAATAGAATAAAATATTGGCGAAGCGGACGTGAAAATTTGTCAATCTACATGATTTTCGTGTTAAAAAGTGCGGAGCACTCCAAAATATGAAAAAACTCCGGGTATTATCAAGTGGACCATCGAGATGTCGCCTTTGTCGTCTTATTTGCTGTGTTTTGATTATAAATTCAGCTTTATACGATGCAAAGGCGAGATGATGGTTGGTACCGACTGCGATGGCCTGACGAGTCCCATATTAGAACCAAACAGCGCTGTCGCCATCTGTCGGACCCGGAGTTTTTCCATATTTTGGAGTGGTCCGCACTTTTTAACACGAGAATCATGTAGATTGACAAATTTTCACGTCCGCTTCGCCAATTTTTTATTCTATTTTATTATATATATAATGCGGATTTCACGGATTCCTCCGTGTGAGATGCAATAGCAGTGGATATATCCACATTATGCCGTTGTAGTGCTGAAATCACATTCAGCAAACATACAACTCTATGCAGCTCCGCGTATGAATGAAGTAAAATGTTTGCTGAATGTGATTTCAGCACTACAACGGCATAATGTGGATATATCCACTGCTATTGCATCTCGCACGGAGGAATCCGTGAAATCCGCATAAACATATATACGCCATCCGGCGGGAGGTCGGAGAAGCCGTGTTCAGTATTTGCATGCTTCCTTCCGATCTGTCCTTTGCACAGCCAGGTGCATGTCGGTACCCTGATGAGTCTAGTAGAGACGAAACATGTACCTCTGCCGTATCACTGTGGCGGGGATGGTAAGTTTTGACTTTCTTCTCGGTATGGTGGTGCAGGTAGGCCATCATCTCGATGGTGGGTGGAATAGGATGAATTGCGTTTTATAACAATTTGTTCTAACTGTGCAACCTCTAACACAGAAAGGATATGATGGAGAGAAGTTTGCATTTACTGTTCACATTTTACTTCATATATATATATATATATATATATATATATATATATATATATATATATATATATATATATATATATATATATATATATATATATATATATATATGGCTTTAGACGCGGTTTTCTGACAAAAAGTGAAAAAAGTTGTACACTTTTAATACTTATTTTGGTTATAATTGTCAAATTTAGCTTTTAAAAACGAAATGCGAAATAAGGTAAAAAATCCCATTGCTAGACCTTTAAGTTGTTTACAATTCACCTAATTATATTTTCGGGAAAAGCAATTTATATAACCCGGTAAAAATTAAACAACCTGTCAGACGCAAGTTTAAAATTTATCAAAATAATAAATATTAAAGTTACTAATAAAACAACAGCCGAAACCTGCATGATATTAAAATTTTCCACAGCGCTATGAAAAATGTTGATCAAATTAAATTTATGAATACGTAAAAAATTAGCCATTTATCACGCCGAGCTTTACAAAACAGCCTAGCAAAAAAAATTAAATTTGGTTAAGCTAATTTATTTTAGAACAGTATTAAATTCGTATCTTAATATCGTTAAATAATTTAAAGGCAATTTTGCTTTGTTTCTCTCTGTAGTATTAACGAAAATACACCGAAAAGGTCTTACTTGTTCAACATTCGATATTTATGATTCTACTCGGTTTTGCTTCGTACTAAGGCAACAGGGAGTTTTCTTCAAGGTAACGATTGGAAAATTATAATATTAATTTCACCATGAAATTTTATATATATATATATATATATATATATATATATATATATATATATATATATGAAATGAAATTTTAACATTGTGTATTTAGGTACTTAGGATACATGGAATGCGAGTGTGCTTTATTTTTTATATTTAAACAATGGACCAAAAAAAAACCGAAAGAATGCATACATTTAATTTTATGTTTAAGCAGATATTCAATTCTTGATGTTTATTAACAGGATCGAATACTGAATATTTTTCTTTAAATTAGGCTTGTGTAAATGTGGCTCAAATTTCCTATATCCGGTCTGTCGTTAACAGTGTTTTTATCTTTTTTAATTTTTATCATTTCCAGTAGCTGCAATTTTTGATAATTCATATCTTTGTTTTTAATTATGATACTGTTATAATGAAAGGTATGTTTTTCATCCCGTGTGTGTTTGTTTAACGCTGTTGAGGCGTTTTTCGTATATTTATGGCCATTAAATCTGTTCTTTAGCAATTGGCTTGTCATGCCTATATATTTTTTGGGACAATTTAAGCAAGGGATTGAATATATAACATTTGACTTATTCATGAGAGGAGTTTTACTTTTTAAAGTAGTAAATACTGTATTTAATTTGTTATGAGACCTGTGACATACGATAATATCATGCTTTTGTAAAATGTGTTTTATTTTTTCTCACAGTTCACTAGTGTAAGGTAATGCTACATGTTTTTGCTGTGTATTTTCTATGTGTCTTGTTATTAGGTTATTATAAAATTTATATGTTTGTTTATTAATTATTTGGGTGATTACCTTACACTAGTGAACTGTTAGAAAAAATAAAATACATTTTAAAAAAGCATAACATTATCGTATGTTACAGGTCTCATAATAAATTAAATACACTATTTACTAATTTAAAAAGTAAAACTCCTCTCATGAGTAAGTCAAATGTGGTATATTCGATCCCTTGCTCAAATTGTTCCAAAAAATATATAGGCATGGCAAGCCAATTGCTAAAGAACAGATTGAATGGCCATAAATATATGGAAAACGCTTCAACAGCGATAAACAAACGCACACAGGACGAAAAATGTACCTTCGATTATAACAATACCATAATTAAAAACAAAGATATGAATTATCAAAAATCGCAGATAGAAGAAATGATGAAATTAAAAAATATAAAAATACTGTTAATGACAGAACGGATATAGGAAATTTGAGCCACATTTACACAAGCCTAATTTAAACAAAAATATATAAATAATATTCTGAAAGACTGATGCCAGGCCTTTAAAAAAGGTGCTCTTTATTTACATCGCTAAACCCAACGGTTTAGACGTAAATCACCCTTAAAAATTAAGTGGTAAATTTACTTTTCTCATTTCATTACCACCAGCTACCAGGTAAATAGCTATCAAAGTATACTAGAGCTGTCAGTTTAACATCAAATAAATTCGCTTTTTAAACTATTTAATTTATAATCTTAAAATAACTAATAATGGCTAATCACCAATATTCAAATATCGAATATTGTGATATCCATTTTTGTTATGGAAAAGCAAATGGTAATGCAGAGTTGGCAAGAAGATATTATATGGAGAGTTATCCGGAAAGAAATATCCCTCATGCTCAAACATTTTCCAGTGTGCACAGGAGGCTTGCGGAATGTGGTTCCTTTAAAAGTTATAATGGAAATAGGGGAAGACCTAGAACTGCTAGAAACGTGCAACAAGAAGAAAGAGTGCTTGAAATTATTGAAGATAATCCAGGTATTAGTACTAGAAAAATTGGGAATGAAGTGCGGCTCTGTCAGGCTAGTTCATGGAGGATACTAAGAGAAGAACAACTCTACCCGTTTCATTCAAAAAAGGTGCAGGCTCTTTATGACGATGATCGGCCGAGACGGTTGGAAATGTGCAATCAGATCCTAGCTAAGTATGAACACGATAATCGATTAATTGGCGTCATATTATTCACTGACGAAGCTGGTTTCACTCGTGATGGCATAACAAATCTACACAACATCCACACATATGCTTACGAGAACCCAAACAATGTGGTAGAAACGAAACATCAGCGTAGATTTTCACTAAATGTGTGGGCAGGGATAATAGGAGATTACCTTATTGGTCCTCATTTCTTTGATGGCCCATTAACTGGTGACGTATACTTAGATTTTATCCAAAATCGTCTCCCATTGTATCTGGAAGATGTGCCATTGGAAGTAAGGGCCAACATGTGGATCCTCCAAGACGGAGCTCCGCCCCACTTTAGTATACGTGTCCGACAGTATTTGAATGCAACGTATCCTGAGCGATGGATAGGACGAAGTGGACCATTGGCATGGGCAGCGAGGTCACCAGACCTTAATCCTATGGATTTTTTCTTTTGGGGTCATTTGAAACAATTGGTGTACGATATTCCAGTAATCAACGTCGAGGATCTTCGCTTCAGGATAATCGAAAAGTGCCAAATTATTAAAGAAACACCAGGAATTTTTCATCGAGTTAGGCGACATTTTTTGAAGAGTGTTAGGAAATGTATGGAAGAAAATGGGGGACATTTTGAGAATCTTTTTTAGTTTGTTTAGTACTGTTTCATTAATTTTTATCAATTAAATGTATATCGCAATAATCCATAATATGAATATTTACTGATTAGCCATTATTAGTTATTTTAAGATTATAAATTAAATAGTTTAAAAAGCGAATTTATTTGATGTTAAACTGACAGCTCTAGCATACTTTGATAGCTATTTACCTGGTAGCTGGTGGTAATGAAATGAGAAAAGTAAATTTACCACTTAATTTTTAAGGGTGATTTACGTCTAAACCGTTGGGTTTAGCGATGTAAATAAAGAGCACCTTTTTTAAAGGCCTGGCATCAGTCTTTCAGAAATTATGCCAAAAACTACTGTAGCTGTCAACACTAAAAAATTATGACAAAAAAACAATTTTCAATGTAGGTAAAGTGCCCTCTAGCGGCAAACAATCAATGTGAATTGTTACTAAAATGATGAAGCGCAGAAGACTTAGCCTATCTTTCAAATATTAGTCAAATCGGTTTTCCTGTAAGCGAGTAATTCAAAAAACAAAAAATAAAAACTTGAACTTGGACGGCTTGTAATTCGAAAACGAATGACATTTTGAAAAAAAATTATATGAAGCTCTACCCTTATTTTGTCAAGTAGAATCACCCCCTTAAGTTTCGTGATCGATTTTTGAATCACCCTGTATATATATATAATTTATATATATATATATATATATATATATATATATATATATATATATAATATCTGAAAATTATTCTGAACCGTTCAAAAATGGTTTATGGAATGTTTTCCGCGTCGTTGATCACGAACCAAGGATAATATTATTCAAGATGGCGAATCCATAATGGCCATCAAACAAGCTATATTTATTCCGCGAATCACTCAAAATCCTTCAAAATGGCTCCAAAATGATCGTTAAAAGATTTTTTGAATTGCTGACTACGAATGATAACATAATTCAAAGGTAGGATTCAATTTTGCGGCCAAACATCCCATTTTCACACCGTGATTCACTGAAGATCTTCTAGGATATAGCAATTATAAAGCTTATATTTGCACTCCTGAAAATGTAGAATTTTTCATGCTAAAAGAAGTGAGGCCTCAGAAAGATATTTTACTAATTGTTAAGAAGATCTTTTTACTAACTAGGAATGAACGAGGATGCATGTGTAGTAAGTATGCGGGCAAATCACTAATTTTAGAAAATGGATGAGTGAATGGTTGCCGGGATATATTATGACAAAGAAACCTTACAAAATTGCAAGATTAGAAAGGAATTTACTCACAAAAATTTTTGTTTACACTTCTAGATCTTAAAATCCCAAAAAAAATGACGCATGTCGGTTACACTAATACAGCAATCGCAAAAATAAAAACGACTGTCACAAACATATCCTTTCAAGCTTATAACTTACAAAATAACATTAGCATATAAATCGCCTTAATATGCAAAATCCCAAAGTAATCTATCTCCGTTAAATAATCACCGAGAAGGATTTTTAAGCAGAAAATTAACTCGACACGGTCTGCATTTAGTACATACAAAAATACTAATATCAGCTCAATTTTACATGTAACCGACTAAGCACAAAAGCGTATCTTTTTTTGCTTTTTATTGCACGGGCACTTTGAAAATTAACTTTTCACGTTTTTCTCTTTTGTCCATTTTATTCGCGGCGGACGTTTTTTACATGACCTCGCTTTTTTCCAGTTTATAGCATGTGAACCTTAACTTTAAACGACAAGGAAAAACCATTCCTAATGATGGAATAGTTCAAGAGTACACTTAGGAGAAGGATTTCAGATGTGTAGCTGTTTTTTGGGGTTAAGGTGTAACCTTGTCAATGTTACTCATACTGGTTGATTATTTTTACTCCTATTAAAATAAAATCGGTTAAGTTTAGGTATGATAAGTACGTCGAGAGTTCTATACTAGTCAATATTAACTGACGGTAAAATTCTTAGATCATTGAAAATCTGTAAGACGAAGTAAAATATCATATTCTCCAATATCCCTAAGTTTCAGCATATATCGGAAACTCACACATACTGACCGTTATCTCAATGCCGAATCACAATAGTCAACACACAATTATCTAGATGGACACAAAACAAGAAGAAATAAAACACATCTCAACAGCTCTAAAACGGAATGGTTTCTTGCAATTATATATATAAATAAAGCTATAAAAAGATAAGAGAAGACTACAACAAAAACCAAAGATTAAAACCGAAAATGAAACCAAACCTTAATCCCATACAAGAAAGGAAAACGGACAAATATATATATATATATATATATATATATATATATATATATATATATATATATATATGAATATTTTTTGAAACTAAACTGGCATACCAAAAGTATATGTATAAATGGAAAACACCAAAGCCATTTAAGATTCGTTGATGACATAATATTGATTGCTAAAAGTTCTGAAGAGTTGCAAGAGTAATGACATCAGCAGAGCTAGTAATGAAGTAGGTCTAAAAATGAACCCAGCAGAGACAAAAATAATGTGCATCAATCTTGGTAATCACCGTTCTTGAAATAAGGATGAATGAAACCACGCTGGAAGTACTAGATCAATATCAGCAGAAGAACTAAACTAGCGTTATTAGCATTACGACGAAACTCTATAATTATCAAGTCCAGAATGAAACTATACCTTAAAAAAGAGTATTTGTTCAGTGCTTAATGCTGGTCACGAGGAAAATAACCAGAAAAATTCCAAGTCACTGAAAGAGCCATGTACAGATGCATGTCAGGAATAAATAAAAGGGGCCGTGAAAGAACACATTGGATACGACAGAAAATTCAAGAAATTGATGTATTCCAAAGAATGAAATCCCTAAAATGGCAATGGACAGGACATACAATAGGTGCATCACTAGGACAACTAAGTCGTATCCTAGAAATGGCAAGAGACCAAAGAGACGTCCGAATCTCAAATGGAATTATGACAGCTAAAGACAAAAACATGGACACAAGTGCTGTTGAGATGTGAGAACCTGTCCACAAGAGTTATAAGGGAAACCATCGAATTTGCAAAGAGGCCCAAGAAG
Organism: Diaprepes abbreviatus; assembly: GCA_034092305.1. Lineage (NCBI taxonomy): Eukaryota > Metazoa > Arthropoda > Insecta > Coleoptera > Curculionidae > Diaprepes > Diaprepes abbreviatus. The sequence continues at coordinate 881,276 of JASJET010000415.1, forward strand.
TTAAATAGCAGAGATGATAGCCAGCGAGTACCTAATACTTGAAAATTTTGTTTTTTCTGCGTATAAGTGTCAAATCTAGAAAATTTATTTTATTATTACTTTCTGCTTCGGACATGAATTGTAATTTTTCGTTGAAACTATTATGCAATCATCGATAAACCGTTTGAAAAATATTATATTAAATTTTAATTTTTCTAAAACTTTTTCCTCTAAATATTCCATTACTAAGCAATGGTGGATGAAATTGGTGATCCTATAGCACATCCATCGAGTTGTTTGTCAAATATATTTTCATACTGCAAGTAATTTGTGTTTAAGACAACTTTATGGATGCTGTTGACCCAAAAAATATATAGGCATGACAAGACAATTGCTAAAGAATAGATTGAATAGACATAAATATACGAAAAACGCCTCAACAGCGTTAAACAAACACACACAGGATAAAAAAAACATACTTTCGATTATAAGAATACCATAATTAAAAACAAAGATACGAATTATCAAAAATTACAGATAAAGGAAATGATAGAAATTAGAAAAGATAATAACACTGTTAACGATAGAATGGATATTGGAAATTTGAGCCACATTTACACCAGCCTAATTTAAAGAAAAATATTAAGTACTCGATCCTATTAATAAATCAAAAATTGAATATCCTCTTAAACATAAAATTAAATATCTGGTTTCTTTCGATTTTTTTTTGGATCATTGTTAAAATTATAAAAAATACAACACACTCACATTCCATGTATCTTAAGTACCTAAATAGACGTTATAAAAATTTCATTTTATTATTAACAAATAAGCAAAATGTCAAGGTATCACTACATAGTATAAAACAAAGTCGCTTTCTCTGTCCCTATGTCCCTTTGTATGCTTAAATCTTTAAAACTACGCACCGGATTTAGATGCGGTTTTTTTCAATAGATAGAGTGATTCAAGAGGAAGGTTTATATGGATAATAACATCCATTAAATAGTGGAGAAATACTGTTATTTTTGAGGTTTCTAATGTGATGTCGTTAATTATCATTTTTTTTCCGCTTACATTGCAAACGCTGGCTGAACCCTACGAGATTTATCAAAATAATGTACTAATTATTTGTACACATTGAAAAGGTCTACAGAAAACTCCGCGATGGTATATGTCTATCTCTCATGGATATCCCACAATAACATTTTTTTGTCATTTACTTTTTACGACAAATAATGGCAAATTTTGAAGTGATTTTAACCAATACAGCATTAATCCTTATCCAATTAAATAGCTTAAATACATTGTTGATTTAATATAGATCTATATGGTCCTTTACAGCACAAGATTTAAATGAACATTTTCGAAGATATTACAGATTTAAAATTGCGGGAAGTAGCGCTTGCGGCGGTACTGGCCGACCGGGGCGGCGGCAGCGTGCCTATAAATAGCGCGTCGGAGGCCGATGTAATAATTGTTGTAAAAATAAAATAAATAGTCACAGTTTTTCTGTAGTGTATTTAGTATCAGCATTGCACCCGTGCGAAGCCGGGGCGGGTCGCTAGTGTACTGATAAAATTAAATACTCTTTTAGAAATTTGACTAGTTTTTTAAGTGTTTGTTGTTAAAATTGTAAATATGTTTGTGTATAAGTGTTTTTAATTATATAAAAAATCTTTTTAGGAAGGTCAATAAATAATAAAAAAACAAAAAATTATTGAAGATGCTTTAAATAAAAGGCATATACATATATATATATATATATATATATATATATATATATATATATATATATATATATATATATATATATATATATATATATATATATGTATGTATATGCTTCGATCGCAAATAATCAGCATTTATGATGCAGAGAGTCAATTAATTTTATTATATAATTTTGTTTTCTATGAGAAGTTAAGTAGAAAATATCTCGAGTTAACCTATATAACCTGTCAGCATAGAAAAAATTATAATATATCATACACGAACAGACAGGATATTCCGTCTTGTTCAAAAACTTTGCTAAAGAAGTCTAGATATAAAGAACGGATCGTCAGTACCCTAGAAAAATATTAAACTTTTTATTATATTTATTAAAATTTCCTTTTCCCAAATTTTTTGCCTATATTCCTGAAGATATTTTATAAACCATTGGAATTCATATTCGGACAAGCTCCATATATCAACTCGGAACCGAGTGCTTTTATAGTTTTAAAAGAAGAATTATGTCAAGTATTAGAAATTTAAATATCGGTTTAACATAAAAGACATTCTGTGGTCTGACGTTTCCCCCATGTTTTATTTCTTTATTGTGACTTTGATGGTATTAAATAAAGCTCACTTTTAATAAAGGAATATTTTTATTCGAAAAAACAACACGAGCAAACTTCGTTAGTACAAAATAAGGTGAAAAAAGACCAAAAAAAAATTAATACCTGCAATTTTATTGCTTAAATGTCTCGGGGAATCCAACAGAAATGGCTTCTCATCTCGTAAGTAACAAAAAAATGACCCGTCATTGTTTCTTTCAAATAATTAGGCCCAAGAATCGAACTTTTCCGGTTTCTTCTATATTCTGGAAAAACTGCAGGATGTAGAGAAAAATGATATATTTACGATTTGTGGGTATTAAAAATACCTGCAAAACGAAGTTTTCTATATTGAAATCGCTCCATAACCTAAAAAATTATTGCAATAAACTTTCGAAATAAGGATTTTTAATAATTCTTATTAAATTTCAACATTCAACAGTCAAATAGCTCAACTAAAGAAAGAATACTGCGAAAAGTATTCAAAAGACATGAAACACGACCTATATGGAGGACAAAAGAAAATATGGAACATGCTGAGGAACAGCAAAGAACCAATCAATGAATACGTTCAACTAAGTCCAATCGACAGCCAACAATGGGTCAGCCATTTTAAGGACTTACTCCATGCACCAGCTACAGAAAACAATGTAGACAAAAACCAACAAGAAACCATAGAACTAACAGATGTTAACATCAGTGAAGCAGAGATGCACCTGACAATTAAGAAATTAAAAAACAGAAAATCACCTGGTAGCGACCAAATTACGAATGAGATGCTAAAGTACGGAGGCCCAGTCTTGTCACAGAGCTCACTGTTCTATTTCAAAAAATACTCCTCATAACGTCAGTACCCAACAAATGGCGGAAAGGATCACAATTCCGATCCACAAAAGAGGATCAAAGAAACAACCCGAAAACTACAGGGGAATCAGCTTACTGAACAGATTAGCCAAATTGTTAACCAAAATACTGTCACAATGGATCGTAGACAAGTTAGGGGCGTGCGAAGAACAGCAGGGCTTCCGGAATAATCGCTCTACTATCGACGGTATATTGATTATCAGACAGCTGGTTGAAAAATCTATCGAAAACGATAAACCGCTGTTCATTTGTTTTGTGGACTTTACACAAGCGTTCGACCAAGTAGACGAAGCAATCACACGGACAATATACGAACTGAATTCCAAAAACACCATGGTAATTAAAACAAATAACACTCTAACAGAGGAAATCCCACTATCCATAGGAATAAGACAAGGTGATAGCCTAAGTCCAACACTTTTCAATGTAATCATGGACGAAATCATTGATGAGGTGAAAATCACAAATATTGGGTACCCAATGGGACACAACACCGTTCAGATTATATGTTTTACAGACGATGTTGCCTTGACAGCAGATAGCGAGGACGACTTACAAAGAATGCTTTTCCATCTCAATCGAACAGCCAAACAGTATAATATGAAGATATTTGTGAAGAAACTAAAGCAATGGTAATAGCAAAAGAACCGGTAAGATGCAAACTAATGGTTGATGACAAACATATCGAACAGGTTGGGAAGTTTAAATACCTGGGAGCACATATAACAAGCAACAGGGCAGTAACGGAAGAAGTACGCACACAAGCCAATAAAGCGGCCATGATATCAGGCCAACTAAGAGACATAATCTGGAACAATAAACATATGATGGTTGAGAGCAAAGCAAGAATTTACAAGGTCTGTGTAAGACCGATACTAATCTACTGCGCAGAAACAAGAAATGAAACAACAAAGACAAAACAAATTATGAGAACCACAGAAATAAAAACGCTGAGAATGATTACGGGAACAAGTTTAAGAGATAAATGAATAAGAAATGCAAAAATACGCGAGGACAGCGGAGTGGGGGATGTTGTGAAGTGGGTTCGAAACCGTCGTAGGCAGTGGAGAGATCATGTGGAACGAATGGACGATGACAGACTAGCAAAAACCGTGATGAGAGAGAAACCAAACACCAAACGGCCGCCTGGACGGCCCCCCAAAAGATGGAGATACAGCTGGATGAGGCATTGTGTAGATAACAGAACTTGGTTCTACCTAGAAGAAGAAGAAGAAATTTCAAAATATTTATCAAAATTATTCACAACTTCAAAATATTGACAGTTTTTGTTTAATAAAAAATTGTGCGAAAGGTGAGGACGATTAGCTCAGTAATTTTTGAAAAATTGTATTTATTTATCCCGAATTCGTTAAAAATGACTATTTTTAATTGGCTGTACCATTTGCTTGGCAACATATACAATGTTTTTCTTAGACTCACTCTTTTTGTAAAGACTTAAAGTATCATATAGTAAAAAAATGAAACGTTCGAATGGATGGTTACCGTGAGACGGTACCGGAAAGCAGCTTACATTAAAAATAATAACAAAATCTTTAGTAAAACTAGTGTAGAGATACTTTAGCAACCATGACTTTATAACATAAAATCAATGATGTATATAAGGTGTATAAGCTAGTAGCCCTAAGACAAATCATTCAGTTACTAAATACCAATTCACCGAGAATTCAATTTAAAATAACCCGTTTCCTTTAAAGTAGCAGAATAGCTCTGTTGCTCCAAATCATCTCTTATTGTAAACAAAATATCGCTGTACTATTTCTTATTCTTTACTCAAATCGGCTTCTCTACAAAGTTTCCTTTCATTTCATCATAGAAGTTTTAAAGTGTACCTTTACCTTCGTCAAAAAGGCCATAAGTTCTGGATTGAACTTATCCGCTTTTATTATTCGAGTGTATTCCTTTCAAATAAAATTCATGGAATAGTGAATGTCAGCTTTAAAATCGAACACAGGAAAATATAAAAATATAAATGCATTATGCCAGGATACTTTTCGGAATTTTACTGGTGTACAGGGTGAGTCAACGACTGGATGAAGTAGGTTTGTGCCTTTTCGGTGAAATTAACAAAGAAACTATATTTATTGTTTGATACAGTTTATTTTTACGCAGATTTTAAAAATATTTAGGACTCTACAGGGTGAGCCAAAAAACTAGGACAGCATAAAGTTGTATTTTTTTAAATAGAACACCCTATATACGAATCGTATTTTCGATTTAACTTATAATTTTAAATCTTTTTTATTAAGGGTTTACTAAAACAAAACTTTATAGTTTCTGAGATAATTAAGTTTAAAGAAAAAAAGTCACATTTTCAAGCATCAATTCAATCCTAAATAACGTTTTCAATTTTGTGACAAATATATTCAAATTTGGAATTTAGCAAGGCCAAGGACAAGTTAACATAATTTTTACCTAATATTTGCAATAAAAGCTACAGGGTGTTGAACACATCGGCTCAAATTTGAACAAGTTTAAATGAATAAATATCTTTTTTTTTTAAATGGTATATTTTCATGTTATTTAATAGAGCAATAAAAACCCTAAAAGTTTTGTTCAATAGATCCTATACCTATTTATAATAGTTTTTGAGATATTTCAGTTTTTCTTATTTTCCATACTTTTTTACAGAAATTGCCTTCTTGTTCAAAGAATTTACAAAATGAAGTATCCTGATCGACGCCAGCCTAATACCCATACTTTTCAAAACTTAATGCAAAGATTTGATTCTTCTGGTACTGTTGATTATCCAAAACGTAAAGTGGTCAACAAACCAGTAACTAATGAAGAAAAAGAACTACAAGTATTGTTAAATGTTCAGGAAAATCCTTATATTGGTAGCCGTCAGTTAGCAGCATTATGTGAAACATCACAATCCACCGCTAATCGTACTACCAAGAAATATAGGTATCATCCATATCACATGGAATTACACCAAGAATTGCATGGACAGGATTTTGAAAGTCGTGTAAACTTTTGTCGTACAATAAATGCGGAGATTCAATTAAATCCAAATTTATTATGCAAGGTAATGTTTAGTGATGAAGCTACTTTTAGAAGTAACGGTGCTGTAAATATACGCAACATGCATTATTATGCCACAGAAAACCCATTTTGGATTAGAGAGGTGCAACATCAAAACCACTGGTCATTAAATGTTTGGTGTGGTATTCATCATAATCGAATTATTGGACCCCACTTTTTTAATGAACCACTAAATGGCCATAGTTACCTGAACTTTCTACAAGAAGAACTACCCCAACTGCTTCAAGGTCTCGATAGGGATGAGCTCGACAGTATGTGGTTCCAGCACGATGGTGCGCCTCCGCATTACCATCGTGAAGTTCGTGCGTTTTTGGACCAACGATATCCTCAAAAATGGATTGGACGTGGGGGTTTCATTGAGTGGCCACCAAGGTCTTGCGACATCACCCCATTAGATTTCTTCCTATGGGGTTATATTAAAAATAAGGTGTATTTTAATCCACCAACAACAGTGGAAGATATGCGAAACAGGATTAGGGATACCTGTAGAACAATAACGCCACTAATTTTGTTCAGGGTCCGAGAAAATCTGCAAAAAAGACTAAATTTGTGCATTGCACAAGAGAGTCGTTTATTCGAACACTTATTAAAAAGAAATAATTAATCTCAGTATTTAATAGGTAATTTTTTTGTTTCAAGTATAAAAGTAAATATGTATTTGCCTTGTCGTTATTGTTGTGTTAATTTTTTCACATTATGTTTAATTAAACTATTGCCGTTGTAATATAACGAATAATGCATTTCATCATATTTAACCACATTCTGTTTGTTTCTGTAGTTTCTTTTTATTATTTTACATGGCTACTATGATAATGAAGACTATTTCTGTAAAAAAGTATGGAAAATAAGAAAAACTGAAATATCTCAAAAACTATTATAAATAGGTATAGGATATATTGAACAAAACTTTTAGGATTTTTATTACTCTATTAAATAACATGAAAATATACAGGGTGTACCATTTAAAAAAAATATTTATTCATTTAAACTTGTTCAAATTTGAGCCGATGTGTTCAACACCCTGTAGCTTTTATTGCAAATATTAGGTAAAAATTATATTAACTTGTCCTTGGCCTTGCTAAATTCCAAATTTGAATATATTTGTCACAAAATTGAAAACGTTATTTAGGATTGAATTGATGCTTGAAAATGTGACTTTTTTTCTTTAAACTTAATTATCTCAGAAACTATAAAGTTTTGTTATAGTAAAACCTTAATAAAAAAGATTTAAAATTATAAGCTAAATCGAAAATATGATTCGTATATAGGTTGTTCTATTTAAAAAAATACAACTTTATGCTGTCCTAGTTTTTTTGCTCACCCTGTAGAGTCCTAAATATTTTTAAAATCTGCGTAAAAATAAACTGTATCAAACAATAAATATAGTTTCTTTGTTAATTTCACCGAAAAGACACAAACCTACTTCATCCAATCGTTGACTCACCCTGTACTATTGAAGTTTTGGTTTGAATTTCAAAACAAATTAAATTTTTAACATAGAAAGAATGAGTGAGATTTTAAGTTTATTTATTGCGAAATTGCATGGAGAAGTTTTGCTATATTTAGGCTTGTTTTCATAACCTATAACCTATTATTAAATATTTTGTTTATTTATGGGTATTAACAAAAAAAGTTAATGTATTTTGAGCACGTAAATTTCAAACCAACCAATTAAATATTTTAGCTAAGTAAATTTAAAGCTTCTCAAGCAGAATTTTAATATTGAATTAACTATTAAAACAGCAGCAAAAACCTGTTGGCGGCAGTTTCCATTAACGAAATCAAATTAATTTGATGATTATACACTTTGAAAAAAACGTATCAATTTTTTTATGTTTGCTTGTTGAAAAAGCTCGTTAACATGGAGCGAATATATATATATATATATATATATATATATATATATATATATATATATACAGTGCCTTCATTTCAAAACGAACCATCCTTAATAACTTTGTTAAATAGAAAAATTTTAAAAAAATAAAAAACACGTCAATTTAGATATACAGGGGGAAGTTTAATTTTGCATTTGTTAAAAGTCTGTCAATCACCTCCTCACCTCCAGCTAATCTCACTTTGATATGTCAAATGGGAACCCCCACCTTGTGACACATCATTGTAAGCAGCATAAAATTGTCTATCCAACCGTATAAAAAAAATTAAATCGGTTGACGTACAAGCGAACAGTGTGCAAAAATGTCTTGTAATAATGCATAATATATCGGCCTCGAACTTTAGTATGTCAAATGATTACCCTATAGTGTGATACATCATTTTAAAGGGCATACTATCTCCTATTTAGCCAATAAAAAAAACAAAATCTGTTGATGTACAAGCGAATAATAAGAAAAGATGTGTGGTAATAATAGACACCTTATCACATTAAACTTTATTATGTCAAATGGCTACTTCATAGAGTAAAATATTATTTTAAATTTAAAATAAATATTTTTTTAAAATAATAAACAGTTAAAATATTTGCGAGAAAAAAACTAAGCCTGTTTTAAAATTCATCGCAAAATTCATTGCAGTCTAATCAATCTAGTGTATTTATTTCAATGATATTTTTTGCGGTACCTGATAGGTACAAGAAATCACTGCAATAAATAAAATTTTTAAGATCTTTAAACACCAGTTGTTTATTATTGTTAAAATTGTCATTGTGACGCCTAGTTGAAACGTGAATATAAATGGTGTATACGCTAGCCGAAAGAATAGAAATAATTTTTCTCTATGGAGCTGAAGATCGGTGCGCTCGTAGAACCGCCAGAGCATTTAACGAGAGGCATCAAGACAAAAACGTGGGCCATAAATATGTACTCGAATTGGTACGAAAGTTTGAAGAAACGGGATCCGTTTGTAATAAAAAATCTATTGAGAAAAGGGTTGTAGATGAAGCATGCCAAATCGAGGTACTAGGACAGTTTGCAATAGATCCAACTTTATCCATCTCAAAGGTCGCAGATTTAACCAACATTTCTGCTGGCTCTGTGCATAAAGTTTTAAAACAAAATAAGTTTTTTTCCTACAAAATTCAAATTCTTCAAGAACTCGGAGAAGACGATTTTGATAGGAGAATTCAATTTTGCGAATTAATGTGCCAACGAATTGACGAGGACCCCCATTTACCTAAGAATATCTGGTTTAGTGATGAATCAACTTTTTTTCTAAATGGACTGGTTAACAGACATACCTGCAGATACTGGGATAATGAAAATCCGCACCTTTTCCGAGAAGGGCATACTCAATATCCCGAAAAAATTAACGTGTGGGCAGGAATTTATGGCAATGAAATCATCGGGCCATTTTTTTTGGAAGATAATTTAACTGGGCAAATTTATTTAAACCTTTTAGAAAACACAATATACCCTGCCATTGTGCAATCTTTAGAAAATCAAGTGGATGAAAATGCTGTTATGGTACTAAATGAAAATAATTTGCATTTCCAGCAAGATGGAGCTCCCCCGCACTACGCTTTGGCAATTCGAGAGTGGCTTGATGAACATTTTCCAGGGACGTGGATTGGCAGACGTGGTGCAATTGAATGGCCAGCACGGTCTCCAGACCTAACCCTTCTAGACTTTTTTCTTTGGGGGTATTTAAAAAGCAAGGTTTATAAAACCCCACCTGAAAATATTGACGATTTAAAAGATCGAATTGTTCGGGAATGTAGAGGAATTAGCAGAGAAACCCTTGCCAATGTTCGTGGGGAATTTCAAAATAGGCTTTTTTATTGTCTCGCTAATAACGGCGCACATTTTGAACATTTAATAAAATAATTTTCTTCAACTGAATAAAACTGAATAAACTGCTTATATTTAACACACATTTTTGCATCCTAATTGCCTATAACGTCTATTAACTTATTTTTTTTTGACATCGTTGGATAGCAGATCGTACGTCCTTTAAAATGATGTATCACACTATAGGGTAATCATTTGACATACTAAAGTTCGAGGCCGATATATTATGCATTATTACAAGACATTTTTGCACACTGTTCGCTTGTACGTCAACCGATTTAATTTTTTTTATACGGTTGGATAGACAATTTTATGCTGCTTACAATGATGTGTCACAAGGTGGGGGTTCCCATTTGACATATCAAAGGTTAGCTGGAGGTGAGGAGGTGATTGACAGACTTTTAACAAATGCAAAATTAAACTTCCCCCTGTATATCTAAATTGACGTGTTTTTTTCTTTTTTTTTTAAAATTTTTCTATTTAACAAAGTTATTAAGGATGGTTCGTTTTGAAATGAAGGCACTGTATATATATAGCATATCCTTCAAAAAGTTATGGGAGGCTTTTGGAAAAAGCTACATCAGTGTAGGACTTTTGAAAGCTATCAAGTCATTATATGAAAATTTCAGAATAGGAAATAAACTTACAAGTGGATTCCAGGTCAATAAAGGTCTTAAACAGGGTTGCTGCCTCTCCCCAACCCTTTTTAAAATATATTTAAATCAAACATTACACATATGGAAAAAAATGTCAGGGAATGGGTATCCCACTTAGAAATACTACGATGTATATGCTCTGTTTCGCGAATGATCAGATCGTACTGAGACAAGGTTACGATAGAAATGGGGGCTCGAGGTAAACATAACCAAAACTGAGTACATGTGCATAGACGGAGAGACTAGAGACCTTATTCTGGAAGACGGTCAGCGCATCGAACACTGCACGAAGTTTACATAAAATGAAACAGCTGATCAAGCTATAAAAGAACGAAACACGCTGGGGAGAAAAGCAATTACACTTCTTAATCCAATTCTCTGGAACCCAAATATATCGAAGCAAAACAAAACGCTCATTTATAATACTATTATTAAAAGCATAGTCACATACAGCTCTGAAGTTTAGCAGTTAAAAGAAACCTCCAAGAAGACACTGTTAGCCACTGAAATGGACTTCTGGAGACGATTGACTAGAAAATCCAGAAGAGAGAGGTAAACCAATGACTGTATTAGAGAAATAATGGGAGTCACTCACACAATAGTAGGTGATATAAGAAGGAAGCAATTGATATGGTATATCCACGTGAAGAGAATGGCAGAGGAACGTCTACCTAAACAAGTACTAACCTAGATATCGCAAGGAAGAAAGAAAACGATGGAGACTAAAGAAAAGCTGGCGAGAAGGTATCGACGGAGAAAGGAGAAATATAAGTCTAAAAGATGATGTGTGGATGGACCGAGGTTGCTGACGTTTGGGTATCTATATATATATATATATATATATATATATATATATATATATATATATATATATATATATATATATATATATATATATATATATATACAGGGTGTCCAAGATAAGGATCCTAAGCATGGGGATCTCAGTACCTGTTGGAGTTACAGCTTAGGTTAAATTAGAAAAAAGTTGCGTACTTTGAAGCGTATTTACATGCCGTTGAGAAACTTTAAAAATTTTCATGGCCAGCTGAGATATTGGGGAAAAACGAAAATTTGATGAAATAGATTTAATTTTTTTGTGACTTTATTTTAAAAGATATTAAAAAACTAATAAAACTTTTTCATTAGCAGTTTTTAGGTACTACGTGATGGAGTTTTTAAATTTTATATCCGACGTTTCGTTTTCGAGAAACCATCATCAACTTTATTTTTTTATAAGGGCCAAAAAAAAAGTATACCCTGTATCTGATTCCCTTTTTTATTACAAATTCAACGATGTATCACATGTCACATTTTTTTTGTTAGATAAAAGAATAAATGCGATTTTTCTATTTTTTTAAACATATTTTTAAGTAGGCTTTGCAAACAAATAATGCTTTGACACTTTGACGTAAATACCTGTTATGAGTTATTGATCTCACATATTAGTTAATATCTATTTACAGAGCAATGAAGCTGAATGGAGCATAGTACTACTTAGAAACAAGAAAATTTAATCTACCATAAATTTAACCATAAGATAATCATTATTTTAATGATATACAAAGAATGATAAATTATTTAAAAATAACTAAAACAACAAATAAATTAACAATTTTTTTATTCAATTTAAAGCAGGTGTTCAAACAGATTTCCGTTATTTTCCAGACATAAATATGATCTTCTTATGGTAGAATTTAAAACATCACACAACATGTCAGGTGTAATACTGTTGAATGCATTAGTTACACATTCTCGTAACTGCTGCTCAGTCTCAAAAGAATGATGGTATATTTGGCTTTTAAGAAACCCCCAAAGAAAGAAGTCCATAGGGGTTAAGTCCGGAGATCGCGCTGGCCAAGGCACTTCACTGGAGGTTCCAATCCACTTTCCAGGAAATCGCTGCGTAAGATACTCGCGAACCTGCCTAGAATTATGTGCAGGAGCACCGTCTTGTTGAAACCAACAGGTATTAACCTGTGCCAGAGGTAAATCCTCCAAGCAGTCTTCTAAATTATTTTGTAATAATTGAAGGTATCGTTCTCCAGTTAACGAACTATGGTAGATAAATGGACCTAGTATTTTGGTACCGAAAATTCCACACCACATATTAAACCCAAAACGCTCCTGATGTCTTGAAATTTTTTGAACACGCGGATTCTGTTGCGCCCAGTAATGAGTATTCCGGCGGTTAAAGACACCATTATAAGTGACTAGACTTTCGTCAGACCATATTATTTTTGCAGGGAAATTGATATCATCTTCACATGCGCGTGTATACCACTCACAGAAATGCCGGCGTCGTTCAAGATCCCTTGGTTTAAGTGCTTGGCAAATCCTAAATTTATAGGGGTGATATCTATTTTTACGCAAAATAAATTGAGCAGTGGATTTGGCTACTCCTATATTTTTTTCAATTTGCCTGCAAGAAATGTCAGGGTTCTCAACAACTGCTTGTAATACGTTATTTTGGGTTTCTTCGGAAGAATCCTTTTTTCGGGATGAAACTGGCTTTTTAAATGATCCATATTGTTTTAAATTTCGCGCCAACTGTAAGAAAATGGACTTACATGGTTGCTTTCTATCTGGAAATTTATTTAGATACATTGCTGCAGTATTTATAGTATTCTTCTGGCACAAAATGTAGCAGGTCAGCATGTCAAACTTTTCTTCATGACTATAATGGCCACCCGGCATATTCGACGATAATAACACAATAATAATTATTCAACAATAAACAATAACAACAGTAACAACAACGACAAGAACTCTACAAACAACTTAATAACTCTAAATCAACTTAACAATTATTATTTTATCTTACCATAAACATTAAATTAAGTCATATGTGACAGAATAACAGGTATTTACGTCAAAGTGTCAAAGCATTATTTGTTTGCAAAGCCTACTTAAAAATATGTTTAAAAAAATAGAAAAATCGCATTTTTTTTTTTCTAACAAAAAAAATATGACATGTGATACATCGTTGAATTTGTAATAAAAAATGGAATCAGATACAGGGTATACTTTTTTTTTGGGCCATATAAAAAAATAAAGTTGATGATGGTTTCTCGAAAACAAAACGTCGGATATAAAATTTAAAAACGCCATCACGTATTATCTAAAAAGTGCCAATGAAAAAGTTTTATTAGTTTTTTAATATCTTTTAAAATAAAGTCACAAAAAATAAAATCTATTTCGTCAAATTTTCGTTTTTCCCCAATATCTCAGCTGGCCATGAAAATTTTTAAAGTTTCTCAACGGCATGTAAATACGCTTCAAAGTACGCAACTTTTTTCTAATTTAACCTAAGCTGTAACTCCAACAGGTACTGAGATCCCCATGCTTAGGATCCTTATCTTGGACACCCTGTATATATATATATATATATATAGTGTGTCCCAAAATTTAACGATAAGCGGGCACCAAAAGATTGACATGCTTACAAATACTTGAGAAAAAAAGAAGAAAAAAATCTATCCCAATTTTCTTTAAACTTATATCAATTTTTTTGCAAACCTTCGAAATTTGACCCTCTGTACTCGATTTTTAACTACCGTCGTGGTACCACGACCACAAATTTCAAATATTTCTTGTATTGAATACCTAAATAGTACTGCTATCCACCATAATCCCAAATAATCTTAGAATACCTGTAGTGTCTATACAAAAAAAGAAGCAAATTTTTTTTTTCTTGCAATTTTGAAGACTTTTACTTTCAGACCACTTTGACACGTGTGTAATAAAACTATGAACACTACAGTGGCAAAGGAGAATACAAATATAACCACAGGTTTTGGGTTGCAGATTCATTGAATTACTGGAAAAAGGCCAGATATCCGAGGATACCACAATTAATCCTTTTGTACCTATCTAAGTGATAGTGATATAGATAGTTGTTCAAATTTGTTTGTCTTATTCTTTCGCGAAGCTCGGCCATTGTTGCTATTAGTTTTAAGTAAACCCTATCCTTGAAGCACCCCTAATAGAAAAAGTCCAGGGAGTTTAGGTCTGGCGAACGAGGTGGCCATGGAACCAAGGTGCCCGATCTACCGTCCTGGATATTGTTCGTTTAGATATTCTTGCACTGGACGGGCATAGTGTACTGGGCAACCGTCATTTTAAAACCACAAGTTTTGTAAATCATTTAAGGGCATATCTTCTAATAGTTCAGGCAAATTATTTTGTAAAAAATTTAAATAGGTATTACCACCTAAGTTGCCTTGTAACTCGAAGAACCCAATTATTTTACCATTTAATATACCCGTTCATAAATTAACCTTAAATTGGTATTGAGATTTGTCCTAGCAGCGTGAGCATTGCATATGCATTCTCTATAAATTAAATGCATATTAGAACACCAAAAAATTCACTTCACAAAAGCACAATAAAAAATATGCCAAAAATCCAAATCAGGAAACACAAAATCACAGTCCAAAATAAAGCCAGGTCAGTTCAGTTTCAAATCACATAATCTAGTCCACAAAGCCAAGCCAAAAGTTATTAGTACGAAAGCCACGTCAATTTACTCTCTTATGGCGTCGCTTCTACCTGTGTTCCATTGTTATTCAAGAATGGTGTATATATATATCTAACTCTCTCTCTCTCTCTCTCTCTCTCTCTCTCTATCTATTATTTCAAATTTTTATTAACGACGCTAACTCACTCAAATTCCATGAATCTGCAATCTAAAACCTGTTAATGGGACACTGCGCGAATTTTTAAAATAACTTGTCAGTGTGGTGTTTATACTTTTTTTTACACACGTGTCAAATTTCGAAGGTTTGCATATATATATATATATATATATATATATATATATATATATATATATATATATATATATATATATATATATATATATATATCCGGTTTCATAGCGTTCTACGCCTTCCGGTTCCCAGTCTCCATTGTTTTCGGTCTTCCCAATCCCTTGGAAGTAAGTTTCTTACGGACACGGCTCGGTTAATGCCTTTAATCCAGGTAACTTTTGGTCTTCCGCTTTTTATTTTTTCATTTGGTGTCCATTTTAGGATTTGCTATGGTAGACGTTCGTCCGTCATTCTCTCCACATGTCCATACCATACCAGCTGACGTTGTTCGATGTCATCGAGAATAGTTCTCTTTACGCCCATAATCTCTCTAATTCTCTCGTTGGTTATCCGTTCGATCCTTGACTTTCCGGCAGATCTTCGCCAAAAGTCCATTTCAAGAGCCAGCAGTTTACGTTCTAAAGTTTTATTTATCTGCCATGTTTCACATCCATACAATAGAACGCTTCTAAATATTGCATTGTATAAAAGATGTTTTCTTTCCTTGGAGATGTTTGTTGACCATAATAGTGAGTTTATGCATCCGATAGCTTTTTTTCCTTTAGTTATTCGCTCCAATATTTCTTCTTCAGTTCGTCCGCTTTGATCGCTTTTTGTTCCAAGGTAGGTACAATCAGAACAAAATTTTACTATGATATTGTCATCCACTTCCAAATCTGTTTCTTCTTCACCAATACACATATATTTAGTTTTGCTGCAGTTGACGGTTAATCCCCATTCTGCGTATTCTTTAAATAGTTTCCTCGTCATAAATTCGAGGTCTTCCTTATCTTGGGTCACTACCACTTGGTCATCTGCAAAATGAAGTGTATATAAATGGGTGTCATTATTTAATTCTATTCCCATTCTACTGCATGATCTTCTCCAATTCTTTAAAGCTTCATTGAGATAGATTTTAAAGAGAGTTGGTGATAGACAACATCCCTGGCGAAGGCCTTTGGTCACAGATAAATTATTGCCGATCTTAATTCTGGAGAATTCTTGGACGTATAGCTGTTTGATGGCTTGGATCGCTGTATTGTTAATTGGAGACTTATCCATCATGTGCCATAATTTTTGGATTGGCATCGTATCATATGCTTTTGTGAGGTCAACAAAAAGCAGATGAACCTCTTTATTTCTTGCCACCTTCTTTTCATTAAGTTGGGTTAAACTAAATATGTGATCTACGCACGATCGGCCAGCTCTAAAACCTGCTTGTTCTTCAATTTCTTGGAAGCCATATTCTGTTTCTACGATGTTTCTAAGCAGTTTTCCGTATACTCTACTCATTGTGCTGGTTACAGTTATACATCTATAGTTTGGGCATTCGTCGCGTCTTCCTTTTTTGTGGATTGGTGTTATCCAGCCTCCTTTCCATATAGTTGGGATAGGATCATCATCAAAATCAAAAATTAATATAACTTTAAAAAAAATTGCGATAGATTTTTTTTCTCTAAGTAGTCGTGAACATATCCATCTCCTGGTGCCCGCTTATCATTGAATTTTCGGACACACTGTATATATATATATATATATATATATATATATATATATATATATATATATATATATATAAATTTTTCCTTTTATCGTTCATTTTTTATTCCCTTAATGTACCCTCTCGACGTCCCTACTTAACCGCCTAGTTCATTTCTTAATCGTATCGAAAATCTCATTCGATAATGTATTATTCAGTCACCTTGAATAATAGACTCTGTCGAAATACCAAATAAGGTATATGACACCCGCTTATCGACGCCATTTGATTCCGCTAAATAATTAACCTAACCGAGGCCCTCCTTGTTTACCAATGACGAGTAGGCGTCTAAAGACAACGATAGTGTAACAAAGGATATCAGGGTAACAGAAATTACTGTGAGTACGAATCTAGTATCAAAGAGCCAACAGGTTCAATTTCTCACAATTCAAATTCCGGTCGGTTGCTTTGTTTTGGAAAGGGGACGCACTTATTTTTAATTGTGAAATATATATATATATATATATATATATATATATATATATATATATATATATATATATATATATATATATACAGGGTGATTCAAAAATCGATCACGAAACTTAAGGGGGTGATTCTACTTGACAAAATAAGGGTAGAGCTTCATATAATTTTTTTTCAAATGTCATTCGTTTTCGAGTTACAAGCCGTCCAAGTTCAAGATTTAATTTTTGGTTTTTGAATTACTCGCTTACAGGAAAACCGATTTGACTAATATTTGAAAGATAGGCTAAGTCTTCTGCGCTTCATCATTTTAGTAACAATTCACATTGATTGTTTGCCGCTAGAGGGCACTTTACCTACATTGAAAATTGTTTTTTTGTCATAATTTTTTAGTGTTGACAGCTACAGTAGTTTTTGGCATAATTTCTGAAAGACTGATGCCAGGCCTTTAAAAAAGGTGCTCTTTATTTACATCGCTAAACCCAACGGTTTAGACGTAAATCACCCTTAAAAATTAAGTGGTAAATTTACTTTTCTCATTTAATTACCACCAGCTACCAAGTAAATAGCTATCAAAGTATGCTGTCAGTTTAACATCAAATAAATTCGCTTTTTAAACTATTTAATTTATAATCTTAAAATAACTAATAATGGCTAATCACCAATATTCAAATATCGAATATTGTGATATTCATTTTTGTTATGGAAAAGCAAATGGTAATGCAGAGTTGGCAAGAAGATATTATATGGAGAGTTATCCGGAAAGAAATATCCCTCATGCTCAAACATTTTCCAGTGTGTACAGGAGACTTGCGGAATGTGGTTCCTTTAAAAGTTATAATGGAAATAGGGGAAGACCTAGAACTGCTAGAAACGTGCAACAAGAAGAAAGAGTGCTTGAAATTATTGAAGATAATCCAGGTATTAGTACTAGAAAAATTGGGAATGAAGTGCGGCTCTGTCAGGCTAGTTCATGGAGGATACTAAGAGAAGAACAACTCTACCCGTTTCATTCAAAAAAGGTGCAGGCTCTTTATGACGATGATCGGCCGAGACGGTTGGAAATGTGCAATCAGATCCTAGCTAAGTATGAACACGATAATCGATTAATTGGCGTCATATTATTCACTGACGAAGCTGGTTTCACTCGTGATGGCATAACAAATCTACACAACATCCACACATATGCTTACGAGAACCCAAACAATGTGGTAGAAACGAAACATCAGCGTAGATTTTCACTAAATGTGTGGGCAGGGATAATAGGAGATTACCTTATTGGTCCTCATTTCTTTGATGGCCCATTAACTGGTGACGTATACTTAGATTTTATCCAAAATCGTCTCCCATTGTATCTGGAAGATGTGCCATTGGAAGTAAGGGCCAACATGTGGATCCTCCAAGACGGAGCTCCGCCCCACTTTAGTATACGTGTCCGACAGTATTTGAATGCAACGTATCCTGAGCGATGGATAGGACGAAGTGGACCATTGGCATGGGCAGCGAAGTCACCAGACCTTAATCCTATGGATTTTTTCTTTTGGGGTCATTTGAAACAATTGGTGTACGATATTCCAGTAATCAACGTCGAGGATCTTCGCTTCAGGATAATCGAAAAGTGCCAAATTATTAAAGAAACACCAGAAATTTTTCATCGAGTTAGGCGACATTTTTTGAAGAGTGTTAGGAAATGTATGGAAGAAAATGGGGGACATTTTGAGAATCTTTTTTAGTTTGTTTAGTACTGTTTCATTAATTTTTATCAATTAAATGTATATCGCAATAATCCATAATATGAATATTTACTGATTAGCCATTATTAGTTATTTTAAGATTATAAATTAAATAGTTTAAAAAGCGAATTTATTTGATGTTAAACTGACAGCTCTAGTATACTTTGATAGCTATTTACTTGGTAGCTGGTGGTAATTAAATGAGAAAAGTAAATTTACCACTTAATTTTTAAGGGTGATTTACGTCTAAACCGTTGGGTTTAGCGATGTAAATAAAGAGCCCCTTTTTTAAAGGCCTGGCATCAGTTTTTCAGAAATTATGCCAAAAACTACTGTAGCTGTCAACACTAAAAAATTATGACAAAAAAACAATTTTCAATGTAGGTAAAGTGCCCTCTAGCGGCAAACAATCAATGTGAATTGTTACTAAAATGATGAAGCGCAGAAGACTTAGCCCATCTTTCAAATATTAGTCAAATCGGTTTTCCTGTAAGCGAGTAATTCAAAAAACAAAAAATAAAAACTTGAACTTGGACGGCTTGTAACTCGAAAACGAATGACATTTTGAAAAAAAATTATATGAAGCTCTACCCTTATTTTGTCAAGTAGAATCACCCCCTTAAGTTTCGTGATCGATTTTTGAATCACCCTGTATATATATATATATATATATATATATATATATATATATATATATAATATATATATATATATATATATATATATATTTGCTAAAATTTTTCTTAAACCCTCTTTTTATATAAATGTATGGTAATTTCTTTGGATTAGGTTTCAAAAATTAATTCTACTATTCTGTGCTTGACGTTTCGCCCAACGTAGTGGGCTTTTTCAAAAGTATAATCTAAAATAAAAACAAGAAAATGTCATTGAAAAACTTAATATACCGATTCAATTTTTCAAGAGGTACGTTGACGACTGTCCAGCAGCTGTCCCCGAAAATTAAATAGACTCCATACTAAATGCATTCAACAATTTCCACCAAAAGATGCAATTTACATCAGAAGTCGAACAAAATGGAAAAATAAATTTCCTTGACCTCACACTAGTTCGAAATTATGAAAATAAAAAGATTGAGACGATGTGGTACACAAAAGATACATGGTCGGGACGCTACCTTAACTATCAATCACATCATCCGAAATTCCAAAAGTTCAGCGTAATAATAGGTTTGGCTGATGAGCTTTAACCCTAACTTCTCCGAAATATCGTCAAGAAGCTTTAAAGAAAGTCAGACGAATCCTAAGTGACAATAATTTCCCCGAAAAATTCACAAACAGAATAATAAAACAACGAACTTACAAACTGTATAATAAGAACGTCATTACACAAAATAATAATAATAACAACCCAAAACATATGTTGCAATACCATACATAAATTCATTGTCAGAAAAAGTTACACACATCCTCAAACAGCACGATATTATAGTTTGCCACAAAACATACAACCACTTGTCACCACTATTTACGAAGCTAAAAAGTCAGGTGACCCATAAAAATAAATCTAACGTTGTCTATTCCGTACCATGTCTAAATTGTCCACAGAAATATATTGGAATGACAACACAATATCTAGACAGCAAATTGAACGGACATAAATACACAAAAAAACGCAACGACAACATTACACAAACACGAGAAAAATTTTGAACATGAATTTCAAACACAAAGATTCTAACCCACGACAGAAACTACCATAAACTTCAAATAAAAGAAATGCTATATATAAAAAAAAAAGAAAAACAAGCAATCAATGACAAACAAGATATCAAAAACATAAGCCAAATATATTTTAACCTAATAAACTAAACCACCTATTGTAGCCCTTATTGTTTGCAACACACTGTATAGTCAATATTGATAAAATTTATTATAAAATTTAAAATAAATCAGAAAAAACTGAGTAAAAAATTTTCCAAATAAAAAAAATATAGTTGATAGTAACTGAAGGAATTGTCAAATACTTCACAAACCAACATGGCCAAGGTAAATTGAGGTGCGTATCTGGGATTAATTTGAAATTTTTTATTTTAATTTTTGATTTTTAATTTCACATTATTTTATAAATTGATATTTTTAATTAATATTGTACCGTGAGTGTGCGTTTATGACCATGTTAGTTGTATTTTGTTTTTATTTTAGATTATACTTTTGAAAAAGCCCACTACGTTGGGCGAAACGTCAAGCACAGAATAGTAATATTAATTTTTGAAACTTAATCCAAAGAAGTTACCATACATTTATATATATATATATATATATATATATATATATATATATATATATATATATATATATATATATAATTTATTTTTATATCTTAAACCTTTTGTTAAATATTTTTTTCTAATATTTTCTTGGGTATAGGTTTTTCATTAGAGAAACAAAGGACAATAATTTTCTTTCTGACGTTTCGCTCTACATAGCGAGCTTCTTCAAAAGAGCTTGGTATATTTATTTTACATCTACAAAAATTACAGAATTTTTTATATAATAAACATATATCACAGTAATTACACTTTTATATTTTTAATTTAATTAAAATTAATAAAAACAAAACAGATTTTAAAATAGTCTTAAAGTTTAAAATTTCAAACAATACAAACAGGTTAAAATAGTGAAGATTATAAAATAGTACATACCTTGAAAGTAGTTTTGTGTGTATGTTTAAAAATAAATTCAATTATGATCTTTGGTATGCAATTTGTATGGATAGATGTATTTTTATAAAAAGCCAAAAATAGGAAAAAAGATTATTATTTATTTTTTAATGACGGTCTTTCACCTGTATGAGTGTATATGAAATCGTTCCAAGCATCATTACAATATTTCTCATATTTATTATAGAGTCGCTTCAAGCATGTTTTATTCAAAAATCAAATTATAGTATATCTGACTTAAATTTTTGACATCTTGCTTGTCATTTACAACATTTTTATCTTTTTTTATGTGTATCATTTCTTTGATGACTAATTTATGATAATTTCTGTCAGTATCTAAAATATGGGTGTTTTTAAAATCAAATTCATGCTTAGATGTTTGTTCATGCTTATGTAAAGATGTCGATGCGTTTTTAGTATACTTGTGTCCATTCACTCTATTTTCAATATATTGTGTCGTCATGCCAATGTATTTCTTAGGACAATTTAGGCATGGAATTGCATATATTACGTTAGATCTTTTTTTGGTGGGAACTTTATACGAAGTTAAAAAGCAAAGTTCCCACCAAAAAAAGATCTAACGTAATATATGCAATTCCATGCCTAAATTGTCCTAAGAAATACATTGGCATGACGACACAATATATTGAAAATAGAGTGAATGACACAAGTATACTAAAAACGCATCGACATCTTTACATAAGCATGAACAAACATCTAAGCATGAATTTGATTTTAAAAACACCCATATTTTAGATACTGACAGAAATTATCATAAATTAGTCATCAAAGAAATGATACACATAAAAAAAGATAAAAATGTTGTAAATGACAAGCAAGATGTCAAAAATTTAAGTCAGATATACTATAATTTGATTTTTGAATAAAACATGCTTGAAGCGACTCTATAATAAATATGAGAAATAATGTAATGATGCTTGGAACGATTTCATATACACTCATACAGGTGAAAGAACGTCATTAAAAAATAAATAATAATCTTTTTTCCTATTTTTTGCTTTTTATAAAAATACATCTATCCATACAAATTGCATACCAAAGATCATAATTGAATTTATTTTTAAACATACACACAAAACTACTTTCAAGGTATGTACTATTTTATAATCTTCACTATTTTAACCTGTTTGTATTGTTTTAAATTTTAAGCTTTAAGACTATTTTAAAATCTGTTTTGTTTTTATTAATTTTAATTAAATTAAAAATATAAAAGTGTAATTACTGTGATATATGTTTATTATATAAAAAATTCTGTAATTTTTGTAGATGTAAAATAAATATACCAAGCTCTTTTGAAGAAGCTCGCTATGTAGAGCGAAACGTCAGAAAGAAAATTATTGTCCTTTGTTTCTCTAATGAAAAACCTATACCCAAGAAAATATTAGAAAAATATATATATATATATATATATATATATATATATATATATATATATATATATATATATATACATTCCTGTTTTTCTTGAACAAGTCAAAATATAAGTATCAATTTTTTTTGCGGATGCTGAAGAAAACTTCTTTTGACGTTTCGCCTTTTGTTCAAGACATCTTCAAACTGTTTTTAAATTTAAATTAATCTAATTTTAAACAATCTAAAAGTTAACATCACACTGAAAAAATGGTTAAAATCTTACATGGTTACAGAAACAGTTTAAAGGTTATTCAAAAAAAACTTTTCACAACTAAAGATTAATATACTTGAAAAAATATTCAATTTTCACAAAAATATGTATGCTAGCACCTTGAACTTCCTATTTTTAATTCATTGCCAAATAATAAACAGTAATAATTTTAGTTTTATAGAATTGTATTTCTTTTTATTAATTTATTTAACATTCTCTTAAGAAACTAACTTCAAGAATACAAAAAAAAAAAATGATTCATATATACACATGAATATTCTATAAATACAATCTGGACACACCATTAAATTACAACATTTAAAACAATCATCTAACATTCAAAACAACAATTAAAAGTTAAAACAATGATTATTTAAAAAAATTCTTTTCAGTAAATTTTACTGGTTGAGAAGATATCTGAACAACTGTTCAAGTCACTTAAAAAATCAAAGAAGTGTAATTATGAGCTTGGTTGGCAGAGCCATTTTATTAACGTCCCCTACTTTTAAACCCTCAACTCTAAGAAAAGTTAAAAAAACACTTACACAAAACAATTTTAATAGTTAAGATATCGAGGAAATTATTAAAAAAAGAACATATAAACAGTATAACAACCTAAGAATCAAAAAGAGGGATGATTTACAACAGGAAACATAAAAGCAATACATAGCATTACCTTATACAACAGATCTTTCAAAAAAATAAAATACATGTTAAAAAAGATGATATTGCATGCCATAAGAGTTACAATCAACTTTACCAAACTGACAAGCAAAACATCAACTGTGAAAATTTTAAGTATTGTATATTCAGTTCCGTGTGCAAACTCTCCAAAAAAATATACCGGGTGTCAACGAATCTATTAGACAAGTCATAATTTCTAGAGTATTGTGTGTATCAAAATGAGAATTGGTATAGGTAAATGGTATGTGAAAGGGAGAGTTTTCGCATATTTTCCACTTTCCGGCCACTTCCGGTTTCACCGGAAATGGCCCCGGTTCTGAATTTTTAAATGGAACACCCTGTATATTTTAACATTTTTGGATTTCTGAGACAATTCTAGATCAGAATGTGATATTTTAAAAACTTTTTACGTCTACTTCATTTTTTTAGAGCCACTTTTAAAATTGCATCTAGGTGGCCATGATCGGACGCAAACTAATCTAAGGGCCTTAGGTGATGTCAAAAAAATACAATCGCAAAGTTTTAGTGACTAGTATGAAAGACAGGAATAAGACAAGTTGACAAAATTACGTTTTCATTTCTAACTATTAATTTTCAAATGGCGACCCCTTTTTGACAACTACTTTTCGAAAAAAGCATTCTTTGACGAATCTAACGGTACTAATTTATTTCCGATTGGATTAGACATAAGAACAGAAATTAAATATTATTAAGCAAAATACTGGATAATTTATTTACTTATGACAAGTGCGCCATGGACAGCCATGATGCATAATAATTTGCAACTGTTTTTATCAAGTCTTCTTTGGAAAACAAAGCACTCACTTAAGTAGATAATGACAGTGACATACGCTCTAAGAACAGACGTAAAAGTTTTTTAATTTTCGTTAAGTTTAGTTTAAATTTTCGTTAAAATAATGTATACTCGGCAGCATTCCTTGAATTTCTATGACACTCTCAAATATTAATAAAATATCCACTTTTTCACTTTGAGTATACATTATTTTAACGAAAATTTAAACTAAACTTAACGAAAATTAAGAAACTTTTACGTCTGTTCTTAGAGCGTATGTCACTGTCATTATCTACTTAAGTGAGTGCTTTGTTTTCCAAAGAAGACTTGATAAAAACAGTTGCAAATTATTACGCATCATGGCTGTCCATGGCGTACTTGTTATAAGTAAATAAATTATCCAGTATTTTGCTTAATAATATTTAATTTCTGTTCTTATGTCTAATCCAATCGGAAATAAATTAGTACTGTTAGATTCGTCAAAGAATGCTTTTTCGAAAAATAGTTGTCAAAAAGGGGTCGCCATTTGAAAATTAATAGTTAGAAATGAAAACGTAACTTTGTCAACTTGTCTTATTCCTGTCTTTCATACTAGTAACTAAAACTTTGCGATTGTATTTTTTTGACATCACCTAAGGCCCTTGATTAGTTTGCGTCCGATCATGGCCACCTAGATGCAATTTTAAAAGTGGCTCTAAAAAAATGAAGTAGACGTAAAAAGTTTTTAAAATATCACATTTTGATCTAGAATTGTCTCAGAAATCCAAAAATGTTAAAATATACAGGGTGTTCCATTTAAAAATTCAGAACCGGGGCCATTTCCGGTGAAACCGGAAGTGGCCGGAAAGTGGAAAATATGCGAAAACTCTCCCCTTCACATACCATTTACCTGTACCAATTCTCATTTTGATACACATAATACTCTAGAAATTATGACTTGTCTAATAGATTCGTTGACACCCGGTATAGGAATGACAAGCCAGTTATTGAAAAATCGATTAAATGGACATAAATATACCAAAAATGCTACTACAGCATTGACAAAACATGAAAAAAATGAAAAGCACTCTTTTAACTTTGAAGATACCAAAATAATCTATAGACACAAAAATTATTAAAAATTAATAATAAAGGAAATGATTGCCATCAAAAAGAAAACTCATGCCGTAAATGATAGAACTGACATAAACAATCTTAGTCAGATCTACAATAATATAATTTAGACGCAGTCTATTTCCTTAACAACATCAAAAATGTATATATCTCTTAAAAGCAGAAACAAATTCCTTTAATTTTTTGTTTACCATGTTCCCGAATATAAAATACAAGTCCTTGGTAGTTTGTTGATTTTGGTAATAGTTTTGACAAAATCTCAAGGTGCGTAAAATGTACTAAAAAGAATCTTTTAAATATTTATAATTTTTAATTGTTGTTTTGAATGTTAGATTATTGTTTTAAATGTTGAATTTTAATTGTGTGTCAAGATTGTATTTATAGATTATCCACAATTCGTTTTAGTTTGAAGATGTTCTAAATAAAGAACGAAACGTCAAAGCGGTAAAAAATATATTTTAAACATAATCCTAATCCCAAGAAAACAACATATATAAATATATATATATATATATATATATATATATATATATATATATATATATATATATATATATATATATATATATAATTACAAATTTAATAACAACTGGACTAAGAAAACTGATTATCAGTTTGGCATTGGAAACTTTTGGGATCTAACTTTCTTAACACCTTGACCTAAAAACACTTTGCGAAGGATTTTTTACATTCACACTTCCTTTAAATATTTGTATTGGATTTTGTAGAAAATTGTTTTGGGGCCACTAGAACTTTTTTTATTAAAACTTTCCGGAAAGGTCAATATTGAATAGGTTTTCTTGTGTCAATTTTATAACCACCTACATCGATTTTTGTTAGTAAAATAAGGGTAACGGAAAACAGGAAAAGAAAAAGTTTTATGCAACTATTGCGGTAGATAATACATAGGTTAGGTTACGTCAACGTCTGGTTAGATTAGTTTCATTGCATAAGAGAATGGACTAGCTTAGTGTTCTCTTTGGTGGTAATTCGGAAATTTTCCTCCCAGAAAAATCTGTTTATCAGCACAATACATTTCCCAAATAATCCAATCTAATATTCTTGTTCAAGACGTCTTAAAGCTGTTTGTTGTGTCTTGTCTCTAGAATATCGTTTTGAAACATCTTCTCGATAATCAACTCATGTTCTTTCTCTCCCTCTCCAATAAAATAGGCTTTAAATTTGTATTATCATTAAAATTCTTTTTTTTTTTAACTTCAGTGGAGGTACATCCTTAAAATAAATTGTTAGCGTTATAATTGTTGAACTATGAATTTCTTGCAGATATGAAAAACACTTTTAAAGCTTCTCTTAAAATCCCTGAGTGCTGGGTGCCCTTAAAAACGTATAGTGATTTTTTAAATTAACAAGAAAACTTCTTTATTTAACGTCAGTGGATGTACAACATTAAAATAAATTGTTAGCGTTATAATTGTTGAACTATGAATTTTTTACAGAAACCTAAAACACTTTTAAAGCTTCTCTTAAAATCTCTGAGTGCTGGGTACTCTTGAAAATGCATAGTGACTTTTTAAATTATCAAGAAAATTTATTTTTTTAACGTCAGTTGATGTACACCCTTAAAATAAATTGTTAGCGTTATAATTGTAAAACTATGAATTTTTTACAGATATCTAAAACACTTTTAAAGCTTCTCTTAAAATTCCTGAGTGCTGGGTGGCCCTAAAAATGCACAGGGAATTTTAAAATTACAAGAAAATTTCTTTTTTTAACGTCAGTGGATGTACAACCTTAAAATAAACTGTTAGCGTTATAATTGTTGAACTATGGATTTTTTATAGATACCTAAAACACTTTTAAAGCTTCTCTTAAAATCTCTGAGTGCTGGGTGCTCTTGAAAATGCATAGTGACTTTTTAAATTATCAAGAAAATTTATTTTTTTAACATCAGTTGATGTACACCCTTAAAATAAATTGTTAGCGTTATAATTGTTAAACTATGAATTTTTTACAGATATTTAAAACACTTTTAAAGCTTCTCTTAAAATCCCTGAGTGCTGGGTGGCCCTAAAAATGCACAGGGAATTTTAAAATTACAAGAAAATTTCTTTTTTTAACGTCAGTGGATGTACAACCTTAAAATAAACTGTTAGCGTTATAATTGTTGAACTATGGATTTTTTATAGATACCTAAAACACTTTTAAAGCTTCTCTTAAAATCTCTGAGTGCTGGGTGCTCTTGAAAATGCATAGTGACTTTTTAAATTATCAAGAAAATTTATTTTTTTAACATCAGTTGATGTACACCCTTAAAATAAATTGTTAGCGTTATAATTGTTAAACTATGAATTTTTTACAGATATTTAAAACACTTTTAAAGCTTCTCTTAAAATCCCTGAGTGCTGGGTGGCCCTAAAAATGCACAGGGAATTTTAAAATTACAAGAAAATTTCTTTTTTTAACGTCAGTGGATGTACAACCTTAAAATAAACTGTTAGCGTTATAATTGTTGAACTATGGATTTTTTTATAGATACCTAAAACACTTTTAAAGCTTCTCTTAAAATCTCTGAGTGCTGGGTGCTCTTGAAAATGCATAGTGACTTTTTAAATTATCAAGAAAATTTCTTTTTTTAACATCACTTGATGTACACCCTTAAAATAAATTGTTAGCGTTATAATTGTTAAACTATGAATTTTTTACAGATACCTAAAACACTTTTAAAGCTTTTCTTAAAATCCGTGAGTGCTGGGTGGCGTTAAAAGTGCATAGTAAATTTTAAAATAAAAAGAACATTTCTTTTTTTAACGTCAGTGGAAATACACCCTTAAAATAAATTGTTAGCGTTATAATTGTTGAACTATGAATTTTTTACAGGTACTTAAAACACTTTTAAAGCTTCTCTTAAAATCCCTGAGTGCTGGGTGCCCTTAAAAAGGCATAGTGAATTTTAAAATTACAAGAAAATTTCTTTTTTTAACGTCAGTGGATGTACAACATTAAAATAAATTGTTAGCGTTATAATTGTTGAACTATGAATTTTTTACAAAAACCTAAAACACTTTTAAAGCTTCTCTTAAAATCTCTGAGTGCTGGGTACTCTTGAAAATGCATAGTGACTTTTTAAATTATCAAGAAAATTTATTTTTTTAACGTCAGTTGATGTACACCCTTAAAATAAATTGTTAGCGTTATAATTGTAAAACTATGAATTTTTTACAGATATCTAAAACACTTTTAAAGCTTCTCTTAAAATTCCTGAGTGCTGGGTGGCCCTAAAAATGCACAGGGAATTTTAAAATTACAAGAAAATTTCTTTTTTTAACGTCAGTGGATGTACAACCTTAAAATAAACTGTTAGCGTTATAATTGTTGAACTATGGATTTTTTATAGATACCTAAAACACTTTTAAAGCTTCTCTTAAAATCTCTGAGTGCTGGGTGCTCTTGAAAATGCATAGTGACTTTTTAAATTATCAAGAAAATTTATTTTTTTAACATCAGTTGATGTACACCCTTAAAATAAATTGTTAGCGTTATAATTGTTAAACTATGAATTTTTTACAGATATTTAAAACACTTTTAAAGCTTCTCTTAAAATCCCTGAGTGCTGGGTGGCCCTAAAAATGCACAGGGAATTTTAAAATTACAAGAAAATTTCTTTTTTTAACGTCAGTGGATGTACAACCTTAAAATAAACTGTTAGCGTTATAATTGTTGAACTATGGATTTTTTATAGATACCTAAAACACTTTTAAAGCTTCTCTTAAAATCTCTGAGTGCTGGGTGCTCTTGAAAATGCATAGTGACTTTTTAAATTATCAAGAAAATTTATTTTTTTAACATCAGTTGATGTACACCCTTAAAATAAATTGTTAGCGTTATAATTGTTAAACTATGAATTTTTTACAGATATTTAAAACACTTTTAAAGCTTCTCTTAAAATCCCTGAGTGCTGGGTGGCCCTAAAAATGCACAGGGAATTTTAAAATTACAAGAAAATTTCTTTTTTTAACGTCAGTGGATGTACAACCTTAAAATAAACTGTTAGCGTTATAATTGTTGAACTATGGATTTTTTTATAGATACCTAAAACACTTTTAAAGCTTCTCTTAAAATCTCTGAGTGCTGGGTGCTCTTGAAAATGCATAGTGACTTTTTAAATTATCAAGAAAATTTCTTTTTTTAACATCACTTGATGTACACCCTTAAAATAAATTGTTAGCGTTATAATTGTTAAACTATGAATTTTTTACAGATACCTAAAACACTTTTAAAGCTTTTCTTAAAATCCGTGAGTGCTGGGTGGCGTTAAAAGTGCATAGTAAATTTTAAAATAAAAAGAACATTTCTTTTTTTAACGTCAGTGGAAATACACCCTTAAAATAAATTGTTAGCGTTATAATTGTTAAACTATGAATTTTTTACAGATACCTAAAATACTTTTAAAGCTTCTCTTCAAATCTCTGAGTGCTGGGTGCTCTTGAAAATGCATAGTGACTTTTTAAATTATCAAGAAAATTTCTTTTTTTAACATCAGTTGATGTATACCCTTAAAATAAATTGTTAGCGTTATAATTGTTAAACTATGAATTTTTTACAGATACCTAAAACACTTTTAAAGCTTCTCTTAAAATCCCTGAGTGCTGGGTGGCCCTAAAAAGGCATAGTGAATTTTAAAATTACAAGAAAATTTCTTTTTTTAACGTCAGTGGATGTACACGCTTAAAATAATTTGTTAGCGTTATAATTGTTGAACTACGAATTTTTTACAGATACCTAAAACCTTTTTAAAGCTTCTCTTAAAATTTCTGAGTGTTGGGTGCTCTTGAAAATGCATAGTGACTTTTTAAATTATCAAGAAAATTTCTTTTTTTAACATCAGTTGATGTATACCCTTAAAATAAATTGTTAGCGTTATAATTGTTAAGCTATGAATTTTTTACAGATATCTAAAACACTTTTAAAGCTTTTCTTAAAATTGCTGAGTGCTGGGTGGCCTTAAAAGTGCATAGTAAATTTTAAAATAAAAAGAACATTCCTTTTTTTAACGTCAGCGGAAATACACCCTTAAAATAAATTGTTAGGGTTATAATTGTTGAACTAGGAATTTTTTACAGGTACCTAAAACACTTCTAAAGCTTCTCTTAAAATCCCTGAGGGCTGAGTGGCCCTAAAAAGGCATAGTGAATTTTAAAATTACAAGAAAATTTCTTTTTTTTAACGTCTGTGGATGTACACGTTTAAAATAAATTGTTGGCGTTATAATTGTTGAACTATGAATTTTTTACAGTTACCTAAAACCCTTTTAAAGCTTCTCTTAAAATTCCTGAGTGCTGGGTGCTCTTAAAAATGCATAGTGAATTTTTAAATCAACCAGAAAATTTCTTTTTTTTTATGTCAGTGGAAATACAGCCTTAAAAGAAATTGTTGGGGTTATAATTGTTGAACTAAGAATTTTTTACAGGTACCTAAAACACTTTTAAAGCTTCTCTTAAAATTCTTGAGTGCTGGGTGCTCTTAAAAATGCATAGTGAATTTTTAAATTAACCAGAAAATTTCTTTTTTTAACGTTAGTGGATGTACACGCTTAAAATAAATTGTTAGCGTTAGAATTGTTGAACTATGAGTTTTTTACAGATACCTAAAACACTTTTAAAGCTTCTCTTAAAATCCCTGAGTTCTGGGTGCTCTTAAAAATGCATAGTGAATTTTTAAATTAACCAGAAAATTTCTTTTTTTAACGTCAGTAGATGTACACGCTTAAAATAAATTGTTAGCGTTAGAATTGTTGAACTATGAGTTTTTTACAGATACCTAAAACACTTTTAAAGCTTCTCTTAAAATCCCTGAGTGCTGGGTGCTCTTAAAAATGCATAGTGAATTTTTAAATTAACCAGTAAATTTCTTTTTTTAACGTCAGTGGATGTGCACCCTTAAAATAAATTGTTAGCGTTATAATTGTTGAACTATGAATTTCTTGCAGATATGAAAAACACTTTTAAAGCTTGTCTTAAAATTCCTGAGTGCTGGGTGCTCTTAAAAATGCATAGTGAATTTTTAAATTAACCAGAAAATTTCTTTTTTTAACGTCAGTGGATGTACACCCTTAAAATAAATTGTTAGCGTTATAATTGTTGAACTATGAATTTCTTGCAGATATGAAAAACACTTTTAAAGCTTCTCTTAAAATCCCTGAGTGCTGGGTGCTCTTAAAAATGCATAGTGAATTTTTAAATTAACCAGAAAATTTCTTTTTTTAACGTCAGTAGATGTACACGCTTAAAATAAATTGTTAGCGTTAGAATTGTTGAACTATGAGTTTTTTACAGATACCTAAAACACTTTTAAAGCTTCTCTTAAAATCCCTGAGTGCTGGGTGCTCTTAAAAATGCATAGTGAATTTTTAAATTAACCAGAAAATTTCTTTTTTTAACGTCAGAGATGTACACGCTTAAAATAAATTGTTAGCGTTAGAATTGTTGAACTATGAGTTTTTTACAGATACCTAAAACACTTTTAAAGCTTCTCTTAAAATCCCTGAGTGCTGGGTGCTCTTAAAAATGCATAGTGAATTTTTAAATTAACCAGAAAATTTCTTTTTTTAACGTCAGTGGATGTACACCCTTAAAATAAATTGTTAGCGTTATAATTGTTGAACTGTGAATTTCTTGCAGATATGAAAAACACTTTTAAAGCTTGTCTTAAAATTCCTGAGTGCTGGGTGCTCTTAAAAATGCATAGTGAATTTTTAAATTAACCAGAAAATTTCTTTTTTAACGTCAGTGGATGTACACCCTTAAAATAAATTGTTAGCGTTATAATTGTTGAACTATGAATTTCTTGCAGATATGAAAAACACTTTTAAAGCTTCTCTTAAAATCCCTGAGTGCTGGGTGCTCTTAAAAATGCATAGTGAATTTTTAAATTAACCAGAAAATTTCTTTTTTTAACGTCAGTGGATGTACACCCTTAAAATAAATTGTTAGCGTTATAATTGTTGAACTATGAATTTCTTGCAGATATGAAAAACACTTTTAAAGCTTCTCTTAAAATCCCTGAGTGCTGGGTGCTCTTAAAAATGCATAGTGAATTTTTAAATTAACCAGAAAATTTCTTTTTTTAACGTCAGTGGATGTACACCCTTAAAATAAATTGTTAGCGTTATAATTGTTGAACTATGAATTTCTTGCAGATATGAAAAACACTTTTAAAGCTTCTCTTAAAATCCCTGAGTGCTGGGTGCTCTTAAAAATGCTTAGTGAATTTTTAAATTAATCAGAAAATTTCTTTTTTTAACGTCAGTGGATGTACACGCTTAAAATAAATTGTTAGCGTTAGAATTGTTGCACTATGAGTTTTTTACAGATACCTAAAACACTTTTAAAGCTTCTCTTAAAATTCTTGAGTGCTGGGTGCTCTTAGAAATGCATAGTGAATTTTTAAATTAACCAGAAAATTTCTTTTTTTTACGTCAGTGGAAATTCACCTTTAAAATAAATTGTTGGGGTTATAATTGTTGAACTAAGAATTTTTTACAGGTACCGAAAACACTTTTAAAGCTTCTCTTAAAATTCCTGAGTGCTGGGTGGCCCTAAAAATGCATAGTGAATTTTAAAATTACAAGAGAATTTCTTTATATATATATATATATATATATATATATGTATATAGTAGAAATCTCAAAAAAATCTATGTTAAAATGCATAGTGAATTTTAAAATTACAAGAAAATTTCATAAAATTCACATCTATTCATATTCCTAATCTGTTTCTTATTTTATGTTCGTTTTTACAATTAATTCAAGAAAAACATATTGTTGGGTATTTGAATACCATACTTCTTATTTACTTGGTGCGTTCAACACTTGTGTTTGTAAATTACTCCTACACAAGCGATTTTTCATCAAATAAAAAGCAAATTCATATTTTTATCACAACCCTGTATATAAAAATAACTTAATAAAAATATTTTCGTTCTACATTTCCCCAAAGAAAGCTCATTTAATCTTTATTATGCATATTAAGCTGTTTTTGTTATCGGATTAAAATTTTCAACGAAAATTTTATTTTATAATAAATTTCCCCCGTTTATCTTTAATGCATTATGCGAAGCCCGCATTCATTCTGACCACAAAGTTGCAATAAAGAAATAAAACATGAAAAGAATGTCGGACCACAGAATGTCTTTTATGTTAAACCGATATTTAAATTTCTAATATTCGACATAATTTTTCTTTTAGAACCATAAAAGCACTCGGTTCGAGGATGATATATCTTTGTTTTATATGATGATGAATTTGAAAAGTTGACAAATAAAAAAAATCGCTTACAAAAATGCTATATACGATAATGGTCTGATAAGTCCGCGACTTCTCACAAGATGGCGTTCTAATCGCAAATTTGATTTCACTGTACGTAAGTCTCATCTTATACCAGTGTGTTATACCCACGAACTTGAGATATAAAACTGGACTGCTCATGAAAATAATTTTTGACCCCCCCCCTTTATTGGTCGCCATTCGGTACAATAATTTGTATGGCAACATTGAATTCCCTGTTAGTTTCTTACATTGGCGTGAATGTGTCGTGTATGAATGTCAATTCTATTATTCTAACTAACAGGTTTAGGCAATAACTATCTCTTTCTATACTATATCTAAAACAATAAATCGCTCTTTCTTGTTTTACTTGACAGGTTAATCGAGTATATTCAATAAAAAAGACCAGAGCTCCGATTCTGTAAGCATAATTTTTGACATTCTCATTTCTTATCTCTTTTAGGACAGTGATATACTTATGTGTTAATACAGACTGAACAAAGATAAAAGATCCTTATTATGACATTCTCTTTCCCTTTCCTCTTATAGAATCGCAGCCCAGGATAATTGTTTCTGTAAAACAATATTTAACTTGAATTTCTACTTTTAGTTTCCTCAAAATTATAATTTTTCTGTTTAAAGCAACTCCAATAAAGCAAATTTTTTTAACTTATTTGGAACAGCGTAAATATGTAACAATTTTATTATTTATAGATAACAAGCATGAAATGTCAGTTCTTATAAATAAATAAAAATGTTTTTTCTATGACTGTTTACATATTTTATTTTTTACAATAATATTGTTATTTAGCAAAATAGCTAAAATGTGAAATATGCGCCAAAAACAAATCGAGACTATTTTTTTTTTGAAATATCTGTTTTAGAAACATCCTTATTCAGACGTAGAGTATAAGAAGTTAACGAAAAAAAGTATTAAGGCATTTATTTTTAAAAATTTTATATCATGAATTAATATAGTATATTGTTTAATGTAAGGTATCGAAATGTCCACATAATCTATTGCAAAGTAAGATAAATTTCATCATTTAAAAATAGCTTCGATTAGGTCTTTGTTAGAATTATTTTCTCCTCGATGCTTTTAGGGAACTGATATGTTAGGTATTTATATCAGGTTAACAACATTCATAATAATGTTGATATTTCCTTCATAAAAACGGAGCTTTAATTTAAATGAAGTAAAGTAACATTATGTACTAAACCATTTTTATAAAAAAAAAAATTAAAGTCTAAAGGGGATAGTGTTAAAACAGTTTATATTTAATTGTAAACAAAACAATATTT
Source organism: Diaprepes abbreviatus (assembly GCA_034092305.1). NCBI lineage: Eukaryota > Metazoa > Arthropoda > Insecta > Coleoptera > Curculionidae > Diaprepes > Diaprepes abbreviatus. Next base: position 916,907 of record JASJET010000415.1, read on the forward strand.
ATTAAGACACTTTAAATATAAAGAAGCTTGTAAATACAAGATAATTCTTACATTAATACAATCATTTTTAATCTAAATATATACATAAAGATTTACTAGCAACTTTTAATTTTTATACTAGGTCAAACTTTCAATTTACTTAACTGTTTAAGGATCTGGAATTGACCCTTTCTAGAGTTGAATTTTTGAAATGGTAATCAATCGCAGCTTCTCACTACTTTGACAAAGGGTTTTCATGACACAAATTTCCTATCTGAGCTAAAATCAAGAATTTTTGTTTTATTAATTAATAACATATTCAAACAAAAGGTTATTACTTTATTTTTATACAAAACAAATACATAAAAGTAAAATTTATGTAATTTCCAAACATCTTTAATAATATTGAAAAATTTCATATTATATGCAATCATTTATTTCTATTTTAATATGGCATATTGGTTTTTAAACGTATAATTATTTTAAATTTTAACACCATACCAGTTTCGATATTCAGCTTTATATGTCAGTGGAACATTAACTTTATGGTAAAACGATGTTGTTGTTGTTGGTTAATGCACACCTAATTCAGGAGTTTTTTTTGTAGAGCCAGTGTATGTTATTAAGTCCAAGTTTAGTTGCTTCAAGATGTTTACATCAAACAGTGCTTCGTAGTTTTTTTCAGGCAGTTTATTTGTAAGAAGCACAACACAAACTTTTTTCTCATCTTCTTGTATAAAACAATTTCCAGAAAAATGCTCTGAACAGAGTTACTTATCTGATGTATAAAAGAATTATGATCATGACCAATTTGCTTCAGCTCTTGAATTTGAAGATTCTTTTCTCTTAGAAAACTAAAATATTGATAGCATTTAATAATTATCATATATCATATCCATAAGATTAAACTTGTTACCCTTAGATTTACAATTTGATTCTAAGGTAAAATTTTATATAATTATTATTGAATGTTTTATAACTTACCAAATAAATAAATTCCAATTTACCAGATGAGGTATTTGCACGTCTTACGGTGAAGAATCACATTTTTTAAAATACAAAAAAAGACCTTAAAGTTCACATTCTTGTTTGAAATTTTCAGGAAAACGTTACATAAAATGTAATAAAATCCATAAAACAGCAAAATCAAAAATAAATTTTTGTCAAAATGAAAACTATTCAGTCAATGTCAAAATATACTTTCACCAATATCATAAAAACTTAGGGAATTCATTGTTGCCAAAGCAATTATTTGCACCAAATGGCACGGAGCACGGTGGGGTCATTTTTTTTTATAAGGGAGATATGGAACACGAGCAGTCCAGTTTTATATCTCAAGTTCGTGGTTATACCATAGGTTAAATAAGAAAGGAATAGATAGGACCCTCAACACTAATTACTGTGATCGTGTACTGCACCCTCTGGCGAAAGGTGTGTTTACTTGCAGCTAGCTAAGGAAAAATTAATTGCACTTCATGGAAATTAGATCAAAAAAGAGCTGTTTTGTTAACAAAAATGTAACATTCGTTTTTTTACTGGAATGTGTTCATTTCGGCATCCTATAAAACATATCTCGATGGTAACTCTGAATATAAAAAAAGTTAAAAAAAACTACAAAACAAGCCTTTTGGATGACTTGTCAGAATAATTTTAGTGTAATCCGTATAGAAATCTCAAGTTACAAACTTGAAGTAAAAACCAAAAAAAATGGGGTTAAATAAAAACTATTTTATTTATGTCCGAGGGCTTCAAAAACAGCCTATTTTCACCCATCTCCTTGTCAATTATAATACACTAGCGACCCGCCCCGGCTTCGCACGGGTGCAATGCTGATACTAAATACACTACAGAAAAACTGTGACTATTTATTTTATTTTTACAACAATTATTACATCGGCCTCCGACGCGCTATTTATAGGCACGCTGCCGCCGCCCCGGTCGGCCAGTACCGCCGCAAGCGCTACTTCCCGCAATTTTAAATCTGTAATATCTTCGAAAATATTCATTTAAATCTTGTGCTGTAAAGGACCAAATAGATCTATATTAAATCAACAATGTATTTAAGCTATTTAATTGGATAAGGATTAATGCTGTATTGGTTAAAATCGCTTCAAAATTTGCCATTATTTGTCGTAAAAAGTAAATGACAAAAAAATGTTATTGTGGAAAATCCATGAGAGATAGACATATACCATCGCGGAGTTTTCTGTAGACCTTTTCAATGTGTACAAATAATTAGTACATTATTTTGATAAATCTCGTAGGGTTCAGCCTGCGTTTGCAATGTAAGCGGAAAAAAATATGATAATTAACGACATCACATTAGAAACCTCAAAAATAACAGTATTTCTCCACTATTTAATGGATGTTATTATACATATAAACCTTCCTCTTGAATCACTCTATCTATTGAAAAAAACCGCATCAAAATCCGGTGCGTAGTTTTAAAGATTTAAGCATACAAAGGGACATAGGGACAGAGAAAGCGACTTTGTTTTATACTATGTAGTGATTTTATTAATCCTCACCATCATATTTTATTAAAATTTATTAATATTAAAAATATGTTGTCGATAATCAAAAGGCTAGGTTCAATTTATTTTGATAAATGACCCCTGCAATGAATACAAAACTCGATGTTTTCCAAAATGGTTTTAAGTACCCTTATTTATTTTTTTTTTGTTTCTAATTAGGATGTTATTTTCAACATAAAATAAAAAAAAATTCATGTATATGGAGGTACTCAAGTTAAAAGCATTTAAAAATATACCTTTAGACGAAATTGAGAGATAATGGATTTTGTTTCGTAATTTTAAACATGAGTAAAATAAAAAGTTACAGTTTGTCCAGGCTTTTTTGTTCTGTTCTTTGTGCATAAATTTGAAACAAGGGTTATATAAAAATTCAATTAACAAAAAATTTAATTATTCTTCTCATATAAATATGATGCTCAAATGAAGGATATTTATTATATTTACATAAAATGTACATACAGAAACTTCATTAGATTGTGTTTTAGGGTCAGCATGTTTTGGTGTTTATAATGTGCGGATTTATATGATGACCAGTAAGTAAAGTAAAGGGTGTTTTTTATAGAGGTATAAAACTTTAAGTTGGCAACACTTTTTTAACTGGCGGCCATTTTGTCAGCTGTCAAGTGATTTATGTTTAGTTTGGTTTGGCATTTCAATATGAATAGACTGACGCCTGAACAACGCTTCCAAATTGTGCAAATTTATTTTGAAAATCATGGTTCTATTCGAAATACGTATCGCGCACTACGCCCATTTTTTGGTCAACATAATCATCCATCAGAGCAATTAATTCGATTAACTATGGAACGTTTTCGCACCACGTTTACTCTAAAAGATAATACGCACCCACAGAGACGTCGTACAGTGCGTACAGAAGAAGTCATTGCTGCTGTAGAGCGTAGCGTAGAGAAAGACTCGAATTGCGGAAAGATCTTGGTTTGCGTGCTTACAAAATCCAACTCGTGAAAGAATTGAAGCCACACGATCACCTAGCAAGGCGTAGATTCGGTGAATGGGCCCAAAACAAGATTGCCGTTGATCCCGATTTTCATAAGCGAATTTTGTTTAGCGATGAAGCTCACTTTTGTTAGAATGGATACGTCAATAAACAAAACTGCCGTATTTGGAGTGATGATAATCCTCAAGTGTATGTTGAGACACCGTTACATCCAGAAAAACTGACTGTTTGGTGTGCTTTATGCGCTGGTGGAATCATTGGTCCGTACTTCTTTAAAAACGATGCTGGTCAGAACGTTACAGTCAATGGTGACCACTATAGAGCCATGGTTACTGACTTTTTCGTTCATCAATTGAACAACCATGATGTGCAGGAGCTGTGGTTTCAACAAGACGGCGCAACATGTCACACAGCTCGTGCCACAATTGATTTATTGAAGGAAACGTTTGGTAACAACATAGTTGCACGTTTCGGACCCGTGAATTGGCCTCCAAGATCGTGCGACTTAACGTCGCTAGACTATTTTCTGTGGGGATATGTGAAGTCGCTAGTCTACGCCGATAAGCCCGAAACGATTGATCACTTGGAGGATAACATTCGCCGCATTATTGCCGATATACGGCCACAAATATTGGAAAAAGTCATCGAAAATTGGACCACTAGATTAGACTACGTCCGAGCCAGCCGTGGCAGTCCAAAAGGAATATCTTTTTGAGCTGTATCTCTTGAGCAGGTTGGTTCATTTTATAGAAATTTTGCCATGTTATATAACCAATCAAATTTCACAAATCCAGGTAATAAACAAAGTTTGAAATTGCCAACGAAGTCAGGAACAGACTCGTCTTCAAACTCGTATGTATAGATATCTTAGAAGTTATCTAAAAAAAGGCAATCTACATTTATTTCAGACAAATAAACCATTTTTGAAAGAAAAAAATATTTTTTTGCGTCTAAAAAAGAGCAAGAAAATAAATTATATGATTTAGAACATGAAAAAAAGCTTTGTATTTAAATAAATTATTAGCTACAGCTACCGAATTTCCACGATGGATTTGCCGAATTCCTTACATTCGAAGGTTGCAAACACTGGATGTGGGTTAGGTCAGTCTGGAATCAACTTGGACAAATTACAGGTAGATGTTCTATATTGCTAGTTTCTGCAACATTTTGAGAAATTTAGTTCATTCTTTAAAAATAAATATGTATAAATAATATTTACAATTAACATTTTTGTCATAATTGTTTTTATATTCTTGGGCTTTGTATTTACAATTACCTTTTTTTATACTTAATACAAGTGTTTATTTGTGAAAAATGAATAAGAACCTTTTTAACCGACTTCTAAAAGGAGGTTCTCAATTCGTCGACTACGTATTTCTTTTTTATGTATGTACACCGATTACTCCGGAACGGCTGCACCGATTTGAATAAAACTTTTTACGTTATGTTCAGGAAGTTGCTGCAGTGGTCTCATATTTTCTTGGACGAAATTGGTGCAGTAAAATCCAAGGTAGCGCTGACAATATGGCGGCCAAAAAAATTAATCTTGTTGCATTTTCTCTAAAATTGATATGGTGGAATTTTCGGGGTCGTACAGAACAAATCTAAAATTATTTTAAAAAAATTCAATATGGCGTATCCAATATGGCGGATGAAAAATTAATTTTGGCCGATTTTTTCCAAAATTGATATTGGGAAGGTTTTGGGATCGCACATTACGAATCTAAAATTATATACAAACTGAGTATGCAGTATAACATATATCGGGCTAAGAAATTTACGCCTCAGGTTCTTTAAATATCGATATTGGTAGGCCTATATTGCCAATCTAAAATTAATTTGAATTTTGAGAAAGTGGATTTACTATGACAGACTAAATGTTTGTTTTACACAATTTCACTGGTATTTGGAGAACTCTAAGAATAAAAAAAATTTTAGTGGTGCATTTTAAGGTGATTTACAACTTTGGATAAAACAGGTTCTTTTTTGCCACCCTGGAGTTATTGTGAAGTACATTAATCTCTATTAGTACTTACTTCACATAATTTTTTGAAGTCGGCGCCGAATTATTTCTAAATAAAATAAATAACTACTAATATATACAAATTATTATAATAAAGCAATTACAAATAAATTATTTTTGATTTGTTTATGCGATTCACATTTTGTTAGGTATTAGTTTGACGCTGACTTCAAAAATTTCAATTTCATATAAAAATTTATAGTTATTTTTCACTTTTTAGCACACTTTTAGAAGTCGATTTAATTTTTTTATAAAAATTTCATTTGAGTTCCGGTTTAGAGTATCCTCCTTTTGAAAATCAAATTCATAACTTTACTACAGATACTTGGATTCGAGTTGAAAATCCTGCAAGTAACCTTAATATAAAGTTTAAAAAGAAAATAAAGAAAGAAAAAAAAGAGAAATGGAAACATGAACCAGTGAAAATTAACATAAGAACAATGAAGAGGAGCAGGAGTGAAAGCAATCTGTCTACCACGGGCAAAAAGTAGTTTCTAAAAAATTTTTCCAAATTAAATTTCAGACTTCTAAAAAGCGCTAAGAAGTGAAAAATAATGTATATGAAATTAAAATGTTTTAAGGCGGCACAAAAATATTATTAAATGAAACAAAAAACTAAAAAGACGAGACATATACAAGCCACAGTTCTTAATTTTTTTAAGAGTTTTATATTGTCAGGTATTAATTTAGCGTCGTTTTCAAAATTTCAATTTGATATAGACACTTTTTTCAAATATGTGCGAAAAAACTTTTTCCAACTAATTTTAAGCATAAAAATTCATTCCATAAATATATATAATTTATTTTTAAAGATAATTATGTATAATTTGGAACATATAACATTTTTTACAGTTCTTATAAAAAATTATTATTATGCGAAATAATATACACAGTGGTACTTTCTTCTACTGAACTTAATTGGAGATTCATCTGAACATATTTTTTTGTGGAAAAACTATGGACTTTTAGAGAAAAACTTGAGAGATAAAAAAGTTTCACAATAAGATGGAAAAGCTAACTGAATAAGTAAGTCGAGTCAGTGGCGTTCGCGAGGGTAAAATTTTACAGACGTGGACAAAAGTATTACTCTGTATTATTTCAAATTATAATATTTTTTTAATAAAAACTGTAGAAGTGTTATGTTTAAACAATCAAAATTTCAGTAAGAAATAAAGAAATCTTTCTGCCGTATTTAAATAGTTAGTTATATATGTAATTCTCCTTTCAGGCAGAGAATATGAAAAATATATGTACAAACAGTTTATTTCCTTCAAATATCGCTCTGGTCCTCTCTCCATATGCGTTTCGATCAATTCATGATCTCGTCAGTGGAGCTGTATCGGACCGAGAGCAACATTAGCAGGAAATAACTGATATATGAACCATAAATTTCAAGGTATGTCGGCAGGATACTACACCTGCCGTCTACCAACTTCGATGTCAGACTGAAAAATATCGCCAGTCGACATCGAAGTTGGTAGACGGCAGGTGTAATATCCTGCCGACATACCTTGAAATGTATGGTTCATATATCAGTTATTTCTTGCTAATGTTGCTCCCGGTCCGATACAGCTGCACTGACGAGATCATGAGGTGATCGAAACGCGTATGGAGAGAGGACCAGACCGATATTTACAGGAAATAAACTGTTTGTACAGGGTGAGTCAACGATTGGATGAAGTAAGTTTGTGCCTTTTCGGTGAAATTTACAAAGAAACTATATTTATTGTTTGATACAGTTTATTTTTACGCAGATTTTAAAAATATGTAGGACTCTACAGGGTGAGCCAAAAAACTAGGACAGCATAAAGTTGTATTTTTTAAAATAGAACACCCTATATACGAATCGTATTTTCGATTTAGCTTATAATTTTAAATCTTTTTTATTAAGGGTTTACTATAACAAAACTTTGTAGTTTCTGAGATAATTAAGTTTAAAGAAAAAAAGTCACATTTTCAAGCATCAATTCAATCCTAAATAACGTTTTCAATTTTGTGACAAATATATTCAAATTTAAAATTTAGCAAGGCCAAGGACAAGCTAACATAATTTTTACCTAACATTTGCAATAAAAGCTACAGGGTGTTGAACACATCGGCTCAAATTTGAACAAGTTTAAATGAATAAATATTTTTTTTAAATGGTACACCCTGTATATTTTCATGTTATTTAATAGAGTAATAAAAACCCTAAAAGTTTTGTTCAATATATCCTATACCTATTTATAATAGTTTTTGAGATATTTCAGTTTTTCTTATTTTCCATACTTTTTTACAGAAATAGTCTTCATTATCATAGTAGCCATGTAAAATAATAAAAAGAAACTACAGAAACAAACAGAATGTGGTTAAATATGATGAAATACATTATTCGTTATATTACAATGGCAATAGTTTAATTAAACATAATGTGAAAAAATTGACACAACAATAACGACAAGGCAAATACATATTTACTTTTATACTAAATTGAAACAAAAAAATTACCTATTAAATACTGAGATTAATTATTTCTTTTTAATAAGTGTTCGAATAAACGACCCTCTTGTGCAATGCACAAATTTAGTCTTTTTTGCAGATTTTCTCTGACCCTGGACAAAATTAGTGGCGTTATTGTTCTACAGGTATCCCTAATCCTGTTGCGCATATCTTCTACTGTTGTTGGTGGATTAACATACACCTTATTTTTTATATAACCCCATAGGAAGAAATCTAATGGGGTGATGTCGCAAGACCTTGGTGGCCACTCAATGAAACCCCCACGTCCAATCTATTTTTGCGGATATCGTTGGTCCCAAAACGCACGAACTTCACGATGGTAATGCGGAGGCGCACCATCGTGCTGGAACCACATACTGTTGAGCTCATCCCTATCGAGACCTTGAAGCAGTTGGGGTAGTTCTTCTTGTAGAAAGTTCAGGTAACTATGGCCATTTAGTGGTTCATTAAAAAAGTGGGATCCAATAATTCGATTATGATGAATACCACACCAAACATTTAATGACCAGTGGTTTTGATGTTGCACCTCTCTAATCCAAAATGGGTTTTCTATGGCATAATAATGCATGTTGCGTCTATTTACGGCACCATTACTTCTAAAAGTAGCTTTATCACTAAACATTATCTTGCATAATAAATTTGGATTTAATTGAATCTCCGCATTTATTGTACGACAAAAGTTTACACGACTTTCAAAATCCTGTCCATGCAATTCTTGATGTAATTCCATGTGATATGGATGATACCTATATTTCTTGGTAGTATGATTAGCGGTGGATTGTGATGTTTCACATAATGCTGCTAACTGACGGCTACCAATATAAGGATTTTCCTGAACATTTAACAATACTTGTAGTTCTTTTTCTTTATTAGCTACTGGTTTGTTGACCACTTTACGTTTTGGATAATCAACAGTACCAGAAGAAACAAATCTTTGCATTAAGTTTGGAAAAGTATGGGTATTAGGCTGGCGTCGATCAGGATACTTCATTTTGTAAATTCTTTGAGCAAGAAGGCAATTTTTTTGAGCCTCTCCTATTGTATAAATCATATCTATTAACTCATTCTTTGGAAAATTCATTTTACAATATAAGATGAATGCAAAAAAAACCAAACTACACTACATAAAAACCAAAAGAAGCGATTGCGGTTATAAATTTGACACAGAAAAATGTTCTTTTACATTGTTTTTGCCATGGCTACTATGATAATGAGGACTATTTCTGTAAAAAAGTATGGAAAATAAGAAAAACTGAAATATCTCAAAAACTATTATAAACAGGTATAGGATATACTGAACAAAACTTTTAGCGTTTTTATTACTCTATTAAATAACATGAAAATATACAGGGTGTACCATTTAAAAAAAAAAGATATTTATTCATTCAAATTTGAGCCGATGTGTTCAACACCCTGTAGCTTCTATTGCAAATATTAGGTAAAAATTATATTAACTGGTCCTTGGCCTTGCTAAATTCCAAATTTGAATATATTTGTCACAAAATTAAAAACGTTATTTAGGATTGAATTGATGCTTGAAAATGTGACTTTTTTTCTTTAAACTTAAGTATCTCAGAAACTATAAAGTTTTGTTATAGTAAACCATTAATAAAAAAGATTTAAAATTATAAGCTAAATCGAAAATACGATTCGTATATAGGGCGTTCTATTTAAAAAAATACAACTTTATGCTGTCCTAGTTTTTTGGCTCACCCTGTAGAGTCCTAAATATTTTTAAAATCTGCGTAAAAATAAACTGTATCAAACAATAAATATAGTTTCTTTGTTAATTTCACCGAAAAGGCACAAACCTACTTCATCCAATCGTTGACTCACCCTGTACATAAAATTAGCTTAAGAATATTTCTTCAAATTTTTTCACACTTATTTGGAAACACGCTGTATAAATTTTTATTGTTGTTTTTTGTTCTTTATAAAAATTTAATTTAAAATAATATGTAAGCTATAATCAAGTTATTTTTAATGGTAAAATATGGCATTTTTAACAACAATTTGTAAACAATATTTAATTCAAGTATTCTTGGAAATAAAATGATTCCAAAAAAATATTGTGCAAAATCGGGAATTTCTCCCATATTAAAAACTAAAATACTACAAAATATGACATTTATTTCGGCAAAATTGCATTTGTTAATAAAATGAAAGCGTAAAACTCGTTTATTAGTCAAACCGGAACACCAGCACGTTCCAGAATTTTCTAGAAAGTAAATTATTTTCATAACGTAACATATTTTAAACATTTTGTGGGGTCGTTTGTTAATTTTCGTGGAATTAGGACGGAAAAGTGTAACGACCTACATTTTTCGGTGGGGGATTAAGGCCTGATTGCTGCAGAATATCTTAACGCTTATTTTACGTTGAAGGGTCCTAAATAAAAGATTTCCCTAAGAATATTTTTACTTTATATCATATTGCTATCAAAGATTTTCGTATTAACCAAGATATAAGAGGGGCTTGTACATGGGAAATTTTCAAAATTACCCTGTATCTAAAAAACAGACGGAGCTAGAAAAATTGTGTTTGTTGCATCTTTTGTATGTTAAAAAAATAGTACAGTTTAGCGAAAATTGCGTCTTTATCTTTAAAAAAAATAGAGATGCCCTGTAAAAATGTGAGGTTGTATATTACCATTTCTTCCATGAGGAAAATATAGGAATCTGGGTCAAACTGTTTAATACCGTTTACGCGACTGGAGATATACTGGAAGATTGGCTGAGGTCTGTATTCGTCCCAATCCCAAAACAAACAGCGAGCAAAGCGATGCAGTGAGTACAGACTAATGGATCTAATGAACCACACTTTGAAGGTCTTTCTCAGAATTATCCACAGCAGGATAAGATCTAAATGCGAAGCAGATTTGGATGAAACCCAATTCGGATTTAGAAACGCCCTAGGTACTAGAGAGGCTTTATTCGCTTTAAATATACTCCTGCAAAAATGCCGGGACCCACACTAGGATGTATTCGTATGTTTTGTCGATTACGAGAAGGCCTTCGACAGAGTACAGCACAGAAAACTCATAGGCATTTTAAATAACGTAGGGGTAGACAGCAGAGACGTAAGAATTATTAAAAATCTATATTGGCGGCAGAAAGCAACAGTAAGGCTAAATGGAAAACTCACAGAAGAAAGTAAAATTCTGCGAAGCGTCAGACAGGCCTGCATACTATCTCCACTGCTTTTTAATATATATTCAGATAAAATCTTTAAACGGGCTACTCAAGGACACCGAATGGGAGTACAAATCAATGGAGAATATATAAATACAATACGATATGCTGATGACACTGTTATCCTAAGCGACAAACTACAAGACCTGCAACATCTATTAAACTGTGTTAACACTGAGGATCAAGAAATGGGACTTAACATAAATATCAAAAAGACAAAATTTATGGTTTTTAGTAGACAACCTCATCTTAATGCTTCAATACAAATAGAAAGAAAAAGTATAGACAGGGTGACTCATTTTAAATATCTTGGATGTTATATCACCGAAAATCTAAACCCAGATAAAGAGATAAGGTGTAGAATAGAGACGGCTAGAGCAACTTTTCAAAAAATTAAACCACTTTTCTGCAATGATAACCTGAACCTAAAACTACGACAGAGAATGATAAGATCATACGTCTGGCCAGTGTTACTATATGGGACAGAGATCTGGACAATTAAGGCTGCCACGATTAATCGGTTGGAGGCTCACGAAATGTGGTTACACCGGCGAATGCTGAGAATACTTTGGACAGCTAGACAGACCAACAATAATTCATAATGGCGTGGCAAATGAATATTAAGGGCTCAAATTTGCAGAAGAGGCTTTCTAATACTTGTACTTTACCTGTGAATTTTTTGGATCCAAGAAATACACTTCCACACGATCTGTGAACCTTCGAAAATTAGACCGAATCTAATCGAAAATAGCTGCTGCAGGCCGCTGTCGGCGGGTCGCAGGTAAAGTACAAGTGTTAAAAACATATTCTGCAAATTTGAGCCCTTAGTATTCATTTGCCACGCCATTATGAATTTTTGAAAAAAAAACTTTTTTTTCATCCAAAATTAATTTTTTTTGAGATCGCTAATGATACATCTAAATCCAATGCACACATTAAAAAAAAATTATCACCATCTGGTGAGAAGTTATTGCAATTTTGTTGGTGCCAAAATTGGTTTTTGCAAAATGCCTCGACCCACGATTGGAAAAAATTTTTTTTTAAATGGATCTTCAAAATATAAAACAATATAAACAATTTCCATTAAAATTGAGCATTGTATCTTAATTAGGAAAGCGGAAAATTGAGGTTAGATTTTCAAATTTGACATAGAATTTCTGGGAAAATAAAAAACCCACAGATTCCGGGTTACTTTACTTTTTTAGAATAATAATACATATATTTATTTTGAATTTTAAACCGGTAATTGGTTAATAAATGTCTTTTTTTTTTAAAAAAAGACAAAAACCGCAAATTTTGTCGAAAAAAAAATATATCTCGACAATTAGTAGCGTCACCTATAACTTGTATTATATGAATCGATAGGTTTTTTAATTCTCTACAATTTTTGTTTGAAATATTTTTCGATACAACTTTTACTTTTCGAGATAAACTCAGAAAACCGAAAATCGTGACAATTTTTGATCCGCCATTTTTTTTGCACAGGCCTTTCAGAGTTACCATCGAGATATGTTTTATAGAATGCCGAAATGAACACATTCCAGCAAAAAAACCAATGTTACATTTTTGTCAACAAAACAGCTCTTTTTTGATCTAATTTCCATGGAGTAATTGTAAAGATTAATAAATGTCAATAATATCTGATCCTTAGTCTAATAATTACTTTACAAAATAATTAAACAACATTTCTATTAAATTTAATACAATTGAGCGCTGAAAATGAAAGAATTTCAATCCATGAATGTGTCAGAAAGGAAAAATCTATTTGAAGTATGGATTCTAGTCCACAAAATAAATTATTTTCCAGATAATTTGGAGACATGGAGTGCAAACAAAGCGGTTTACGCTGTGGATGTTACACAACGCCGACCAGTGATTACTGTTTGCGGTTGTGCTTAATTAAAGTTTTTTGTCCAAAGGATTTGTATTCATTTTGCAAATATTTTAGGAAAAGTGGTTTCTTCTATTGAATTTGAAAGAATCAGAGATATCTATCTTTAATTATATATACTTGCATGTTTTTGCTCAAAATGGCTTAATACGATCTATTGCATCTTTAAAAAAAAAAAAAATAAATAAGAGCTCATGTACGAGGATGATTCGATAAGTTCTCGGCCTGATTAAGAAAACAAAGGTTTTTGAAAATGTTTTTATTTATTTTATTTTTCAACATAGTTCCCTCGTACTTCAATACATTTAGATCAACGATGTTTTAACATTTTAATACCAGTAGTATAATGCAACTCTGCAAAATAAGCGGTTGTCGCTGCTCTGACCTCGTTATTTGAAAAGAATTTTCGTCCAGCGAGCCATTTTTTCAAGTTTGGGAAGAGAAAATATGGCGTATGTGGAAGCACTACGAAATGTAGGTCATGGAGTTTTGCAGCAACAACCATAGATTTGTGTGCAGGTGTGTTATCCTGATGAAAGAGCACTTTTTTTTTTGGCAAGATGTGGACGTTTAGCGTTAATACAGGATGAGTCAACGATTGGATGAAGTAAGTTTGTGCATTTTCGGTGAAATTTACAAAGAAACTATATTTATTGTTTGATACAGTTTATTTTTACGTAGATCTTAAAAATATTTAGGACTCTACAGGGTGAGCCAAAAAACTAGGACAGCATAAAGTTGTATTTTTTTAAATAGAACACCCTATATACGAATCGTATTTTCGATTTAGCTTATAATTTTAAATCTTTTTTATTAAGGGTTTACTATAACAAAACTTTATAGTTTCTGAGATAATTAAGTTTAAAGAAAAAAGTCACATTTTCAAGCATCAATTCAATCCTAAATAACGTTTTCAATTTTGTGACAAATATATTAAAATTTGGAATTTAGCAAGGCCAAGGACAAGTTAACATAATTTTTACCTAATATTTGCAATAAAAGCTACAGGGTGTTGAACACATCGGCTCAAATTTAAACAAGTTTAAATGAATAAATATCTTTTTTTTTTAAATGGTACACCCTGTATATTTTCATGTTATTTAATAGAGTAATAAAAACCCTAAAAGTTTTGTTCAATATATCCTATACCTATTTATAATAGTTTTTGAGATATTTCAGTTTTTATAATTTTCCATACTTTTTTACAGAAATAATCTTCATTATCATAGTAGCCATGTAAAATAATAAAAAGAAACTACAGAAACAAACAGGATGTGGTTAAATATGATGAAATACATTATTCGTTATATTACAATGGCAATAGTTTAATTAAATATAATGTGAAAAAATTAACACAACAATAACGACAAGGCAAATACATATTTACTTTTATACTAAATTGAAAAAAAAATTACCTATTAAATACTGAGATTAATTATTTCTTTTTAATAAGTGTTCGAATAAACGACCCTCTTGTGCAATGCACAAATTTAGTCTTTTTTGCAGATTTTCTCGGACCCTGGACAAAATTAGTGGCGTTATTGTTCTACAGGTATCCCTAATCCTGTTTCGCATATCTTCCACTGTTGTTGGTGGATTAACATACACCTTATTTTTAATATAACCCCATAGGAAGAAATCTAATGGGGTGATGTCGCAAGACCTTGGTGGCCACTCAATGAAACCCTCACGTCCAATCCATTTTTGCGGATATCGTTGGTCCAAAAACGCACGAACTTCACGATGGTAATGCGGAGGCGCACCATCGTGCTGGAACCACATACTGTCGAGCTCATCCCTATCGAGACCTTGAAGCAGTTGGGGTAGTTCTTCTTGTAGAAAGTTCAGGTAACTATGGCCATTTAGTGGTTCATTAAAAAAGTGGGGTCCAATAATTCGATTATGATGAATACCACACCAAACATTTAATGACCAGTGGTTTTGATGTTGCACCTCTCTAATCCAAAATGGGTTTTCTGTGGCATAATAATGCATGTTGCGTCTATTTACGGCACCGTTACTTCTAAAAGTAGCTTCATCACTAAACATTACCATGCATAATAAATTTGGATTTAATTGAATCTCCGCATTTATTGAACGACAAAAGTTTACACGACTCTCAAAATCCTGTCCATGCAATTATTGGTGTAATTCCATGTAATATGGATGATACCTATATTTCTTGGTAGTACGATTAGCGGTGGATTGTGATGTTTCACATAATGCTGCTAACTGACGGCTACTAATATAAGGATTTTCCTGAACATTTAACAATACTTGTAGTTCTTTTTCTTCATTAGTTGCTGGTTTGCTGACCACTTTACGTTTTGGATAATCAACAGTACCAGAAGAATCAAATCTTTGCATTAAGTTTTGAAAAGTATGGGTATTAGGCTGGCGTCGATCAGGATACTTCATTTTGTAAATTCTTTGAGCAAGAAGGCAATTTTTTGAGCATCTCCTATTGTATAAATCATATCTATTAACTCATTCTTTGGAAAATTCATTTTACAATATAAGATGAATGCAAAAAAAACCAAACTACACTACATAAAAACCAAAAGAAGCGATTGCGGTTATAAATTTGACACACAGAAAAATGTTCTTTTATATTGTTTTTGCCATGGCTACTATGATAATGAAGACTATATCTGTAAAAAAGTATGGAAAATAAGAAAAACTGAAATATCTCAAAAACTATTATAAATAGGTATAGGATATATTGAACAAAACTTTTAGGGTTTTTATTACTCTATTAAATACCATTAAAAAAAAATATATTTATTCATTTAAACTTGTTCAAATTTGAGCCGATGTGTTCAACACCCTGTAGCTTTTATTGCAAATATTAGGTAAAAATTATGTTAACTTGTCCTTGGCCTTGCTAAATTCCAAATTTGAATATATTTGTCACAAAATTGAAAACGTTATTTAGGATTGAATTGATGCTTGAAAATATGACTTTTTTTCTTTAAACTTAATTATCTCAGAAACTATAAAGTTTTGTTATAGTAAACCCTTAATAAAAAAGATTTAAAATTATAAGCTAAATCGAAAATATGATTCGTATATAGGGTGTTTTATTTAAAAAAAAATTCAACTTTATGCTGTCCTAGTTTTTTGGCTCACCCTGTAGAGTCCTAAATATTTTTAAAATCTGCGTAAAAATAAACTGTATCAAACAATAAATATAGTTTCTTTGTAAATTTCACCGAAAAGGCACAAACCTACTTCATCCAATCGTTGACTCACCCTGTACATTGTATATTCTCGAACGACTACAACGAGTTCTGTGAATTAAAAACAACTTTATATCAGTGAAGAAAAAGATTTTTTCTTTGACCTTTTCTCGTCCGTGACTGACCCTATCCGTCGAGCATCTTTCCGAATATTGTGTTATTTCGAATTTTCCACCGAATCCGCTTTATTACTGATATTTTATCGCGAAACTGCACATTCATGGATTTTCATTAAAATTCCTGTGCGTGCTGATTTTCCAATTTGGACAATAAAACCTTTCCACGCTTCATTTTACTAACTAATATAAATTTGCTGAAATAATTACTATAATTTTAAAGTATTTTAAATTCCGGCACGTTGCTAATTCTGAATGTTTGCACGGAAATCCTGGAAGGATGATTTTTCCTGTTTATTTCAGTTTTGGTGGAGATACAATAATTTAAGTAATAGGTAGATTAAGATATAGCTCTATGTAACGAAGATAGACTATATTATGATAATTGTTAGTCTTCATTTTGAAAATAACGTTCGTATATTTATTTTAAAACAGAATGGATGGTAGCCAGCTCTTTAGATTCTAGATTTGTATCCTCCTGATGATGCCATAAATAAATGGCGAAATCTAGACGTAAATAGAAAATAAAATATACATATATTACAGACCGCAAACCCGACATTTCATTTTCCTTTATCATACAGAACGGTGAAGAAATAAAAAAAACTTTTATGCTGTAGATTTGTACAGCAATTTCTGTAGATATATAAATAAGAATAGGATAAACGTAGTAGAGTGAGTCGTATAGTGGTATAGTTGTATAGTTAAGAGTTGTATAGTGGTATTTGAATGGTGAAGATTAAGTAGTAGTAAAACGGACTTAAAAAAGAAGCCTAGAACCGAATTTTTAACGATATTCTATGGTAAATACTAGACAGCAAACAGCCGAAATGGAACAAATAAATGAAACATTGGCTGATTTTATGGAACGTCGCCTTAAAGACAAATAAGAAGAAGAAAAACGTCGCCAACAAGAAGAACAACGTCGTTTAAAAGAGAAAAAGAAGAAGAATATCGGCGCCAAAAAGAAAAGCGAGAAGAAGATCGCCAAAAAGAGAAACAAGAAGAACAAAATATGAAGAAGAGAACCGTCACATAAAAGAAAGACAGGAGGAAGAAGAACGTCGTGTTAAAAGTGAAGATAAACTTTACAAATGGATATGAGAAGTCATTATATAAGAACAGCAAAAAGTCCATTAAGTTGTACAGGGTGAGTCAACGATTGGATGAAGTAGGTTTGTGCCTTTTTGGTGAAATTAACAAAGAAACTATATTTATTGTTTGATACAGTTTATTTTTATGCACATTTTGAAAATATTTAGGACCCTACAGGGTGAGCCAAAAAACTAGGACAGCATAAAGTTGTATTTTTTTAAATAGAACACCCTATATACGAATGGTATTTTCGATTTAGCTTATAATTCTAAACCTTTTTTATTAAGGGTTTACTATAACAAAACTTTATAGTTTCTGAGATAATTAAGTTTAAAGAAAAAAAGTCACATTTTCAAGCATCAATTCAATCCTAAATAACGTTTTCAATTTTGTGACAAATATATTCAAATTTGGATTTTGGCAAGGCCAAGGACAAGTTAACATAATTTTTACCTAATATTTGCAATAAAAGCTACAGGGTGTTGAACACATCGGCTCAAATTTGAACAAGTTTAAATGAATAAATATCTTTTTTTTTAAATGGTACACCCTGTATATTTTCATGTTATTTAATAGAGTAATAAAAACCCTAAAAGTTTTATTCAATATATCCTATACCTATTTATAATAGTTTTTGAGATATTTCAGTTTTTCTTATTTTCCATACTTTTTTACAGAAATAGTCTTCATTATCATAGTAGCCATGTAAAATAATAAAAAGAAACTACAGAAACAAACAGAATGTAGTTAAATATGATGAAATACATTATTCGTTATATTACAACGGCAATAGTTTAATTAAACATAATGTGAAAAAATTAACACAACAATAACGACAAGGCAAATACATATTTACTTTTATACTAAATTGAAACAAAAAAATTACCTATTAAATACTGAGATTAATTATTTCTTTTTAATAATGGTCCAAAAACGCACGAACTTCACGATGGTAATGCGGAGGCGCACCATCATGCTGGAACCACATACTGTCGAGCTCATCCCTATCGAGACCTTGAAGCAGTTGGGGTAGTTCTTCTTGTAGAAAGTTCAGGTAACTATGGCCATTTAGTGGTTCATTAAAAAAGTGGGGTCCAATAATTCGATTATGATGAATACCACACCAAACATTTAATGACCAGTGGTTTTGATGTTGCACCTCTCTAATCCAAAATGGGTTTTCTGTGGCATAATAATGCATGTTGCGTCTATTTACGGCACCGTTACTTCTAAAAGTAGCTTCATCACTAAACATTACCTTGCATAATAAATTTGGATTTAATTGAATCTCCGCATTTATTGTACGACAAAAGTTTACACGACTTTCAAAATCCTGTCCATGCAATTCTTGGCGTAATTCCATGTGATATGGATGATACCTATATTTCTTGGTAGTACGATTAGCGGTGGATTGTGATGTTTCACATAATGCTGCTAACTGACGGCTACCAATATAAGGATTTTCCTGAACATTTAACAATACTTGTAGTTCTTTTTCTTCATTAGTTACTGGTTTGTTGACCACTTTACGTTTTGGATAATCAACAGTACCAGAAGAATCAAA
Organism: Diaprepes abbreviatus; assembly: GCA_034092305.1. Classification (NCBI taxonomy): domain Eukaryota; kingdom Metazoa; phylum Arthropoda; class Insecta; order Coleoptera; family Curculionidae; genus Diaprepes; species Diaprepes abbreviatus. The sequence continues at coordinate 935,996 of JASJET010000415.1, forward strand.
TCTTTGCATTAAGTTTTGAAAAGTATGGGTATTAGGCTGGCGTCGATCAGGATACTTCATTTTGTAAATTCTTTAAGCAAGAAGGCAATTTTTTTGAGCCTCTCCTATTGTATAAATCATATCTATTAACTCATTCTTTGGAAAATTCATTTTACAATATAAGATGAATGCAAAAAAACCAAACTACACTACATAAAAACCAAAAGAAGCGATTGCGGTTATAAATTTGACACACAGAAAAATGTTCTTTTACATTGTTTTTGCCATGGCTACTATGATAATGAAGAATATTTCTGTAAAAAAGTATGGAAAATAAGAAAAACTGAAATATCTCAAAAACTATTATAAATAGGTATAGGATATATTGAACAAAACTTTTAGGGTTTTTATTACTCTATTAAATAACATGAAAATATACAGGGTGTACCATTTAAAAAAAAAGATATTTATTCATTTAAACTTGTTCAAATTTGAGCCGATGTGTTCAACACCCTGTAGCTTTTATTGCAAATATTAGGTAAAAATTATGTTAACTTGTCCTTGGCCTTGCCAAAATCCAAATTTGAATATATTTGTCACAAAATTGAAAACGTTATTTAGGATTGAATTGATGCTTGAAAATGTGACTTTTTTTCTTTAAATTTAATTATCTCAGAAACTATAAAGTTTTGTTATAGTAAACTCTTAATAAAAAAGATTTAAAATTATAAGCTAAATCCAAAATACGATTCGTATATAGGGTGTTCTATTTAAAAAAATACAACTTTATGCTGTCCTAGTTTTTTGGCTCACCCTGTAGAGTCCTAAATATTTTAAAAATCTGCGTAAAAATAAACTGTATCAAACAATAAATATAGTTTCTTTGTTAATTTCACCGAAAAGGCACAAACCTACTTCATCCAATCGTTGACTCACCCTGTACAAGGACAAACGCAAAAGTTTAAGAAAAATATAGGCGAAATGCGACAAGAAGTGAAAAAAATCGTAGACGAGATAGAAGTAAAAGTACTTCAAGAGGTAAATAGGTATAGAATTAACTGTGCGACAAGATATAGAAAAAGTGCGACAAAATATTGGAGAAGTGCGACAAGATGTAGGAGAAGTGCGACAGAATGTAGAAGAAATGCGATAAGAAATCAAAAAAGTTGTAGACGGGATTGAGTCTAGAGAAGTCAATAAAATAAAGAAGCATGACCCATCTGATAAGGTAATAACCACCGGACAGAACATTAAACCTCAAACTTACGATGGTCAAACATCTTGGATATTGTACAAACGCCAATTTGAAGCTGCCGCTACAGCAAATAACTGGAATTACGAAGAGATGGCTACTGCATTATTAATTGCATTTCGTGGATCAGCACTAAAGTTCTTGCAAGCAGTTCCTTTAACACAACAGAAAGACTATGGAGTCCTTAGTGCTGCACTAAATAGAAAATTTGGAAACAACGATATCTGAAATTCTTTAGAAACTAGACCAATTAAGGTTTAGCTTACCATCCAGAGACAGCATAGAGGAGCACCAGGAAAAACTGCAACAATCGAATTCTAAAATCAAATATAGAATGAGTGCTTTACGTTATAGCTGAAACCAGACCGAATCCTACAGATGTGGACGAATTGGACACATGAAAAGGGACTGTTGGGTGCAATTAGGAGACCAGATAAAGTGTTACAGATATGGACGAAATGGACAACATGAGAAGGAAGTGTAGGGTAAAGAAGGGTAAATCTCATAAGTTGATGCCACCATGGGAAGGACCATATATTGTTCTAAAAAGGATCAATGACGTTGTTTTTAGAATTCAACGAAGTTGTAAGACCAAAATGAAAATAGTACATTTACGCAAGTTGAAACTATACCATGGAGATATGGGAGCTGATCAGGACGATTATAATTAGGAGGGGGCAGTATTACGAATAATTGGAAGTAACTTATTGATACGCCCTCGTATATACAAATATTCTGATGCGATGGGTCATCTTTAGTATAATGTGCTGAAAGGAATAATGTATTAATGACTCATATTTTTAGATAGATCTCAACTTCAAGATTTAATATATATATATATATATATATATATATATATATATATATATATATATATATATATATATATATATATATTCACGGGTGTGATGTGTAATCGAAGGTTTTCGGGTATACCGTGTATGTGCTGAGTCTCTTTCAGGACCACCATTTTCAAAGCTCACTGTATGGCGTCTACGTTCGCTCGTAGTTTTTTTATTTAACATGTGAGCGATTGGATCTCCTTAACAAATTCTGTAAAAAAAACAGCGTATTGAATAACAACTTTAAATTGAAACAATTACTTAAAATCCTTGACAAAAATTAAGTTTAACTCCAACACTGTCTTTAATCATCCTAGCTTTGCATAATATCCCACCATTGTCCACTCTAGTCCGCTTCTTATTTCTAAATTATCTCTCAATGATTTATTTCCCCACAGTCAAGATCGATAATTCAAGTCCGTAAAAAGTTGGTAAAATATTTTCATTGCCGGCAAGATCGCTTTACGGAATTTATTCATGTAACCATTGTTATAAAATTATTTACGAAACATAAATTTCTATCCAAGAAAATTGTCCCTTTTTGCTTGGAAAATAATGCCAATGGGAATTTTCAGTTGATATAAACACTAATTGCTTATAAAATGAAGTTCATTTTAAACATTCGAATTAAAATTCCTTCAAAAGCCCTGAAAATAAAATCGTTATAATATTATATATATATATATATATATATATATATATATATATATATATATATATATATATATATATATGTATTGATTTTCTTGAACCGTTAATATTTATTTTTATTTTTGATTTTTTTTCTTGAGATTAGGTGCATATTTAAATTGGAGTTTTCATTGTTCTGACGTTTCGTTCTTTATTTAGAACATTTTCAAAATAATCGTCTTGAGATTTCGTCAAACTATCGTTAGCGGTATAAGATAAATAAACTAGGCAACGTTAGTACCCGCATTTTTATAAAGTGTGGCCTACAGTGGTCCCTATAGTCGATACCAGAGACAAGTCGAATAGCCTTCTTTTGCATTTTAAAGTCCTAATTGGGCCAGCGCAGCAACCCCAAAGGTGAACACCGTACGAAATATGAGAATGCAACAAGGAATATAAAACAAAGAGAAGGGTGTCACAGTGAATAGACCCACGAAGTTGCCTGAGAACAAAAATAGACGTTGTCAACTTATTCTTCAATAATGTGATGTGAGAATTCCAGTTCAAACCATCGTCCAAACTGATACCCAATAAAATCACCAAAGAACATGAAAAACAAATTCCGTGTTTTTTTTTTTTCATTCAGTTTAAGGGAATTATTAGCAAACCAACATCTCGCATGCTTTCCCATAACAGACATTTCCTTCATTAAATATTATTGGGTCTCTACTTTTACAATTTCTTTGACATCGTCTCGAGAGCATCTAAAAATATGTTACTGTTACTCAGACCTGATCTGTACACTGTCAAAATAACCAATTTCAGATGAGGGACCTCAATAGCACAGAATTCAGCATTGATCTGACTAAAAAAATCTTTAACATTCACCATCTTGCCCTCTATGTCATATATATATATATATATATATATATATATATATATATATATATATATATATATATATATATAAATGCAAACCTCGTTCCAATCATATTCTTTTTGTGTTAGAGGTTGCACAGTTTGAATAAATTGCGATAAAACACAATCAATCCCATTCCACCACCATCGAGATGATGGTCCACCTGTACTACCATACCGAGAAGAAAGTCAAAACTTACCCCAAAACGGCAGAGGTATATGTTTCGTCTCTACTAGACTCATCAGGGTACCGACATGCACTTGTCTGTGCAAAGGACAGATCGGAAGGAAGCATGCAACACTGAACGCGGCTTTGCCGACCTCCCGTCGGATGGCGTATGCATGTTTATGCGGCTTTCACGGATTACTCTGTGTGAGATGCAATAGCGATCTGTCCTTTGCACAGACAGGTGCATGTCGGTACCCTGATGAGTCCAGTAGAGACGAAACATGTACCTTTGCCGTATCACTGTGGCGGGGAGGGTAAGTTTTGACTTTCTTCTCGGTATGGTGGTACAGGTGGGCCATCATCTCGATGGTGGTGGAATAGGATTGATTGTGTTTTATCGCAATTTATTCAAACTGTGCAACCTCTAACACGGAAAGGATATGATTGGAACGAGGTTTACATTTACTGATCGCAATTTACTTCATTTATACATGGAGTTGCATATAGTTGTACTTTTGCTGAATGTGATTTCAGCACTACAACTGCATAATGTGGATATATCCACTGCTATTGCATCTCACACGGAGCAATCCGTGAAAGCCGCATAAACATATATATATATATATATATATATATATATATATATATATATATATATATATATATGCTTCGATCGAAATGAAAATTAACCAAAAAAATTGTAGACACGTGCATAGCATTATTTGTCAAATTTTAATTTTTTTCAAAAAAAATTGAAAAGTAGGATTATATCTCAAAATATTGAAAAAGGTTATTAGAAAAAGTTTTTCTAAATGCAGTTTTTAGCCCATTTTTAAAATTTCAGCTATATAAGATAATTTACATTTTTTGCCCATTTTTTGTAAATTACACCACTGTTGCACAATAGGACTCAATGTTGTAATCTTACAACTACTTTCAAATGCAATATAGCAGTGGATAAAGCACTTATACTATATCAAAATAAATTTGAAACTTACATTTTGAACAGTACTTTAATATTTACTGCAGTCTTATAATGAAATTCCAGAAAGAACTTACTACCCCAATAAGTACTATTTTAATCCCTTTTTTTTATAAACAGTTAGGTTTTACCATTTATTTCGACTGGAATGAGTCTGATATATTTTGTACGACTTTATATTTGATTTTAATTCACCTTTTAAATGAAAATATGTTAAAAATGCTAAAAGACGTCCACCACTGTTTAATAGGATAAACCTTTGTCATCAAATAATGAGAAGGAAGAAGGATTTCTGTATGCTAAGCAAACATTTTTTCTTTTTCAGACTAAATCTCACAGGCAGCACGAAAATGCCGAGAAGAAAAATTTTGTGGCCGCCCATATTGACATTTCTTTTCTGCCTCTCAGTCACTGGTAAGTAAATACCTAAATAAAAGGCTTTAAGCTCTTTCCCTTTTTCCTGTTATTTACACAACTTTTTTCGCGTTTAAAACATCTGTTTATTTGCTTTTTTCAATTAGTTTAGAGTAGTTTATTTTTCTTATATTCAGGTACAGTTGGCGTACAATATATTCCAAATTTAGACGTCTCAATATATTTAAGTTAGTTAGAAAAGAAAATATTAGCTTTATTTTCAAACTAGAGCATGTTATAGGCCAATAACAGAAGATGGCCTCTCCAATCAATACCAAAGCAAGCTCAAATACAATTTTAATTTTTTTAACGATGATAATTTGAATATTGACTTTAAATTGAAAATGCTAATTGATGCGTTAACTCATTGCATAAATATCTCTTTACCAGAAAAATCAAGACTATATATATAAAGGAGTAAACTGGTTCAATGATAACTTAAAAGAGATGCGTAATAGACTCCAGTTTATGATAGCATTAAATAAAACAAATTCTATTACCATGTCAACGAGTACCACAATTGAATATAGAAAAAATTACAGAAAATCAATTAGGCTTGCAAAAATTAAAGCTAATGACGAATTTATAAAAAAATCCAGTAACCCTCAACAAGCTATGTGGAAACTTATTAATAATAAAAGCAACAATAATACCTCTGACTTTAATTCAAAACCAAATGCAAATGATTTTAATAACCACTTTTGTTCAAGTGCTGAATGTGTGATGAATAAACTTGAAAGTTCTCAACAGCCTTTTAAAGATTATCTAAAATCTATGCCACTGAAAAACATCTCGTCCTTTAAATTTCAATCAGTTAGTTTTAGTGATGTCGACAAGGCCATTTCAGAAATAAAAAATAGTAACAGCAAAGATATTGACGGAATTAACACAAAAATTATTAAAACAATTAAGGATATAATAGTTCAGCCTCTAACAATATTGATAAATCAATCTATAGCTTGCAGTACATTACCTAAAGTTTTCAAAACTGCAAAGGTGATACCCCTCTTCAAGAATAAGGGCTCCATTGATGACTGCAACAATTATCGCCCCATATCTTTATTACCAATCTTGTCAAAAGTTTATGAACGAATGTCAAACAAATTGTTTGCCTTGAACCAGTTTGGATTCCGAAAGAACAGGACCACAACTTTAGCTATTGATCACTTCACTAGTAATGTTTTACAGGGCTTTGAAAAGTATCTTGACACTCTTGCATCCTTTTTAGACCTCACAAAGGCATTCGATTGCGTTACACATAGCATTCTTCTAAAAAAAACTACGATTCTACAATTTTCAGGCTGATGCCGTCCAACTACTTAATTCATATCTATCGGATCGTGATCAGTATGTTCACTTTGGGCAGTGTAATTCTAAAAAACAATCACTAAGGTATGGTGTACCTCAAGGGTCGGTATTAGGTCCCATCTTATTCCTCATCTATATAAATGACCTGGCATACTGTAAGGGCAAGGGAGTCAATACTGTTTTGTTTGCTGACGACACAACGTCTTATATAAGTTATCACCCTTCTGAGATTGACAGTCTTCATTACAAAACTTCAGAAAGAGAACTATTTCAATGGTTTCTAGCCAATCGCTTATCCTTGAACAACTCCAAATAACAAAGTATTAACTTTACTCTAAGGAATAACAGTGAAATTGTACAGTCCTTTATACCTCAATGTGCAATGGAGGTAAAATTTCTGGGAGTACACCTAGATGCAGGATTAACCTGGGAACAACACCTTGTTAATCTCTCAAAAAAACTATCCCAACAACTGTTCCTGTTCAGGAGTCTTGTACGGGTAACTTCCAAAGAAACTCTTTTGACAGCATGTCACAGTAAATTTCATTCTCTTTTGGCTTATGCTATTCTTTCCTGGGGTCATTCTTGTCATACTGATAAGGCGTTTGGACAACAAAGAAAATGCATTCGTATTATCTCTGGGTTTGGTTATAGAGAAGGCTGTCGAAATTCGTTTAAGAATTTAAAAATTTTAACTTTACCTACGAGCGTTCGTAGACGCCATACAGTGAGCTTTGAAAATGGTGAATGAGATTTCACCGAAACGTCAGCTGCCTTACAGTCTTGAGAGGGACTTAGCACATACACGGGATTCCCGAAAGCCTTCGATTACATATATATATATATATATATATATATATATATATATATATATATATATATATATATATATACATACACACGGAAACTGATAATTTTCTTTATGAATTAGAGTTATTTCAAATTTTTTCTCTAAAGACAACTTTTCAGGTTCCATTTTGATAATACAAACAAATAAATGGCATCTGTTTAATTCCTTTTTTCATTTGTTTTCTTGACTACTTTGATCTTTGCTATTGTATGTATTATAAAGGAAAAGTACGTGTTTTTTTCGAATTTGTTCAAAATAATTAAGCAAAACATAATTCAACAAAATAGAGAAGAAGTTAGAAAGGAGAGGTATCTAGAGATGCATAAAATAATTCCACATTTTCTTAAGCAACGTCTAAAACAACCCAATAAATTATAAAACTAATTTGCTTCCTAGAGGATCTGTAAATGCATTTCAGCGATTTAAGTCATCATTTTTCTTTCCTCTTTATTCGCTTTTTCGGTCGCTAAGCAGAACAAATATATTTAACCTCAAACGTCTGAAACAATCTAAAATGTAAATCTAACTAGATAAAAAGAAAAATAAATACACCAGAAAACAACAGGCAAACAATATGTTTAAAGTCGCAAAACCTGGCAAAAACACTTGGGGATTTTCAGTGGTGCAGTTAAAAATTTCGAGAAGCAAAAAAGGTAAAAACCAGGGCGGTAGCTTGATGTACAGGGTGAGTCAACGATTGGATGAAGTAGGTTTGTGCCTTTTCGGTGAAATTAACAAAGAAACTATATTTATTGTTTGATACAGTTTATTTTTACGCAGATTTTAAAAATATTTAGGACTCTACAGGGTGAGCCAAAAAACTAGGACAGCAGAAAGTTGTATTTTTTTAAATAGAACACCCTATATACGAATCGTATTTTCGATTTAGCTTATAATTTTAAATCTTTTTTATTAAGGGTTTACTATAACAAAACTTTATAGTTTCTGAGATAATTAAGTTTAAAGAAAAAAAGTCACATTTTCAAGCATCAATTCAATCCTAAATAACGTTTTCAATTTTGTAACAAATATATTCAAATTTGAAATTTAGCAAGGCCAAGGACAAGTTAACATAATTTCTACCTAATATTTGCAATAAAAGCTACAGGGTGTTGAACACATCTGCTCAAATTTGAACAAGTTTAAATGAATAAATATCTTTTTTTTAAATGGTACACCCTGTATATTTTCATGTTATTTAATAGAGTAATAAAAACCCTAAAAGTTTTGTTCAATATATCCTATACCTATTTATAATAGTTTTTGAGATATTTCAGTTTTTCTTATTTTCCATACTTTTTTACAGAAATAGTCTTCATTATCATAGTAGCCATGGCAAAAACAATGTAAAAGAACATTTTTCTGTGTGTCAGATTTATAACCGCAATCGCTTCTTTTGGTTTTTATGTAGTGTAGTTTGGTTTTTTTGCATTAATCTTGTATTGTAAAATGAATTTTCCAAAGAATGACTTAATAGATATGATTTATACAATAGGAGAGGCTCAAAAAAATTGCCTTCTTGCTCAAAGAATTTACAAAATGAAGTATCCTGATCGACGCCAGCCTAATACCCATACTTTTCAAAACTTAATGCAAAGATTTGATTCTTCTGGTACTGTTGATTATCCAAAACGTAAAGTGGTCAACAAACCAGTAACTAATGAAGAAAAAGAACTACAAGGATTGTTAAATGTTCAGGAAAATCCTTATATTGGTAGCCGTCAGTTAGCAGCATTATGTGAAACATCACAATCCACCGCTAATCGTACTACCAAAAAATTTAGGTATCATCCATATCACATGGAATTACACCAAGAATTGCATGGACAGGATTTTGAAAGTCGTGTAAACTTTTGTCGTACAATAAATGCGGTGATTCAATTAAATCCAAATTTATTATGCAAGGTAATGTTTAGTGAAGCTACTTTTAGAAGTAACGGTGCCGTAAATAGACGCAACATACATTATTATGCCACAGAAAACCCATTTTGGATTAGAGAGGTGCAACATCAAAACCACTGGTCATTAAATGTTTGGTGTGGTATTCATCATAATCGAATTATTGGACCCCAATTTTTTAATGAACCACTAAATGGCCATAGTTACCTGTACTTTCTACAAGAAGAACTACCCCAACTGCTTCAAGGTCTCGATAGGGATGAGCTCGACAGTATGTGGTTCCAGCACGATGGTGCGCCTCCGCATTACCATCGTGAAGTTCGTGCGTTTTTGGACCAACGATATCCGCAAAAATGGATTGGACGTGGGGGTTTCATTGAGTGGCCACCAAGGTCTTGCGACATCACCCCATTAGATTTCTTCCTATGGGGTTATATTAAAAATAAAGTGTATGTTAATCCACCAACAACAGTGGAAGATATGCGAAACAGGATTAGGGATACCTGTAGAACAATAACGCCAATAATTTTGTCCAGGGCAAATCTGCAAAAAAGACTAAATTTGTGCATTGCACAAGAGGGTCGTTTATTCGAACACTTTTTAAAAAGAAATAATTAATCTCAGTATTTAATAGGTAATTTTTTTGTTTCAATTTAGTATAAAAGTAAATATTTATTTGCCTTGTCGTTATTGTTGTGTTAATTTTTTCACATTATGTTTAATTAAACTATTGCCGTTGTAATATAACGAATAATGTATTTCATCATATTTAACCACATTCTGTTTATTTCTGTAGTTTCTTTTTATTATTTTACATGGCTACTATGATAATGAAGACTATTTCTGTAAAAAAGTATGGAAAATAAGAAAAACTGAAATATCTCAAAAACTATTATAAATAGGTATAGGATATATTGAACAAAACTTTTAGGGTTTTTATTACTCTATTAAATAACATGAAAATATACAGGGTGTACCATTTAAAAAAAAAAGATATTTATTCATTTAAACTTGTTCAAATTTGAGCCGATGTGTTCAACACCCTGTAGCTTTTATTGCAAATATTAGGTAAAAATTATGTTAACTTGTCCTTGGCCTTGCTAAATTCCAAATTTGAATATATTTGTGACAAAATTGAAAACGTTATTTAGGACTGAATTGATGCTTGAAAATGTGACTTTTTTTCTTTAAACTTAATTATCTCAGAAACTATACAGTTTTGTTATAGTAAACCCTTAATAAAAAATCTGCGTAAAAATAAACTGTATCAAACAATAAATATAGTTTCTTTGTTAATTTCACCGAAAAGGCACAAACTTACTTCATCGAATCGTTGACTCATCCTGTACTAGAGCATAAAATTAAGCATTTAAATATATTTTTGACAACCAGACGTTTCTGTAGTGATAACTCAAAAAAGTGTCAGGTGAAATTATTTTACGGGACTACAGGGTTCTGAAGTTGTGCAGTTGGAGATCATTTCCGAAGTAATTGGCCCATCACGTTAAAATTTTGAGTTTCTAGATAAGAGATTGGGTCTTCGATTTATGATTTCATATCTCGTCATCCTCTATATTGTCTTCTTCGCCATACTCTCTACAAAAATATGTAGAAGTGGATAATTTAGAATTACTTTCATGGCAAAAGGTTGGCTGTTTTCCTTAAAATCCTCGAGGGTCACAAAAGCTGGCGAAGCCGCTACACTTTTATTGATTAATAGACCAGAGCTTATCTGTAAAATATCCGGGTTTCGTGGATGTGAAATGGAACATGGAGAGTTCTGCATAAGAGCCTCCAGAATACCTTGAATAACCATAAATTTGATATGCGTACTTTCAAAAAGTTGGGCAACATTGTTTTTATTAATCACTACATAGTATAAAACAAAGTCGCTTTCTTTGTCCCTATATCCCTTTGTATGCTTAAATCTTTAAAACTACGCACCGGATTTTGATGCGGTTTTTTTCAATAGATAGAGTGATTCAAGAGGAAGGTTTATATGTATAATAACATCCATTAAATAGTGGAGAAATACTGTTATTTTTGAGGTTTCTAATGTGATGTCGTTAATTATCATATTTTTTTCCGCTTACATTGCAAACGCAGGCTGAACCCTACGAGATTTATCAAAATAATGTACTAATTATTTGTACACATTGAAAAGGTCTACAGAAAACTCCGCGATGGTATATGTCTATCTCTCATGGATATCCCACAATAACATTTTTTTGTCATTTACTTTTTACGACAAATAATGGCAAATTTTGAAGCGATTTTAACCAATACAGCATTAATCCTTATCCAATTAAATAGCTTAAATACATTGTTGATTTAATATAGATCTATATGGTCCTTTACAGAACAAGATTTAAATGAATATTTTCGAAGATATTACAGATTTAAAATTGCGGGAAGTAGCGCTTGCGGCGGTACTGGCCGACCGGGGCGGCGGCAGCGTGCCTATAAATAGCGCGTCAGAGGCCGATGTAATAATTGTTGTAAAAATAAAATAAATAGTCACAGTTTTTCTGTAGTGTATTTAGTATCAGCATTGCACCCGTGCGAAGCCGAGGCGGGTCGCTAGTAAAAATATAAAATTAACGAAAAAAAAAACTTTTTTTTTCAAGTTTTCTATGATGTACATATGTAGACAACGTTTTTGGTTCAAGAATCAGGTCTGTATTGTTTATAGATTCACCGTAACTGGCTGTCAACTTTGACTGTTTGTATCTCGGAAACCAATAGACGAATTTGAATTTTTTTTTCACGAAAAGAAGCATCTTTCCAAGTACTTTCAAACCATGTATTGCAAAAAAAAAATCCAATGAAAATCTGCCGAGATAATCTATTTGTTTATAAACAAAAATATTAACAATGTCTTTAAATAATTCCTGAGGGCGTTCAAATCATCTGATTTTGACTCTGAAAAAAGCGTTGGAAAACTTGAGTTCCCTACTATATGTTGAAAATAAATTTAATTACTTTAACGTGATATTTTGGACTCAGACAAACTTGAAAAATGGTCAATTTTTGTAAACGAAATCTTATTGCAAGATTATGTGGAAAAACTATCTATTCGATCCTAACAAATTTTAGCGCGTTATTTTATCAAGGCATAAAGTTTTCTTTGCTCTAATATGAAGGCCCTCAGAGAAATTAATGGTCGAAAAAAATTGCTTAAAACCTGCTTTTTTTACCTTTATTTTTAATTATTGCTATTTTGCAATAAGGGAAATATATTTTGAGATTTCCGACTAAATCTATCTTATGGCAAATTTAATTACGAAACCTTTTTTCCTTTTCAACTTTCCTCTAAAATGACTACCTTCAAAGTTACACGAGAGAAAAGTTGAGAAAAAATGTTTTTTTTTGTTAATTTTAAATTTTTATTAATAAAAACAATGTTGCCAAACTTTTGAAAGTCCGCATAGCAAAATTATCGTTATTCAAGTTATTCTGAAGGCTCTCATGCAAAAATCTCCATGTTCCATTTCACATCCACCTAAAAACAGCCATGGTCTATTATGACTTCATATCTAATCTTCCTATATATTGTTTTTTTCGCCATATTCTCCACAAGAATATGTAGAGGTGAAAGATTGAGGATTATTTCCATGGCAAAAGGCACGTAAGAAAGGAGTCCAATAAAATTTCATTGGCTGTTTTTCTTAAAGTCCTCGGGGGTTTCAAACGCTGGCGAAGCCGCGACGCTTTCATTTATTAAATAATATAGTTTGTTATATATGTAATTCTCCTTTTAGGCAGAGAATATGTAAAATATATGTCCAAACATCTAATTTCCTGCAAATATCGCTCTGATCCTCTCTTCATACGCGTTTCGATCACCTCATGATCTCGTCAGTGGAGCTGTATCGGACCGAGAGCAACATTAGCAGGAAATAACTGATATATGAACCATAAATTTCAAGGTATGTCGGCAGGATATTACACCTGTCGTCTACCAACTTCGATGTCAGACTGAAAAATATCTCCAATCGAACGACATCTATGAATCAACGGAGTAACGTGAAATTTTTAAAAAATCAATATTTCAGTAAGAAATAAAGAAATTTTTCTGCCGTATTTAAATAGTTTGTTATATATGTAATTCTCCTTTCAGGCAGTTGGTAGACGGCAGGTGTAATATCCTGCCGACATACCTTGAAATTTATGGTTCATATATCAGTTGTTTCCTGCTAATGTTGCTCTCGGTCCGATACAGCTCCACTGACGAGATCATGAGGTGATCGAAACGCGTATGAAGAAAGGACCAGAGCGATATTTGCAGGAAATAAACTGTTTGTACCGGGTGAGTCAACGATTGGATGAAGTAAGTTTGTGCCTTTTCGGTAAAATTTACAAAGAAACTATATTTATTGTTTGATACAGTTTATTTTTACGCAGATTTTTTATTAAGGGTTTACTATAACAAAACTGTATAGTTTCTGAGATAATTAAGTTTAAAGAAAAAAAGTCACATTTTCAAGCATCAATTCAATCCTAAATAACGTTTTCAATTTTGTCACAAATATATTCAAATTTGGAATTTAGCAAGGCCAAGGACAAGTTAACATAATTTTTACCTAATATTTGCAATAAAAGCTACAGGGTGTTGAACACATCGGCTCAAATTTGAACAAGTTTAAATGAATAAATATCTTTTTTTTTAAATGGTACACCCTGTATATTTTCATGTTATTTAATAGAGTAATAAAAACCCTAAAAGTTTTGTTCAATATATCCTATACCTATTTATAATAGTTTTTGAGATATTTCAGTTTTTCTTATTTTCCATACTTTTTTACAGAAATAGTCTTCATTATCATAGTAGCCATGGCAAAAACAATGTAAAAGAACATTTTTCTGTGTGTCAAATTTATAACCGCAATCGCTTCTTTTGGTTTTTATGTAGTGTAGTTTGGTTTTTTTTGTATTCATCTTATATTGTAAAATGAATTTTCCAAAGAATGAGTTAATAGATATGATTTATACAATAGGAGAGGCTCAAAAAAATTGCCTTCTTGCTCAAAGAATTTACAAAATGAAGTATCCTGATCGACGCCAGCCTAATACCCATACTTTTCAAAACTTAATGCAAAGATTTGATTCTTCTGGTACTGTTGATTATCCAAAACGTAAAGTGGTCAACAAACCAGTAACTAATGAAGAAAAAGAACTACAAGTATTGTTAAATGTTCAGGAAAATCTTTATATTGGTAGCCGTCAGTTAGCAGCATTATGTGAAACATCACAATCCACCGCTAATCGTACTACCAAGAAATATAGGTATCATCCATATCACATGGAATTACACCAAGAATTGCATGGACAGGATTTTGAAAGTCGTGTAAACTTTTGTCGTACAATAAATGCGGAGATTCAATTAAATCCAAATTTATTATGCAAGGTAATGTTTAGTGATGAAGCTACTTTTAGAAGTAACGGTGCCGTAAATAGACGCAACATGCATTATTATGCCACAGAAAACCCATTTTGGATTAGAGAGGTGCAACATCAAAACCACAGGTCATTAAATGTTTGGTGTGGTATTCATCATAATCGAATTATTGGACCCCACTTTTTTAATGAACCACTAAATGGCCATAGTTACCTGAACTTTCTACAAGAAGAACTACCCCAACTGCTTCAAGGTCTCGATAGGGATGAGCTCGACAGTATGTGGTTCCAGCACGATGGTGCGCCTCCGCATTACCATCGTGAAGTTCGTGCGTTTTTGGACCAACGATATCCGCAAAAATGGATTGGACATGGGAGTTTCATTGAGTGGCCACCAAGGTCTTGCGACATCACCCCATTAGATTTCTTCCTATGGGGTTATAGTAAAAATAAGGTGCATGTTAATCCACCAACAACAGTGGAAGATATGCGAAACAGGATTAGGGATACCTGTAGAACAAAAACGCCACTAATTTTGTCCAGGGTCCGAGAAAATCTGCAAAAAATACTAAATTTGTGCATTGCACAAGAGGGTCGTTTATTCGAACACTTATTAAAAAGAAATAATTAATGTCAGTATTTAATAGGTATTTTTTTTGTTTCAATTTAGTATAAAAGTAAATATATATTTGCCTTGTCGTTATTGTTGTGTTAATTTTTTCACATTATGTTTAATTAAACTATTGCCGTTGTAATATAACGAATAATGTATTTGATCATATTTAACCACATTCTGTTTGTTTCTGTAGTTTTTTTTTATTATTTTACATGGCTACTATGATAATGAAGACTATTTCTGTAAAAAAGTATGGAAAATAAGAAAAACTGAAATATCTCAAAAACTATTATAAATAGGTATAGGATATATTGAACAAAACTTTTAGGGTTTTTATTACTCTATTAAACAACATGAAAATATACAGGGTGTACCATTTAAAAAAAAAGATATTTATTCATTTAAACTTGTTCAAATTTGAGCCGATGTGTTCAACACCCTGTAGCTTTTATTGCAAATATTAGGTAAAAATTATGTTAACTTGTCCTTGGCCTTGCTAAATTCCAAATTTGAATATATTTGTCACAAAATTGAAAACGTTATTTAGGATTGAATTGATGCATGAAAATGTGACTTTTTTCTTTAAACTTAATTATCTCAGAAACTATAAAGTTTTGTTATAGTAAACTCTTAATAAAAAAGATTTAAAATTATAAGCTAAATCGAAAATACGATTCGTATATAGGGTGTTCTATTTAAAAAAATACAACTTTATGCTGTCCTAGTTTTTTGGCTCACCCTGTAGAGTCCTAAATATTTTTAAAATCTGCGTAAAAATAAACTGTATCAAACAATAAATATAGTTTCTTTGTTAATTTCACCGAAAAGGCACAAACCTACTTCATCCAATCGTTGACTCACCCTGTACATATATTTTTCATATTCTCTGCCTGAAAGGAGAATTACATATATAACACACTATTTAAATACGGCAGAAAGATTTCTTTATTTCTTACTGAAATTTTGATTTTTTTTTAAAAATATTAAATAATATGTTTCAAATAACGGAAAATAATTTTTTGAAAATAAATGATGCAAGATGTTTTTCGTTTCTAAATTACTTTAAATTCCTCATAAATGAGAAAATAGTAAATATATATTAGTTTCTTAACCAGGTCGTCTTCGGTGACACAGATTCACAATACGATAGGGCCTCTAATAAGCAAGACCTTAAATACCCCGTAGCGTTAATATACCGTTCCATAGATCCTTGATAGCTAAATTTAATAGTACATCAAAACAATACGGCAGACATTGTGCAAATTCTAATATGTTTGAAACAGTCGGCACTGTTAATCTGCATTGTAGTTGCCTGCGTCACAAACACACTATTATTTGGGACAATAAAGGTTGGTTTGTGAATAGAATTTTGACTTTTGTCTGCGGAGAAGGTAATTATTCCTTGTTTAGTACGACGCTAGTTAATAATTTAATTCGCTTTACAAACACTAGTTTAAAGGATAATTAAAAATATTTGTTTGAAACAAATACGAAGAAAATTAGGAAAATCCAAATTTTTTTCCTGACGTACTCCCTATACAATATAACCTCTTAATAACGAACATATATGAGGAATTGAAAATCGCTTATTATAAGGAGATGTCCGGTATATAAAAGTTCGTTGAAAAATAGATAATAACGTGTGTCTATGTTATAATCAAAGGTTGATATGTTGAGTGGTTTGACAACGATTGTGAAGGAGTCTTAAAGTCAAGGAACCAGGCCCAACAACGAATGCTGCAAGATCCAAATGAGCAAAATGCACAGAAATACAGCGAGGCCCGAAAAAATGCAAAGAAAACAATAAAAGCGAAAAAAAGAGCATACGAAGAAGGTATTCTTGAAGAACTAGAGTCAAATAGAAGGAACGACAGAACTAGACGTTTCTTCCAAGAGGTAAAGAATATAAAAAACGGATTTAGACCCAGAGTTGGAACAGTAATAAAGAATGACGAAGGTAACCTTATTACAAATGAAGCTGAAATGATAGAGACCTGGAAAAGATACTTTGACGAGCTACTGAATGTCCAGGCAGATGAAGCCCGGCCTGAATATACACACCTTACGGTCGAACCCATAGTAGAAGAACCTACAGTGGAAGAAGTGTCACGAGCTATTCAAAAACAACAAAGCCCCAGGAAACGACACTATACCGGGAGAATGTTTGAAATAGGGAGGAGAAACCTTGAAACGTGCTTTCTATCAACTCATCTATCAAATATGGAAAGAAGAAAAAATACCAACCTCCTGGAAAGAAAGTGTGATAACATCAATACTTAAGAAGGGCGATAAAACGTGCTGCTCCAATTATAGGGGTATATCCCTTATTAACACAGGATATAAAGTCTTCTCTCTAATGATCTTAGAACGATTGACTGCGTGTGTGGAGTATCAAATAGAAGATTACTAGTGTGGATTTAGAAAAAACTGCTCAACTGTAGATCAGATATTCACGATTAGGCAATTAATTAAGAAATGTTGGGAATACAACAAAACATTGCACCAGCTATTTATAGATTTTAAACAGGCATACGATAGCATCATAAGAGTGGATTTGTGGAATGCCATGGCAGAACTGGGATACCGAAGAAGCTAATTAACCTCACCAAAACATGTGTAGAGGGATCTACAAGTGCAGTAAGACTTGAAGGAAAATTGTCAACCTTCTTTACAATCAACAGTGGTCTTAAACAAGGTAATGCGCTGTCTCCACTCCTCTTTAACGTCGCCTTGGAGACCATCGTGCGAAAAACTAATACAAAAACGCTCCTCTTTAGAAATCAAGGTCCGCGCATCATATTGGCGTTCGCTGATGATATCTATATTGTAGGAAATACTAGTACCAGTGTCAAGGAAGAGTTCTTCAAAGTGGAAAATGCCGCAAAGAAAGTTAGCCTACGAATCAGCGAAGAAAAAAGAAAATATATGGCTACAACAAGAACGGAACGGCGAGACAGAATAGGACAGAACGTGACTATGGACCACTACAATTTTGAAAGAGCCCATCAGTTTAAATATTTGGGAGCTACAATCACCTCTGAGAACAACATTACACAAGAGATTAACAACAGAATACAAGGAGGTAACCGCTGCTGGTATGGGCTGCAAAAGATAATGAAATCGAAAAATATATCCCGCCGCACGAAAATAAGAATATATCAAGTAGTTATAAGACCGGTAATGACATATGCATGTGAAACATGGACGTTGAGAAAACAAAATGAGAATAGATTGAAAATCGCAGAAAGAAGAATGCTTAGAGGGATATACGGACCGGTCAGGGACAAAACCACACAGCAATATAGAACGAGAACAAACAAGGAATTGGAAGAATTATACAATCAGCCAGATATAGTGAAAATAATAGAAACAGAAAGATTAAAATGGGCCGGCCATGTTATGAGACAAGATCAACGTATGGTCAAGTTGGTATGGGAAGTGAACCCAGAAGGAAAGCGGCCGCTAGGGAGACCAAGGATGAGGTGGAGAGATAACGTTGCAGCAGACTTACAAACCCTAAACGTCGAACGCGCGGAGGAACTGATGATGGATCGCAGCAAGTGGAGGCAGATTGTGAAGTCAGCAAAGACCCACCCCGGGTTGTAATGCTAGAGAGAGAGAGATAGAGATATGTAGAGTGGGGCTGATCTGTTTTTGGTGAGCTGATGAGAGGGAGCAAGTTAATTTTTGCTCTAAACCCTCCAAAATAAAGCCCATAACAATAATTACTACATTTATTTATTTAACAATACAATTTTTATAAAAAAAATTGAGGGATGAAACATGTACTTCTGCAGTATCACTGTGGCGAGGAGGGTAAGTTTTTGACTTTCTTCTCGGTATGGTGGTACAGGTGGGCCATCATCTCGATGGTGGTGGAATAGGATAAATTATATTCCTTAGCAATTTGTTCAATCTGTGCAACCTCTAACATGGAAAGGATATGGTTGGAACGAGGTTTGCATTTAGTGTTCGCTTTTTACTTCATTTATAGACAGAGCTGCATATAGTTGTACATTTGTTGAATATGATTTCAGCACTACAACGGCATAATGTGGATATATCCACTGCTATTGCATCTCAAACGGAGGAATCCGTGAAAACCGCATAAACATATATATATTTATGTATATAAAATTACGTAAGAATTTATTTCTGTTTTTCCTGAAGGTACATAACTTAGCAAATCAAATTAATATAGCTAAATAAATAACAAAATATTATATTACAGTTACATAATTTCTACATACGTTTTTGATCTCAATTTAACAAATAAATATGAAAAACGAGTATCAAAGAAACTTCGATTTTATTTCATTCTACGTTATTACTTTTATTAAATTCAATATATGACAATAACAAACATATGTTTCCTTATTGGAGAAAAACAATATTATTATCTGAAATTTATTTCTTGGAGGTACAAAGAAATGTGTTCATTACTAGACCGGAGCTGATTGGTTTTTTGTTGGTTGTTGATAGGAGGCATACTAATTTTTTCTCTAACTCCTCCAGAATAATGCCCATAACAATAATTGAGGTATGCCTCCTCTCAAAAAATGCCGTTACATTTAATTATTCAACAAAAGCTGATGACGCTGTGATATGTGCCGAAAATGAAGACGACCTCCGGAGATTGTTAAATACCTTTAATCTTACGGGAAGAAAATATAATATGATTATCTCAGCCGAAAAAACTAAATGTATGACAACTTTTAAAGAACCCCTCGGATGCAAACTAGAACTAGACGGTCGAATAATACAACAAGAAACGAGTTTCAAATATCTAGGAATCGACATAACTAGTTATGGCAACATCGAAGATGAAGTAAGAGGGCAGGTGGCCAAAGCAAACAAAGTGGCGGGTTGCCTCAACGACGTGATCTGGCGAAACAAACACTTACAACAAGAAACAAAGGTTCGGATCTACAAAACCACAATTAGACCTATTATGACATACACCTCAGAAACACGGCCAGAGACGACAAAAACGAAACAACTATTGGAGACTACAGAAATGAGATACTTCGACGAATAACAGGAAAAACGCTACTAGACAGAGAAAGAAGCGATAACATCAGGCAATCATGCAACACAGTCTGCATTAATGAGTGGGTCCTACAACGTAAGACACAATGGAACAAACACATAAGCCGAATGACAGAGGATAGACTGGTAAGGATCGCACGAGATAAATCGCCTAGTGGTACACGCAGTAGAGGTCGACCACGGAAAAGGTGGAGCGATAATTTAAGTCCAGAATGAGGAAAATCGAAGAAGGAACAGGTCAGGGACCTATTATAGAAGGTAGAAGAAGAAGAAGAAGAAGAACAAAAGGTGAGAAAAAATATTAAAACCGTTTTTTTTTCTCCTCTTCTTCCTTATAACTTTGAAAATATTTACTGTAGAGAAAAGATGAAAAGACAAAAAATTTTCGCAATTAAATCAGTGATAGAAGAAGCTAAATAACAATTTTGATGACATTCGCCAAGAATAAAAATCATATATATATATATATATATATATATATATATATATATATATATATATATATATATATATATATATATATATATATATATATATGAATATTATAACAATAATATACAAGTAATTCAATTCAATAAATCAAGTTTCACAGTTACAACAAATAATACCGCTATTATAGTAACAGGCTTTGCAAACTAAAATAACAGATTAAATGAATTATCTGACGTTTCTAAATGCCATAGGCAACTAGATACATTTGAACATCTATTCAAAAAACACAAAATGGTGCAGAAAACGATCATTTTGCGTATTCGGTGAAAACGCGAAGACTTCGCTATAGAACACCCTTTTACACCATTCGATAGGTATTTAAAAGGTACATTTTCTGTTAAGGTAAAAACTATAGCGTTCGATTTAAATTAATCAAGTTATAGTCACTTAAAATTCTTATTTGATTCGTTTTAATTTTGGGACATCCTGTATAATATAGCAAGTTTATTATAATTGGGATATAAAATATGATTTATTGTTACTTCTTAAGTATTTGAAACATGAAAATTCGGTTAGATTTTGTCAAAATTCAAATTAGCTTTTTTTATTTTGTTTTTGGGGTAATTTTTTTTTTAAATTACTTTCTTGGACTCCATGAGGTATTATTTTGATAGGAAATTTCATTACCTACAACTTTTGTGTAGACATATATCTACAAAAAATACATGGTTTTGAGTAAAACTCAAAAAACTGAAAAATGAACAATCTCAAAAACGCACGCTTTAATTTAGTAGCACTTTGTAATTTTGTCGTATTTGAAGGTCAATTGAAAATACGAAATAATGAAAACACTTTAATGTTTTAGTTGCTTTTACCCCTCTTTTTTTAGAAATAGTCAATAACCTTTATCTTGAATATTCTAATACTCTATAAAGGACCTTATAGTTTCTCTAACATGATATTGTATCGTTTGTTCGAAGGTTGTAGACAATGTTGAAAACTGACTAAAATGTTGCATTGTCTTTATTTTTATTTATTTTTACGACGTTTCGATTAAGCTGTAGGAACATCTAAATAACATTCGATCTACAATTAAGTTTACCATGGAAAAAGAGGTAAATGATCAATTACCTTTCCTAGAAGTCATTGTGAATTGCTCAAACGAAACTATTAAAACTTCATTATACATAAAGCCAACACATACTGGACAATATCTTAATCATAGTTCCAATCATTCTATTGTAACAAAACGGGGAATTATACGCAACCTCTATAATCGCGCTATCTCCATATACGATAATGCCGATTCATTGGAAAAGAGGTAGCAAATATTAAATCCGATTTACAACAGAATGGTTATCCTTTGAAACTAATTGACGATGTTATAAATAACTTTAGAACAACGAACACTCGAGAGCAAGAAACACATTCCTTCTTCACAATTCCGTACATTAAGGGAACTTCGGAGAAAATAAGACGAATTGCCAGTAATTATAATATAAAAACAGCCTTTAAATCGGGAAATACACTTAGAGCTCATTTAACAAAAATAAAACCAAAAACTACCGATAAGAAAGAATGTGTTTACAAAGTTCCATGTGAGTGTGGTGAAATGTATATTGGAGAAACCAAATGACCACTAGAAGTTAGAATTAAGGAACATAAAACTCATACACAAAAATGGGGAACGTCGAGATCAGGTATTGCAGAACACGCCTGGGATAAACAACACCATAAAAAATGGTCTGAGGCTGCGGCAATATATACGGAACCCAACATGAAAAAAAGAAAATTTATAGAAGCAGCTTACATTAAAAACAATAATGGAATCTTCAGTAAACCGAGTGTTGAGATAGCTAATCTTTGGCAACCACTACTTTGTAACATCAAATCATTGAGGTGTGTACAGGGTGAGTCAACGATTGGATAAACTAAGTTTGTGCCTTTTCGGTGAAATTTACAAAGAAACTATATTTATTGTTTGATACAGTTTATTTTTACGCAGATTTTAAAAATATTTAGGACTCTACAGGGTGAGCCAAAAAACTAGGACAGCATAAAGTTGTATTTTTTTAAATAGAACACCCTATATACGAATCGTATTTTCGATTTAGCTTATAATTTTAAATCTTTTTTATTAAGGGTTTATTATAACAAAACTTTATAGTTTCTGAGATAATTAAGTTTAAAGAAAAAAAGTCAGATTTTCAAGCATCATTTCAATTTTGTGACATATATATTCAAGTTTGGAATTTAGCAAGGCCAAGGACAAGTTAACATAATTTTTACCTAATATTTGCAATAAAAGCTACAGGGTGTTGAACACATCGGCTCAAATTTGAACAAGTTTAAATGAATAAATATCTTTTTTTTAAATGGTACACCCTGTATATTTTCATGTTATTTAATAGAGTAATAAAAAACCTAAAAGTTTTGTTCAATATATTCTATACCTATTTATAATAGTTTTTGAGATATTTCAGTTTTTATAATTTTCCATACTTTTTTACAGAAATAGTCTTCATTATCATAGTAGCCATGGCAAAAACAATGTAAAAGAACATTTTTCTGTGTGTCAAATTTATAACCGCAATCGCCTCTTTTGGTTTTTATGTAGTGTAGTTTTTTTTTTTTTTGCATTCATCTTATATTGTAAAATCAATTTTCCAAAGAATGAGTTAATAGATATAATTTATACAATAGGAGAGGCTCAAAAAAATTGTCTTCTTGCTCAAAGAATTTACAAAATGAAGTATCCTGATCGACGCCAGCCTAATACCCATACTTTTCAAAACTTAATGCAAAGATTTGATTCTTCTGGTACTGTTGATTATCCAAAACGTAAAGTGGTCAACAAACCAGTAACTAACGAAGAAAAAGAACTACAAGTATTGTTAAATGTTCAGGAAAATCCTTATATTGGTAGCCGTCAGTTAGCAGCATTATGTGAAACATCACAATCCACCGCTAATCGTACTACCAAGAAATATAGGTATCATCCATATCACATGGAATTACACCAAGAATTGCATGGACAGGATTTTGAAAGTCGTGTAAACTTTTGTCGTACAATAAATGCGGTGATTCAATTAAATCCAAATTTATTATGCAAGGTAATGTTTAGTGATGAAGCTACTTTTAGAAGTAACGGTGCCGTAAATAGACGCAACATGCATTATTATGCTATAGAAAACCCATTTTGGATTAGAGAGGTGCAACATCAAAACCACTGGTCATTAAATGTTTGGTGTGGTATTCATCATAATCGAATTATTGGACCCCACTTTTTTAATGAACCACTAAATGGCCATAGTTACCTGAACTTTCTACAAGAAGAACTACCCCAACTGCTTCAAGGTCTCGATAGGGATGAGCTCGACAGTATGTGGTTCCAGCACGATGGTGCGCCTCCGCATTACCATCGTGAAGTTCGTGCGTTTTTGGACCAACGATATCCGCAAAAATGGATTGGACGTGGGGGTTTCATTGAGTGGCCACCAAGGTCTTGCGACATCACCCCATTAGATTTCTTCCTATGGGGTTATATTAAAAATAAGGTGTATGTTAATCCACCAACAACAGTGGAAGATATGCGAAACAGGATTAGGGATACCTGTAGAACAATAACGCCACTAATTTTGTCCAGAGTCCGAGAAAATCTGCAAAAAAGACTAAATTTGTGCATTGCACAAGAGGGTCGTTTTTTCGAACACTTATTAAAAAGAAATAATTAATCTCAGTATTTAATAGGTAATTTTTTTGTTTCAATTTAGTATAAAAGTAAATATGTATTTGCCTTGTCGTTATTGTTGTGTTAATTTTTTCACATTATGTTTAATTAAACTATTGCCGTTGTAATATAACGAATAATGTATTTCGTCATATTTAACCACATTCTGTTTGTTTCTGTAGTTTGTTTTTATTATTTTACATGGCTACTATGATAATGAAGACTATTTCTGTAAAAAAGTATGGAAAGTAAGAAAAACTGAAATATCTCAAAAACTATTATAAATAGGTATAAGATATATTGAACAAAACTTTTAGGGTTTTTATTACTCTATTAAATAACATGAAAATATACAGGGCGTACCATTTAAAAAAAAAAAAGATATTTATTCATTTAAACTTGTTCAAATTTGAGCCGATGTGTTCAACACCCTATAGCCTTTATTGCAAATATTAGGTAAAAATTATGTTAACTTGTCCTTGGCCTTGCTAAATTCTAAATTTGAATATATTTGTCACAAAATTGAAAACGTTATTTACGATTGAATTGATGCTTGAAAATGTGACTTTTTTTCTTTAAACTTAATTATCTCAGAAACTATAAAGTTTTGTTATAGTAAACCCTTAACAAAAAAGATTTAAAATTATAAGCTAAATCGAAAATACGATTCGTATATTTAAAAAAATACAACTTTATGCTGTCCTAGTTTTTTGGCTCACCCTGTAGAGTCCTAAATATTTTTAAAATCTGCATAAAAATAAACTGTATCAAACAATAAATATAGTTTCTTTGTTAATTTCACCGAAAAGGCACAAACCTACTTCATCCAATCGTTGACTCACCCTGTACATTAAGGGAACGTCGGAGAAAATAAGACGAATTGCCAGTAGTTATAATATAAAAAACAGCTTTTAAATCAGGAAATACACTTAGAGCTAATTTAACAAAAACAAAACCAAAAACTACCAATAAGAAAAAATGTGTTTACAAAGTTCCATGTGAGTGTGGTGAAATGTATATTGGAGAAACCAAACGACCACTAGAAGTTAGAATTAAGGAACCTAAAACTCATACACAAAAAGGGGAACGTCGAGATCAGGTATTGCAGAACACGCCTGGGATAAACAACACCATATAAAATGGTCTGAGGCTACGGCAATTTATATGGAACCCAACATGAAAAAAAGAAACTTTATAGAAGTAGCATACATTAAAAACAATAATGGAATCTTTAGTAAACCGAGTGTTGAGATACCTAATCTTTGGCAACCACTACTTTGTAACATCAAATCATTGAGGTGTGTACAGTGAAGCGAAACTTTGCGCTTCAGTGGACACGTTCCCTATATACGCTCGTAGTCCTAAGACAAAACAGTCAGTTTATACTTGATGAACCTAATCGAAACGTCGTAAAAATAAATAAAAATAAAGACAATGTGATTTTAGTCAATGACATTGTAAGTCGCATTCGTTCACAAATTTTTCCAAATAAAAAATCTTCCCTGAAGAGAATCAAAGACCAAACATAATAATAATAATAATTTAAAAAATATATGACATTAAAAGTCATCATACAGTCTCTTAGTTAACCTAATTACAGCCTTTGCATTATGTCAATGCTTAACGTTATAAATGGTATATAATAAAAAATATTGCCCTTCAGTAATCGACGTCTGCAAAGCGTAGGAAGTAACTTAATTAAATGAACAAAGTTGAAGGCGTTGAATTAATTGTTTTATTTCTAAGTTATATTAGCTTTAGTGAAGACAGCCTAAAGTTTTTTCATAGTATTTATACGGAGTTGTCGTTCATCCGTCTTTTTAGATTATGAATTGTTTAATTTATTTATTTGCTCAAATTGTTTTATAGCTAACGTAAGAAAAAGAACTAATTATCTCCTATAAATGAATTACTGTTTTAAATAAAGTACTTTTTAATGTTTCAGCAGTATAATATAAATAACATCTACATATTTACAAATTAAGATTTCACTAAGAAATACATAAATCTATGTATTTTCGTTTCAAGCAGAAAAAGGTAAGAATATATAGAAACAGCTATATTTTCTACAATTACAACTCTGGTTTTCTCTCCATATGCGTTTCGACTGCTTTGTGATTTCATCAGTGGAGCTGTATCGAACCGAGAGCAATATTTGCAGGAAACAACTGACTGCTTGAAAAAAGAATATATACAGGTAACTATTTGAACTCGGCAGAAAATTTTTCGCACTACTCCAGCGATTATACAGGGCGATTCTTTGGGAAATTCATCGTTCGATTGTGGGAAAACTATAATTAGGAAGGATATGAAAGTTTGTGCTAAGGTGCATGGGCCGGGTAAAATATTTTTAAGATGGCGGCACTTCCGGGTATACCGGAAGTAGATGTCAACTTGCTTATTTTTAATGGAACATCATATATAATATTGCATTTTTGATTTTTACGTAAAATTCTAGACATATTTCTTTTATAATGTAATATATGTGTGTATATATATATATATATATATATATATATATATATATATATATATATATATATATATATGTATATATATATATATATATATATATATATATATATATTTATATGAGTTTAATTTCATTTGTTTTGGAAAATAATCAAATCCTTGAAAATATTACACGTTATTTTCGGAATAGTTTGTATTCAAATGGGAATTAAGCGTAAACTTACACCGTTCAAAATGGTTTCCCAAAAGTTCATTGTTTACGGTTTAAGCCAGTAGTAAAACCTGACTTTTTCTTAAAAGAACTTTACGACCTTTGGAAAGGGGAAAACTACTTAATTTTATGGCGCCCAACTCTATTACCTAGCGTAGTTAAAACATACTTTCAGAAGATTAACCAAAATTACTTAACTTTCCAACAACTACTATCAGTGTCCTGAATAAGACCTTAGAGGTTTAAGGACGGTCTCCTCAAATAAACCCTCAATTTATAAGTTTTGAGATGTCGTTTTTATAAGACCTGTACTAGAACTAAGAAAGGATAACTTATGGTAAATTTTTTCGTTAATCCTTGAAGTTTAGTACGGTATACGATTTTTTTTTGTCGCGATAAAGAGCTTAACAACAATGATAATGCTTCTGATATTATCTTTGCTGTCGTAGAAATACACAACTTGTTTTTTTTAGAGCCGCTCATAAGTATCAGTGATTGTTCCAAAGTGTATGTTACTTGTAACTAACAGTTATAGTCCAGTAGACGGGGCTGCAAATGACAAATACTCCATGGAAAACAGACTTTCGTCAGTAACGAAAATGTAATATTGTTTTTTTTGCTGGAATGTGTTCATTTCGGCATCCTATAAAACATATCTCGATGGTAACTCTGAAAGACCTGTGCAAAAAAAAATGACGGACAAAAAATGGTCAAATGGTTATTACAAAGCACTCATCTATGGCAGTTATTAAAAAATCTGAGAGTTGCTTCAGCGGGTGGTTCAGAAAAGGTTCGGAACTACGATTTAACAATTAAAGGAATTGTTTTCGATTTTAGCATTGCTTTTTTCATCTGCTTCGTGTAAGTATGTTGAAAATAAACCATTTTCACGATTTTAGTATGCTACTTCTAAATTAACACAGCATAAAAACGACACTAACTTAGAATCAACTTTAATCTCGGAGACTACATTCATGAAGCCCCGCATTAAACTTTCCTCAGAAACATAGAAACACGAGGAAATAAATATTAAAACATATTTTAATATTAAAACGCAAAATAAATTTTGCACAGTAATTTTGTAAAAATAAACAGCCAATTCAGAAGTTTATTTTAAAACCACTCGTCATTTTAAATATAAAAGAAATGGAGTAAATTTTCGTGGAAAGATTTTTATTTCTCCAAAGAAGTCGAGAAAGGTAGTCTGCGTAAAAGTTTCTATTTAATTTGTGATTTCAAGTTCTAAAAGTGAATCTAAAAGTATATTTTTAGTGGTAAAAAAGGGGTAGCGTGAGCAAAAAAATGTTGTAAGACAGCAATTCTTACTAAAATGTAGTTGTCGGGCTTGCATTGTCTTTATTTTTGTTTATTTTTACGACGTTTTGATTGGGTTGTATCTCTAATCGGTATCAAGTATAAACGATTGGAGATACAACCTAATCGAAACGTCGTAAAAATAAATAAAAATAAAGATAATGCAAGCCTGACAACCACATTTTAAGGCAAGTAACTTAAATCTTGAGATATTGAACAAGACATTAGGAACAAAAGGGACAAATACAAAACCTATTTAAATACAAAATCCAACGAAGACAAGATAAAATATAAAGAGTTACAAACAAAAGTTAGAAGAAAGATAGTCCTAAAGAAGAACGAAACATGGGAGGCTAAATGTAACAAGATTAACATGTTTCTGGGGGGACGGAGAAGTACGGAAAACTGGAGAATTATAAAATCCCTGAGACAGGAAAAGAAAAAAGATGTAATTGCACCAATCTCACTCGAACAATGGGATAAGTATTTCTCCGTTCTACTCCAGGAAGATAGGGTGGAATTTCAGAAGGAGGAAAAACAACAACACATACAGGTAATAGCTTCCCCATGTAGAATATACCTAAACGACGTCATTAAGATATGCAAATCACTGAAAAACGGAAAAGCGCCAGGGCCCGGTAATATCCCAGCAGAGTTGATAAAATACGGAACTAGAAAGCTGTATGAACAGATGACGAATTTATTTCAGAAATGCCTAAATGGAAGCACGGTACCCAGCGAATGGAAAACTTCACTAATATCCGCCATACACAAAAAAGGAAGAAGGGATGAATGTGAAAATTACAGAGGTATAGCCGTTACGAGTACCTTAACCCGAATATACGGGAAAGTAATAAAGGAAAAGATAGAACTGGAATACCAAGACATGGAGGCCGAGGAACAAGCCGGATTTAGAGCAGGAACATCCACTATGGACCATCTGTTTTCTATCACCCAAGTAATCGAAAAGAAGCTGGCTTACAATCAGGAAGTTCATCTTTTGTACGTGGATCTTAAAAAAGCTTATGACAGTGTGCCACAAAACCGCTTATGGCAAGCCCTCGAGAAAACAAATATAAGTGCGACCCTTATTAAAGCTGTCAAGAACCTTTATGAAAATAGTAATGCACATGTAAAATTGGAAAATCAAATGTCGAACGGATTTAAAGTTAATCGAGGACTTAAGCAGGGATGTTGCCTATCACCCACATTGTTTAAAATATATTTAGAACAAGTACTTAAACCATGGAAAAAGAAATGTAGTGCTATGAGTATTCCATTAAACGATAATACGCTGTACACCTTATGCTTCGCAGATGACCAAATAGTGGTGGCTCAGGAGTATGATGACCTCAACTACATGGCAAGGAAGTTAATCGAAGAATATAACAAGTGGGGTCTGGAGGTTAACATAAAAAAGACCGAATACATGTGTATTGGAGGGATTCAGCAAGATCTTAAATTGGAGGATGGGCAATGTATTAAAAAATGCGAGAGTTACACATACTTAGGGTTAAAAATAACAAATGATGGTACACTGGATAAAGCAATAAAGGAAAGGAGCACTCAAGGCAGGAGAGCTATAGCTATGATGAACGGAATTCTATGGGACCAGCAGGTATCAAAAACCAATAAACATCGAATATTTAATACGATAGTAAAAAGTATTATCACATATAGCAGCGAAGTGTGGCAAATCAAACAGAGGACGGAGGGTCAACTAAGAGCTACTGAAATGGACTACTGGAGACGTGCGGCAGGTAAATCAAGGATGGATAGAGTGACCAACGAAAGAATTAAGGAGATTATGGGAGTTACACATGACATAGTGGACGACATTAAAATTAAACAACTTACGTGGTATGGACATGTTCAAAGGATGCCTGAAGAACGGCTCCCAAAGCAGATATTAGAATGGAAACCACGAGGAAGACGGAAACCAGGAAGACCAAGAAGAAGTTGGAGAGGAGGAATTGACGAAGAAATCAGGATAAGGCAACTGGATAACGATCTTTGGCAAGATCGGGATCAGTGGCGACTGGAAATCGGAAGACGTAGAAGGACGTTATAAACCGGCTATATATATATATATATATATATATATATATATATATATATATATATATATATATATATATTTAACTTAAATCTTCCTAAAAGTTCCCTACATCACATAGTGCGCAAAAACTTATGTCCCCACCTCTACAAGATACATTTAGTTCAAGAATTAAAGAGAGCTGATGGTGCTGAGAGACTTAACTTGGATAACCAAATGGTTGATCAGTTATCATCCTTCAATAATATTTTACTCACAGAAGAGGTTCATTTTCACTTTAATGGTCACGTTAACAAGCAAATCTGAAATTAGTGGAGTCCAACGAATCCAAAACGTAAATAACGGAGTCCATTTCATTCACCAAAAGTCACCCTTTGTGCTGCATTGTCTACGCGAAAGATAATCGGCCTGTACTTTTTCAAAGAACAAAGAGATTCCTTGTAACTGTTAACTCAGAATAATATGTGGAGATGATTAATACCTTTTTACACCAGCTTTGCAATATTTTGTTGGATTTAATCGAAACATATGGTACCAGCAGGATAGAGCAACGTCTCACACTTCCATACCTGTTGTTCGTGAGCTTTTTCTTGGAAAATTGATATTTAGTTGACGTGACATAAACTGGCCTTTACGTAGCCTTGATTTGACATCAATGAATTTTTTTCTTCTGGGGCTACCTTAAATCAAAGGTATTCAGCAAAAATCCTATCCAGAAATGGCAGCGATCACGGAGAACATGTGCCAAGCAGTTCTCAGAAATATTGCATCAAGTTTAGAAGTGTGCTAGTGAAATAGAAATAAATTTCTATGGACTTTACTTTATTATCACATGTTTTTTTTTTTATATTAAACTAATGTACAATGTTATTCACCCGATACGGCACGAAATATTGCGGCCAAAATACGTGACTTTCAAAAAGTTTTGCTTTTGAGATATATGGAGGTCTAATATAGTTATTTTTTAAAATTATTTTCATATTATCCAGGGTTTCCCAAAGGTTGTAGAAGTATCAAAGTAATAACATATTGACGATAGCACAAAACAGAAGCAAAATATTTATAGTAGATGTTCGAAATGTCGACCATCCATTTCCAAACACATATTCTTTTTTCGAAACCATTGCTAATTCTGGACAACATTTGCGGGGTTACAGTTTGAAAAAAGCGTCTTTTATGGGTATTTGCATATCTTGTAGTGTTGTCGGGGGCGCATTGTAGACAATTCCTTTTATGTATCCCCATAAGAAGGAATCTGGTGGAGTTAAGTCCGGAGATCTCGAGGCCCAATTTTGAAATCCATCTCTCCCAATCCACCCGTTTCAAAAGTTGACATTTAAAAATTGCCGAACCTCATGATGATAATGAAGCGAAGCTCCATTCAGTTGAAGCCACATAGTTGTTCTAATATTTAAAAGGACATCTTCTAATAATACTGGAAGTTAGCATAAAAGAAAATCGCGAAAGATCAAACTATTTAAAGGTCCCTCAAAAAAGTAGGGTCCAATTAAGTAAGGACAACCCATTATCAAAAACTGTTCATTTCTTACCATTTTATCTAACACCCACAAGCAGAATTCAGTTCGATTGTCAAAATCATTTCCGTGAAGCTCTGGACAAAGCTGTATTCTATAAGGATGAAATCTGTATTTGTTAAGAATCCTTCAAACACTTGCTTGGCTAATGTTAGTATTTTCGGATGTATGATTCTGACTAATGTTGGGATTTTCGATCACTGAACCAAGTACAGTAAAAAATTTTTCTTCATCCTCAGTGACAGGTTTTCTTACAACAGGTTTTTTATAACTGACAGCTTCACTTTTCCGAAACTGGTTTAATAGTCCCACAAAAACGGCTGGTTTAAAATGATTTTTTTCAGGAAGCCAATAGACAATTTTGATCGCATTCTCCAAGGATAAAAATCATATCATACGCTCTTCTTTTGGATACATCTTCATTTTGACAAAGCAATGACACAACAACATTCAAATAAGTTTCATAGTTACAAAAAATAATATCGCTATTATAGCAACAAACTTTGGTACTAGATACATTAAAACAACTATTCAAAAAAACACAAAATGGTACAAAAAACGATTATTTGGCGTAATCTGTGAAAACGCGAAGACTCAGCTATATAACACTTTTATACCATTTAATAGGTATTTAAAAGGTGTATTTTCTGGTAAGGTAAAAAGTATAGCGTTCTATTTAAATTAATGAAGTTATAGCTACTTAAATTTCTTATTTAATTAGTTTTAATTTTTGGACACCTTGTATAATATAGCAAGTTTATTATAATTGGGATATAAAATATAATTTATTGTTACATTTCACTGTAAATTTCGAGTACATAACTAAAATACTTCTTAAGTATTTGAAACATGAAAATTAGGTTAGATTTTGTCACAATTAAATTATTTAAAAACCCATAAGGTTTAGGTACTATAAACCTTATTAAAATAGGCACTTATTTTGATCGGAGAATCCAAAATGCATTAATTTACAGGAGGTACTATTTAAAAAACACAATTTTGATACTTTCAGAGCTTTTGAGACACCCTGTATAATATGAAAATAATTTTAAAAAGTAACTATATTATTAGATCTCCATATATCTCAAAAGTAAAACTTGTTGAAACTTCTGAGATGCCGTGTATTTTTAAAATAGCACTTATCGTTAACGAGAAAATGCAGGAAACTGATATTTTTGGTATTTGAGCTTGAATAAAATTTTTAGCAGACGTAAGATCGATGGGAACTTTTGTTATTTTATTTGTAACTAGCGACCCGCCCCGGCTTCGCACGGGTGCAATGTTGATACTAAATACACTACAGAAAAACTGTGACTAATTATTTTATTTTTACAACAATTATTACTTCGGTCTCCGACGCGCTATTTATAGGCACGCTGCCGCCGCCCCGGTCGGCCAGTACCGCCGCAAGCGCTACTTCCCGCAATTTTAAATCTGTAATATCTTCGAAAATATTCATTTAAATCTTGTGCTGTAAAGGACCATATAGATCTATATTAAATCAACAATGTATTTAAGCTATTTAATTGGATAAGGATTAATGCTGTATTGGTTAAAATCGTTTCAAAATTTGCCATTATTTGTCGTAAAAAGTAAATGACAAAAAAATGTTATTGTGGGATATCCATGAGAGATAGACATATACCATCGCGGAGTTTTCTGTAGACCTTTTCAATGTGTACAAATAATTAGTACATTATTTTGATAAATCTCGTAGGGTTCAGCCTGCGTTTGCAATGTAAGCGGAAAAAAATATGATAATTAACGACATCACATTAGAAACCTCAAAAATAACAGTATTTCTCCACTATTTAATGGATGTTATTATACATATAAACCTTCCTATTGAATCACTCTATCTATTGAAAAAAACCGCATCAAAATCCGGTGCATAGTTTTAAAGATTTAAGCATACAAAGGGACATAGGGACAGAGAAAGCGACTTTGTTTTATACTATGTAGTGATAGTGTATTTAAGATCTACACTAATGTATGCGAATTTTTGCATTTGATATCACTTTTTTGTCTATTTTAGCTGGACTATTACTGCCTACGGCTCCCCCCTAAAGGATTAAATAAATCTTACAGCCAGTTATTAAAAACTATAATATCTCTTCTTTAAGCATAATGAATCATGGTTTCAAATAAAACTGTTGCACATTTTTGTGAATAAAAATGTACGATCGGATTTAAAGTTTTAATAGATTTCTTATTCAAAAAATTACTTTAACTTTCGACAAATAATTGAAAACATATTCATTAACAAAATCAAATATAATTAGTAAAATCAACGTTCAAAAGTCTCCGCTGGATACAAAACTTGATCCTGCAATTACTACAAGAACTAATGAGCTATAAAAAACTTTGTTTACAAAATTATACGGTTTCAAAAATAAATGAAACTTCTACGCGAGAAATTTGTTTGTAAGTTGACTCGACAGAATGTTTTTTGTAAAAGACGTTGACTGAAATTCGCAATTAAAAGTTAAGTTGGGAGAAACTCGAACTAGTTCTAGAAAAGGAAACCAACTGAATATATTATAAATGATTTTGAAGTTACATATAGGTAGATTTAATTTTTACTGGTGTATTTATCAATGTCATTACACTAATGAAAACTGCAGTAGAGATTGAGTTGTAAAGTTTCTTTACGCATACTGGTAAAACATATAAAAGATTTTATAGCAGTAATGTATTGCTACGTAAATTTTGCGTGTATATACAAAATTTTACACATATTTAAGTTTTGCATATATATATATATATATATATATATATATATATATATATATATATATATATATATATATATATATATTAAAATTATGTTTTGCTATATATTGGCTTTAATAGATATGAAAAAGACACGCTGTAACAAATATCCTCAATACGGTCCAGAATAGGCATAGCTGGAGTACAATATCAGATCACAATAAAGCACATATGGGGTCAGATTAAACGCCATACTTGACGAGATAATAATAATAATAATAATAATAATTACGTACGTACAATGCGTCCAAAACACCAAGGAAGAAGAGGATTGGTGGTTATTGGTGAGCAGCTCGACCAACTAATAATAAACTTACGTTCATATTTCCACAGGTTAGCGGACTCTCCCACACTACATCGAGCAATATGCGAGGTAGACGATTCAACGCCGCTACAGTTGAGGGAACAAGATATTCCTTTTTCTCCACCAAACAGATCAAGAGAAGTTACAAACCTGGTTATAGAAGCCACTTCATGGACGGCATCCAAATGAGGTCAATCAGGACAATGTCGACAACTCAGCGTCGAACTACTGGTTGATTTCAGGACAGACGTTTCTGGAAACGGAGGGCTTCTTGTTAGCTATCCAAGACCAGGTTATGCCGACGAAGAACTATCGGAAGTTCATCATTAGAGATCCCTCAATAGAAAATGACCAATGCAGATATGGCTGTTGAACATCGGAGACAATTCAGCACACAACTGGAGGATGCCAAGCGTTTGCCGCAACCGAGTATAAAGAAAGACACGACTCAGCCGCTAAGATACTCCACCAAGAGTTAGCAGAAAAGTTAAACCTATGACAGGTAGGAAAAGTGCCTTATTACAATTACACTCCGGAGCCTATTTTTGAGAACAACCAGTTCAAGGTATATTGGGACCGAACGGTTCTGACTGATCAGACAGTGGTTCATAATAGGCCAGACATGTTACTAATAGATAAAATTTCTAGGCGAACTAGAATAATCGACATTGCTGCACCTAACAACAACCTAAGGCCAAAGTACAACGAGAAGATCGCCAAGTACAGAGGTTTGGAAGTCCGAATCCGAAGACAATGGGCAATGAACAGCGTCTAAACGATTCCCATAATACTGTCAACAACTGGAGTGATACCAAAGAACCTCCTGCAGAACATCAAGGGACTGGGCCTTAGGGAGCATCTGTATAGACCTATGCAGAAAGCAGTTCTCCTTGCAACCGCGAGAACCGTCATAAAGTTCGTAGGAAATACAGCAGACAACGTCACCTAGGACCCGATAACATGGAGAGGGTTCCCACAGAGCTTCATACTGTTGGTGTTTTTGTATGCCTGGTATGAGTGAATAATCTTTGAAGGGAGTGCGAACCCGTTTGGCTTGTAAATCATAATAATAATAATAATTATGTCTTTATTTCTGGCTCCATAGAATTAACAACATATTATAATTAATTTATATACAGGATAATGTAGAGACAGAAAGGGCGAAGTCCAGATGTGGATAACACCAAAGTGACATCCACCCTGATCAACTCAACCTAGACTGAAAGTAAATAGGACCTAAATAATAATTAAACACAGAAGAGAAAAGAAACAATACTTATACACCCAAGTTAGATACATTGATAGAAATTCTGGATTTTTCTTCATTAAAATTCAAAAGAAAAAGAGGAAACTACAATTTTCTTATTTGTTTATCAAATGCGTGTTGGAAGACAACATATCTAAATTTTCTAGTTCCAAATACAATAAAACTGTTATCAAACATCTTAAAGAAGAAACAACTTTTGTAAAACTTATAAATCCTAAAACAAGTTGATATTCCACCTTTAATTTACTTAAAAGATAATTTCAATGTTTATCTGATAAATACCTGGAGAAATTAAAATTTTACTTTTGTGAAATAAAAAGAGTCATAAAAAACAAAGTACACAAGGTAAGTCATAAAACTTTTGTTTGTTATAAACCCAGTTTAAGCTATAAAAATTTATTATAAAAGTTACCTTTCTATGTGCATGTTTTTTCGCTATTATTCAAATTCTGGTAATAAAATTATATATTTAGATGTAGAAAAATTTCTGTTATTGGCAATGTTTTTATTTGCAAAGTAGATTTTCAAACTCGTAAAATACATTTTTCTGTTGGAGAAAATTGAGGTGCTATCTCCTATTTATTCCAGTTATAATTTTGTTATAAACGTATTGTGGCAAAAGCAGTGGATTTATAACACTGAAAATGTAATCAGTTTCTTTTTCATCTTAAAGTACCCATCCTCTACGGATCTAGACGCTCAATGAGGAAGTAGCAACCTCAATTACTATAATAAATATATACAACCTTGATCAAAAACTACCCGGAATTACCACCATGTGGCGATCTGTGTCAGCTGATTTGAGTTTCTTATTAAGGTTGCCACATCTATTATTGATATTCTCACCAAATTTTATCGTTGTTGCTTGACATTTGCAAAAGTTACACCGTCTTGAGTACACCTACCTCTGCACGAGTTTCCGATTTTTTAGAGTTTAAACATGGAATTAAAATTTGCAATGTAAATTTTGATGAATAAACTTGTCTTCTGAATTTTCTATATGAATTTCGGGAACTTTATGATAAAGATTGCACATGTATACAAAATATTATTGCCTTTTACCTGGGTTTCTGTTTTTAAAGCTTCTCTTAAAATACCTGAGTGCTCGGTGACCTTGAAAATGCATAGTGAATTTTTAAATTAACAAGAAAACTTCTTTTTTTAACGTCAGTGAAAATACACCCTTAAGATAAATAGTTAGCGTTATAATTATTGAACTATTAATTTTTTACAGATACCTAAAACACTTTCAAAGCTTCTCTTAAAATCCCTGAGTGCTGGGTGCCTTTAAAAATGCATAGTGAATTTTAAAATAAGAATAAAATTTCTTTTTTTAACGTCAGTGGGTATACACGCTTAAATTAAATTATTAGCGTTATAATTGTAGAACTATGAATTTTTTGCAGATACCTAAAACACTGTTGAAGCTTCTCTTAAAATCCCTGAGTGCTGGGTGCCTTTAAAAATGCACAGTATATTTTAAAATAAAAATAAAATTCCTTTTCTTAACGTCAGTGGGTATACACGCTCAAAATAAATTGTTAGCGTTATAATTTTTGAACTATGAATTTTTTACAGATACATAAAACACTTTCGAAGCTTCTCTTAACATCCCTGAATGCTGGGTGCGTTCAAAAAAGCATAGTGAATTTTAAAATAAAAATAAAATTCTTTCTCTTAACCTCAGTAGGTATACACCCTTAAAATAAATTTTTAGCGTTATAATTTTTGAACTATGAATTTTTTACAGATACCTAAAACACTTTCGAAGCTTCTCTTAAAATCCCTGAGTGCTGAGTGCCTTTAAAAATGCATAGTGAATTTTAAAATAAAAATAAAATTCCTTTTCTTAACCTCAGTGGGTATACACGCTTAAAATAAATTGTTAGCGTTATAATTTTTGAACTATGAATTTTTTACAGATACCTAAAACACTTTCGAAGCTTCTCTTAAAATCCCTGAGTGCTGAGTGCCTTTAAAAATGCATAGTGAATTTTAAAATAAAAATAAAATTCCTTTTCTTAACCTCAGTGGGTATACACGCTTAAAATAAATTGTTAGCGTTATAATTTTTGAACTATGAATTTTTTACAGATACTTAAAACACTTTCGAAGCTTCTCTTAAAATCCCTAAGTGCTGAATGCCTTTAAAAATGCACAGTGAATTTTAAAATAAAAATAAAATTCCTTTTCTTAACCTCAGTGGGTATACACGCTTAAAATAAATTGTTAGCGTTATAATTTTTGAACTATGAATTTTTTACAGATACCTAAAACACTTTCGAAGCTTCTCTTAAAATCCCTGAGTGCTGGGTGCCTTTAAAAATGCATAGTGAATTTTAAAATAAAAGTAAAATTCCTTTTCTTAACGTCAGTGGGTATACACGCTTAAAATAAATTGTTAGCGTTATAATTTTTGAACTATGAATTTTTTACAGATACCTAAAACACTTTCGAAGCTTCTCTTAAAATCCCTGAGTGCTGGGTGCCTTTAAAAATGCATAGTGAATTTTAAAATAAAAATAAAATTCCTTTTCTTAACCTCAGTGGGTATACACGCTTAAAATAAATTGTTAGCGTTATAATTTTTGAACTATGAAATTTTTACAGATACCTAAAACACTTTCGAAGCTTCTCTTAAAATTAATGAGTGCTGTGTGCCTTTAAAAATACATAGTGAATTTTAAAATAACAAGAAAATTTCTTCTTTTAACGTCAGTGGGTATACACGCTTAAAATAAATTGTTAGCGTTATAATTTTTGAACTATGAATTTTTTACAAATACCTAAAACACTTTCGAAGCTTCTCTTAAAATCCCTGAGTGCTGGGTGCCTTTAAAAATGCATAGTGAATTTTAAAATAACAATAAAATTCCTTTTCTTAACGTCAGTGGGTATACACGCTTAAAATAAATTGTTAGCGTTATAATTTTTGAACTATGAATTTTTTACAAATACCTAAAACACTTTCGAAGCTTCTCTTAAAATCCCTGAGTGCTGGGTGCCTTTAAAAATGCATAGTGAATTTTAAAATAAAAATAAAATTCCTTTTCTTAACGTCAGTGGATATACACGCTTAAAATAAATTGTTAGCGTTATAATTTTTGAACTATGAATTTTTTACAGATACTTAAAACACTTTAGAAGCTTTTCTTAAAATCCCTGAGTGCTGGGTGCCTTTAAAAATGCATAGTGAATTTTAAAATAAAAATAAAATTCCTTTTCTTAACCTCAGTGGGTATACACGCTTAAAATAAATTGTTAGCGTTATAATTTTTGAACTATGAATTTTTTACAGATACCTAAAACCCTTTCGAAGCTTTTCTTAAAATGCTTGAGTGCTGGGTGCCTTTAAAAATGCACAGTGAATTTTAAAATAAAAATAAAATTCCTTTTCTTAACCTCAGTGGGTATACACGCTTAAAATAAATTGTTAGCGTTATAATTTTTGAACTATGAATTTTTTACAGATACCTAAAACACTTTCGAAGCTTCTCTTAAAATCCCTGAGTGCTGGGTGCCTTTAAAAATGCATAGTGAATTTTAAAATAAAAATAAAATTCCTTTTCTTAACGTCAGTGGGTATACACGCTTAAAATAAATTGTTAGCGTTATAATTTTTGAACTATGAATTTTTTACAGATACCTAAAACACTTTCGAAGCTTGTCTTAAAATTCCTGAGTGCTGGGTGCCTTTAAAAATGTATAGTGAATTTTAAAATAAAATTACATTTCTCCTTTTAATGTTAGCGGATATACACGCTTAAAATAAGTTGTTAGCGTTATAATTTTTAAACTATGAATTTTTTACAGATACCTAAAACACTTTTAAAATTTCTCTTAAAATCCCTGAGTGCTGAGTGCCCTTGAAAGTTTTTTTGTCACTGATTATATTTATTTTTGCTTCTAGTATGAACGATATGGGAATTTTAATTTTATACCATTTAAAAACAAATTAAATTTTTCCCGGACAAGTTGAATTTAAGAAAGCTTCTTGCAGGATAATTGGATTCTTCCAAGGACAAAATTTCGTAACAATTATTCAGTAAGAGCTATTTATTACGTCTAAACATCTTTTATTTCTGAGCGAAGGGACAACGGGATGTATTGATAGAAAATAATTGCCTTTCTATGAGATTCAATTACTTCCGTACAGGCTTTATACTTTCTTTTGTTTACGGTTTAGTTAAATATTTTAATATACGATCATGTAATTGTATAATTTAATTAGAATTTAGGGGATATTCTCAGATATATTAAGTTCGTCGAATTAAATCGTCACAACAAGAAGCAATAAAACAAAATGGAAAGTCTTCGAGCTGATAATATTTGGAATTTTAAGTTAATGTGGCTAGTCAATAAACTAAACTGGAGGTGGACTGAAAGACTTCGAGGCAACAGACATATAACGATGCTACATAACTCTAATTTCTCCAATTTTGAACCGAGAATGGTGACCAGAGATTGAATATAATTCAAAAATACTTCTAAATATATATTTGGGGGCATTGTGATACGTCCAAAGAGCAAAAACGTAACAAAATGTAGTAAATTTCACGATCAAGAGAAAAGTTACGCCCAATATTAAATCTCACTAGTATAACAGAAATAATTGAGGCATTTACAAGATAACAGCTATAAAACTAAAAAAATTACAAGAGAATGTAATCGATAATCATAAATAAATAGTAATAATCGGCACTAAAATCCAACATACAACTTCATGCATTAATTATTCTAGGTAAAAAGTCTATGGACAATAAAATGCCAGTTAGACAATATAATGAAGGTTAAGTAGCACAAATTATAGCTCTATATAACGAATAATAGATAAATAGATATCGAATGATACTTCAGGAACTGTCACTCCACGAGGTTTTTTTCTATGTATAACAGAACCTGAACTTTGCATCTTTCAAAGTGTATATATATATATATATATATATATATATATATATATATATATATATATATATACACTTTATCCAATGTCGCATGGCCTATGAGAAATTATCATCTCGAAATTTTCCATCTCTCGCAACATAACGAAATATTCTACATAATACGTTAAACTAACGCCAATTCTTAACGACAAAACAGTTAAACAACAGCATGCATGTCATTTCGCTCGAGTTTCAAAACAACTTTGAGCAATTACAACAAATTGTCAACGTGCACGTACAGGCAATTTTCAGTTACACGAAATTATTATTATTCCAGTTATATGACAAAAGCTAGCACTGAGTAATAACTACAAACGACCACCGGCTAAATTGGGCAATCACGCTCTCATAGTTTTAAACTTCAACATTTTGATTCTTTTTAAATTTGAACAAAATGCCGGATATTAAACGCTGTGAAGTTCGTTACGGAAAATATATTTTAAAAAATGTATACCCTTTTCATTATATATATATATATATATATATATATATATATATATATATATATATATATACTATAGGGACGTAAACTTTGAAATAAATTTATTATTTAAAAACCACTGGGCACTATATATATATGTATATATATATATATATATATATATA
This sequence comes from Diaprepes abbreviatus, assembly GCA_034092305.1. Classification (NCBI taxonomy): domain Eukaryota; kingdom Metazoa; phylum Arthropoda; class Insecta; order Coleoptera; family Curculionidae; genus Diaprepes; species Diaprepes abbreviatus. The sequence goes on from JASJET010000415.1 coordinate 977,943, forward strand.
TATATATATATATATATATATATATATATATATATATATATATACACCTTTGAAAGATGCGGAAGTTCAGGTTCTATTATACATAGAAAAACCTTGAAATTTTCGAATATTTTGATTAGGCACAAAACCTCGTGTGGGCTAGGACTGACAGTTCCTGAAATATCGTCCGATATCTATTTATCTATTATTCGTTATATAGAGCTACAATTTGCGATATTTAACCTTCATTACAGTGTCTAACTGGTATTTTACCTAGTATAATTAATGCCTGAAGTTGTATGTTGGATTTAAGTCAATTATTACTATTTATTTGTGATTATCGATTACTTTCTCTTGTAATTTTTTTAGTTTTCGATAGCTGTTATCTTGTAAAAGCCTCAATTATTTCTGTTATACTAGTGAGACTAAATTTTGAACGTAACTTTTCTCTTCATCGTGAAATTTACTGTATTTTGTTACGTTTTTGCTCCTTGAACGTATCACAATGCCCCAAATATGTATTTAGAAGTATTTTTGAATTGTATTTAATCTCTGGTCACCATTCTCGGTTTAAAATTGGCGAAATTTGAGTTATTTATATAACAATCATTACATGTTTGTTGCCTCGAAGTCTTTCAGTCCACCTCCAGTTTATTTTATTGACTGGCCACATTAATTTAAAATTCCAAATTTTATCAGCTCGAAGATTTTTCATTTTGTTTTATTGCTTCTTGTTGTGACGATTTAATTAGACGAATATAATATATCTGAGAATATCCGCTAAATTCCAATTAAATTATACAATTACATGATCGTATATTAAAATATTTAACTAAACCGTAAACAAAAGAAAGTGTAAAGCCTGTAACGAAGTAATTAAATCTCATAGAAAGGCAATTATTTTCAATCAATACATCCCGTTGTCCCTTCGCTCAGAAATAAAAGATGTTTAGATGTAATAAATAGCTCTTGCTGGATAATTGTTTCGAAATTTTGTCCTTGGAAAAATCCAATTATCCTGCAAGAAGGCTTCTTAAATTCGACTTGTCCGGGAAAAATTTAATTTGTTTTTAAATGGTATTGAATTAATGTGCCCATATCGTTCATACTAGAAGCAAAAATAATTATAATCAGTGACAAAAAAAAATATTTTAAGGCCACTCAGCACTCAGGGATTTTAAGAGAAGCTTTAAAAGTGTTTTAGGTATCTGTAAAAAATTCATAGTTCAACAATTATGACGCTAATAATTTATCTCATGGGTATATTTCCACTGACGTTAAAAAAAGAAGTTTTCTTGTTAATTTAAAAATTCACTATGCATTTTCAAGGCCACCCAGCACTCAGGGATTTTAAGAGAAGCTTTAAAAGTGTTTTAAATATCTGGAAAAAATTCATAGTTCAACAATTATAACGCTAACAATTTATCTTAAGGGTGTATTTCCACTGACGTTAAAAAAAGAAATTTTCTTGTTAATTTAATAATTCACAATGCATTTTTAAGCCCACTTAGCACCCAGGGATTTTAAGAGAAGCTTTAAAAGTGTCTTAGGTATCTGTAAAAAATTCATAGTTCAACAATTCTAACGCTAACAATTTATTTTAAGGGTGTACATCCACTGACATTAAAAGAAGAAATTTTCTTGTTATTTTAAAATTCACTATACATTTTCAAGGCCACCCAGTACTCAGGGATTTTAAGAGAAGCTTTAAAAGTATTTTAAGTATCTGTAAAAAATTCATAGTTCAACAATTTTAACGCTAACAATTTATTTTAAGGGTGTACATCCACTGACGTTAAAAAAAGAAATTTTCTTGTTATTTTAAAATTCACTATGCATTTTTAAGGGCACCTAGCACTCAGGGGTTTTAAGAGAAGCTTTAAAAGTGTCTTAGGTATCTGTAAAAAATTCATAGTTCAACAATTTAAAAGCTAACAATTTATTTTAAGGGTGTACATACACTGAGGTTAAAAAAAGAAAATTTCTTGTTATTTTAAAATTCACTATACATTTTCAAGGCCACCCAGCAATCTGTGATTTTAAGAGAAGTTTTAAAAGTGTTTTAGGTATCTGTAAAAAATTCATAGTTCAACAATTATAACGCTGACAATTTCTTTTAAGGGTGTACATCCACTGACGTTAAAAAAAGAAATTTTCTTGTTATTTTAAAATTCACTATGCATTTTTAAGGGCACCCACCACTCAGGGATTTTCAGAGAAGCTTTAAAAGTGTTTTAGATATCTGTAAAAAATTCATAGTTCAACAGTTTTAACGCTAACAATTTATTTTAAGAGTGTACATTCACTGACGTTAAAAAAAGAAATTTTCTTATAATTTTAAAATTCACTATGCATTCTTAAGGTAACCCAGCACTCAGGAATTTTAAAAGAAGCTTTTAAAGTGTCTTAGGGAGCTGCAAAAAATTCGTAGTTCAACAATTATAACGCTAACAATTTATTTTAACGGTGTACATCCACTGACGTTAAAAGAAGAAATTTTCTTGCTATTTTAAAATTCGCTATACATTTTCAAGGCCACCCAGTACTCAGGCATTTTAAGAGACGCTTTAAAAGTATTTTAGGTATCTGCAAAAAATTCATAGTTGAACAATTTTAACGCTAACAATTTATTTTAAGGGTGTCCATCCACTGACTTTAAAAAAAGAAATATTCTTGTAATTTTAAAATTCACTATGCATTCTTAAGGTATATATATATATATATATATATATATATATATATATATATATATATATATATATATATATATATATATATGAACAGTATTGGCCCTAAGCAACAGCATTTGTTGTAGATTTATACTTTCCGACACTTCCCATGACTAGCAGATATATCATATCATATGCTTGAATTAAGTCTACTGTGAATTTCTCTTTTTTTCAATAATTTTTACTATAACTTGAGTAAGACAGATTGTAGTTGATTGTAGACCAATATATTTCAGTTAGGAATGGTTCCCATTTTCTTTCTATGACATTTTGCAAGGATTATGTCTCAATATTTTATACAGTCGCTTTTATTTCCTTTTTAATAAGACAAATTGTAGTCGATTGTAGACCAATCTGTTTCAGTTAGGAATGGTTCGCATTTTCTTTCTATGACATTTTGCAAGCATTATGTCTCTGTATTTTGTACATCAATTGCCTTAGTAGACCGTTTTTAGATGTAGGAGAAAAATGGAAACCACTTCTTTGAGATTGTAAACTAAAACTAAATGCAGCTTGTATGGGATCGTATTGTTGCACTTATGATTGCACCCATCTCAGTCTCACTCCATTGTTTTCATCTGTACAACTTTGTTCGGTTTCACTTGGAAGTGGTTACAAATAACTACTAGCCAAAACGTCAAGTATATGTATATCTACTACTTCATATCAAATATTAAAAATTGTTTCTCCTTCCAGCTCGTACTGCTCCACTTCTAGATGCCTTCTTCAGGTTTTTCCATACATTTCGATCTTCCGCAATCTGCAGTTTCTCCCAGCTGTTATTCGAAGATCATCAACCCACCTCAGTGATGGTCTTCCGACATTTCTTTTTGTCACGCATGGTCTTCACTTCATGACTCTAATCATCTACCTGTCTACATTCTGTCTGGTTACGTGTCCAGCCTAACTCCACTTTAAACTAACAATTTTCTCCACTACATTCGTTTGCAATATTTGTGTTTATTTTTTCTTTCACTGATCGTTGCGTCACTCTCAGTCTTTCTCCTTGTTTCTTTGTCAAAGCCATAGTTTCCAGTCCAAAATTTTCTTCTAAAGCAGATAATAATATTTTTAGTCTTCAGTATATTGCTCAGTTTACCAAAGACAGTCCATAATAATTGTACCCTCCGAGCAACTTCAACATGCTTGTTTTCTTTGCCCAGCTTGATGATATATATGTCCAAGGTAGATATAATGTTCCAGATTTTCTACTCTTGTGTTGTCGATGGTGATGATATTTGGGCTATTGCTCATTATTTGTATCTTATTTAGATTAATTTGTAGTCCTGTCCATTTTGATACTTCAAGTATCATAGATTTTATCTCTCCGATATTCGTCCTTATTAGAACAATGTCCATAGCGCACTTTAAATGATTGAGACAACTTTCCTTGAGGTTAAGACCTTAGTTTTTCGAGGTGTACAACAGATGTGTATAACCTTTTATAGCATATTCGTATTTCAAGCGCAGCTTTCCTGTCAGATACCATTTTTTCTTCGTGAACATAGATTTTTGGTATCTTCTGCTTTCCTTCTGACAATTTTTTTCTGAGCACTTTCATACTCTTCCTATTTTCTATTGTTTCAAATATTTGTTTAGTTTTATATGCTTGCAGATCTGTTATTATTTTCCTTTTAACTATTTTGTTTAATTCTTGAAATTCAGGCGTGTCTTTGTACGTCCTTCTTTTTTTTTCTAGTACTTTTATCGTTTCTGGAGTCAATCTGGTGATTTCTTGTATTTCCACTTTTCTACTTATACTTCTTATTGTAGAGTCTCTATGCTCTTTGTGATTTTTGTTGTAATAAAATCTATGTTCTTATCTTCTAGTTCCGTAGGTGTTCCTAGTCTCTTTTCTAGCTCTGTTTAGAATGGTATCGCATTATTGCTGGAGAAATTTTTTATTGATTAATTTTTTCCTATCTATCTTTGTATTTATTTAAATTTTTATTCTTACTACTCTGTGATCACTTCCTGTGTTAAACGGATTCAATGCAAAGATATTCTTACAGATTCTCCTGTAGTAACAATGTATATAGGCGATCTCATTCTTTACACATATTTTCTTTTAGAAGAAAGTATTAACCCACTTCTCTCTATTAAGGAAATTTGGCACCGTTTCTCTTCTTTCAATAAGTATTATGTACCATGTCTTTTTTAGATTTTTTGCTCGTTCTATATCTTCATACACTTGTTCCACAATCTCATCGTGGGTAGTACTTATTGGGAAATTTTAATATCTTATCATTTGCCACTTGAAACTATGAACTTGTTTTAATTCCTCCCACGTATTTTCCTAACAAATTGTTTAAATTAGTTTCATACTTAACAAACGAGTATCAACCATTAACCTAGGCTAAAATCTTAGTTTTTATATCGAAATCTCCATAATATAAACTTTAACATTATGAAACAAACTTTTTAACAACTTTGAAAAGCTTTAAAGTTACAGGAAGTTTTGCCATGTTAACTTCAAAATATAAATGTACTTTGTTAAAGAGTACAAAATTAAAAGTTTGCCAATGAAAAACGTTCACTTATGTTTGTTATTAACTAGAAATTGTTAACTGAAGTTACTAATCTTGAAAAGAATGGTAATTTTAGTTAATCAGGAAAGTATTTAATAAAAATACTTTATTTTTTAGTATTTGATACCTTTTTCACTTTATGAGTTCTAGATGATGTTATGGGTATGTTGTATTGCTAATAAACTGTTGTAGAAACGAACGCAATCAGTACATTTGACCGACGTATTCCGACCAGAAATGAGAATAAATATTAGTTCCGAAATACGATGGATACGGAAAGCGGGCGTCTGGAAAAGGTACCAGCAGACCTACTCGCCTTCTGTAAAGAGCTTTTAGGTACAATTCCAGTTATGGGATTCATAGCAACGCTATTTCTTCTCCACTGTAAACTCAGTTTTACATATATCATTTCTTTTATTTATTACTGTCTATGGACTAACCGTGATGCTCTATTAAAAAAATAATGACAAAAGGCATCCTATTTCCAAGTATAATAATCATATTTATAAATCCTTTTTTAATATCAAGCGTTCGAAAAATACCCTTATATCTGTAGACATAACCGCACACTGGCCATAAAAGTACGAAAACGTTTTTAAAAATGAAAGTTTCCCGTGTTAGAAAGACGAAATTCTAGTCACGTGACGCCGATATCGCCCTACTCAAGACTCCAAAATGTCGTAAAATTCGTGTAATGTCCTTGTGTTGTCCTTGCGTTTTTATGATCCTTATGGTCGTATAAGGGTTTTGGACAAAAAAAACGGTGGCAACCGTTGATAACAGAGGCGGGGCGAAAAGAAATTTTTCACAAGAATATCTATTGAATTTTTGATTCGTTCTTGAGTTATAAATAATTGAAAATAGTTTATTTTGTCACTTTTCAACATGGTTAACTTTTGAATTAATAAATATTTTCAAATTCTGCGCCCGGCATTGAGTGATATACTTAATTTTCAAAGTTAATAAATTTTCTGCTGAAAAAATTAACACAGTTTTGTTGTAAATGTTGTTTTCAGTACATGCCCATGACTCCATCTGACGTAGTGACAATTTTTTTGGTTCGATGTTTTCTTCACAAATTATTGTTGGATCTATTACATAACTATTAAAACGGGTCGTTGATATTGGTTCTTGCCTGAGCTTAACTTTTTACATTCCTCATAATTTTCAAGCCAAATGCCTTCGTACTTCCTCGGGGGAATATTGACTTATGAGGGTTTTCCGGTCTAGAGGCCTAAATTTTAGGCGTTTTTCTGAGTAGAATAAAAAAGAAATGAAAATATTTCTTCCATCCATTCTTTTACAAGATGCTTATTGACGTTTCAAGAATTCAAAATAAAACCACTAAAAAAAATTTAAGGATTTACAAAATAGTGAAGTGGGGGCTAAAAAAGGAGCCTCATGGTAGATATGTTTTCAACCCTTGTAGTGTTCTGAAACAACAAAAATCCAAAATATTCTTAATTAGTAAAGACGTTCCTATGATTCGGACCATGAAAAGAGAAAAAAGTTTTTTTCACAAAATGACGACGATATGAAAAAAAATTTTTGACCCTTTATTTTGATCTTTCCGAATTTTTTAAATATAGTAAAAAAAATTGTCGAAATCCATACTCCCAGATATAGAAGGATATGTAAAGAAGATTTTCACCAAATTTCAAGTAAATCGTTTCAATTGAACTCGAGATATCATGTCGACTAGGCCGAAAAAAAGTAGTTTCCAGAAAAAAGCGTTTAAAGATCAAGGTTCAACAGAGTAACTCAAATAATGGTACTAGTAGTGAATATAACCCGATCTTCATTATCCCCCCACTCCTTCACCTTGACCATGACTCACTCCATTTTTGGCCCCGCCTACATGTCCTTATCGTTGACCTTGAAACTGCATGTGTGCTGTGTCCATACACTGCGCCTTCTTCTACTTCAAAATTAATATTTTTTGTAGTTCTTTTAGCTAAATTAGTTGTTCTAGCTTCTTTAGGAGCAGCAGAAGGTTGCAGTTCAGAGCGGTCAATTCGAACTTCGTTGCGTCTGAAAGCAACTGTATGAGCTTCAGTACCAATAGTGATGCCCATGAGTTGCATAATTTTGAAAACAGGTAAAGAACCTTCATTGAAAATGGTAACAGCTAAATAACTAGCAGTTTCAATTGTCCGTGTCCCGTAGCCCTGAATATCTGATTTCTTCTTATTTTTCCACTTATTGTAACTTTGGCAAAAACTTGATTTTACAACTGTATCGACCACTTTCTTACTATATTTACCAATAAAGGTTGTAACGCCAAAAAGTGAGGTGAATCTTAGGTTGCAATGACCTTCAGGGAACTCGGTTCTCAGGTAATCGGGCAACATTTGCCGTTTATTGTTTAATTCGCTGCGGACGGCTGGTTTAGTTGCCACGTCACAAAATTAGCTGTAACTCCGAAAATAGTTCGAATTTTGAAAAATTCTTTTAAGACCATTTTCTTAGAGGTCTAAACTTTAAAAAAATAAAATATGAAAAACGTCGATTTTTTTGTCTTTTTTAAGAGTTGTGCCAAAGAAGTGCCAATTTCCTAAATATGAAAAAAAGATTTTTTTAAAGGCAACAGCAAAAAAGTTATTGAATTTGTTTATAAGGTAAAAATTACAATATTTTTCTAATTAAATTTTTACATAATGAAAATAATTTTTTCCTACTTTTAATGCTTTACTAAGATAATATAAGTCTTCCTCTTTCACAAGGTCCCCTGAGAATCATTGTATTTTCATTATTGTACATATAATGTTATAACAAAAAAAAAACGTATCTGGAATAAACAAACTCAATTTTGTAAAAACTATGTGATGAATCGCTCTGAATTTTTTATTACCACTTAAGTAGTACAAGATTCAACCTTTCACGCAATAGCACGCAAAAGTTGTAAACTGATTTTTGCAATAGCTATTATGAACTAAAAACTATGTCAATTTTGACTTTTTTCGCAGTTTTCTAAGCAACAAATAAAGATATCGACGTCTGCAAAATGTCATTTTAAAATTTTTTTTATTGCCTACGAGAGATTTTGTTAAAAAAAACACTTCAATTTTTATTCAGATATAAATATGCATTTTTTGACGTTTAATTGTTAATAACTCAAAAACCACACCTAATTCACTGAAAATAAGGTATATGTTTTGTTCCTATATATATATATATATATATATATATATATATATATATATATATATATATATATATATATATATATATATATATATCCTAAAAATTATGTCCCACTGCTGGATGATCGAGTTCCCGGCAAAAATGTTCTCTGTACTAATTTAATAGTTTTGGTTTTGAGCCTTCGAGCCTTTTGATAATATGCCGAAAAAAAAGGTGATTTGGCAGTACCTGCAACTTATCGACAAACGGGGCCATTGGGGAAAGAGACTTGAAATGGAGGAAGGTGAAATCGGTAACGAGAAGATAGTTGGATTAAAATATTAGCGGTAAGTTTCTCATTTGTGGTTTTATAAATATAGTATTGGTTTGTATGCCATGCAGCGTGACTAGCTATTAATAATATCATTTATCAGGAAAAAAAAGGTGTGTAAATTTTTGGGTTGTCAGTAAAGGCATATTCTTCAAAAGACATTTGGTAAATTTCGTGTGTCCTAAAAACCTTCATTTAGCAAAAACCGTAGAATAGGTAAAAAATTTAAGAAATATATATATTTTTTCAATTCATATTTTTTAAGTTTCTGTCGTATCAACTTCAAACTAAATTGACACATAATCTTAAACTTACACGAAAGTTACCGCTGGACTTTTTTCCAATAAGCTGCCTTCGGGAAAATATAAAAAAAATTGATTCACGTATGTTCCTTGACATAAATGGAAGACTTATAAGCTGGTGTAATATTTTGGCTTATTCGAATAATTTAAAAAAAAAGTACTAAATTGAAATGTACCGGAAAATATTATTGCTTATTTTTCATAAAAATGGTTTTTGATTATTTTTGCTCCAACAATATGATATATTTTCACTTTTCCGAGCAATTTCATGTGTTTTTCAATATAATTTTTTTAGCGGCAAAAATATCAAATCGATATTTTAAAGAGTTTTATTAAAACTGAAATTATTTATTTCGGAAATCTTTTCTTCCAATATTATAATGCGCAAAATAATTCACCAACAATGATCCGAAAAAAGCTCCTGTTAAAGAAAAAGAGTTGTTTTATTACATTGAATCATTAGATGGTCAAACATTTTATGTGCAACATTACAAAAGCTCGTTGGAAAACATTTAGAGAAATCATGTTTTTCTTATTCGCATTTTTTACCCGAATTAAAAGAATATGGAAAATAAACCATTACCCAGTAATCTGAGCGTATTACAAGGCAGAAAGAAAGAGAAAGAGAGGGCGAATTGCGTTATATGCTATCTCTCTTACTCCAAATGCGATTACCTGATGCAGATTAACTAAAACAGTCTATTATTGTAGTATTTTTGGGGTTAGGTTCATATGGGGATGTTAAAAAACAACATATTTTGATGATTCGCCTTTTAGTTAAGACATTTTCAGAAAGTTTATTTTAATATTATTTTCTTTAATTTAATGATAATAACAATACTTTCCTTAGTCAAGCAACCTAAAATTTAAATTTTGTTTCTATTTGTTGACCGTGTAGTTATTAATTAGATTTTACTTTTTTGGGTTTCGGTTATAGTATTACTTTATAAGAAATTAACACATGTTTTTTCTAACGTTTCGTTTTATTTTATTGATTAAACTATCTTCAGAGAACTTCTGTAAATATAAAAAGGAATATATAATTTGCTGTTATATAAACTGAAATTTTAATTTCTTACTTAATGTTAACAGGTTGATTAACTTACAGTTAACCATTTTTTTATTTTAATTTAAATATAAACAAAAACTTCTTTTTTTTTTAATATAAATATAGAAAACTGATATTATATTTTTAATGCATTTTTTACACATCTGTTTTGTTTGTCTTTTGACAAAATACTACTAAAGAGTTTGAAAGATTCTGGACCATCTGCAATTTTATTGCCCTATTAGATTGGTATACACATTACTCAGGTCATTTGTTTCCTGTCTGTACAAGGTGTTCTTTTGATATGGATCATTTCTTTAATTGTTCTATGTTTGTAATTAATATCTGTGTCTAAAATCTCCACGTTGTTAAAATCGATGTTGCTTATGTTATCTATTGCATGTTTGGCTAAGGCAATTTTATTATCGTTATTGTGATGTCTAATGCTGTATTTGTGATTTTATATTCTATTTTTTAAATACTGTTTGGTTTGACCGACATATGTTTGGTTGCAATCTAAACAATTGATCTTGTAAATGACATTTGTTTGTTCTTGTTCGGCTTTTGAGTTATCGGGTTTATGTTTTGTATAAAGGCTTTTGAAATTATTCGAAGGTTTTTCAGCTATTTAGATATCATATGGTTTTAGTACTTTTTTAATGGGATTAGTAATTTCTGGATTATATCGACCGACGTGGTACACGTATTTTCCGGACCCCCTGTATATATTACCATTACTTATGTAAAAAATGAATGTATTTTCTCATGTCAACATAAAGGATTCCGATAAATTTGAATAACTATTGGTCGAAAATAAGAGTTATTTTGAATTCCATAGACATAATAATACTTGGGTTCCTGAACTCAGATCTGTCCTTTACCCTCATAATAAAATAAGTATTTTAAAGAATTAAATTTATCTCTTATATGAATTTTACCTTCCTTGCCTCTTTATTAAATAAACATCAAAAAGGATTTCCTTGTAAACTGAAAAACTTTTAATAACTTCAAAGAGTTCTGAGTACTTAAAGCTTCTTTCTCAAGTCAGAACAAAATTACTTTGTTGTCACTCATTGTGTTAATTATATTTTAAAAAAATATATGTAAAATATGTTAAGGGAGAATGATGTTGGAGGGTATATTATCAATGAAGATCAGGAAAAAAATTTCAATGTTGAAGGCGACATTTAATATATATAGGGTGACCCAATAGTGTTGCAAAATCTAATAGCCCGGTTTTTATGAAAGTAAGAAAAATGAATTTTATATAAGAGTTGTAGAAGATTAATATGCTTATGGGTGATACAGAAAAGGAGGAAGGTAAAAAATATAAATTTTTTAAACAGGGCACACCATATATTTTTAGGGTACCAATGTTTAAAATTTCCTATTTTTATACCGTTCTGAATAATAGATGCTTTTATATTACTACAAGTGTAAAATCAATTAAAACTAAAGACAAGGTCACTTAATAAACAAAAACATTTTATATATATATATATATATATATATATATATATATATATATATATATATATATATATATATATATATGTAATTTTATTTTAGGAACATAAAATACAATTATCGGTCTTTAACAGCACAGTTAGTAGCATGATAAGAAAGGATCAGAGTGGTATTTATACGAAATAAACTGTTTGTATACAGGTGTGGAAAATCCAAAACAGAACCTCTAAATAATGGGAATGTAACAGAAAGAGACGGACAACCCGTTTAGCTCTGTTAAAGAAGCAAAATCAAGCATACTGTTGTAGCACAGAAAACTCATAGACATTTTAAATAACGTAGTGGTAGACAGCAGAGACGTAAGAATTATTAAAAATCTATATTGGCGGCAGAAAGCAACAGTAAGGCTAAATGGAAAACTCACAGAAGAAAGTAAAATTCTGCGAGGCGTCAGACATGGCTGCATACTATCTCAACTGCTTTTTAATAAATATTCAGATAAAATCTTTAAACGGGCTACTAAAGGACAACGAATGGGAGTACAAATCAATGGAAAATATATAAATACAATACGATATGCTGACGACACTGTTATCCTAAGCGACAAACTACAAGACCTGCAACATTTATTAAACTGTGTTAACACTGAGGGTCAAGAAATGGGGCTCAACATAAATATCAAAAAGACAAAATTTATGGTCTTAGACAACCTCATCTTAACGCCTCAATACAAATAGAAGGAAAAAGTATAGACAGGGTGATTCATTTTAAATATCTTGAGAGATAAGGTGTAGAATAGAGACTGCTAGAACAACTTTTCAAAAAATGAAACCACTTTTCTACAATGATGACCTCAACCTAAAACTACGACAGAGAATGATAAGATCATACGTCTGGCCAGTGTTACTATATGGGGCAGAGATCTGGACAATTAAGGCTGCCACGATTAATCGGTTGGAGGCTCTCGAAATGTGGTTACACCGGCGAATGCTGAGAATACCTTGGACAGCTAGACAGACCAACGAAATGGTACTCAATAGGGCCGACACAACTCGTCTACTATTAAACACTGTGAAGTGTAGAAAAATCTCATATCTTGAACATATATTGAGAGGGGAGCGATATGGAATTCTTCAGCTAATCATGATGGGTAAAGTAGAGGGACGTAGAAGGGTAGGAAGAAGACAAGCTTCCTGGTTGAGGAATATTCGTGAATGGACAGGTATACGTAGCGCGGGGGAACTGTTCCAGCTGGGGCAGGACCGTGAAAGACTTGCCAATGTAATTGCCAACGTCAGGGGGACCTGATATGGCACTTGAAGAAGAAGAAGAAGAAGTTGTATCGTAGCTTGCTTCCTGGTTTCCAGCAAAAATAGTTTGTTGTCGTCAAAACACAGTGGGTCGAGAGTACGGATTTAATATTAAAAATAAAAATCGGATCGAATATAGCAAACTGCATCATTAAAATCATGAAAATAAATTCGAAAAAACTCTAATGTGGTTCAATCGCTGTTAAATATGCAATCTAAAAACAAAATAAAAATAATAATTGTATTTCCATGAATAAAATATTTCGCTTGATTTCAAGGTGCATTTTAAAAATAATACTATAATAATAAATACGTGGATATCGATAATCGTTAAAAAGACAAAAGTATTTTTTCCTTTATGCTTAAGACTTCTTAAAAAATACAAAAGTGAATAATTTATAAGTAATATAATATTTACTGATTCACATAAATCAATAAATAATACGACTGTAATAAAAATAATAAAAAGAACTTTTTAATCATTGCCTTCTTTGTTAATAGCTCTTTTCTCATTCTTCAATACGTACGAATTGTTGTCCGAATCCTTACGATGTCAAAAAACAGTGTAAGGATCCCTCGACGCTAAAAGTTTTAGAACACATCCTCCATATTTTTTCTCGAGAAGATTTTCGGCAAAGTCTAGGCGATAGTTTCTTATCAACTTGTCCGTTAATTTTTGTGCATCTTTCGATAGTTTACCTATTAATATTGCAAATGCTATGATGTCTAGTCAATGGAGTAAGTAAATTTATGGATTCCTTTGGAATGTTGTACCAAGAATATCTTTTGAAGAACAATCTTGCTGTTTGAAGTGTGTATTCCCAAATCTTCTCTATTGTAGTTTAATGTCCGCTTCCAATAGTTTGCAAAATGACAGGAAACCCGAGGATCAGTTTTCGCTTTACTCTTGTTATAACAGCTGATTCATCGCTGTTCTCAAAGAAACGTCGAACTGTGTTGCCATCGTTAGTGCGTCCTAACCACTTTCCTTAGCATGTTAACAAGAAGTCCTAACCTCTCTCCTTAGAGGCCTGTTGGATGGTAGCCTTTGTCTGTGCTTTCATCTATTTGTCTTTCTGCTTACGGGCTTGCCACTGCTGTGTGTTACGTTGATACGACAAATACAAGCAGCATTCGAAGAATCGGATACATTCGTGTAGAGTTAACAGTAACTTAAAATACTCTGTATTTACTGGGACACAGTATTAATGTTGTTGAAACTGTGATGTTGTTTGGCAGAGGTAACAACTTTTGATCGATTTCGTTCCAGTCAAAGTCTTCACTTAGCCGTCTATCATAGTCATAGATAGGTTTTACTGTACTAAAGATGGGGTTGCAGAGAGAACTCTTTTATATGGTGCAAGTTGTCCTGGTTCGAGTTCATAAATTTCTATTTTTTTTAAAGACTTTTGTTCGGTTTCCTTAATTCAAATTACAATTCAATTCAGTTCATTGCTATTGCAAGGAAAATAAATTTCTGCTAAACTACAAACGTCAGTCTCCCGATTTGCTCGTTCTCCAGTAATTTGAGGAACCGGTTGTCTTAAATTTTTTTTAATTTAGTTGTTTTTAGACAACCGGTTGTCTCAAATTTTTTAATAATTTCCGAAATTTTAGATTTTGAAGGAACAGAATGATTTCCGCACATAAATGTAAATCTGTCGATTATTTCATCCATACCTTTACCAGAAGAGTACCACTTATTAATCTGCACTTTTTGTCCCGCGGAATAAATTACCATTTTAAATAAAGAAATACCAAATACCCGGTACTTAGATTTTCGACGGCCTGAATAAAAGCAAAGAATCCTTTTGTTGTACTAGGGCGTGGCCTATCCTGTCACCCGCTCTTGCCGCGCCAGCATTTTATTACCCCTCACTCTAGGGCCAAACTGGTAATTTATTAAATTTAAGCACGTATGTCGATGCTTACGATGCTTATCTTCTGTCTCATTCTGATTTGATGAATAATATAGTATTTTCTTTGTCTTACTTAAGAAAAGTCCATGTTCCGGTTTGGATTTTCCACACCTGTATATTCGTTCCTTTCTTCTGCTTGAAAGGAGAATACATATATAATATCCAGCTTCAGTTACAGTTTCATTGATCCTATTTGTTTTGTAATTGAAAACAAAGAGGTTTGAAGAAAGGAAAAACAAATTTTTTATATCGCCGGCTATTAAAATTAATAATGCACCTACCCAACAAATAATTAAGCAGAGTACATAAATAACCATGGTAGTTTTTTAGTGTTATTAGGTTAAAATGTACACACCAAGACATTCTTTAAGATTAATTAATTGCCTTCCCGCTTTTCCTCTGGATGAATAACTACGCTAAGCATACAATAAATTACCGAAAATTCATGCCGCTCAAGACAATTTTCGAGACAACAAACCGGCACATCTTTCTCCGCCATTTCTCACCGCAATTCCTGTTAATTGCCGCAGAATCCCGTCCTGCTACGGCGCTCTCGAAGCAGGAATACAATGCTTCTGGGACGCTCTGCGAAAGCAAGAACTGGAACCAGAGTTAGATACGATCTGCAGGGCCCTAACTTTAATTGGGCTTTGTTTGTGGGAATTTAAGACCTGGACGGGTCCAAAAAAGTGCATATTTTCCTAGGAAACAACAAAAAATATCCTCAACTTTAATTATTTTTTACTGTGTTGCTCGTTTGGAATTTGTTGGAAAGACAAAGCTATTTGAAAAACCTCGATTTATTGTAGTAGATGTTTCTTTGTTATTCTACAATACACAACTGAAATAAAATGAAATGCAATTAAATAATTTATTCATAATCATACATATATATATATATATATATATATATATATATATATATATATATATATATATATATATATATATTGGTTATTCCGGGTTTCAATCCGTTCGTTCAAAAAATCGTTTTCACGACGTTTCGCCAAAATCTCATTTGGCATTTTCAAGTGCGGTTCGTCTCGTTACTCGCTGAGAACTGAGAAAAATCAGTTCTCAGCGAGTAACGAGACGAACCGCACTTGAAAATGCTAAACGAGATTTTGGCGAAACGTCGTGAAAACGATTTTTTGATCGAACGGATTGAAACCCGGAATAACCAAACTATTCATTCTACCATCCGTGAAAATCTACGATATAACATATATATATATATATATATATATATATATATATATATATATATATATATATATATATGTTTATGCGGTTTTCACGGATACCTCCGTGTGAGATACAATAGCGGTGGATATATCCACATTATGCCGTTGTAGTGCTGAAATTACATTCAGCAAACGTATAACTATATGCAGCTCCGTGTATAGAATGAAGTAAAATACGTTATAAATAGTTAATGCAAACTTCTCTCCATCTTATCCTTTCTGTGTTAGAGGTTACACAGTTAGAATAAATTGTTATAAAACGCAATTTATCTTATTCTACCACCATCGAGATGATGGCCTACCTGTACCACCATACCGAGAAGAAAGTCAAAACTTACCCTCCCCGCCACAGTGATACGGCAGAGATACATGTTTCGTCTCTACTAGACTCATCAGGGTACCGACATGCACCTTGCTGTGCAAAGGACAGATCGGAAGGAAGCATGCAAATCCTGAACGCGGCTTCGCCGACCTCCTACCGGGTGCCGTATATATGTTTATGCGGCTTTCATGGATTCCTCCGTGTGAGATGCAATAGCAGTGGACATATTCACCATGACATCTAGAAATTAGTTTGACAAGTGTCACAACTAAGCTTGACAATACAAATCTTTTAAAATAATAGAGTGTATTCAATAATACAGCCATCTGGAACAAATTGGTGTCAGAAGTGGGATCAAATCCAAAAGAGGTTAGTTCAGGTTCGAAAAATGTGAATTGAGATTTTATGCCAGTAGAAACTAGAAGACAGAAAGCAAAAATGGAAGAACAACTTCAAACTAGTTTAAGGTTTAGTCAGATGTTGATGATGATACAGGATATGTAAACAAGCCAAGAAGATATCACGAAAAATCTAGACATTATGAAACAAGAAATGAAGATAAGCCAAGAAGGTGTGACAAAACATTTAAACGACATGAAACAAGAATTAAGGACCAGCCAAGATGATATAAAACAAGAACTAAAAACAAGCCTGAAGGACTTGAGACAAGAACTTAAATAAAATCAAGAAGATATGAACCACATAGAACAAGAAATGCAACAGAAGATTAGCAAAATTAGAGAGGAGGTACATGACAAAGAGACGGGAATCCACAAACAGATGCAACATGACGTGACAGGAATCCACAAACAGGTGCAATAATTACATTTGCAAATCGAGAAGGTAGCCAGTACAGGTGTAATAAAGGTAGATGGTGTTCCTGCAACAAGTGTGATGAAGCCACCTACCTTCGACGGCAAAGTACCTTGGCTTACCTATGTTTATTGTTACATTTCTGGAGATGCGTTATGGTGAAGCCCACCTCCAAGAAGTTTATAAGGCCCAACTCCATACAACGAACGTCTGCAAGAATATGAGGCAGAAATAATGAGGCTAATAAATTTGACTTACCCAAGCTATCCGGAAGAAATAAAGCAAGAATTAGCAGTAAATAGTTTTGTCGAAGATTTACGCGACCCAGAAACAAGCCAAACTCTAAGAATGGCCAGATTGAAGAAAATTTTCGAGGCTCTTGCTTATGTCTTTCATTTTGAGATGACCAAAGAGACCTCAAGGAACCAAGAAAGAATCATAAGAAGAGTCAACGTTTCCCGGGATTATCGCAAGATCAAGGAAGAAATTTTCATGAAGCTAATGAGGGAGTTGCAAGAATTTTTGAACAAAGGAAAACACAGTACAACAAAAATATAACCTTTCGTAGGGGCATGTACAAAGACATTGTACTGGTAATACTGTTCCTGACAGAGAGCTTGATGATTATCGACTTCATATTGCTAATATAAGTGATGACGTTCAAAGAAGCAACTTGGAGAAAGTCTTTGCTCCTTATGGTGAACTTAGAAAAGTCTGGTTAAGTAACAGTATTCCCTCTTTGGATTTGCTGTTTACAAAGATAAAAAAAATGCTGCAGATGCCGTCAAGGCTTGTGATGGAGTTAAAGTATGCGGTTGTCGTATTAGAGGGATTTATGCCAGACCGAGAAGAAGAGGTCAGGGTCGCCGGTATCATTCGAATAACACGCGTTGTTACCAGTGCAGATACAATGGTCACTTAAACAGAGATTGCCCGGAAGTTACTGCTGGTGGAGGCGATAGAAAAAAGTACCATTACGGAAGAGATATAAGGAGTACTCGCGGCGATCCTAGAGAACGAGACGAGAGGGATCATGACCGCGAAAGAGGCTACGGAAGAACGTTATATATATATATATATATATATATATATATATATATATATATATATATATATATATATATATATATATATGTATATATATATATATATATATATATATATATATATATATATATATATATATATATATATAAACAATATTCCAAACTAGGGTTATTGGGGATGCGGTGTGTTTAAATTTGTGAGCCTTAGTAAGGAAAAAACTTTTTTTTTATTCTGTCAAGTCTTCGAGAATATATTGATCTCTTCTTCAGGACATCTCTACAATTATTAATTAAACAGTTAGAGTATCAACCTAACCTATAATTAATAAGTAAGCAATTTGTTAAACAAAACAATGGATCTCTCAAAGAATCCCATTTTATGTTTAGGTTTACTAAGAATATATTACCATTTCGTCTCCCATATTTGTGTTCTTAGCCAAGAGTCATAAAATCTGAATAATTTTGTTTAACATACAAAGCACGTTTAAATATATAAATAGAATAAAATGTTAAAAAAATTGTTTTTTAAGCTAGGCCTACACAAATCAGTTGGTTTAAGACTGAATATTAACCTCAGTATTCGCTGTTGAGCCAGAAATACATGATTAACCTCCTGCCCCTTACCCCAAGATATGATATTATTTGATAAATGACTGTATACCAGCCAACAATATATAGTCAGCAACCCAGCTCAATCTGTAAAATGGCAAAAAGGCAGAATTTACCCTTTTGGAAACATGTTCAATATTTTAAATTCCTTATCTTCCACAAATAATCCTCTTTTTATATTGAAATTTGCATACACATTCTTTGTTGGGTTCAGTATTAACTGATTACGCTGACTACAAATCTCCAACTTTCCACACACAATTTCCACCGCACACAACAACAATTCAAGGACATAGCCATCATGGTATCATCAACAAATATAACAAATTTTTCCCTATTTATGAGTCCAGGTAGATCATTTATATAAATCATAAACAGGTGAAGCCCCAAAAGCGACATGATGTGCAAAATTTTTAAGAGCACAAATAACTAATATAATTTTTATGTTCTCCATTATCTTGTGGAACTGCAACTGGATATTTATTATCAATCATCCATATTCCGCATTGGGAATATTTTAGTCTCCAGCTATGCAAGGCTCAGCATGAACAAAAGCATTGCTAAACACTTGAGAGTCAGTTGGAGGAGAATTTGGAGGTAGATAGATGCAGCCAAAAATACACTCAGCTCCAAAAGAGTCGATGGATTCTAAGTTTGCACGAATCGAGATCAATTTACATAACACCGATCTGTAAACAGCCACCAAGACACATCCCATTAATTGTTTTGTTCTAGTTCAGCAGAAACAAACCCTTAGGAAAACTGCATATTTGCTTAATCCCAAATCAGCATCTGCAACATCTTGATACAACTTTTTCTCCGTTACCATTATAATATGGCAAATATTTTAAAAAAGTTCGGAGAATTTTGCACGCCGATCTCTCACGCTCCGATTACGAGTATTACAGAGAAAGCAAACTTCAACTACTCAAAATATTTGTTAGAATGAAATCAGCAAGCTCTATAAACTGAAAATGAAAATTTACGATCTAACTTCCAAGAATCCTCGAAAATAAACAAACTGAGATATAAAAATGTTGTACTTAATAATCAGATCGATTTAAATAATTCTCCATTATGAAGTTTATTCCACTGATATTTTATGAGCATCAATAAAGGCGAAGGTACTTAGAAAAACCAATAAATTTATATAGCCTTTGGACGAGTAAAAAAGTATAGTAATAAATCTTTTTCCGGGTCCAATATCTAAAAATGCCACAGACTAGTAAAACATGTTATGTGTTAAGTTTTTAATATTTAGTGGAAATGTTTAAATTAGTGTTTTATTTAAAACAAAAATTTAAATATATATATATATATATATATATATATATATATATGTATGTGTGTTTTATTTCTTTAATATTTTTTATATTTTACAATGCATAAAAAAACAAATAAGGTATATGTTTGGTTTTATGTTTAAGAGGATATTCCATTTTTGATTCTTATTTGACTGGATCGAATACTTAATGTTTAAATTAGGTTTGCGTAAATGTGGCTCAAATATCCCATATCTGTTCTGTCGTTAACAGTGTTTTTATCTTTTTTAATTTCAATCATTTCTTTTATCTGTAGTTTTTGGTAATTCATATCTTTGTTTTTTATACTGGTACTGTTATAATCAAAAGTGTGTTTTTCGTCCTGTGTGTGTTTGTTTAACGCTGTTGAGGCGTTTTTTGTATATTTATGGCCATTTAATCTGTTCTTCAGTAATTGGCTCGTCATGCCTATATATTTTTGGGACAATTTGTGCAAAGGATCGAATATATTATATTTGATTTATTCATTAGAGGAGTTTTACTTTTTAAATTTGTGAACAATGTATTTAATTTATTATGTGACCTGTGACATACGATGATATCATGCTTTTTTAAAATGTATTTTATTTTTTCTGACAGCTCACTAGTGTACGGTAATGCCACATATTTCTGTTGTTTATGTTCTATGTTTTTTGTCTTTACGTTATTATAAAACTTATATGTTCGTTTATCAATTATTTTGGTGATAGTCTTTTCGTCGAAATTATTATTTATTAGTGTCTCTTTTACTTTTTGCAGTATTTTTGGTCGGAATTCTGGAGACGTCAGGGAGATAGCACGATCAGATAGACTGATTATAACGCTATTTTTTTTGAGTTTTAGAATGATTAGAGAAATAGTTTAGATATCTACCTGACCAAGTTGGTTTGGTGTACCATTCAGTTAAAATTTTGTTTTTTCTGCGTATAAGTGTCATATCTAGAAAATTTATTTTATTATTATTCTCTATTTCGGACGTGAACTGTAATTTCTCGTTGAAACTGTTAAACTCTTGGAGAATTTCATTTATTTTATTTTGTGGTACGGCTGCTATGCAATCATCGACAAAACGTTTAAAAAATATTATGTTAAAATTCAATTTTTCTAAAACTTTTTCCTCTAAATATTCCATTACTAGCTGAGCAATGGTAGATGAAATTGGTGATCCCATAGCACATCCATCGAGTTGTTTGTAAAAGGTATTTTCGTACTGCGACGAGCCAATTACTGAAGAACAGATTAAATGGCCATAAATATACAAAAAACGCCTCAACAGCGTTAAACAAACACACGCAGGACGAAAAACACACTTTTGATTATAACAGTACCAGTATAAAAAACAAAGATATGAATTACCAAAAATTACAGATAAAAGAATTGATTGAAATTAAAAAAGATAAAAACACTCTTAACGACAGAACAGGTATGGGAAATTTGAGCCACATTTACGCAAACCTAATTTAAACATTAAATATTCGATCCAGTCAAACAAGAATCAAAAATGGAATATCCTCTTAAACATAAAACCAAACATATACCTTATTTTTTTTTATGCATTGTAAAATATAAAAAATATTAAAAAAATAAAACACATTGGCATTCCACGTATCCTCAGTAAACGATGTAAAATTTAAATTTTATTCAGAAACAAAACAGCAAAATGTCAAGGTGCGTACCGGTAAAATTAAGTATTTTTAAAAAATTTTAAAGTTTTGACTCATGTTTAAGTGTCTTGTTTGTTTTTCGAAAATGTTAAATATGTTTTTTATGTGATGTATTTTAATTTATATATTTTTACGAGGCAAAAATTTTGAAAATGCCTTGAATAAAGAGCGAAACGTCAATAATTTTATGTATTTATTAAATATAGAACCTAGACCCAAGAAAAGACAAAATAAAAGAAAAATTATATAATCTATGGTTTAAGAATCAAGACAATAAATATATATATATATATATATATATATATATATATATATATATATATATACATATTTTCTTGATTCTTGAACCATAGATTATATCATTTTTCTTTATTTTGTCTTTTCTTGGGTTTAAGTTCTATATTTAATAAAAAAATGCAAAAGAATTGACGTTTCGCCCTTTATTTAAGGCATTTTCAAAATTTTCTTTTCCTAAAAATATTTTTATACAATTAACACTCACATATCTACAATTTTAAAAAACAAACAAGACATTTCAAAGCAGTATTCAAATTTTTAAAATTTTTCAAAATATTTAATTTTACCGGTACACACCTTGACATTTTGTTATTCTATTACTAAATAAAATTCAAACTTTACATCGTCTACTGAGGATACATGGAATGCCAATGTGTTTTATTTTTTTTTATATTTTTTATATTTTACAATGCACAAAAAAAAACAAATAAGGTATACGTTTAGTTTTATGTTTAAGAGGATATTCAATTTTTGATTTTTATTTGACAGGATCGAATACTTAATATTTTTGTTTAAATTAGGCTTGTGTAAATGTGGCTCAAATTTCCCACATCTGTTCTGTCATTAACAGTGTTTTTATCTTTTTTAATTTCAATCATTTCCTTTATCTGTAATTTTTGGTAATTCATATCTTTGTTTTTTATTTTGGTACTGTTATAATCAAAAGTATGTTTTTCGTCCTGTGTGTGTTTGTTTAACGCTGTTGAGGCGTTCTTCGTATATTTTAATCTGTTCTTCAGCAATTGGCTCGTCATGGCTATATATTTTTTGGGACAATTTGTGCAAGGGATCGAATATATTACATTTGATTTATTCATGAGAGGAGTTTTACTTTTTCAGTTTGTGAACAATGTATTTAATTTAATATGTGACTCGTGGCATACGATAATATCGTGCTTTTTTAAAATGTATTTTATTTTTTCTGACAGTTCATTAGTGTAAGGTAATGCTACATATTTTTGCTGTTTATGTTCTATGTTTTTTGTTTTTACGTTATTATAAAACTTATATGTTCGTTTATTAATTATTTTGGTGATAGTCTTTTCGTTGAAATTATTATTTATTAGTGTCTTTTTTACTTGTTTCAGTATTTTTGGTTGGAATTCTGGAGACGTTAGGGAGATAGCACGATCAGACAGACCGATTATAATACTTATCCATTATAATATATATAACCATTTTTTTTTATTTCTAAAATAATGTTTAAAACGTGACTACATGTGATTTTTTTCTTGAAACTGAAGAAGTAATCATGCCACTCCACTGGGACAAGTTATAGGAAAAAAATAAAAATAAAATAAAATGAGCTATTGTATAGGGTGCCTTTAAAAGATCTGCAAAAAACGCTACTGCAAATTTCTAAGGAAAAAATATAAGGATATAGCCATATTTAACTTGGTCCAAAAGTTGATAAAGTCTGAAATACGAGGTGTCTAAGTTAAAAATTTTTTAAAACTATTTTGTAAATATTTATTTATTTGTACTTAATTTGGTAATTAGGAGTTTTTTAAGATACAAGTCAAGATCTGTTTAGAGTTACAATGTACACAATTAAAGCTTTCTTTGGCATTTTTTATGCAAAAATGTTATATCCAGTCAAATATTTTAAAAAATCAGTAATTATTTATTGTCACAAAATTCTCCAGTTCAAATTCTTTGATGTTTTCGCCTCCAGTTGCACGAGACATCTTCGGGGATCTTTACTTCTCGAGTTTAGAACACTGAATGCCTATCGAGGGGCAACATCCTGGTATTTATACCTGACTAGTGCTCAGCGAAATGTGATCCAGCGTTACAATCGATTTTCACGTGTGATAAAGACGGTTGATTTAGATGATCCAGGAAATTATGGTTATCTGCCCCACGCGGCCAAACTACGAAGGTATCATCTACATACGAAACAACAACATGAATTCCACCCTACTAGAATTAATTAAGCAATCTGATTTTCACTTATTTTGCTTTTCAAGAAACTTTCTACGAGCAGACTTCGGGAGCGGCCATGGGATCTCCGTTATCACCTGTGGTAGTTAACATTTTCATGGAAGCTTTGGAAGAAAACGCCTTGTCTTCTGCTCCTCTGAAACCTAAATTTTCGTGCAGATATGTAAATGATACATTCGTATTTTGGCCGCATGGCGCAAATAAACCTCCATAACTTCCTGTATCATCTAAATCAACAACACCCTAACTTAAAATTCACTATGGAGACTGAGTCAAATGGTGCAGTTCCCTTTCTTGATGTACTAGTACAATGGATAGAGAATGGTAAATTAGGACATTTTGTGTACAGAAAACCAGCCTTGCCCGAGTCCTGAAGTCCTGAGTTTAGATAGTAGTAAGCCTAAATTAACGTATAGTTATTTGGAACTAAAACTGCAAGAGCGAAGATGAGCGACAGGATTTCCAGGTATCCCTTGTCTTTGTAATAATTATATATAATTATTAAAATAGCTACAAATTAATATGGGACAGCAGTATGGTTGTAGACGGAACAGGCAACGCTACCCAAAATATTCCGTTTGCAGGAGTCTATGATTAAATGATGTCATAATTGCCCAAATTACAGATATATAACGATATATACCATAGTGAGTCGACTCGTTGAAAAAGAATACAATGAGGAAGCAAAATAGGGCGGATTTCATGGTGGTAGATAACAATTTTCTATATATGGAACAAATAATTGAAAAGAGAGTCACTACAAATCAAGATACTCACATATTATTTATAGATTTAACTAATGCCTACGATAGCTACTCATAACTATAACTAAACCGTGAGAAAGGATGATGAATACACATTTAAACCATAAACTGTTTACCAAATGACTTTTTATAACACATAGAGTACGTGAGTAAACCGGGCATTGTGAAATAATTAGTTATTTCAGAATTGCACTGGAAGTCGATAAATTCACCAAATTAACACATTTTAAAAATCTAGTAAAATTTATCGTAAATTTAGCAATTCCAAAACACTAAAATACCAGGTTGGGAATAGGAAATTATACTGGGCTGGACTCTGAAACTAAGAGAGATTTCCTTTACGCTCTCATTTCAAGGCAATACATTTCCATTTAACGTTGTGCTGGCGAGGCAAACAATAAATATATTGCGCCGCCTTTTTGCAGGCTTTTTGGAATAAAAGTTTAAAATTACAACGAATTTATCTGTACGACTTACGTTGACAAATTGCTACCAGGCTTTATTTTTATTAAAGTGGAGCAGGAAATGTCAAATAAGAGGAAAACTCATTTAGTAAAAGATAGTAATGTTATTCATTACATTACAAGGCGGTGTGTGATTTTATTGCTTTCGTTATAATTTAGTGGAAATACATTTGCCTTTAAGGGGCGATAAATTGTACGTTCGGTAGAAAAAAGCTGCTGATTTCAAACTAGAGTTCACTGCAAAACGAGGAAGAAAAATCATGCAGCGATGAAATCTCTGATCTAATTTTGATGATGTAATAATTTTCTCTTTCAGGTAGTTAAAGAAAAAGGCTAGACAAAACCAACTTTGAAATTTTAATTTTTAAATACTACCCTAGTAATCAAAAATAAAATTAATTCGGTTACAACACTGGAAGACGAACAGCAGGGATTTAGATCAGGAAGGTCTCGCGTGGATGCAGTATTTATTCTACGACAGATAGTCGAAAAATCTCTAGAATACAATAAACCAATATTTTTATGCTTTATAGATCTAACAAAAGCATTCGATCGCATAAAGCTAGATGACGTAATCCACCTGTTATATAAGAGAAATATTCCTATCAATATAATTCAGACCATCCAAAACATATACGCGAACAATAAAGTTCAGATTCGCACTAACGGTAAATTATCAACACCCATACCAGTCAACAGCGGTATTAGACAGGGAGACTCGCTTAGTCCTTTACTGTTTAACATGATAATGGACGAAATAATAAAGGAGGTGCGACTTGGTAGAGGATATAAAATGGGTGATACAGAAATAAAAATTCTCTGTTACGCTTATGACGCTGTGATATGTGCCGAAAATGAAGACGACCTCCAGAGATTGTTAAATACCTTTAATCTCACGGGAAGAAAATATAATATAATTATCTCAGCCGAAAAAACTAAATGTATGACAACCTCTCCGATGCAAACTAGAACTAGACGGTCGAATAATACAACAAGAAATGAGTTTCAAATATCTAGGAATCGACATAACTAGTTATGGCAACATCGAAGATGAAGTAGGAGGGCAGGTGGCCAAAGCAAACAAAGTGGCGGGTTGCCTCAACGACGTGATCTGGCGAAACAAACACTTACAACAAGAAACAAAGGTTCGGATCTACAAAACCACAATTAGACCTATTATGACATACACCTCAGAAACACGGCCAGAGACGACAAAAACGAAACAACTATTGGAGACTACAGAAATGAGAATACTTCGATGAATAACAGGAAAAACGCTACTAGACAGAGAAAGAAGCGATAACATCAGGCAATCATGCAACACAGACTGCGTTAATGAGTGGGTCCTACAACGTAAGACACAATGGAACAAACACATAAGCCGAATGACAGAGGATAGACTGGTAAGGATCGCACGAGATAAATCGCCTAGTGGTACACGCAGTAGAGGTCGACCGCGGAAAAGGTGGAGCGATAATTTAAGTCCAGAATGAGGAAAATCGAAGAAGGAACAAGTCAGGGACCTATTATAGAAGGTAGAAGAAGAAGAAGAAGAAATACTACCCTAGTACCATGAAAAGGACAAACCTATGTATGTTAGCTTTTGTAACGTATAAAACTGAGTTTTATGCAGTTTTCTTCGAGAATAAATAACAACAAATAATTTTACTCAAAGTTTTGTGTATAGTATTGTTACGATTTTCTATCTTACTGGGTTCGAATAAAACAACACTTTTCACTAATTACTTTAAACTCTTTACTAACTCCTCGCTAATATACCCATTATTCAAATATCACTAAACTCTAGCTTATAATATACCTGCTTATACACACCTGTAGAACATACTCACTTAAAAGCCTAGAATTCCACCAGAAACATGACTAACAGTGATGATTGGTCGATGTAATATTTCTATAAGGTCACGACTAAACTTAGATCGTTCTTCGTTACATTGTTCCCCTCTTATTTCTGATTCTCCCAATCAGCTCTGATACTTCCGTGGCATGACTTCAACTACTTTCATTTTGGGTTCCAGACTTCGTTGCATTCTATAAACAACATCACTGATTTAAATCATTATACGAACCTTCCCCTGGCATCAGTTTAGATGATTTGCCTTTCTTCTCTGAATTCCATAATCAAACTCTGTCATCTTGCTGGAACTCTGTCAACTTTGTTTTGATATCATATCTTATTTTCATTTAGTCTGTGGCAAGATCCATGCGTTCTCTAACTAGTTCTTGAACTTCTTGCAACTTCTCTTGTAAGGCATCCACCTGTCTTCAATTTCCACACTTTCAAAAGTTGAGGAACCAAACGTTATGTCGCCAGGCAACCTAAGTTCCCTTCCAAAGAAGACCTTGACTGGTGTAACTACGGTGGTTTCATGAACTGCGGATTTGTAGGATATTAAGCAGATTAGTAAATATTTGTGCTAATTTTTCTGATGTCTGTCCACAATCTTTAAGAGATGCCCTTCAATGGTCGTATTAAATCATTCAACCATGTCATATGATAGGATGTAAAGTTATTGTCCTTATTTTGCTAAGTAATTCGCAATTCGAAAAATCTTAGATTCAAAATTACGTCCTGGATCAAAATGTAGCTTCAAAAGAATTCCAAATCAACCGAATATATTGTTTACTAAAACCTCAGCTGCTGTTGAGGTCTCCTAGTAAGGGATGGCAAATAGCTCAGGCCATCTACTGAAGTAGTCAATGGCAACCAAAATGTATTTGTTGCCTTTATCTATTCAAGAGGTATTCCAACATTACATTTCTTCATTTTTCCTTTTCTTCTACTCGGACCTTGGCTAGCTGCACATCCAGGGCACTGTCTGCATCATGATTTTACGTCTTGACAGTGGTTAACCCAATAAAATCTTTCTCGTAATTTGTCTACAATTTTGTTAACTCCCAGATAAGCACCAGATTTTCCGTTGTAAATCTTTTCTAAAAACACTGGAACTTTCTTCTCTTTGATTTTCTTGCCATCAGTACGTTCCCAAGATCTTTTTATTTATTGGTCTTCAATCAATCGTGAACCCAAAATGCCTCTAATATAAACCCTTTCACCGAGATATCTCCCCAACTAGGATGCCCTTCATTATTTTCTTTAAATTGAAGAAATGGTGCAAGATTATTGTTTTCAAGTTTTTTCCTGATCTGAGCTGTACTTCACTCTGGATTAACATAGAAAGTTACTCTCTGAATAGATGATGAACCGTACTTTAATTGCACCTGACTGTTCGTTTCCATGTGTCCAGTTCGTCCATTTTATTTGGCTTCTCAATTGCCCCTGACAGTCGTTTCTTATGTGTCCAGTTCGAAAACATCTGGTTTTACTAAAACTGTATTATTTTAGTTTTTTCCTGGTTTTCTTTTGTACGGTCTCTGGATGGTGAAGGAGATTAATTGCATCCAACAGTTCCTTCTCACGCGTCCAGTTCGTCTAAATCTGTAGCACTCTATCTGGTTTCTGCTATAACATGAAGTATCACTTTTGGTGAGTTCCTTTAGGGTTTCAGATACATTGTCTCCCTTGTTTGATTCGGTAAGTTCTTGTTTTTCTCTATGGTAACGGCTCTTATTTTTGACTTTGACGTATTTTAGGCTCCTTCTTTTTCCAAATTCATATCCAACGCTTCACTACAATAAACAAACTTGCTTATACGCAACATAAGTTGAATTTTTTGATGCTTGGTTCTATCAATACTTCTCAATATTCTTCCGTAATTCCTAGATAACAAGGCATCGAACATCTGTTTCATATTCTTGCTAACTTTCTCCCTTTCCTTACTGTCTTGATTTGAGATGGGACTGGTATAACTGTCACTTCCAAATTTTCTTTCCAATACACCACTAAGAATTTTCTTGTTAGGTTATGGAAAGGGTATGCAATAACTCCAGTGCTAGTCCATGAAGTGCAATTATTAATGCAGTATCCATTTCTATCGAAGATTCAGTTATTTGCAGTAGTAACAGCTTCAAATTGACGCTTGCACAATATTCAAGATGTTTAACGACTGTCAGTTTGGGGTTTAATGTTCTACGCGCATTTATCTGAAGATTCTTTCTCCTCTGTTACATAATTTATTCACTACTATTTACTTCTTTGCGTACATCTGATACATCTTATCGCACGTCATCTATCTCTTTCTTAAACTGTGGCGTACAATGCCCTCTTGTATTCTTTTTCAAAATATATCTGGATCTTTAATGCGATGTTCTTTTTTTTTTCGTAATTAGTCTTCTTTTTGGCGACGTTCTGCTTTTCTTTGTTTGTCTTTAATGTGACGTTCTTCTACTTCTTCTTGTTTTTCTTTTAGACGACGTTGTTCCTCTTTTTGACCAAGTTCTTTCTGATTTTCTTTCAGATGACATTTTTCTTATTATTATTTGTCTTTAAGGTGACGTTCTTCTATAAGTCCCATAAAATCGACCAATGTTTTATTTATTTGCTCCATTTTGGCTATTTGTTTTCTAGTATTTAGAAACTTCTAGAATATTGTAGAAAACCCGGTTCTAAAATTCTTTCTCATCTTTTCTGTATATCAACTGATATACAAATAGAATTTTCTGGAAATCCTGTTAAAATCCTCACTCGTGGCTTGTTAAAATTTATTAGAGCCAAATATATCTCGTTTAAACTAAAAAAAAATTACAACGGAGGCAATAAAAAGTTAGCACGTGTTTGTGGATGTTCATTAAGCCCTTAAAAAGGCATAAAGTCATAAACAGGACATAAAATAACCCTTTACACATTGGTGCAAATTTAATTACGTAACCAGCGCTTTGGTCCAATTTTTGCTCGAATTGCTGCACGTTAAAAATAACCATATTAAGCGAAAAAATTAGGACAATCAATGTAATAAAAAAATTAAAATCAAAAATCGTATATAAAGCGTTATAAAGCTCAATTTTAAAATTTAACTAATAAAGATCAGTTCAGAATATTTTAATTAATTTCTAATATTCGACGTTTGTTGTAAAATCTATAATAACAACCCGATGTTGTTATGCTACTGATAGAGATAAGTTTCCAGAACACCAAGGAACATGAGTTTATTTAGCCTAATCTATTATATTCTAGACTTTCCATATCATATAACCTCTTACAGTCATCATTAGGGGAGCGTGGGGGAATTGGAGCCTACTAAGGATATTTTGTAATAAAACTCATAATTTACGTAACCAAATATGTTTTTATTATGGATAAGAGCGTTGCATATCTGGCTACTTATAATTACAGAAAAAACATGAAAACAAAATCATCATCAATGATGAGAAACAAAATACAAAAAAATGTCATTCGCTCCCTTTACTCTCCTCTTCGGACAATTAGAGCCATGAACACCCCATATGTCAAATGGGAGCCATAGTATTTTTATAAAATATTTATAAAGTCTTTTCTTTACCTTAATTGGTTAAGTAACTATTAATCAATGTAAACATTTGGCAATAAAATCAACAACAATCATTAATGACACTGGTCAAAATAGATACTTAAGGATCCAAACAGAACAAACATATATAATTATTTGGACTTTTACTGCCAGAACATTCTGCATGTGACGATTTTCCACAGCTTCTGCAGCGATACCAAAGTTCTTTTTCTTTGCCTGTATCGAGATAAGCGTTACATAGATTTTCTTCATCTGAGTATTCAGATTCATCATCGCAAATTTTGTTTTCATCAACTTCTTCATTTGATGACCCATCTTCATCACTGTTGAATACATTTTTCTTTACTCTTTTCTTTTTTTCCTTTTCAACTGTATTCTTCTTTCGTTTAGAATCTTTGGCTTTAGAACTCGGTTTTTTGTCCCCTATTTCTTTAGTACTTTTACTTTTAGCAACTTTATCACTTTTTTCTTTGGTACTTTTAACCTTGACACCTTTTCCGATTGGTTTCGGATTTTTGGCATCCTTTTCCATACGTTTCTTCTTCTTTTCTTCGAACAACACTTTCATTGGTGTACTCGACAAAATTTCAAAATGTTGTTTCTGCCTGGTAGTCATCGTCGAAGAAATCTGGGGGATAGGTTTCGGGCTTAAAACAGAGAGAGTAGAAACAAAATCAGAAGATGTGCTCGGCTGTGGTTGGAAGTTTTCGGAGTTATCAATCATATTGGGTAAATCAGTTTGTTGGTGCTTTTGTAAATTATTCGATGCAGTCTGAACTGGAAAAGAATCCATTAGAGCTTGCAATAGTGTTTCATGTGCTGTAGATTGTATACTATCACGGTTAACAGAAGCTGGCTGTTCGGTTACAATATTATCAATGAAATCATATCATGAAAAACCACAGGTTTATGGGAAATATTCCCGTTGCTTTAAAACCCGAAATCCCTTTTTCTAAACTTGCAACCCTACTGTAAACTTTATTAAACAGTCCCGCCATTTCATATGGTGTTATTTTTATCATATTTTTTGATTTCATATACATATCACACTCCTTATTATATGCTTTTTTCAAAGGCCCAACGGTTGTAAATGGTTGGATGAATGTGGGGGGATAGTCAACATTATTACGTGATTAGTTTTAGCTAATTTCCAAGCTTCTAAAGTGGCATGACTATTGTGATTATCCATTACAAGCAGAACGAGTTTTTCAGCTGTAGGCTTTGAATGCTGTATAAAATGTTTTAACCACAGAATCAACATTTTTTCGTTTGTCCAACCATTATGTGTGCAGGCGTAAATAGCTCCTGGTGGTCCATTTTTTCCAGTAGGGGCGAGTGACGTTGGCGTGGAAATATAAAAAGTGGTGATATGAACAATCCTGAAGCGCTCATGCCACATATTACTATAACATTTTTTCCCCTCCCCCAAGATGTCACTGATCCAACACACTTTTGTCCTTTAAGCACAAAAATTTTTTTAGT
Source organism: Diaprepes abbreviatus (assembly GCA_034092305.1). Classification (NCBI taxonomy): domain Eukaryota; kingdom Metazoa; phylum Arthropoda; class Insecta; order Coleoptera; family Curculionidae; genus Diaprepes; species Diaprepes abbreviatus. Next base: position 1,010,034 of record JASJET010000415.1, read on the forward strand.
TTCTTGTACTGTAGTGACACCAGACTCATCCGCATTGTAAAAGTTAGTTGCTTCAAATTTGTGTTTAACCATAACTATCTCTAAATTTTCAAAAAAAAACTGGTTTACTTCCACGCTGTTGAATCCAAGTATTCTCGGGATGTCGCTGCAAAAATCCGTATAAGAAATCGTTACCAGCAAGTTTGTTGACTACTAAATCGATTTAACACACCGAACTCCACAGCCAAGTCGTACCATATTTTACAAAATTGAGATTTTGTTAACCCGCAATACATATTCGACATTTGACGAAGATGATCGGACAGCTGTTTTTCTTGTTCGTCATTGAACACTGCATCTCTTCCCAACTTTGTAGGACAGCTGTACTTAGCATTATTCGCTTTAGCTAATCTGTATCGTTTTTTTAGCGTACTGTAGGGTATTCCTGTGGTCTTAGCTACTTTGTACACAGATATGCCACCATTTTGAAGGGTTTTAATGGTATTTTCTAATGTTTTTACAGTCCAAGAAGGTTTTGACGTCGTACGGGGTCTTTTTCGTGGCATCGGGAAAGGTTAATTAAGTCATGTAAGACAGTGAAAATTTAATAAACTGCAATGGGGTAGTGGGAGCCAAATTCCAAAAATGCGAGTAATGGGAACCATGACTAGCTCTCATTACCCGCATATCAACCACTTCAAAATTAAAAATATAATAAAAACACGTTATTCTCAGTAGCAATTTGAGAAGCAGTACCGTAAATTAGATAGATATGGTGATATATTTAGTGCTAATACAATACAATATGAATATATTTTAACACTCAACTTGAAAGATGAAATTTATAATTTTTTATAACCACGGAGCCAAAAACACACTTCCGTCTTGTGCGACTGATCGCGGGACACTGGGAGGCCACTCGCGGGCGGCATACGTTTCCGAACATTGCCGAGTACACCCGAGCGTCATTTGCACGAATACGATCATCGGATAAGTCTACACAAACATCGCTCTCATTACCCGCAGGCTCCGATTCCCCCACGCTCCCCTAACCTACATATTTTTGCTTAAATTAAAATACGATCGGTGCAATATACCACAAACTCGGACAACTTTAAAAGGGATCTTATGTCGTTTTGCTCCGGCCAGTATCCTTATAATTCCAGAAATGCTTCTATAGCAGGAACTGAACATGAATTTTTGAAATTTAGAATATTTTTAAATCATAGTTTAATTCAACAATTCTTTGCTAATTACTCTAAAACGAATTAACACATTCTTAATTTCAGGGTTTACGTAAAAGCCTTCCTATGCTATTCTCTAAGCAAACAAAATCTCCCTAATTAGCCACCCTTCACCCAGATCATCCTGCGTCGAATGATATCATTCCCCACAGGTGTTGCTGTGCAGTAGGAATGGCAAAGTTCATTCCTGCCTTAACGGCGAGGACATTAAACCCTTACAGGACGAACAAATAGCTTAAATATTGAACTTAACTTGTTTCTGATTGCTTCTGCTTCCTAGCAGGAATTCTAATGGCCTGGTTTAATTTAATATTGCAGAGAGATACGACGCTTCTCTAGCTGAAGGAAATATTCTGCTGGATATGGACACGACGATCGATTGGACATTAGCGGGAAACGCAGTGCAGTAAAGACAATTAATGACCAGTGTTTCTCAACTTTTTAACTTTAATAGAGGGAGGTATAAAAATTTTTGATTTTGCCGCCATACAGGAGTCAGAATAATAGTTATATCAGTACATACATATTATATATATATATATATATATATATATATATATATATATATATATATATATATATATATATATATATATATATATATACAGGGTGATTCAAAAATCGATCACGAAACTTAAGGGGGTGATTCTACTTGACAAAATAAGGGTAGAGCTTCATATAATTTTTTTTCAAAATGTCATTCGTTTTCGAGTTACAAGCCGTCCAAGTTCAAGTTTTTATTTTTTGTTTTTTGAATTACTCGCTTACAGGAAAACCGATTTGACTAATATTTGAAAGATAGGCTAAGTCTTCTGCGCTTCATCATTTTAGTAACAATTCACATTGATTGTTTGCCGCTAGAGGGCACTTTACCTACATTGAAAATTGTTTTTTTGTCATAATTTTTTAGTGTTGACAGCTACAGTAGTTTTTGGCATAATTTCTGAAAGACTGATGCCAGGCCTTTAAAAAAGGTGCTCTTTATTTACATCGCTAAACCCAACGGTTTAGACGTAAATCACCCTTAAAAATTAAGTGGTAAATTTACTTTTCTCATTTCATTACCACCAGCTACCAGGTAAATAGCTATCAAAGTATACTAGAGCTGTCAGTTTAACATCAAATAAATTCGCTTTTTAAACTATTTAATTTATAATCTTAAAATAACTAATAATGGCTAATCAGTAAATATTCATATTATGGATTATTGCGATATACATTTAATTGATAAAAATTAATGAAACAGTACTAAACAAACTAAAAAAGATTCTCAAAATGTCCCCCATTTTCTTCCATACATTTCCTAACACTCTTCAAAAAATGTCGGCTAACTCGATGAAAAATTTCTGGTGTTTCTTTAATAATTTGGCACTTTTCGATTATCCTGAAGCGAAGATCCTCGACGTTGATTACTGGAATATCGTACACCAATTGTTTCAAATGACCCCAAAAGAAAAAATCCATAGGATTAAGGTCTGGTGACCTCGCTGCCCATGCCAATGGTCCACTTCGTCCTATCCATCGCTCAGGATACGTTGCATTCAAATACTGTCGGACACGTATACTAAAGTGGGGCGGAGCTCCGTCTTGGAGGATCCACATGTTGGCCCTTACTTCCAATGGCACATCTTCCAGATACAATGGGAGACGATTTTGGATAAAATCTAAGTATACGTCACCAGTTAATGGGCCATCAAAGAAATGAGGACCAATAAGGTAATCTCCTATTATCCCTGCCCACACATTTAGTGAAAATCTACGCTGATGTTTCGTTTCTACCACATTGTTTGGGTTCTCGTAAGCATATGTGTGGATGTTGTGTAGATTTGTTATGCCATCACGAGTGAAACCATCTTCGTCAGTGAATAATATGACGCCAATTAATCGATTATCGTGTTCATACTTAGCTAGGATCTGATTGCACATTTCCAACCGTCTCGGCCGATCATCGTCATAAAGAGCCTGCACCTTTTTTGAATGAAACGGGTAGAGTTGTTCTTCTCTTAGTATCCTCCATGAACTAGCCTGACAGAGCCGCACTTCATTCCCAATTTTTCTAGTACTAATACCTGGATTATCTTCAATAATTTCAAGCACTCTTTCTTCTTGTTGCACGTTTCTAGGAGTTCTAGGTCTTCTCCTATTTCCATTATAACTTTTAAAGGAACCACATTCCGCAAGCCTCCTGTGCACACTGGAAAATGTTTGAGCATGAGGGATATTTCTTTCCGGATAACTCTCCATATAATATCTTCTTGCCAACTCTGCATTACCATTTGCTTTTCCATAACAAAAATGGATATCACAATATTCGATATTTGAATATTGGTGATTAGCCATTATTAGTTATTTTAAGATTATAAATTAAATAGTTTAAAAAGCGAATTTATTTGATGTTAAACTGACAGCTCTAGTATACTTTGATAGCTATTTACCTGGTAGCTGGTGGTAATGAAATGAGAAAAGTAAATTTACCACTTAATTTTTAAGGGTGATTTACGTCTAAACCGTTGGGTTTAGCGATGTAAATAAAGAGCACCTTTTTTAAAGGCCTGGTATCAGTCTTTCAGAAATTATGCCAAAAACTACTGTAGCTGTCAACACTAAAAAATTATGACAAAAAAAACAATTTTCAATGTAGGTAAAGTGCCCTCTAGCGGCAAACAATCAATGTGAATTGTTACTAAAATGATGAAGCGCAGAAGACTTAGCCTATTTTTCAAATATTAGTCAAATCGGTTTTCCTGTAAGCGAGTAATTCAAAAAACAAAAAATAAAAACTTGAACTTGGACGGCTTGTAACTCGAAAACGAATGACATTTTGAAAAAAAATTATATGGAGCTCTATCCTTATTTTGTCAAGTAGAATCACCCCCTTAAGTTTCGTGATCGATTTTTGAATCACCCTGTATATATATATATATATATATATATATATATATATATATATATATATATATATATATATATATATATATATATATATATATATATATATATATTCGAAGGTTTTCGGGTATCCCATGTCCCATGTTATATTCGATTAATTTTGAAGCCAACACGTCATGTGATCAGGGGAGAAGAACTCAAAGCTCTTGGGAAGGGGAGGTCCGATCGCAAGCATACACATTCCTATACTCTATTCAAGAACTAGAGAGAGTAATAAAACTGTTACCGAAACCTCCAACTTACCTGCTCCAATGCCGCAGGTAACGGAGGACTGCAGTATTCTAACTATATTTAATTATATTTAAATATAAGCTTTTGTAAATTTACTGCAAAAATAAAATTTCTGATAGTTCAATTTAATTTCTGTCAATGAGCAAAGTACACCTTATAGTGTGTCCTTAGTGACTTATCTTGTTTGTGCTTGTTTTTATATATTATTTGAGATTAGTGAGATTACCCAAAAGATATGGCTTCCACATCTATATTTATTCCAATATCGTTAAACCAGGGCATTTTTTCCTCAACGAAAAACTTATTATGATCAATGTTTATGATGCCTTAAGATATCAATATCTAGATAATAATGTTAAAAGCTCTGTTGAGATGTGTTCTAATATGACAGAAGTTGGAAAATCTATCGAATACTAAAGGAGAAAAAAACGATTGTAATTGTTAGTATTCCCAACCAACATTCAATCATAGGCAGACGAAAAACCTCGTTGGAAGAAGAGATGTAAACTGCAATAAAAGGGATTGTACATACATTTTATTATGAGAAGCAGATCCCAACCGTCGACAAAATTCTAAGTAAAATGAATGAAGATCGAGATTCACCTGAAATTAAAAGAACTGAGCTCTGGAAATTGCTCAGAAAACTTAATTTTTGCTGGGAAGAACAAGACAGGAAATCTAATCTTATAGATCGTCCGGAAAATGTCCGTTGGAGAAGGAAATATCTCTCTCAAGTAAAAGGTATAGTTGCTAGAAATAACATAACTTACAAAACTAGTAATTTAACTGAACTTTTGAAAGATTTTTTTACATAAAATTAGTGCAGGAAATTGGGAAAAATCCATATAATAAAAGAATAATAGAAAATGTAGAAACTCAATCTCATGGTCGGTGAGAAAGCGAAACCAATTATAATTAATTTGAGCGAAAATAGCTTCACTGACTTTGATTACGAATTAGATACGTAATGTTTACCAGCGTAAACACAATTTATTATTTAAATTTTCTGTAAGATTTTCTAATGTATGTGAATTATTAAGAAATCATAAGAAATTAAATAATATTATAAAAACTTTTTATGTAAAGTTTATTACCGAAATAATATCCTATGCCATAAATACTAAATGATAAAATAAACCTCCTTCTGACGCCTATGACTAGGATTAAAATCCTTTTTAACACTTCACACATCCAAACATCTATTGTGATCCAACCCGAACAGTCCATTATTATAGACCGGCATTTTCGATTGTAAAATTTCTAACCCATTCCTATGAAAAATATACGTTTCTAACAGATTTTGTCAAATACATTGGACTAAAGAACACAGGTAGTTTGTGAAGAAAAAAAATGGTAAAAAATTATTTATTACTCTCTCTAGTTCTTGAATAAACTATAGTATAAGAGGCAAAATCGGATCTATTTTCCTGAACTTAAAGCTCTTGGGGGAGAGGGGGGCAATCGCCCCCCCCCCCCTGGATCCACGCCGGCATGTGATACACAATCAAAGACCTATCTTAAATTTAAGCAAAATGCCTGACCATACTATTCTCAAAACAGCCCGTCATGAAACTCATTAGGGCGTTAATTGAAGTGTTTTAATATTTTTAACTTTAATATTAAATCCACTCTTAACAAACCCTCATAGAAAAACATATGTATAGTTTGCTTCTGTTAAATTACTGAAACAATGAAAAGCAATTAGTGTTTTATTTACGAGTATTTAAAAAAAGAACCAACTGCAGATTGGTTCTGCACAGTTAATTTATTTTATTATTTCAGAAACTGTTGACTGTTTCATTTCTTCTAATAAAACTCTTTAAACCTTAAATTTTTGATGTATTATTTTTACTGTCACCTGTTTTTGGAACACTTGTTTTAAAGTGGTATATAAAATTTAAGAATCTATTTAGAATATTGATAGACTGCTTTATTAGATTTTTAAAATCTTTTATGGTTTTCCAGATAGCTTATAAAAACATCCAAAACACTCCACTCTGTATTTATACAACAAAATCCGAGGTTTTTAACAGATTTTTGGATTTATTATCACTTTATGATATTAGAAGTGAGAAAAAATGGAAAGTACCAAAAACTGCAGAACCCACTAGCTGGTGCGTTTTTTTATTTTTAATGTGGAGTTTATCCTTGTTTGGTTAATGTAGTTAGAAAAGGATAGCTTGCACTCTGAGAGTGATTGGCGTCGTTCAGAATCGACATGCATAATGGGATTTGACAAATTTAATGTGTGTTGCCGTAGTTTAATATAGAGATTTATTTCCCTTAATTCTGTCTGTGTTTTTTGATTAATTTCATCAATGCACTCTTGTTGAGTGAATCACGTCGAAAGTTGTGAAAAGTGAGCTAAAATATTCACGATTAATTCCACAATGAAATTTTCACATTAATGTCAAAACCTTTTAAGTACGTATCACTACATAGTATAAAACAAAGTCGCTTTCTCTGTCCCTATGTCCCTTTGTATGCTTAAATCTTTAAAACTACGCACCGGATTTTGATGCGGTTTTTTTCAATAGATAGAGTGATTCAAGAGGAAGGTTTATATGTATAATAAAATCCATTAAATAGTGGAGAAATACTGTTATTTTTGAGGTTTCTAATGTGATGTCGTTAATTATCATATTTTTTTTGCTTACATTGCAAACGCAGGCTGAACCCTACGAGATTTATCAAAATAATGTACTAATTATTTGTACACATTGAAAAGGTCTACAGAAAACTCCGCGATGGTATATGTCTATCTCTCATGGATATCCCACAATAACATTTTTTTGTCATTTACTTTTTACGACAAATAATGGCAAATTTTGAAGCGATTTTAACCAATACAGCATTAATCCTTATCCAGTTAAATAGCTCAAAAATACATTGTTGATTTAATATAGATCTATATGGTCCTTTACAGCACGCACAAGATTTAAATGAATATTTTCGAAGATATTACAGATTTAAAATTGCGGGAAGTAGCGCTTGCGGCGGTACTGGCCGACCGGGGCGGCGGCAGCGTGCCTATAAATAGCGCGTCGGAGGCCGATGTAATAATTGTTGTAAAAATAAAATAAATAGTCACAGTTTTTCTGTAGTGTATTTAGTATCAGCATTGCACCCGTGCGAAGCCGGGGCGGGTCGCTAGTACCATCTAAAATATTAAATTTTACAGTGGTAATGATAAATCGCACCTAGTTTTTCGCTTTTTTCTGAAAATTAAATGGCTACCCTCATAAAAACATTCGACAAAACATCTATATTTTAAAAAGAGCTTTGCTTAACTAACTCCGTTCGCAACAATACATTTTAGTATTCACGATTTCCCGAGTAATATATTTTTAAAGAGCTCTATGTAAATGCAAAAAATACATTTTGGAAGAAAATCTAGAAAATCTTGAAAAGCCACAAAATCATTCATAACCTTTCTCTCCGGAAAATAGACCCTTTAGAGCCTAAAATTTTTTGCACGTAAGACCCATCAGTCTGAAAAAGTTGGTAGAAAAACTTGTTATTCCTTGTTAGGGTCTAAAGTCACGCACACTTTTGGCCCTTAAGCCATCCCTACTATGTGTTTCAATTGGAACATTATTCATGTCGAACAAAAAGTTTTATATTTATATTGAAAAAAAATAGCTTTTTTAAATTTTAAATGGCATTATTTTATTTTGAAATAGAAGAATTTATTCATAATATACAAATATGTAATATAAAATGCAGCAATTAATAATATAAGAAAAACTGCCATATTAAAATTAAATTAAAGAGCAAATGAAAGGCATTGGTATTTTATTTGCCGCAGTTAGTAGAGTATATATTTTTATCATATAATAACAACACTAACCGACATATATATATATATATATATATATATATATATATATATATATATATATATATATATATTGTCACGCCCAGTTTTGAAGTGTGACTAGGGACGTAGCATTTAGGAATTTGGTCTTCAGAGATTACACTCAAAATAAACTCTTTACTTCGGATTATACATAAAAAAATAGTTTAATTAAAAATAAACGACATTAACATTTTGGACTGTACTTAATTGTGACTACATGTTTGACTTACATTAACGTTATCTTCATCTTGGCACTCTTCACGAGGGTTGTCACTAGAATACTTTATTTGTCGACCTGCTCAGGACGGGGACATGCTTGGGATTTTCGCTTCACTAACAATTAACTAAGTCGCGATAGACTAGCTGCTCTACATCAGATCAACTGATCCTTAAACTGATTGAACCGATTCAACCGATTGAACAGATTCAACCAATTGAACCCTGTCCCAAACATGTCCGTCCTTTTTATCCTGTTTTGTTTTTTTCATCAAGTCAACGAATCGCCTTCTTACAACCTCGATCCCTCATGACCCGGAAAGCGACCTTGCTGACTTGGTGACTTTGATTTTTTTTTTAATAAGATTGCACGATCGACGGCCAGTAAATAAACATAACATTTCATAATTAAAAGGTTATTAAATTATAAGAGGTAACGTGATTGTTATTGTTAAAATTTAAAATAAAAAATTTGTAAAATTGGAAAATGCCAATTTATGAAATATTATGTTTTTATGTTTTTCCCTATGTGACACATCCCCCGGTCTTAGAGAGCTGGACCCCAGCGATGAATAGAATAAAAGTAGAAACTGGAAAAAAAGTATGACTTAAAATTGAATAGAAACAAAAAAATCTACTTTTTTCCTATTTCATGACTCTCTGTTTACTAAACTAAGAAAAAAACGAACTTAATTATACAAAAAAAAGTCTTTTAAAAGTTTTTTAAAGCTTCGCACCACTGCACTAAATCACTTTTTAAGAGTCTGTCTGGAGGATGCTGTCGTGTCACCTTGTCCGGTGAGTCGAAAGAGTGGATACCATTCACGCTGATGTTGTAGTACTCCTTACTCCTACCGTTGGTCGGAACCCTCTGACGTCACACATCGTTTATCCAGCCGAGGTCGGCAACGCGTCGAATGACTCTTGACGTCTATAAGCTCCCTGCGTTGACTGCCCATACCTACAATGCACTCCATTCTCTGCCGAATTCCAGTAGCTAAGATAGTGATATTACATGTAGCATGTTACTCCTGACCTAAACTTTTTCTTATTCTGTTGACTTCTGGTCTGGCAGTAGAAGATACTGTAGCTGTAAAAGACGAGTGTTCATGGATGTGTAGGCATAGATGAAGTCGCAGCGGGGTCTGCCGACTGCGCTGGTATAGAGCTGCGTGCGTCAATAGAACTCGTGGACCATTTATTGGGCTCGACATGCCTCCAGTTTGCTTCATACGTGCAGACAGTGGTGGTGAGATTACATATCATCATAATGTGTTTGTCTCATACCTAAATTTCTATACTAAATCACAGTTATTAATACAGGAACATTTTTAACAGTTACAAATTATTTTTATGATATGAATGTGAATGAATATATATATATATATATATATATATATATATATATATATATGAATATATATATATATATATATATATATATATATATATATATATATATATATATATATATATATATATATATATGTAATCGAAGGTTTTCGGGCATCCCGTGTATATGCTGAGTCCCTCTCAGGACTGTAAGCTCGTAGACGCCATACAGTGAGCTTTGAAAATGGTGAATGAGATTTCACCGAAACGTCAGCTGCCTTATAGTCCTGAGAGGGACTCAGCACATACACGGGATGCCCGAAAACCTTCAATTACACATCACACCCGTGAGAATATCCGACATAACATATATATATATATATATATATATATATATATATATATATATATATATATATATATATATATATATATATATATGTTCCTACCTGTTGATTGACTCTATACAGATGAGTTTAGATTTTTTTTTTAATAAGATTTTGGTCAGACAATCAATACATAGAGAGATTAAAACACAATATATAAATTTTATTCAACAATAAATATATGACACAAAATTTCAATGAATCCTGGATGAAATGATATGGACAATGATTTTATCTTTCAAAAAAAAAAATCTTATCAAAATTAGTGATTATTCACTTTTTATTTACCATGCATTGTCTTTTAATAATCTGTATCACTACTTGGCAACGTTTTATTATTTTAATTAAGCAACCATCCACTAGATGGCGCCACTGCAATTTAATTTGTAAAACGTGGTTAATTTCACGAAATTTGGTTTATTTTTAAAAATGTTCGTTTGCCGTGATGTGATTCAAGTGGTTAATTAATATAGTGACACCTGCTATCAATGATTATAAATCTTATTTATGTCTTAAAAAGTTATATAAAATTACAAGCTATTACCTATTAGTTTCATTAAGAAAAGTTAGGTTATTATTAACTGATATTTTTTTATGTCTACCAACAATTAAAAACTTTTACTGCCTAGTCTAGCATAAATACCTTATTTTATTTTCCGTTACTTGGTCCCAATATGCTAAAACATAATTCCAGTTTATTATTTAATTCGTTTTCTTCTTCAAAACTTTCAAATGTCCAAAATATTTTGCTGTCGCTTCCTATCAAGTAAAGAATTGACAAATATTTATCCCAAAGTCTCGTTCTATTATTTACTTCTTTAAAAAATTCGAACTAAATTTTCATATATTCCTTTAATCACTATTTATCGTATTTGTTGTTATCTAAGAGTCGAAAATTTGGTTCACAGGACAACCTTTGATACTTTTAATTACTTTTATTAACTTATAAACTTGTTTTAAAAAACAACAACAAACATATAACCTCTTTTTAAGATACAAGACAAAATATTTCGCTTTTGTTTTCAGATGACGTATGAAAACACTTGAAAATGTGAGGTTATGGAAAATTTCGGGAGCACGAGAGACGCAGTGCTTTTAGCAAAAAGATTACTTCAACTGTCACGAAATTCCTACGTCTCGGCTATATAAATGCAGCCGAAACATATAAAACTTCTTCAAACTGATTGGACAGATTTATGACACCTGGCAACTTGATAAATTTTACCACCTTGAAAAATTGCGATTTGCTTTTGAATTTGACCAATTTTTACTGGAATTTTTACGTTTAGCATTATTGAGCATGCAATAAATAAACTTTACAGCTTTCTCGGCATTTTGATATACATTAAAACCACTTTGGCATACTATTCTTATATTAAAATTGATAAAAATTAATACCTTGCACATTGAAATTTATGACTATTTTACTCAAATATTGTTCAAAAAAACTCTAAAAAGTTTATTGTTGCTTCGGATATTATTATTCTCGTGTTAAACAAAATTTTCTTAACATTTTAATACTAAGTTTGCTAAAAAAGTTTAAATCTACCTTACAAACTAAATTAATCTGTGCTATATTTTACAGTTTTACACTATACATGATTTTTATTTGCACATAGTTTGTTAAATAATCCTTGAAACTGTAACATTCTTCTTGCATACCGAACATTAATGTTTGTTTTTCACTAATCACAGTGTGTTTTGTTCGAATATCGCATTAGTTTCCACTACATGCACTTTTTGTGTCAATGTGTGATTGTTTTTATTGGGACCAAATATGATGAGTGGCACATTATTATTAGTTTTTTGAACGCATTCATTCACTTATTGTTCAATAAAAAATATGTAATTGTTTATAATAATATTTCCTCTATCTTGTACAATATTTTTTACAAAGTTTTTTATTGACCTTTTGTTTTTAAAGAGGAAAATAAATCATATATTTACTGACAATATCAGTTTTAAAATTATTTGCTTTTTTTATTTTTTTGGTAAATATTGACTTTTTCTTACTATATCTAATTATTTATACTATATATTAAACAATACATCTTAAACTATGCCTAATTCTAATTTTTATCCTAATCTACAGTATGTTTATTGATTTATTATCCATAAATGTTTGATCTTAGCCCTTGGGTTTTATCACTTATCTATACAATATATATATATATATATATATATATATATATATATATATATATATATATATATATAGATGTTGGATATTCTCACAAGTGTGATGTGTAATCGAAGATTTTCGGATATCCCGTGAATGTGCTGAGGACAGGACAGGACTGTAAGGCAGCTGACGTTTCATTCACCACCGTAGACCCCGTACAGTGAGTAAATTTGTTGTAAATTAAAAACTGATGAACAGAATATCCATTCCAGCGTTACAGCTCTGATAATATCCTACTTGTCAGATCGTATGTATCCAGAATTGCTGATACCAGGGAAACTCGTCTTTCAAGAGCATTATTAAGTATGGTGTTCCACGAGGACTAAGTTTATTTTTGTTATATGTCAACGACATGTCCAAATGTCTCCCATATAGTAAGGGGGTGCTATTTGCACATGATACTGCTGTATTTGAGAGTGCCTTTTTCATTACGACCTTTGCATTCCTGTAAAATTTTTGGGGATATACATTGACCCCAAATTGATTTAGGAAGTGTATTACATCCCGTCGGCCAGGAAGTTAATTAAGTCAAATTATACGGTATTTATGATACAATTTTAATGACTGCTTATTATACATGCTTGCATACGTACATTTGATATGCCATATTTTGTTGAGGTAATTCCGCACATTCCTCAAAGGAAGTCAAAGAAGGTGAGAGTAAAAGTGAGACTGATGAATGGTTTGGATAAAATTAAAACCCATTTACACATAGTTGGTGTCATATTTTCGTTTCCTCCCTTTTTTCTCACTCAGTGCGCCTATTTTTTCTTTGCTTTCAGTTGTGCGCAATCAGGAAAAGTCTTCGTTCGCCGAAGTAGAAGTTGCCGGCTCGTTCGAGAATGTACTCGCATCGCCAGCAGCAGTATAGCGACTCATTGCGTTACACATTCTTGCCTGTTGCAATGGTTAATTTAAAATTCTGCCATTACAATATTTTTTTCGCGAATACTCTGTATAATATAAAACTAAAAAATGAAATGCATTTGACCTAGAAATTCATCAATCTTTAAAAATACTCTCCATCACATTTTCGAATAAACGAGCTTTTTCCTTAGAGCATCTTAAGTGACAGCTGCTTTTAGTTCCACGGTAATATTTATCCTCTTTTTGTGCAGTGTGCAGGAGCAGTTTGCATTTTAAATTTTTTTGAGAAAAGTCAGTCAGAATTACGCGTCCATAAGGTACTTTTTATGATACAGTAAAGTCCTCTTGCCAGATCCATGTGGCGATAAACGTTACTATCAGACGTTTTCCAACATTTTCCAGACTCTTTTCCAGGGCGAGGAAAGTTCAGAGCGTTACATAATTTAACATATCTCCAGAAGTTTAAAGAGAAAAATGGGGGCTGTGCTGTATAACGGCTTTTTATTTCAATAAAATGTTTTAATGTTAAGATAATGGAATTTATCTCTTTTAAAAGGTAAGACTTGAGAAACAACGATTTAAAATATAAAATACGAGGGAATCTGGTTCAAAAGTTCACCTTTTAGTTATAATAGATGCAATTGACTGAAAACTCTTTGTTTAAAGATCATAAATATTTCTGGTGAAGTAGTAGATATATGTTGGGCTTTCATTGTCATTATTTTTTAGTGGAATATAATAATAATAATAATAAACAATCTTTATTTTAAAGTATACTCACATACAATAAAATAGCTTCATACAAAAAAATACATTAGTAGCAAAATTACATTCTGCTTAATGTCATACTTTAATTTAAATTTGAATAATATTCATTTAATGAATATAGTTCTATGCCCACAAGTAGGTCAAATATTGTCTTTTTCAACGTTTCAAATTTTTTTGTTGCTTAATATAGTTTGATAAAGAATTATATATTTTAATACACTGATAATAAGCACTTTTTTCACTCATAACCAGTCTATGTTTAGGATATATATATATATATATATATATATATATATATATATATATATATATATATATATATATATATATATATATATATATATCCATTGTTCGTGTTGGATATATCTTTTGCGCCTCACTATTTACAAATAAGTGCTTATTTTTAACAAAAAACAATATGTAACTGTATGTAAACTGCATGAACAGTAAGTAGTTTATGTTCCTTAAATTTACCCCGATACGATTCCCGATAACTTAAATTTAATAATATTCTCAATGCCTTTTTTTGGCATATAAAAACATTCGATATGTCTTTACAATTTCCATACACGACTATTCTATATCTTAACCGGGCCTTAAAATTTGCGTAGTAAAGCATTTTCTTAATATTTATTCTTACATATCTACTTATAATTCTAAGTGTATAACAGACAGCATTTAGCCTGCCTGTTAAATGTTGAACATAGCATTCCCAATTCATACGACTATCTAGAAACATATCTAAGGACTTTACATTGTTCATAACCTGTACTTCACAACCATTTATAGTCAGTTTCTCCGGTTCTATTAATTTGGAACGATTGGTTTTAAAAATTGTGACATTTGTTTTTGAATTATTTAATATAAGTTTGTTTTTTGTAAACCAGTCACCAACCAACAACATAAATTGATGTATGTCAGGTTCAAGAGAGGCAATGCCCCTGTGTGATAACAAAATGTTGTGGTATGGTCATCGTTGTTTGTTATTTTACAGTTTTCATTCTTCTCACATCATTCATTTAGATTGTTTACATATAATACGAACAATATAGGTCCAATTACACTACCTTGTGGTATTCCGACTGTTATATATTTGTTCCCTGAATATACTCTATTAATACCTTTTCCTATCACTACCCTTTGTTGCCTGGACGTTAAATTTGATTTGATTCACTTCAGAGCTGTTCCTCGTATACCATATAAAATAGTTTCTGGTATAATATTTCATAGTCTAAAGTGTCATATGCTTTTGATAGGTCGAGAAACAACCCTACAGGGATCTCCTCATTATCTATTGTTTCAGTGATATTTGTTATGAACTCGAATAATGCAGTTATATATATATATATATATATATATATATATATATATATATATATATATATATATATATACATAATGTAATATAACGACGTTCTCCTAGTAGTTATCTCCAGCCATTTTCAAGTAAAATTAAATAAATTCTCAAGCTACATGTTGTAGGATTGCTCTACAAGGATAAAAAAAATATTTACCTCTGTTTGGAGGGATGGTGAATGTTCCCTAAAAGTGGACTTATAAATCCCAGCTTCCTCTGCAGTTAGCCCAAAATCCAACAATACCAAAGAGCATATAACACTAAAAATCACTAGGGAGTATTACAAGATCAAACAATACAGTTAATCCCTTTTCTGGTGGCGTAAAATCTCCAAGAGCGTCTTAGTAGCTCACATATTGTTGATTTCCAACGGTCTTTTTAGAAAAAAGGACGCTTTTTGCCAACATTAATTAAAATAAAAAACATAAAAAAATGACTGGAAGTTACTTATGCCTAGGAGCGAATCCAGCCTCTCTCTTTGGGGGGGGGGGAGAGGGGCGGTGATATCACTAAAGTACAGTATGGCAAGCGAAAGCAAGTTGTCGACGGGGGGAAGACACCAGCAACATTCCTATTTCTACTGTAAACCGCAGGGTTGGATCTATTTTTCGGAATCAGAAGCTCTTGGAGAGGGAGGGGGGCGATCACAAGGAAAAACAAGTTGGGGATAGGGGGACACACTCCTAGTATAAGACGCAGAATCCTGAACTCAAGGCTTTTGAGGGGGGCTCTATTCAAGAACTAGAGAGAGTTGCATTTTCTCTGAAGAAAAAATAAATATCGGCTCGAGAACTACAATATTTCAATAATATATTAAAAATAGTCTCCAGGAGAGTGCGAAAAAAGGTACAGTATTGAGATTAAAAATTGAAGCTGTCTTCTTTGACAGCTTTGCCCTTTTTAAATACTTTAAGGGGATCAAATGTTAAAGACACGGTCTTGCATTATAGAAATATACAATACAGAAACCCATAACACGATAAAGCTTCCCTGGTACCCAAAAGAGAGCTATAAAATTCCCTAAAAACGGTTTCTATGCAAACAATAACACTTAGAAGGTATACTACTCTTTCAAAACCATATAGATTTTATAAAATAATATTATTTATCATTAACTAGTGATAAGATAAATACCTATTATGAGTGGTTTAAAACGAGATATGAATGTAACACACTAGCTTTCTCTTTTTTACACCCAAAAAATTAGATTTGCCTAAGCGATAATAAATCTAAATATAGCATTGTCTCAAATCTATTATCTAGCAATTTTTTCGTGTCTTCTTTAATCACACAAATCCAATACGTTGTTTGTGTCCAGTTTTTCATACTCTCTCATGTTAGATCCAATTGGAGAATTCCCACTGCCATTATCAAAATGAGATCGAACTATGTGATTAGGATTCCTACATTTGCGTTCAAATTGAATCAATTACCTTTATTGCTTCTCTTGATTGCAAACCATATGAAGTAAAAAGGAATCTGTAATACAGTGTGGACATGAGCTTGCAACGTTTTTCATTTTTTATTATTTGGAAAAAGTTTAAATTTGGCGACATACCCGGGAGATACCTATTAAAAATTTTATTATTGTTAAAACAACTCAAGCAAAAGGAATAGTGAGTTAAATTATTTCTTAAAAATTAAAAATACAATACGTACAAAAACAAATTGAAATAATAACTCTTGGATAATTAAAATTAATGTAACTTATGATGACTGACAAATTAACAAAACTCTGCTTGTGTTGTCAAAATGGAATGCGCTCACTTTCACAAAAATTAACTATATCAATCAACACTTTTAGACCAGGGCTTATCTATTTTTAGGCGGATGTGAAATGGAACATATATATATATATATATATATATATATATATATATATATATATATATATATATATATATATTTACTTTATCAAAATCGATTAAACAATCATTGTTTAAAGAAATTGAAAAAAATTTTTGTTTTAAATTATTTTATTCGTAAAATACAGACAAAAATGAAATAATTATTTTATATAAATCATATATGAAACTTAATAGTTTTTAAGTTATAAGTAATACAATATTTCTAGAATATTTGGAGATATTATATTTCCGGAAATGAGAGCATGATGCTTTAAAATGTAACCGTTAACATGAAAGTAGCGGGGCGGGAGTAAGAAACATCTGCTCAAACTGGCTTTCTAAAGATATAAAATAGACATTAAGGAGAGTTAGTCTGTAGTTATTATGTGTCCCTGTTTGTGGAAAGATACTGAATACAGTGTTATCAAAAATTGTATTTTATAAATGTGCAAGACCATAAAGTACGCGTTTGTTTTGTTCAAATTTGCGCTTAATTTCAATTTACTACAATATAAAATAAGGTTGATTTATATAAAATAATTATTTTATTTTTATCTGTTTTTTACGAATAAAATAATTTAAAACCAAAATTTTTTTCATTTTGCTTAAACAATGGTTGTTTTTCAAACCATGTATTGCAAAAAAAAATCGGCAGAGATAATCTATTTGTTTATAAGCAAAAATATCAACAATGCCTTTAAACAATTCCTGAGGGCATAAGAATCATCCGATTTTGAATCTGAAAAAAGCGTTGGAAAACTTGAATTTCCTACTATATATCGAAAATAAATTTAAATACCTTAATGTGATATTTTGGACTCAGACAAACTTGAAAAATGGTCAATTTTTGTAAACAAAATCGGATTACAAATAATTGTGCAAAAACTATCGATTCGATCCTAACGAATTTTAGCGTGTTATTTTATCATGGCATAAAGTTTTCTTTGCTCTAATATGAAGGTCCTCGGAGAAATTTAAATGGTCGAAAAAAATTGATTAAAAGACTGCTTTTTTACCTTTTTTTTTAATTATTGCTATTTTGCAATAAGGGAAATATATTTTGAGATTTCCGACCAACCCTGTCTTATGGAAAATTTTATTGTAAAACTTTTCTTCCTCTTCAACTTTCCTCTCAAATGAATACCTTCAAAGTTACATGAGAGTAAATTAAAAAAAAAACGTTTTTTTTTCGTTAATTTTATATTTTTAATAATAAAAACAAATTTGTTCAACTTTTTGAAATGACGCATATCAAATTTATCGTTATTTAAGTTGTTCTGAAGGCTCTCATGTAAAAATCTCCATGTTCCATTTTACATCCACGAAACCCCGACATTTTACAGATAAGCCCTGGTCTATTTGTTGGCAATTCTTTGTTTCTAATAACGACCCCTCGTTGATCTGTTTATCATTAGATCGAACTAATTTTGTGCAATATTCTACAGATATTTCCCCTCATTCTTCTTTTAAAATATCGTCAGTTGGTTTTTACTGGAAATATTGTGTAGCCTTGAAGCTCCCCTCAATTTATGCCATAAGTTCTCTATTACTTTATGTAATATAGCTTGGGGGAATATTATAAAGAATCCAGTGTTTAATTTTCTTAGTCTGATGCTCGGGATCATTATCTTGATAAAAAATTTAAATATTCTTTTTACTTTAGATTTTATTATATATTTTGATCCATATTGCTGTCTATAAAAGGTAAATTTCCTCTTCCTTTGGCTGACACACATCCTTAAATTATGAAATATTTTGATTATACCTTCGTTCATTACTTTTTGAGGTTTTACTAATAGTCAGGGAGCTCAGTTGGTTTTCGTAGCCGATGAAAAAACTGGCGGGCATTTTGCACATTTGCTCAATATTTGTTTTCTTTTAAGTTAGTTTTTCAACCTTTTTAAAATAAGTACTTCCAATATTTGTTTTTAAAAATTGTTTTGTTGTTACAACAAAATGATGTATGCATATTATTAAAAATATTTTTTTCTTGGTAAAACCGTTTTTTTTTTCAAAAATTCATAATGGCGTGGTAAATGAATATTAAGGGTTCAAATTTGCAGAAGGTGCTTTTTAATACTTGTACTTTACCTGTAAATTTTTTGGATCCAAGAAATACACTTCCATACGATCTGTGAGCCTTCGAAAATTGGGCCGAATCTAATCGAAAATAGCTGCTGCATGCCCCTGTGTGTGGGTTGCCATAGTTTAGGCGCATTATTCATCGGCGCTTCAAGGAAACTTATGCATCATAAGTAATATTTATAATATTGATGTTGTTTTATTAATTTATATGACAGTAACAATGTGTTTAGTCGTATTAATTATTAATTTGTTTATAAACAAAATTTTTACAAAAAATTATAGAGAAAATCATACAAATATTCAATTATATATTACATATTCTACCGTTTTTTTCCTTTATATTATTATTATCTAACAGTTTATAAACAAAATTTTATCTCCATCCGGTGAAAAGTTATCGCAATTTTTTTGGTGCAAAAATTGGTTTTTGCAAAATTTCTCGGCCCACGATTGAAAAAAAATTTTTAATAGATCCTCAAAATATAAAACAATACAAACAATTTCCATTAAAATTGAGCATTGTATCTTAATTAGGAAAGCTTAAAATTGAGGTTGAATTTTCCAATTTGACATCGAATTTCTCGGAAAATAAAAAACTCACAGATTCCCGGTTTGGCATACTTTTTTAGAATGATAATACTTATATTTATGTTAAATTTTAAATCGGGAATTTGTTAATAAATATCTTTTTTTTGAAAAAAAAACCAAAATCATCAATTTTGTCGAAAAAAAATATATCTCGATAACTAGTGGCGCCACCTATAACATATACATATGAATCGATAGGTTTTTTAATTCTCTACAACTTTTGTTTAAAACATTTCTCGATACAACTTTTACTTTTCGAGATCAACTCAAAAAACCAAAAATCGTGACTATTTTTGATCCGCCATTTTCCGGCAAAAAAACCAATGTCACATTTTTGTTAACAAAACAGCTCTTTTTTCATCTTTCCTTGGAGTACTAACAAGTATGGCATTCAAATACACAGCAAGGTTTTTAAGGAATTAACTTTATTTATAACTAGCGACCCGCCCCGGCTTCGCACGGGTGCAATGCTGATACTAAATACACTACAGAAAAACTGTGACTATTTATTTTATTTTTACAACAATTATTACATCGGCCTCCGACGCGCTATTTATAGGCACGCTGCCGCCGCCCCGGTCGGCCAGTACCGCCGCAAGCGTTACTTCCCGCAATTTTAAATCTGTAATATCTTCGAAAATATTCATTTAAATCTTGTGCTGTAAAGGACCATATAGATCTATATTAAATCAACAATGTATTTAAGCTATTTAATTGGATAAGGATTAATGCTGTATTGGTTAAAATCGCTTCAAAATTTGCCATTATTTGTCGTAAAAAGTAAATGACAAAAAAATGTTATTGTGGGATATCCATGAGAGATAGACATATACCATCGCGGAGTTTTCTATAGACCTTTTCAATGTGTACAAATAATTAGTACATTATTTTGATAAATCTCGTAGGGTTCAGCCTGCGTTTGCAATGTAAGCGGAAAAAAATATGATAATTAACGACATCACATTAGAAACCTCAAAAATAACAGTATTTCTCCACTATTTAATGGATGTTATTATACATATAAACCTTCCTCTTGAATCACTCTATCTATTGAAAAAAACCGCATCAAAATCCGGTGCGTAGTTTTAAAGATTTAAGCATACAAAGGGACATAGGGACAGAGAAAGCGACTTTGTTTTATACTAAGTAGTGATTATATAAGAGTCATGCCTAAGGAATTAGGAAATAAATATGCTATTTTTATGATTATATCCTTCTGTTTTACACGCAAAGCCTTTTATCAGCACTAAATACAAATTGCTCCATAAAATGCATATTTCCGCAGAAAGTATTCAAGTTCAGTTCGAAACTGATCTAAATAAAAGCACGCCTGCAGGATCTTTATTTTAAATTTTGCCAAAATGGCAAAAGTAGAACAGCGTCGTTGGCAAAACAAGCTGTTTGCGAGTTTTATAGCTCTTTCACTAGATTATTTTGCAAACTGCACCAGAGCTAAGTGTGTTTATATTATTCCTAGTTATTTTAAATTCGTTATCTCAGCATTTAGGATAGAACTAGGGAGCAAAAATCTAACATGCTGAAATTAAACTGGGATTGTTTGGGATCATTTGCTGTTTATGTTCTATAACCTTAAGGAATATTTGTTAAGTGTTACGGTTTGACGGATTTTTTTTTTTGGATTAATTTTAGAAGTTTCGTGCTTTAAAAGGAAAAACGAAATCTCTTATAGGATCACTCACACGTCTGTATTTTGTAACGCTTCTTCACAAAAGCCCTTTAACCAATAAAGTTAAAAATTTACATAATAATAATATGCATTAACTTTTACAATATAGTGTGTCCCGCGACGAATTGTCAGAATACATATATATATATATATATACATATATGTATCCTATTTCACCACCATAGGAAAGATGGCCTACCTGTACTATCATACCGAAAAGAAAGTCAAAACTTACCCTTCCCACCACAGTGATCTGGCAGAGGTACATGTTTCGTCTCTACTAGAATCATTAGGGTACCGACATGCACCTGGCTGTGCAAAGGACAGATCGGAAGGAAGCATACAAATACTGAACGCGGCTTCTCCGACCTCCCGCCGGATGGCGTATATATGTCTATGCGGCTTTCACGGATTCCTCTGTGTGAGATGCAATAGCAGTAGATATATCCACATTATGCCGTTGTAGTGCTGAAATGACATTCAGCAAACGTACAACTATATGCAGCTCCGTGTATAGAATAAAGTAAAATACTTAAAGTAAATGCAAACTTCTCTCCATCTTATCCTTTCTGTGTTAGAGATTGCACAGTTAGAATAAATTGTATAAAACGCAATTTATCCTATTCCACCACCATCGAGATGATGGCCTACCTGTACCACCATACCGAGAAGAAAGTCGAAGCTTACCCTCCCCGCCACAACGGCATAATGTGGATATATCCACTGCTATTGCATCTCACACGGAGGAATCCGTGAAAGCCGCATAAATATATATATATATATATATATATATATATATATATATATATATATATATAATGGTTTATTAACGGCAATAAATCATACAAATTCCATTTTATATTAATAATACGTCAAATAAGAATAAAAATCTAAAACGAAACAATCAAAAATATCACAAGTCACATCAGTACTAAAAGAATAACAATTAACTAAAACAATAACACTGTCACTACAGTCTATTATGTATAAAATTTAATTACTTAAAAATTCTTTAATACAACCCTTAAATGAGTTCAGAGAGAGTATAAATAGGTCAACATTCCTAGGCAGTGAGTTCATTTCCGTATTCATTCTGGACATTGGGGTGTTAAACGCATAGTTTGTCCTATGGTATGGTTCGTTAAAAAGACTGTAGACCCAAAGCACCCTCTGAGGTACAGAGAATCCAACAGCCCCCAACAATTCAGGAGCATCAACCATAGAGTTTATGATCTTATAAAATAATATTAGTTCAAGATAGATGCGTCTATTATATAATGATAACAAGCTCATATAATCCCTTATTACACTGATTGGCACATCTTGCTTAAAAGCAACAAATTTCAAGAAACGGACCTGTACCTTCTCGATTTTATTTTTGTATATTTCATAGTTTGGTGCCCAGACTGGAGATGCATACTCCAAGACTGTTCGAACCATTGAGCAGTACACAGATTTAAAACACTGCACACTGCTGAAATCAGCTAGTATGCGTTTAATAAAACCAACAAGCCTCAAACCACGGCTCGAAATACTATCAACGTTCAGGTTAAAAGAAAGACCCTCATCAAATATCACTCCAAGATCCTTTATATGATCTGAGCGAGTCAGCATTGTATTATGCAATGTATAATTATAAACTATACTATCTTTTTTCTTTGAGGAAATAATGGCAGAACATTTTGTTAAATTACGTTGCATGAAATTGCGGTCACACCACTTAGTAAAACTATCCAGGTCACCCTGCAAGGCCACACAGTCCCCTATCTCTCCAACAACCCTAAATATCATTAAGTCGTCAGCATATAAAAGACATCTGCTTGAGATTATAGAATCCTCTATGTCATTCACGAAACAATTAAAAAGAAGGGGTACCACATGTGCATCCTGTGGGACTCCAGAAGTGACTGGTATATCAGCAGATTCAACGCCATCAATCTTCACCCTTTGTGTTCGATTGGAAAGATAACTTTCAAACCACTTAAGAAAAACTCCATGGATACCCATACTACTTAGCTTCATCAAGAGAAGCTGATGATCCACCTTGTCAAAGGCCTTGGAGAAGTCAGTGTAAATAGCATCCACCTGACAACGCCTCTCCAACGCCTCCAACAAGACCTGCTCATAAGCCAACAGATTAGTGACTGCAGAGCGACCACGGACAAAGCCATGTTGGGCAGTAGAGAAAATACTTATGAAGAGGGGATATATTTTTTGAGGGACTACCTGTTCAAACAATTTGCTAAATATAGAGAATTTTGAGATACCTCTATAATTCTCAACATTCGTCTTATCATCACACTTGTAGATAGGGGTAATATAAGTAACCTTCCATACATCAGGAAACACACCAGTGGACAGATATACATTAAATATTTCAGATAATATTGTGGAAAGAATACACTGGCAACTTTTGATAAAATGAGGTGAAATACCATCCGGCCCCACTCCCAACTTACTTTCTAGATGCGAGATTACATTAAATACATCCAAAGGTGTCACATGCAGAGAACCAAGATCAGTTGACCCTGCACAGTTATGAAATGGGAGGCTACCAGAGTTACTAGAATACACAGATGAAAAAAATTACCAGAAGAGCTCCACTATGTCTGATTGATTATTAGCCCAAAAATCACTATAGCACATTGAGCTGGGGAAACAACCTCTTCCATTTTTTGCATTCACATAACCCCAAAATGCACTATTATCGGAGCACATAGTCCCCTCCATATCCGAAATATAAGCATGGTAGGTACTTTCATATAACTGCTTACATGATCTTCTCAAATCAGAGAACACTATATAGTTTTCAGCAGAATTAGACATTCTGTGTGCCTTCTTCTTTTCTAAGATCAGTGCCTTTAATTCAGGGCTAAATCAATGAGGAAACTTCTTATTTTTAGCAATTGCTTTAGGTACATAAATATTAAAAAATTCATTAAGAATATCATAAAAGGTATTTAAAGTAACATTCACATCATTTTCATGTAAATATATATATATATATATATATATATATATATATATATATATATATATATATATATATATGTATATATATATTCCTTTTTTTTCTTTTTTTTTAACAAAAAAACAGTGCATCTCATCTATTCTATATTTTTCTCTAATTCCATTTTCTCTTTCAATCATGTGGCAGTCAATTAACAAGAATGACAAAAAAAGTTCACTAAAGGTCACGTAACCTAATTCAACTTGTTAAATGTCCGTAAATACGGTCATGATACCACTTGATTGTCTATTATATAAATCGTCCAGCAATGTAATCAACACCGCATAGTGTTGCAAACTAAGCTGGCTAATAAATATTTGGATTAGCCGTTTATGTCAAGTTAAGTTTAATCAAGCTAAACTACAGAGTTCAAGTGTCTGGCGAGATTGAGAAGTATGCGGGAAATTGCATGTTTAACATTATGTTCGGACGTAGGTTGATTACAAAAGAGTATAGTTTAAGAATGGACAGAAGGATACATTTTGTATACCGTTATTCAATATCAGAAGTAATATTTTTGAATTCTTGGTCTAGAAATCATTTTTAAGTTATTCGCTCAATAAATTTTTTAACCATACAAATATCTAATATATATATATTCTACGAAATATTTTTTTAAACTTACAATAAATTGTAATATCAAAAATACAAATTCCTAAAATATTTCAAGAGTAACAGTTTGAACGCACCCTCATTTCAAACTTTGGAAGTGAAAGTTATTTCACAAAGTTAAGGTATTAAGGTAAGCAAGCAATAAGGAAGTTTCGTAACGAAATAAAGCCTGACAGTGAAAAATACCAATAACTAAAAATAACAATTTACAAATTGTTGTTGCTCTCGAAAAATAACATGATAAAAAGTTGTCGACGACGCCATTCTAAAGTATTTATCGTATATACATACATATGTTAATATTATGTTTTTATCTATAATGTGATTACATGTACTCGAAGTAATTGGTATTATTTTCTTTTACCTTTGTAACTCTAATGAAATAGTTTGGTTTCATTTAGTTAATGGGTAAGGATATATATAACGTAAAGGATTTTTTGGACTGTTGAACTCAAAACAGTAATGGACTATTATAGTTAATGAGTACACTAAGTAAATTACCTTCGTTTATGATTTAGTTACTGGAAAATAATCACACAAATTGCTAGTTCTCATTATCTGAAAAGCTCTTTATTTATTTGGTGTTTATATAGATGTCATCTGATTATGATGTATGATAATTATTACGACAAGAATGTATGTATTCACCTTTGCTCTTTAACTTCAATAATCTTAAGTACACCGATGACCTGACCGTAAAATTTACGCTTCATTTACGTGAGATTGAAGTGTCACCAAATTTTCAAATTTGAAATATACATTTTGCACCTCCACTCTTAAAATCCACCTACTACTACTATTTTGGGTGTTTTCCGCAGAAGTGGGAGGGGATATTATGTTGCAATCCCAGGATATTATAATCTGTTATTATTATTTATGCGGTTGTACGTGCCATTCAAAAATTGAATCAAAAATTTGTAAAAGTACGAAAGAAGTTACTGGAATTGAAAACCGGAAAATCACCAGTGCATATATATAGATATATATATATATATATATATATATATATATATATATATATATATATATATATATATATATATATATGTTGTTGCGTAGTGTTTCACGGATGGGAACATGTGATTCAGTATTCAGGAAATACATCCGTTTGTTAGTGTGGTTTTCTGTAGAGGTTTGCAGACGTTTCGCCAAAATCCCATTTGGCATCTTGCTTGGTGGTTGTAGATCTACATATATCTACAATAATTAATATAGGAATTAATTTTTCTTGAACCATTAAATATGTTTTTAGTTGGTTATTTTCTTGGGTATAAGGTTCATTTTTATATTAAAACTACTTATATAAAGTATTCATGCTTATTGTTTATTTATTTTATATTTCAAGACGTTTCGATTCTTTCGAATCTTTTTTAACTGAGCGTATCTGAGGATTCTACAAAAATGTGCATTTTTAATATTATTATATATGGAATAACAGGTTAAAAACTTACCATTAAGAACAGAGATTTTTGTTTTAAATAAAAAATAAATTACAGCACAACCAATTATAATCATACACTCTATTATATATTAACTTTTCAAAAGTATTTTTAAAAGTCCAGCTAGGAGAGTGGACACTACATTTTTAATCCTATAACTGCCTTGACTTGACTGAATGTGGAACCCAGATGGTGTATATTTTAGGTACATTAGGTGGTGTAAAAAGTTTGGGTCTTTTAATTGAAGTGATATCTTTCTGAAAAAATATCGTGATTCATTTTAGAAGAATTGAAAGCGGAGAATTATTTTTATTTATTGTTTTATTTATTTTAGAAATTTCCCTATATTGGTTTATTTTAATATGTTGAAATAGTTTTGATTTAGATTATTAATATCTGTTTTATCGTTTACGGCATTCGGATTTTTTTATTGCGATCATTTCGTAAAATTCTCGTTTTCCTTGATTGGTTTTAGTTTTCAGGATTTTTGTATTTTCATAATCAAAGGTGTGCTTGTGTTTTAATTCATGTTTTTTAGGGCTCCATTTAAACGATTTTGCAAATATTGACTAGATTGGCCGATATAATTCGATGGACAGTCCTTGCAGGGTATTTGGTAGACAACATTTGATTTTTTGTTTTTTGGAATCTCACTTTTTAATTTGCTGAAAATGCTTTTAAGTAAATTATGGCCCTTATGACTAGTGGTTATATTATGTTTCTTGAAAAAAGTTTGAAAGTTTTCGGAAAGTTTGGGTATGTATGGCAAGGAAAGGTATTGTTTTTTGATTTTATCGTCTTCTAAATTTTCTGTCATAGTGTTTCCATGTTTGTACTTTTCTAACTCTTCTTTAAAAATTTTATTAATCACTTTATTTGGGTAAGAGTTTGACATAAGGACTTCTTTTGCTTTCTGATACAGTTGTTTCTAAATTCGGGACTACTAAGGATGGTGGCTCTATCGGCTATTCCAATTATTACTGATTTTTTTTTTGGGCTATGTGGTGTTGGGAGTTGTAGTTGAGGTAGCGACCGACCAGACCATGTAGATTTTGTGTACCACTCAGTTAGTATTATATTATTTTTGTGATGCAACGTCATGTCTAGGAAGTTTATATGGTTATTATTTTCAAATTCTATGGTAAATTGTAATTTTTCATGATAGCTGTTAAATTTGTTTAAAATGTATTAATCTTGATTTTTTGGTATTGCTGTTATGCAATCATCTACATATCTGTAAAAGAATGGTAATTTGAATTTTAAACTATTGATAACAATAAAGAATAAATTTTTATATTTGTAATATGTAGAAGTTAGGCAAATTTCTACAGCTTCAAGAAAATCATCTAATGGTATATCAGTGTATTTCTTTATTTCTGACCATTTTTTTCTGATTATGTCTAAGGACACATTTATAGGTATATACAATGTCTAATGAGGTCAACACGTGATTTTCTGGGATTTTAACGTTTTGTATTTTTTCTTTAAAGCTGTACGAGTCTTTAATGTAAAAATTATTTTGGCCAATGACATTTGATAAGATATTTTTTGACATATTTTGAGAGTGCATTAAAAGGTGATTGTATACAAGATACAATTGGTCTAAATGGAGTTCCGGGTTTATGTAATATAGGTAGTCCATATATGCGTGCTGGTGAAGCGTTATTTGTAATTAAGTCTTTTGCTATATTTGGCGAAATAAACTGCTTCTTTTCCCATTTTCTTTTGGTATTAGTTGATAGGATCAGCTTTAACTTTTTTATATGTGTTGGTGTCATTGAGTAATTGCGTGATTTTTGCATCGTAATCCGAGTTTTTCATAATAACTGTTTTGTTTGATTTATCGGGTTGTAAAACAATTAGATCTGGATTGTCTCTTAGAAATTTTTTAGTTTTGTTGATATTTTTTTTTGATAATGTTGTTGTTAGTGTTATTTTTATTGGAATTATGGGAATTGTTATTTTTAGCATTAAAATTTGTTAATATGTTACAGCACACTGCCCTGATTTCATTTTTGACTTCTGTATTTTTATTGTTAATAGCCACTTCAATATTTGCAATAATTTCTGGGATAGACACGTGTTTTGGGTTGGTAATTGGTATGGCAAAATTTGGCCCTAGGGAGAGAATTTCACGAACATAATTAGGAAGTTCGATATCAGTCAAATTTTCACTTATTAAAGTACCTAAAACAAACACCATCTGGGTTCCACATTCAGTCAAGTCAAGGCAGTTATAGGGTTAAAAATGCAGTGTCCACTCTCCTAGCTGAACTTTTAAAAATACTTGAAAAGTTAATATATAATAGAGTGTGTGATTATAATTGGTTGTGTTATAATTAATTTTTTATTTCAAACAAAAAACTCTGTTCTTAATGGTAAGTTTTTAACCTGTTATTCCATATATAATAATATTAAAAATGCACATTTTTTTTTATAGAATCCTCAGATACGCTCAGTTGAAAAAGATTCGAAAGAATCGAAACGTTCTGAAATATAAAATATATATGCAATAAGTATATATAAAAATGAACCTTATACCCAAGAAAATTATATATATATATATATATATATATATATATATATATATACATACAGTGCCTTCATTTCAAAACGAACCATCCTTAATAACTTTGTTAAATAGAAAAATTTAAAAAAAAGAAAAAACACGTCAATTTAGATATACAGGGGGAAGTTTAATTTTGCATTTGTTAAAAGTCTGTCAATCACCTCCTCACCTCCAGCTAACCTCACTTTGATATGTCAAATGGGAACCCCCACCTTGTGACACATCATTGTAAGTAGCATAAAATTGTCTATCCAACCGTAAAAAAAAAAATTAAATCGGTTGACGTACAAGCGAACAGTGTGCAAAAATGTCTTGTAATAATGCATAATATATCGGCCTCGAACTTTAGTATGTCAAATGATTACCCTATAGTGTGATACATCATTTTAAAGGGCATACTATCTCCTATTTAGCCAATAAAAAAAAACCAAAATCTGTTGATGTACAAGCGAATAGTAAGAAAAGATGTGTGGTAATAATAGACACCTTATCACATTAAACTTTATTATGTCAAATGGCTACTTCATAGAGTAAAATATTATTTTAAATTTAAAATAAATATTTTTTTAAAATAATAAACAGTTAAAATATTTGCGAGAAAAAAACTAAGCCTGTTTTAAAATTCATCGCAAAATTCATTGCAGTCTAATCAATCTAGTGTATTTATTTCAATGATATTTTTTGCGGTACCTGATAGGTACAAAAAATCACTGCAATAAATAAAATTTTTAAGATCTTTAAACACCAGTTGTTTATTATTGTTAAAATTGTCATTGTGACGCCTAGTTGAAACGTGAATATAAATGGTGTATACGCTAGCCGAAAGAATAGAAATAATTTTTCTCTATGGAGCTGAAGATCGGTGCGCTCGTAGAACCGCCAGAGCATTTAACGAGAGGCATCAAGACAAAAACGTGGGAAATAAATATGTACTCGAATTGGTACGAAAGTTTGAAGAAACGGGATCCGTTTGTAATAAAAAATATATTGAGAAAAGGGTTGTAGATGAAGCATGCCAAATCGAGGTACTAGGACAGTTTGCAATAGATCCAACTTTATCCATCTCAAAGGTCGCAGATTTAACCAACATTTCTGCTGGCTCTGTGCATAAAGTTTTAAAACAAAATAAGTTTTTTCCCTACAAAATTCAAATTCTTCAAGAACTCGGAGAAGACGATTTTGATAGGAGAATTCAATTTTGCGAATTAATGTGCCAACGAATTGACGAGGACCCCCATTTACCAAAGAATATCTGCTTTAGTGATGAATCAACTTTTTTTCTAAATGGACTGGTTAACAGACATAACTGCAGATACTGAGATAATGAAAATCCGCACCTTTTCCGAGAAGGGCATACTCAATATCCCGAAAAAATTAACGTGTGGGCAGGAATTTATGGCAATGAAATCATCGGGCCATTTTTTTCGGAAGATAATTTAACTGGGCAAATTTATTTAAACCTTTTAGAAAACACAATATACCCTACCATTGTGCAATCTTTAGAAAATCAAGTGGATGAAAATGCTGTTATGGTACTAAATGAAAATAATTTGCATTTCCAGCAAGATGGAGCTCCCCCGCACTACGCTTTGGCAATTCGAGAGTGGCTTGATGAACATTTTCCAGGGACGTGGATTGGCAGACGTGGTGCAATTGAATGGCCAGCACGGTCTCCAGACCTAACCCCTCTAGACTTTTTTCTTTGGGGGTATTTAAAAAGCAAGGTTTATAAAACCCCACCTGAAAATATTGACGATTTAAAAGATCGAATTGTTCGGGAATGTAGAGGAATTAGCAGAGAAACCCTTGCCAATGTTTGTGGGGAATTTCAAAATAGGCTTTTTTATTGTCTCGCTAATAACGGCGCACATTTTGAACATTTAATAAAATAATTTTCTTCAACTGAATAAAACTGAATAAACTGCTTATATTTAACACACATTTTTGCATCCTAATTGCCTATAACGTCTATTAACTAAATTTTTTTTGACATCGTTGGATAGCAGATCGTACGTCCTTTAAAATGATGTATCACACTATAGGGTAATCATTTGACATACCAAAGTTCGAGGCCGATATATTATGCATTATTACAAGACATTTTTGCACACTATTCGCTTGTACGTCAACCGATTTAATTTTTTTTATACGGTTGGATAGACAATTTTATGCTGCTTACAATGATGTGTCACAAGGTGGGGGTTCCCATTTGACATATCAAAGTGAGGTTAGCTGGAGTTGAGGAGGTGATTGACAGACTTTTAACAAATGCAAAATTAAACTTCCCCCTGTATATCTAAATTGACGTGTTTTTTCTTTTTTTTAAATTTTTCTATTTAAGAAAGTTATTAAGGATGGTTCGTTTTGAAATGAAGGCACTGTATATATATATATATATATATATATATATACACATGTTCGTATTTGAGGAGGGGGGTATTTCTCTAATGACATTTTCATTAATTCGGTAATCCCAACCACATAAAATCTATATTTCTTCCAATTATATGAGCGAAAATGCAAATAAAAATAATGTTTATTTGACGTCGGCTAAAATATAAATGGTTTTAATTACCCATTCTGTCTTTCCTGCAAACTGCAGTAATTTATTTTTTTTTATCTTAAAACCAATTCAAATAGCTGTCCTATATCGCCGAAAAATGCAGTTAAACATTAGGGAAAAATTAACCGAATTATCTCTTCCCTATTTTACGCTGTGATGAAACCAAATTAACAGTCGTTTTCCATTCCGTAGTGACAAATTCGGTATCGGTGGAATCTTGTTACCCCTATTAGGCCAAATCGAAACGATTTTCTCTAATTTCCCCCATTTCTGTTGCCATTTCCTCCATTGATTGGTTCCTGCTACTTCCCCATTTGCAGTGACATTGAGAAAATTCCAGTTGGACGAGCGAGTCGATGTAGTTATAATGCTCTTTTTTTCGTTCTTTTTGTGCTAAAGTGGAAAAAATATTGATATATTTGATTAAATTTATAGATAGTGGCTTAAAACAGCTTGCGGTTAGGGGTTTTCTTGAGAAAACGCAGCTGGCTAATAAAATTTTCATTTTCCTTTGGACATCATAGAGCAGGAAAATGAAAAAAAAAATTCTAGATGTTCAACCAAACAGTTTAAAAATGTTCAAATATACAAGTGTTAAATTGTTCAAAATATTATACAGGGTGAACCACGATGAACTGCTGCAATCGGTTTTTCAGAAAATAGACTTGGGAATATATATATATATATATATATATATATATATATATATATATATATATATATATAATAAAATATTGGCTAAGCGGACGTGAAAATTTGTCAATCTACATGATTCTCGTGTTAAAAAGTGCGGAGCACTCCAAAATATGGAAAAACTCCGGGTCCGACAGATGGCGACAGCGCTGTTTCGTCCTAATATGGGACTCGTCAGGCCACCGCATTCGATACAAACCATCATCTCGCCTTTGCATCCTATAAACCTGAGTTTAAAATCAAAAAACAGCAAACAAGACTACAAAGGCGACATCTCGATGGTCCACTTGATAACACAAGAACCACACAGATTAACAAAGTTTGTAAAAGAACCGCCATATGGTGGCGCGACGGTGAATTAAAACAGAAATATGTAAAATCGAGTACACGAAACGCGCTGCCCGCACTTTTTAACACGAGAATCATGTAGATTGACAAATTTTCACGTCCGCTTCGCTAATATTTTATTCTATTTTATTTTAAATTACACGGACAAAAACTTATCTACTTATTTATATATTTATATATATATATATATATATATATATATATATATATATATATATATATATACATTGTACGAGGATTCTTTATCAACACATTGGTGCTCAACCATACAGAAACTTTCCAGTTATGGACCTCTTTTGTGGCTTCCTTCTTCTCCTGATCTGACTGCCTTAAATTATTTTATATGGAGAACGATAAAAATTCAGTGATAACGATGAAGGACTGTATGGCAAAGATAAGGGACTCGTTCGTTCATGTCGAACTCCTCCGAAAATACTCGAGTATAAATATTTGATACTTGTAATTGGATGGAATGAAAGACAATAACAAAGTTGCCTCCATTTCAAATTTATATTTGAGAAAATGGGGGCAAATATTCAAATTTTCGGATTTTGTAGATGAAAAATGCGCTGTAGTCTACGAATGTTCCAGAAAAGATTGGCAAGTGGAAAACCGTTTGTCAAAGGCTAAAAAAAGGTGGAGATTGTGCTCTGACAGAGAATACTATTAGACTACAAAAAACTGTAAACTCTCTTTTTAAATACGAAAAGCAAAAATGGCAAGTTCCTAAAAAAAATATTTCCTACCTTAAAATTTCAAAGATCAAATTAAAATACGCCTAGTTTTATATCATGTTTTATCGCTTTTCTTAATTTTTATCTATCAACACTAATCCACAATTTTTCTATAGAATTTTAAATTATAATCTAATTTAAGTACATGGATAATCTTGTTTTATGACTGCATTGTAAATAAAATTGCATTATCTTTTATTAAGCAATTATAAATTTCTCGAAAATTCATATTTTTTTTTTTAGAAAAATACATTAATATATATTAATCATTTCGGTTTCTGACGCACAATTTATATTATTATAAGGATTTTTGCACCAGTCAGCTCTTTTGATTGTGGCAATTTTATAATACTTACTAAACTTTCCAAAATTGTATTGCACTTTATATATATATATATATATATATATATATATATATATATATATATATATATATATATATAAATTATAACGCAAACATTACCAAATTGTTGTGCAAGTTTTGACAAAGCTGTCCTATTTTGGGGAAAGTCTCGTCGTATAATCCAATCTTTGGTTACGCAAGAGCGAAATAGACTGTTCTTGCTCCACTTAGAGCATACTGTATCTTCGTTGCTCCATCGGGCTGTATCGCGTAACTACGAGGATTGAAAGTGCCGACTTAAGCGTCTCTTTAACATGAACGGCGAGTTAATTTGGCAATTTATAAAAATATGCATTTCTCAAGATTAAAAATTATTTGCCTGGTTGCGCTAACCCCGAGTATGCGCCCCTGACGCATTCCCCTGTTGCTAGACTCTAGCTGCGCAGCTGAATATAACATTATAATAAATGCTGTTTAAAAAAATTTTAAGCCGAATAGCAAAATCCACTAATACCGAGTTTTAATTATATTCAATAGTTAGATCATAATAATACTTTCCAGAACCACCCCCTCCTTTGCAGAAAAAAATAAATCTAGTTCTCCCCCCCCCTCTTTCAAGTTGTTATACCTAATGTTAAAATTTTGTATCAAAAATCAAAACAGCAATAATTTGAAAAGACATTTACATTAAAAATTATGGTTCTTGGATTTTGACCGTGTTTAATTGGAGTTATTCTACAACGTTCCGCCTACGATTGTACCAAGCATTTTCGGGGATCGTTACTCCATGAGATTAGAATGTCCTATTTTGCCATTCTCTTTCTTTTGTACCAGTGCATCGAGAAAGGGAAGGGCACCATTTGATTCAGTTTCCATAGTGAATTTAATGCTAGGGTGTTGTTGATTTAGATGATCCAAGAAATTATGGAGGTTATTGCACCAAAATTTAGGTTTTAGAGGAGCAGAAGACGAGGAGTTTTCTTCGAAAACTTCCATGAAGTTGTTAACTATCACAGGTGATTGCGGAGATCCATGGCTGCTCCCGAAGTTTGCTCGTAGAAAGTTCCTTAAAAAGTAGAAATCAGACATGCTTTAATTAATTCTAGTAGGGTGGAGTCCATGTTGTTGTTTCGTAATATGTTCGACGGAACAACATGGACTCCACCCTACCAGAATTCTACTTATTTTACTTTTCAAGGAGCTTTCTATTAGCAGACTTTGGAAGTGGCCATGGGGTCTCCGCTGTCACCTGTGGTAGCTAACATTTTCATGGAAGCTTTCGAGGAAAACGCCTTGTTTTCTATTCCTCTAAAATCTAAATTTTGGTGCAGATATGTAGATGATACGTTCGTAGTTTGGCCGCATGGTGCAGATTACCTCCATAATTTCCTGGATCATCTAAATCAACAACACCCATGTACATGAAAGATGTATAAAAAAGAAACAAATTGTACAATCTGCAGTAGCTGAACACCAGCATTGCTCAGGTCACACTTTTAATGTCAAAGAAATTAAGGTGCTAGCATCAGTGCCTGGTTTCTTTAAACGTAAAATTAGAGAATCAATGAAGTCGTGCAATCGTTGGCAAAACGTCGTCTTTTTATAAAATTAACATGAGAATTAATGAGTTTGCTGAAATCGAGCTAAATTGATTCGATTTATTCACAGGTACCATGTCAAGAACTGAATAATAAAAGTCTCTTGTTAAATTTTCCCGTAGAAAAATTTTCCACTGACCCTGGTTTTATTTACGTCAAGATGCATCTTCTGTATCCCATATAGACGAATACATAGCATCAAAATATACTGTCAAAAAAGTACGAAAGTCCACATAACATATAATATCAATATTATCGCCTAACAACTAAAGTTAGCGGGGAACTAAAGTTAAGTTTCTTGTCGCACACCAATAAATCTGTTACTTTTGCAGCAATGAAACTTTGCTTTTAAAACTTTCTAACTTACTACTGTTACAGCAAGTCAATTCCTCTTAAACATCACCGCAAGATTTTAAACTTACTCTAAGTTGCTTTCTATAAATTTCGCCATGGTTTAGTTTTATGAGATTGATTGCTCGGCCAAGCTTGGTGAAATTGTTATTTTGCGCTTAAAAATTGAGGATTTTTGACTCTCAGAATCATTTTTATTGGTTTAAAAAACAATATATAGTGACGTAAAATTTATTTTTTCCTATTTAAACTGAAAGCCTTAGTAAATGTTTTAAGTTTAAAACAAATTTGCTCTTGCTTTAAATAAATACTTATTTTTATTCTCATTTTATTTGATTGCGTTGTTTATATTTATTAAAGTCATTAGGCTAGCGATTTTTTATTATTTTTACCTACTTATTTTTGGAAAAAAAAATAGCACACACAATATTTTCGAAATTAAAATTCTATCATTAATGTTTCTTTCAATTAAATATTCTATAATCCACACAAACCCCTCAAACGATGACAAAAAGCTTCACCCGATCGGCTGTCATTGCGAGTCCACCCCTTCATAGTCTAAGCCATATATCAATAAAAATTTATAAAAAATTCATTATAATAACATATTTTTTAGTTTATTTATAATTGAAATCCCTTGCTGGAATATTTTTACGTTTTTATTTATAAGTTTACTTTAGATACTATCTTCCAATAAGGTATAAAAGAAAGGATACTAAACAACACTGGACTTAATCGTCCGTGAAATACATTATTAAAAAAACAGGCTTTATTAAATTAGGTAAAGGACCTGCGAAGGAAAGGACAGCTATTTTCGGTGAATTTCACTCTCATTCTCTATCCAGATTTCGCTTCAGTGAAGAGTAAAATTTACAGGGAATAGTTGTCCCTTCTTTTACGGGCCCTAAAAAAATATGTAAGTTTGAGATGAACTCAAATACCATATAAAAATCTTTGTTTTTAAACCAATATTTATACTGGGAAAATCAGTGCTTAGAGGAAATGGATTTGGCATTGAAGATATTAGACGTTAAATTATGTTTAGCTCACAGGAAGCCTATTTCGACACTGGATTGCGTGATGGGAGCTGCAATAGCAACTATGCTGGCTGTAGTGATCGAAAATGATGTTACTTATTGCAAGCATTGGCTAAATAAATATAAAAAAAACTATTTTTGCTATTTTTGGTGAGAGCGCAAGATAAGAAATTTCCAAGTATTAAATCCAACTCATTCCATACATTTTATTATAGTAAATAGTAGTAAAAAAGCAAGACATGAGACGATGCAGTGTTGCCGTGTTGGATAGTATATCTAAAAACGGGTATAAGTTTTTAATACCTCCGTTTATAATTCATTTAAATTTACAAAGGAAATATTGCCATTGATCATTATTTTATATTTATATTGATGAGTTTTTATGGATATGAAACAGTACTATATATTATCCATATAGATTTAACAGGTGATATACTTGAGTTTTTGGAAATGTAAAATATGAAAAAGAGTTTCTAAATTCGATCGGCATATATATATATATATATATATATATATATATATATATATATATATATATATACCGGGTGTCAACGAATCTATTAGACAAGTCATAATTTCTAGAGTATTATGGGTATCAAAATAAGAATTGGTACAAATAAATGTTATGTGAAGAGGAGAGTTTTCGCAAATTTTCCACTTTCCGGTCACTTCCGGTTTCACCGGAAATGGCCCCGGTTTTGAATTCTTAAATAGAACACCCTGCATATTTTAACATCTTTGGATCAGAATGTGACATTTTAAAAACTTTTTACGTCTACTTCATTTTTTAGAGCCACTTTTAAAATTGCATCTAGGTGGCCATGATCAGAAGCAAACTAATCTAACGGCCTTAGGTGATGTCAAAAAAATACAATCGCAAAGTTTTAGTGACTAGTATGAAAGACAGGAATTAGATTAAAAATTTAACAAAATTAACAAAAAACTAACAAAATAAACTAATAACTTAGACGACGCACTTAAAATATTTGAAAGTACAGTAGCTGAATTTGTTAAAAAGTTTAGTGTAGTAAATGTTCAAAGTGCATTCCTTCTTTTTCACGACACATTTCAGCTTGTTCAATTGTTTCTCTCAACACGTTTTGTAGCATTTGGGGCGTTATACTTCTAAATGCCCGTAAAATTCTTTCTTCTAATATTTCAAGAGTAGCTGGGGCTGCTCCATAGTAAACCCTTTCTTTAACATATCCCCAGACAAAGAAATCGAGCACAGTAAGATCCGGTGAGCGGGATGGCCACCATACCGGACCATTGGTTGCAATAATTCGATTATTAAAATGCTCTATTAAATAATTAAGAACTTCTCTAGTATTGTGAGGAGGTGCTCCATTTTGTTGAAAGTAAATTCGCCGTAAAACTGCTAAAGGTATATCATTGAGATGGTTTTCGATTTCATTTTGAAGAAAACCTAAGTATCTAACCCCTGTTAACTGACCTTGAAACAATATTGACCCAATTATTCTGTTTCCAACGATACCAGCCCAGACATTGACGTCAAATCTTTCTTGAAAATTGCCCTCTCTCATTTCATGTTGATTTTGTTGGGCCCAGTACCGAGTATTTTGCTTATTGAACATACCATTATTTGTAAATCAGGATTCGTCAGAAAATAGACTAAAATCGATAAAATTTGGGTTAACTCTATGATTTTGAAGCAGCCAATCACAAAACACTATCTGTCTATCGCCATCCTCAGTATACAAATGTTGATGCAACTGATATTTAAATGCTCGATATCCATGCTTTTTCAGTATTTTTCTTGCTGATTCATAACTTATCTGCAGTTCTTGACTAATTTTTCTTAACGAAACTGTTTTATCAACCTCAACCATAGTAAGTACGTTAATCTCAGTCTCTTCATTTATGATAAACCTCTGTTCCGCCTCTTGATTTCCTATTTGCCTAAAACGAGTCTCGACATACGGAAAATACTGATGGGCTGGATGTTGCCAATTCGGATATCTATGAGCATACAACTCGGCAGCATTCCTTGAATTTCTATGACACGCTCCAAATATTAATAACATATCCACTTTTTCACTTTGAGTATACATTATTTTAACGAAAATTTAAACTAAACTTAACGAAAATTAAGAAACTTTTACGTCTGTTCTTAGAGCGTATGTCACTGTCATTATCTACTTAAGTGAGTGCTTTGTTTTCCAAAGAAGACTTGATAAAAACAGTTGCAAATTATTATGCATCATGGCTGTCTATGGCGCACTTATCATAAGTAAATAAATTATCCAGTATTTTGCTTAATAATATTTAATTTCTGTTCTTATGTCTAATCCAAACGCAAATAAATTAGTACCGTTAGATTCGTCAAAGAATGCTTTTTTCGAAAAGTAGTTGTCAAAAAGGGGTCGCCATTTGAAACTTAATAGTTAGAAATGAAAACGTAATTTTGTCAACTTGTCTTATTCCTGTCTTTCATACTAGTAACTAAAACTTTGCGATTGTATTTTTTTGACATCACCTAAGGCCCTTAGATTAGTTTGCGTCAGATCATGGCCACCTAGATGCAATTTTAAAAGTGGCTCTAAAAAAATGAAGTAGACGTAAAAAGTTTTTAAAATGTCACATTCTGATCTAGAATTGTCTCAGAAATCCAAAAATGTTAAAATATACAGGGTGTTCCATTTAAAACTTCAAAACCGGGGCCATTTCCGGTGAAATCGGAAGTGGCCGGAAAGTGGAAAATATGCGAAAACTCTCCCCTTCACATACCATTTACCTGTACCAATTCTCATTTTGATACACATAATACTCTAGAAATTAAGACTTGTCTAATAGATTCGTTGACACCCGGTATATATATATATATATATATATATATATATATATATATATATATATATATATATATATATGTAGGGCGATTACTCCGGAACAGCTGTATCGATTTAAATGAATTTTTTTGCGTTAAGTTAAGGAAGTTTCTGCAATAGTCCCATATCATTTTGGTCAAAATTGGTTCAGTAAAATCCAAGATGGCGCACAAAAAAATTTAATTTTGTCCAATTTTCTCCCGAAGTGATATGGGGAGTCTTCGGGCTCGCACACACCGAATTAATGTTTTTTTATTTAAAATAGCGTACTAAATATATTATATTCCGCAATTTTGTCGAAAACTGCTGCTGGGTGATTTGTGAATGTATCAAGTACGGATATAAAATTATTTTTGAAATTTAATATGGCGGACCAAAAATTTAACATCCCTCGATTTTGTGCAAAATTGGTGCTGGTGGGCAGATTAAGACTTTCAAATAACTTTCTTTTTATTCACTATTAATGACTAAAAACTTTGTATTTTTCTAATTTTGTCCAAAATTGATAATGAGTGTTTTTGGGAGCGTAGATTATAGTTTCAAAATTTTATTTTTACCACATGTTTCATCTTCAGAGACCCTGGAGACAATTTCAAAAGTTTTATATTTCCTAAAACAAAAGAAACTAATAAAAATATAGATAAAGGTGTATCCTTTTAATTTTCTCGGGGGCTATAATTTTGTAAACTAAGCGGATAACACGTAAAATGTTGTGTGGAGGGGACTATCCGATGGTGACCTTGACCTTGTGGTCATCGTCTTTTTTCAACTGGAATGATCTATCTTTGACATTTTTTTCGCGCACCAGTTCTAAAAAACTTCGTTTTGAAGCTCTTCTCTGATGTGTAGACTTAGGAGAATGACGTGTCAGAGACTAACAATAGTCAGACATCATATTCGTATCCCAGAAACCTTGATAGCGCTCTTCCATGACGCGTAAGTCCTGATGCATACGCTCTCCCTGCTCTTCGCTTATATCTCCTAAATTTTCCGGAAACCTGTCTAGGTGACTATGGCGGAAGTGGAGTTTTATGCTCATATTGCACCCCAAATTTTTTAATTGTAACCGAAGGTCTTCTACAAGTTCAATATAATTTTCTGATTTTTTATTTCCGAGAAAATTCTGCATCACAGAGACGAAAGCTGTCCAAGCCCTTAGTTCTAACTCAGTCATAGAATTTCTAAATTGAGTATCTTTCGTAAGTTGTCTAATTTGGGGGGCATCAAAAATACCGGCTTTAATCTTTTCCATAGTTAGCTGAGGAAATTTTTGGAAAATGTAAGAAAAGCAGTCCCCGTCTTTATCTAATGATTTAACAAACTGTTTCATGATGCCCGGTTTTATATGTAGTGGTGGAAGGACAATTTTGTCACGAGCTACTAGTGAATTTTGGACTATATTTTGCTTTCCAGGCTTTATATTTTTTCTCAAGGGCCAGTTTCTTCTTACCCAATGCTCTTGTTTAGCTCTACTGTCCCAAAGCCATAAAAAATAGGGAAACTTAGTGTAACCACTTTGTTGACCGGGAAAAATATTCACCATTTTTAAATCAACACAAATTTGCCACATATGGTCATTGTACTGTTATTTTTTTAAGACTAGCGAGATGTTAAAATATTGTTCCTTTAACTTTATACTGTGGGCAATAGGTACCCCAGCGTATTTATTTCCATTATGTAATAGAATACATTTTAGGCTACGTTTTGAGCTGTCAATGAATAAACGCCACTCGCAATTCTTTATCTCTTTCACGATAAAAAGTTATTTTAGTATTTGAGGAAATTAAATTTTTTTCTTTCAGTCTTGATGCAACAATTCTGAAGCTTGTTTAGAAAGATTTAAATCTCTTACAAGATCATCTAACTCATTTTGGAAAAAGCATTTTGGCTCATTTGATATACCTTCAAAATCAGCATCATTTTGTGATGAGCTTGGTCCTTCCTTGTCTTGTTCTAAGGGTTCAGATATATTTTTAGGCACTGAAAAGTCAGGTGAATGGTACATTGGACGCTGAACACAACTAGTATTTGGGTAAAGTCATTTAGTTCGATTTTTAGTGTTTAGACCGTTTAGGTTCACGCTACAAAAGTAACAGTCTTCGAGATGATTTTGTGGTTTTTGACAAATAGTCGGTGTTCCAAATTTAAAGGCACTTCTTTTACCACTTTTCCATATAGAAGAATAGAAGCAGCTTTCCTATACACTTGTAGGGCTCGTCAGTGGGATTCCGACTGACACCTTCTCAGATACCCGCTTGCCGTACTAATATATTGTCGGATCTTATATTTGAAGTTAAATGTCCTCGGAGAAAGGCGGTGAGAAACGTCTTTCTACGACATCCTCCCCTTTAGACATCTCACTTAGCGTATTATTTAGAATCTGTATTCTTGTTTCTGAATGTACAAGTCGAGATGTATCTGAAGAACTGCGGGGACTAACACCCCGTCGTAGATCCAGCATTAGCACAAGGCTCAGTGCAGACCCCTGTCTGCAACGGCCCAAATAACACCAGGGATGCCATATTGTGATATAGGAAGCTACGTTACCGGCTTTACGCCCCCTGGTTTCCGGCTCCTCATTTAGCGCTCGTGTCTGACTCGTCAGTGGGATTCCGACTGACACCTTCACAGACACCCGCTTGCCGTACTAACATATTGTTTGATCTTATATTTGAAGTGAAATGTCCTCGGAGAAAGGCGGTGAGAAACGTCTTTCTACGACAATATATATATATATATATATATATATATATATATATATATATATATATATATATATATATTAGCGCTATTCCACTGTCTCGGAATGCGTCTTGCTTTTAGGCAGTTTGTGTATATGTTGGCTAAGATTTTCCAAGTTGAGTTTCCGGAATAGCGCTAATATAATCCTAATCCACAAGAAAGGTAGCAAAGAGGATCTTAAAAATTACAGACCAATTAGCTTGCTACCAGTAATATACAAAATATTCACAAAAATAATTAACAACAGAATACAGAACACACTTGATGTTGCTCAACCTCGAGAACAAGCAGGCTTTAGAAGAGGCTTCAGCACAATGGATCATATTCAAACACTACGAGAAATTATGAGTCGAACGAAAGAATATGATCTGCCACTGACATTAGCTTTCGTAGACTTTGAAAAGGCATTCGACTCAATATACCCAAGAGCAGTTATAGAAGCTCTAGTCGACCAGGGAGTGGATAAGCCTTACGTAGAAATGCTAGCCAACATATATAGAGAGGCCACAGCTAGAGTAAATGTATACAAAGATACCCCAGAATTTCCAACTCAGAAAGGAGTCCGACAAGGTGACGCAATATCCCCCAAGCTATTTACAGCAACTCTAGAAAGTATCTTCCGCAAAATAGACTGGGAAAATAAAGGTCTATGTAAATACGGTGAATATCTAAACCACTTAAGATTCGCTGATGACATCGTTCTGATTGCTAAAAATCCTGAAGAACTGCAGGAACAAATTAATGATCTGAACATTGCCAGTAATAGAGTTGGCTTAAAGATGAACCTAGCAAAAACAAAAGT
This sequence comes from Diaprepes abbreviatus, assembly GCA_034092305.1. Lineage (NCBI taxonomy): Eukaryota > Metazoa > Arthropoda > Insecta > Coleoptera > Curculionidae > Diaprepes > Diaprepes abbreviatus. The sequence goes on from JASJET010000415.1 coordinate 1,053,301, forward strand.
AATGTGCAACGATCTAATAAGAGACATTGAAATAAGGATAAACGAAACGACGCTGGAAGTAGTAGATGAATATATATATACCTGGGTCAACTTATACACAAGTCGGGTTCACTACTTCCAGAAATTAACAGAAGAATCAAACTGGCGTGGTCAGCATTCGGACGAAACTCCATCATCTTCAAATCCAGAATGCCACTTTACCTTAAGAAAAGAGCGTTTGATCAATGCATATTACCGATCATGACATATGGTTGCGAAACTTGGACATTGAAAGCGAAATAATTACGAAACTCCAAGTAGCTCAAAGATCCATGGAAAGATGTATGCTAGGGATAACAAAAAGGGATCGCAAACGAATAGATTGGATACGACGAATGACCCAGGTGACAGATGTCGTCCAAAGAATAAAATCCCTTAAATGGCAATGGGCAGGTCATGTAGCAAGAAGAACTGACAACAGATGGACCACAAGAACAACTATGTGGTATCCCAGAAACGCGAAGAGGCCACAGAGACGCCCTAACATTAGATGGGACTATGACATCAGGAAAGTGGCAGGAACAACTTGGTCCTGATTAACCATCGATAGAAAGAGTTGGGCACAAATGAGTAATGATTATAAGAACACGTAATAGTAATAACAACAAAACAAGAAAAATAATAATAATAAATAACTATAAAGGAACATCATAATAACAACTTAATAAGGGAGGCTGCACCATAATTTAGAAATGGTAGATAATAGCTGAAAATGATGATGATGATGATATATATATATATATATATATATATATATATATATATATATATATATATATATATATATATATATATATATATATAAGTTGCAGTTAAAATCTTTTCAACAAAATTGTATTCCTTGTTATTTTAAAGATGTTTTTAATATACAGGTGACTGCATCTTAGAAGGGACGTTTTAAATACAATATTCATATTCCGAAATACTCATATTATCTGGAAGTATAAACGGTTAAAACCATAAAAGAACCCTTAAACTTTTTTAGCCCCTCGTTCCAAGTAGTCATCAAAGCCTGAATAGATAAGGCCCGGGCAATAACAGGTGTGCCAATTATACTTTTAGTGAGAAATCGTAAAAGGGGTATTAAAAAGATAAAACCGAAAAGTCACGGTTACACCGCAAATCTGGGATTTTAGGACGGTGTTTCTGGAAAGGTGGAAATTTATTTGAGATATTTCCGGGAACTATTATGAATACTCCTAAAATGTACTTTTTTATTTTTATACTTTATATGTCTTCAAAGGTACAATGTGGGAAAAGCTTTTGAAAATGTTTTTGGAGGTCATTTTTTATGTGTTTTGGGAAAATTTATTTTTCTTTTTAACAAAAATATTTCTAGTTGTTATAATAATGTTTTGAAACAATAAAAACATCTGTAGAGAATGTCGCTGAATAAATATACTTTTTGTATTTTTCTTAAAACTTTGTATTTTAAAAGGGTTTTTCGTTTACATTGGTTCATTTGAATATATTGGAAAAATAATTATCTAGATTTACTCCTAGTCAAGATTATAAAAACTTAACAATACTTACTACTCCATGGAAAATAGATTTTCGTCAGTAACAAAAATGTAACATTGGTTTTTTTGCTGGGATGTGTTCATTTCGGCATCCTATAAAACATATCTCGATGGTAACTCTGAAAGACCTGTGTAAAAAAAATGGCGGACCAAAAATGGTCACGATTTTCGGTTTTTTGAGTTTATCTCGAAAAGTAAAAGTTGTATCGAAAAATGTTTCAAACAAAAGTTGTAGAGAATTAAAAACCTTGTCGATTCATATAATATAAGTTTTAGGTGGCGCCACTAGTTATCGAGATAAATTTTTTTCGACAAAATTTACTGTTTTTGTTTAAAAAAAAGACAATTATTAGCAAGTTACCGATTTAAATTTAACATAAATATGAGTATTATCATTCTAAAAAGGTATGTCAATCCCGGAAACTGTGAGTTTTTTATTTTCCGAGAAATTCGATGTCAAAGTTGAAAATTCAAACTCAATTTTTAGCTTTCCTAATTAAGATACAATGCTTAATTTTAATGGAAATTGTTTGTATTGTTTTATATTTTGAAGATCTATTTCAAAAAAAAAATTTTTTCAATCATGAGCCGAGATATTTTGCAAAAAATCAATTTTTGCACTAAAAAAAGTGCGATAACGTTTTTTTTTTTCAAAATTCGTAATGGCGTGGCAAATGAATATTAAGGGCTCAAATTTGCAGAAGATGCTTTTTAATATTTGTACTTTACCTGTGAATTTTTTGGATTCAAGAAATTCACTTCCGTACGATCTGTGAGCCTTCAAAAATTGGCCCGAATCTAATCGAAAATAGTTGCTGCAGGCCGCTGTCGGCGGGTTGCCAGAGTTCAGGCGCATTATTCAAGGAAACTTATGCATCATAAGTAATATTTATATTATTGATGTTGTTTTATTAAGGGGTCTTTTAGGTTACAATTTTTCAAAAATTAAAAATTTTTATTAATGTTTTTTTTTAATAGAAAGAAATAAGATATCATTTTATAATTTTGCACATATATTTATTTGTACTTTAAGTATACAAAAATTTTTTTTTCGATTTTTTTAAAGGTTTTTTTCCCATAACAATTTAAAAAAAAACATCAAAAAATGATGGTGGACGCGATTTCAAGTGACTGAATCGTCTGAAAAAAAAAAGAAAATACCAAATTAAGCCTTGTTCAAGTGCCCATGGTCGGTACCGGAATCACTTTGATCGGTAATAAATTTTCCGATTTTTACCCGATTTTTCACCCTCAAAAATGGATTTTTTTTTCAAATGGCCGCCATTTTGTTATTTTTTGATGAAAAACAAATCATTCCGGTACCGACCATGAACGCTTGAACAAGGATTAATTTGGTATTTTTTTTTTGAGACGATTCAGTCACCTGGAATCACGTCCGATGATGTTTTTTTAAAAAAATTATTATGGGTAAAAAAATCCATAAAAAAATACCAAAAAAATTTTTTTCTATAGTTAAAGTACGAATAAATATATGTGAAAAATTATGAAGTGATATCTCTTTTCTTTCTATTAAAAAAAAAATTACTAAAAAAAAATTTTTTCTTAAAAAATTGTAACCTAAAAGACCCCTTAATTTATATAATAGTAACAATTTGTTTAATCATATTAATTATTAATTTGTTTATTAACAAAGTTTTTACACAAAATTGTAGAGGAAATCAAACAAATATTCAATTATGTATTACATATTCTACTGTTTTTCCCTTTATATTATTATTATCTAACAGTTTATTAACAAAATTTTTGTAAAAAATTATAGAGAAAATCATACAAATATTCAATTATGTATTACATATTATACTGTTTTTTTTCCTTTATATTATTATACATCTGCTTTTAGCGCGACAAAAATTTGAAAATAATTAGCGACCAATGATATTAATTTATCTTAATAAAAATTTATAAAATTAAAGAGCATATTTTTGTTAATAAACTATTAATGTATTATTAAATATTTATATGATTTGTTTGTAGAAATTTTCGTAAAAATTTTGTTAATAAACTATTAGGTGATAATAATATAAAGGAAAAAAACAGTATAATATGTAATATTATAACTGTATAATTTGACTCGATAATTTTTTTGTAAAAATTTTGTTAATAAACTGTTAGATAATAATAATATAAAGGAAAAAAACAGTAGAATATGTAATATATAATTGAATATTTGTATGATTTTTTCTATAATTTTTTGTAAAAATTTTGTTAATAAATTAATAATTAATATGACTAAACAAATTGTTACTATCATATAAATAATTAAAACAACATCAATATTATAAATATTACTTGTGATGCATAAGTTTCCTTGAAGCGCCAATGAATAATGCGCCTGAACTATGGCAACCCGCCGACAGCGGCCTGCAGCAGCTATTTTCGATTAGATTCGGTCCAATTTTCGAAGGTTCACAGAACATATGGAAGTGTATTTCTTGGATCCAAAAAATTCACTGGTAAAGAACAAGTATTGAAAAGCATCTTCTGCAAATTTGAGCCCTTAATATTCATTTGCCACGCTATTATGAATTTTTGAAAAAAAAAGTTTTTTTATCCAAAATAAATTTTTTTTTTTGAGATCGGAAATAATACATCTAAATCCAATGCAAGCATTAAAAAATTTTATTTCTCTCCGTTGAAAAGTTATCGCAATTTTTTTGGAGCAACAATTTGGTTTTCGCAAAATTTCTGGGGCCACGATTGAAATTTTTTTTTTATAAATAGGTTATCAAAATATAAAACAATACCAACAATTTTCATTAAAATTGAGCATTATATCTTAATTAGAAAAGCGGGAAATTCAGGTATAATTTTCAACTATGACATCGAATTTCTCAGAAAATAAAAAACTCACAGATTCCGGGTTTGACATATTTTTTTTAGAATGATAATACCCATATTTAAGTTAAATTTTAAAGCGGTAATATGTTAATAAATGTCTTTTTTAAAAAAAAAAACCAAAACCGTAAATTTTGTTGAAAAAAAAAATATCTCGATAACTAGTGGCGCCACCTATATTTTATTATTATATGAGTCGATAGGTTTTTTAATACTCTACAACTTTTGTTTGAAACATTTTTCGATACAACTTTTACTTTCCGATATAAACTCAAAAAACCGAAAATCGTGACCATTTTTGGTCCGCCATTTTTTTTTGTTCAGGTCTTTCAGAGTTACCATCGAGAGATGTTTTATAGGATGCCGAAATGAACACATTCCAGCAAAAAAAACCAATGTTACATTTTTGTTAACAAAACACCTCTTTTTTTGATCTAATTTCCGTGAAGTATACTTATTGACCAAGTAATTGTTTCACTTTTGTTGCACATAAAAAACTATTAACACGAAATATTTACATATGGAATTTTGGACAGGATTTTTTTTATCTGGGTCCGTCTCCGTTTTAACCTAGAATTTCTTTGTACAAGATCATAGATTTAATGTGAGAATTAATAAAATTAGACCCACTAACTTGTTCACAGCAGTAATATTTGGTTAAATGAATAGAAATTACGTTTGAGAATAAATATGCGTCATTGTAACTAATTTAGAAATAAACATTTTATCTCTAACCTAGCCCAGGGAACCCATTAAGGCTGCCATATAGTTTTTCGGGATGAAAGTTAGACCACCAAGGGCTACTTTAGAAATTGTTGGGATAATTATCATGTGAAATATAATACTGCGAACTAGAATAAAGTTACCCATATGCGGTATTATAAGGGATAATTATTATCGTACAATTCAAAATTGAAAACCAAATGAAGCGTCTGGTACAAATATATTAGTTCTCAAGGTTTTGTCTCATTTCGTAACCATATAATAATTTTATAGTCATAACAAGCAAAAATATAATTTTAATTCATTAATTTTTTACTGATAATTACAACCTTTCGTTTGTTTAGTAAAAATATTCATTTATAATTTAATTAGAATATTATAGGTTTTGTATAAATATAATATTAATTAATAATTTCTTTCCTGCTGTTTTTCTACGTTGCATTAGAATATTTTCCATAAATTTCTATTCAAATTTTTGCTTCTTCATTTATTAAAGTAAGTTTATAACGGAATCGCGATATAGTATTTCAGCAACTCAATAACTTTTGCTTATTCCTAACTAGATCTAGCGCCAAAATCATAAATTATTCCCGGAGTTTGCAAAAGATGCCGCTGAAAAGCTTGGCAAGCAAGTTTTGGTCTCAATATGCATATCTCCATTTATACGCAAGTTTACTATTTTCTGAATATGCGACATTTATAAAAGGAAAAGCAAATTATCACTGTAGCTAAAATGTAAAAAAACTTGTTCTAAAGTTGTTTTTTAAAACTTAAAGTTTCTTTTAGAATCACGAAACTTGAATAAGAAAATTTGAACGTTGCTTTATAGTAGTACGAGAACTTAGTGGGTTTCCATAGACGACGAAGATATATCATTCCAGCAAAGTTTTTTTATATGTATTTTGACCCTCTGATTGCGAAAGTCGAGAGTGGATTCCTGAAAAATGGCTAACTAAAATATTAGTTTCAAAGTATATCGGTAGGATATTAAAAACTTACCTCATCTTATTTTTTGTACAAAACAGTTGATAAAATTATTCTAGGTCTTCCTATAAATAGAAGAGATTGATAATAATGACTGTGTAAAATACCATTCACTCTTTTAGTGGTCTGGAAGTAATTAACTCTTTGTTTCTTGTGAATAGAAAAAAAAAACATACGAACTTCTTGTACAGGGTGAGTCAACGATTGGATGAAGTAAGTTTGTGCCTTTTCGGTGAAATTTACAAAAAAACTATATTTATTGTTTGATACAGTTTATTTTTATGCAGATTTTAAAAATATTTAGGACTCTACAGGGTGAGCCAAAAAACTAGGACAGCATAAAGTTGTATTTTTCTAAATAGAACACCCTATATACGAATCGTATTTTCGATTTAGCTTATAATTTTAAATCTTTTTTATTAAGGGTTTACTATAACAAAACTTTATAGTTTCTGAGATAATTATGTTTAAAGAAAAAAAGTCACGTTTTCAAGCATCAATTCAATCCTAAATAACGTTTTCAATTTTGTGACAAATATATTCAAATTTGGAATTTAGCAAGGCCAAGGACAAGTTAACATAATTTTTACCTAATATTTGCAATAAAAGCTACAGGGTGTTGAACACATCGGCTCAAATTTGAACAAGTTTAAATGAATAAATATCTTTTTTTTAATGGTACACCCTGTATATTTTCATGTTATTTAATAGAGTAATAAAAACCCTAAAAGTTTTGTTCAATATATCCTATACCTATTTATAGTAGTTTTTGAGATATTTCAGTTTTTCTTATTTTCCATACTTTTTTACAGAAATAGTCTTCATTATCATAGTAGCCATGGCAAAAACAATGTAAAGAACATTTTTCTGTGTGTCAAATTTATAACCGCAATCGCTTCTTTTGGTTTTTATGTAGTGTAGTTTGGTTTTTTTTGCATTCATCTTATATTGTAAAATGAATTTTCCAAAGAGTGAGTTAATAGATATGATTTATACAATAGGAGAGGCTCAAAAAAATTGCCTTCTTGCTCAAAGAATTTACAAAATGAAGTATCCTGATCGACGCCAGCCTAATACCCATAATTTTCAAAACTTAATGCAAAGATTTGATTCTTCTGGTACTGTTGATTATCCAAAACGTAAAGTGGTCAACAAACCAGTAACTAATGAAGAAAAAGAACTACAAGTATTGCTAAATGTTCAGGAAAATCCTTATATTGGTAGCCGTCAGTTAGCAGCATTATGTGAAACATCACAAGCCACCGCTAATCGTACTACCAAGAAATATAGGTATCATCCATATCACATGAAATTACACCAAGAATTGCATGGACAGGATTTTGAAAGTCGTGTAAACTTTTGTCGTACAATAAATGCGGAGATTCAATTAAATCCAAATTTATTATGCAAGGTAATGTTTAGTGATGAAGCTACTTTTAGAAGTAACGGTGCCGTAAATAGACGCAACAAGCATTATTATGCCACAGAAAACCCATTTTGGATTAGAGAGGTGCAACATCAAAACCACTGGTCATTAAATGTTTGGTGTGGTATTCATCATAATCGAATTATTGGATCCCACTTTTTTAATGAACCACTAAATGGCCATAGTTACCTGAACTTTCTACAAGAAGAACTACCCCAACTGCTTCAAGGTCTCGATAGGGATGAGCTCGACAGTATGTGGTTCCAGCACGATGGTGCGCCTCCGCATTACTATCGTGAAGTTCGTGCGTTTTTGGACCAACGATATCCGCAAAAATGGATTGGACGTGGGGGTTTCATTGAGTGGCCACCAAGGTCTTGCGACATCACCCCATTAGATTTCTTCCTATGGGGTTATATTAAAAATAAGGTGTATGTTAATCCACCAACAACAGTAGAAGATATGCGCAACAGGATTAGGGATACCTGTAGAACAATAACGCCACTAATTTTGTCCAGGGTCAGAGAAAATCTGCAAAAAAGACTAAATTTGTGCATTGCACAAGAGGGTCGTTTATTCGAACACTTATTAAAAAGAAATAATTAATCTCAGTATTTCATAGGTAATTTTTTTGTTTCAATTTAGTATAAAAGTAAATATGTATTTGCCTTGTCGTTATTGTTGTGTTAATTTTTTCACATTATGTTTAATTAAACTATTGCCGTTCTAATATAACGAATAATGTATTTCATCATATTTAACCACATTCTGTTTGTTTCTGTAGTTTATTTTTATTATTTTACATGGCTACTATGATAATGAAGACTATTTCTGTAAAAAAGTATGGAAAATAAGAAAAACTGAAATATCTCAAAAACTACTATAAATAGGTATAGGATATATTGAACAAAACTTTTAGGGTTTTTATTTCTCTATTAAATAACATGAAAATATACAGGGTGTACCATTTAAAAAAAATATTTATTCATTTAAACTTGTTCAAATTTGAGCCGATGTGTTCATTGCAAATATTAGATAAAAATTATGTTAACTTGTCCTTGGCCTTGCTAAATTCCAAATTTGAATATATTTGTCACAAAATTGAAAACGTTATTTAGGATTGAATTGATGCTTGAAAATGTAATTTTTTTTCTTTAAACTTAATTATCTCAGAAACTATAAAGTTTTGTTATAGTAAACCCTTAATAAAAAAGATTTAAAATTATAAGCTAAATCGAAAATACGATTCGTATATAGGGTATTCTATTTAAAAAAATACAACTTTATGCTGTCCTAGTTTTTTGGCTCACCCTGTAGAGTCCTAAATTTTTTTAAAATCTGCGTAAAAATAAACTGTACCAAACAATAAATATAGTTTCTTTGTAAATTTCACCGAAAAGGCACAAACTTACTTCATCCAATCGTTGACTCACCCTGTACATGTAGTCAAATAATTATACTACATTATAGTCAGCTTATTTCAATATGGCATGGAAACTGTTCAAATACACGTCATAAATAGATCATTTCTTCCTCTGTGACTGTGAGACTGCAGAACATATTATCTATTATATTGTAATGAAATCTGGCTACTAAATAACAACAGTATTTAAATCGATCTGAAATAGAATATCGTTCTCTCTTTAACCCGTATGACTTACGTAAGAAACAAAGCGTCCTATTTCAACAAAAAAAATAAATTGGTTTCTTCTCTTTTTATCAGAAAAAAAGTACTCCAAGGACAATTAGTTTTTCTAAATAAGTATTTTTACAGTAAGTCAGATAAGATACTTCATGCTTTTATTTTGTCAATTAACTTCCGTTTTGTTGTCTAAGAGTATTTTAAAAGTAATTACTAATTAGCGTAATGTCAATTTTAAACAAAACTGTTTACTTTTCGTTTCCTTTTTAAGCAAAGTTAAATATTTGTTTTAAATTTATTTCAGCTTCGCACAATTGCTGCTTTTTTTAATTTCTAATTAAGTTACGTCATGTATTTGCTCAAAGAATGACGTCTTTGTAAGTCATTTCAGTTTATTGTGGTTTTACTAAAAGAAATTTTATTTAATATTGTGTAGCGTTTTTATATATTGCTGTATGAACACTAATACTATTTAGTATACTTCCTTGTGGTAATCTGAACGCACCTTTATTCTCTCGTGAGAATATATTCTTGAAGGTTGAAGTTTGACATTTGTTTATAGTCAAGGCTTCTCATAGTGGGTCCACACGATAACAAAAATCTTGGTGTAAGCGTAGCGTAATAAGACATATGTCAAATTTCAAGACAAAGATCGAAGATTTCCCGCCTAAATCCGCCTTTTCCAAGGTCATTGCGCAAAATAATGTTTAACTTTTTAGCGGACTGCTTTAAATATAGCGGAAACTGTTTCTTTTAATATTTTATGTGAACATAACCTGTGTTTTTTTTTTCAGAAGTTTGTTGTTTTATTTATATTTTTTTATTTTGTGAGTTTTGAGATAATGGATATTTATGAACTATGTTAAATTGTTTTAATTTATTAAAAATGCTTGTTACCGAAGATCATTACTGCTTAGTCCTCAAAAAAAATTCTGGTTCATTTTTTTTATTAATTTTATAACAATTGCAATAATACAGTCGTTCGTTATATAAATTAAAGCTTTTGAAATAAAGGCCGTTATCACTACATAGTATAAAACAAAGTCGCTTTCTCTGTCCCTATGTCCCTTTGTATGCTTAAATCTTTAAAACTACGCACCGGATTTTGATGCGGTTTTTTTCAATAGATAGAGTGATTCAAGAGGAAGGTTTATATGTATAATAACATCCATTAAATAGTGGAGAAATACTGTTATTTTTGAGGTTTCTAATGTGATGTCGTTAATTATCATATTTTTTTCCGCTTACATTGCAAACGCAGGCTGAACCCTACGAGATTTATCAAAATAATGTACTAATTATTTGTACACATTGAAAAGGTCTACAGAAAACTCCGCGCTGGTATATGTCTATCTCTCATGGATATCCCACAATAACATTTTTTTGTCATTTACTTTTTACGACAAATAATGGCAAATTTTGAAGCGATTTTAACCAATACAGCATTAATCCTTATCCAATTAAATAGCTTAAATACATTGTTGATTTAATATAGATCTATATGGTCCTTTACAGCACAAGATTTAAATGAATATTTTCGAAGATATTACAGATTTAAAATTGCGGGAAGTAGCGCTTGCGGCTGTACTGGCCGACCGGGGCGGCGGCAGCGTGCCTATAAATAGCGCGTCGGAGGCCGATGTAATAATTGTTGTAAAAATAAAATAAATAGTCACAGTTTTTCTGTAGTGTATTTAGTATCAGCATTTCACCCGTGCGAAGCCGGGGCGGGTCGCTAGTATAATATAATTTCTATTCAACGACATTCTTTGATGCTTTGATGCCCTTAGCTATGGTTAGCAGATCAAATAATGAGATTTCCTGACAATATCCCTGACTTTTCAATAAATATCCGGGCATTTTATCTGAATGTTGTAGGTGGTATGTTAAGGCAGTGAGAATTTCAAAATATTTGCAATCAAAGCACCAAATGCGAATATCGAGCAAGTATTTTTATTAATGAGAGCGTAGTGGATTAAGGAGAGAAATAGGCTGTCTCTATTGTTATAAGCTTTGCTTTTCGCTGCCGCCAATATTATAACGTTGCTGGTTCTGCTTTTGGTTTATCACTGGTTTCGATGAATTCAAATAAATCTTCTAATATTACTTCTAATATTCGATTAGAATGTTCACTAAATCATAAGGCAACAACAGTTTTACTTCCTATTTACTAATTTAATGTCACTATTGTAGTTTTTTTAATTTTAGTTTGTCTCGTCTTTATGTTCATATCCTAGTTATATTATACTTCTGTATCTAAATTATTATTTTACAGTCATAGGTGTGCTAACAAATATAACATAACTATTGATTTACATGATTACTGAAATGAAAAATTGTGTATTTATGGGAGATGACAATATAAACAAAGCTAATGGTCTCTGTAGATAGTAAAGTTTTAGAGTTTCGGAGATTAAGGCATGCTTTTGTTTGAGCCTATTAGAATATAAATTTGCTTAAAATATAACTTCTTTTTAAGAAAGTATTAAATATTAGACTACAATTATCTATTAATCCATAAGAGTAACTTAAAAATATTTATATATAGTAATTTAATAATTTGTAGTAATAGTTGGTTTACCACAATATCTTCTGTTAAGGTTCTACTCTACACACAATTTAACTTAAAGAACATATCATGTGAAGAATTTTAGAAATAATTATGAAAGACCAGCAATTGTCAAAAGAAACATGAAGCAATAAAAAGTATGAAACTAAATTTATTAATATACTAAATTAACAATTCACTTATTTTGTTAACGGTTAATTAATTTATTTTTCCTTATTAGAAAGATTAATAAATATTTTTTTATTACATAATATTAGAATATGACTAGGTACACAGATGAAAAGAATCAGTAATCAGTAAGCAAGTTGGTATGATTTCCAAAGGTATTCAAAGTCCTCAATGCTGATTATTTCTAAAAGACCGTACTTTAAGCACCCAACAAGATCAGGTAGGAGCACTATTCTTCACTTGGGGAATGATGTAAAATCCAGCGATTCCAGAATTTTACCAGGAACTCTGATTCAATAGCTTTCAGTTGAACTTTAGGTAAATTTGTCGCAGGTTTCCTATCAATTAAAATAACTATATTTCTATCACGTCAAGGCGAAACGCTTCATAGACTAATAAGTAGAGGAGGAGGAGAAGTATTTTTTTATATTATGCTTAAGATGTGAAGTAAGATATGGAAAAAAAGGGTACTTTATTGGAAGTATGATAACTTTACTACTATTATTCTGGGTTACTTGGCATGCACCAAATTTATTAGATGGCGTGCTACGATGTGTACTACATTTTTAATATTTTCAACTAGCTTTGGAAAAAGCCTTCCACCAAACTAACGAAATAAAGATATATTTTATTATTTATTATTATATTTTCTCTTAAACTTAGGAGGCTCGAAAAAGCAGGCTTTCAACGTTAGTATAACAACTTTGGACAAATTAACAAGACAAGTTTGTTCACGTTAGGGCTAATGCGGAGCATGTAAAACGGGAATAATATTTTAGCCATTATGCTTTTCACTTTAATTCCTTAAATATGTAAATTACTGAATATATTTTTAATGCTACCCTTCATATTTCCTTTTTAGTTTGTCTTTCTGTAATTATTACCCTTTAAAATATAAAATTATGACAGTGTTAAAAAAACTTCTATCCTAACTAAATATTTGCAGAAAAATATATCTTATTATTACATTTATTATATTTCAATTAGATAATTCTTTAATGGGTTTTGGTCTTAATATTACTTCTATGATTAATATATATTCTTTACTCTTATGTTTTGGTTTACTTTATTATTTAAACCATCGTCAGAGTACTAAATTATAAAAAAGTACAGGAATCTGTATTTTATTAATAATAAATTGACAATTTTTTTCTTACCTAATGTTAAATAGTGGGTACACTTAACCTAATACATTCATTTAAATTTTAAATGTACAGGGTGAGTCAGCGATTGGATAAAGTAAGTTTGTGCCTTTTCGGTGAAATTTACAAAGAAACTATATTTATTGTTTGATACAGTTTATTTTTACGCAGATTTTAAAAATATTTAGGACTCTACAGGGTGAGCCAAAAAACTAGGACAGCATAAAGTTGTATTTTTTTAAGTAGAACACCCTATATACGAATCGTATTTTCGATTTAGCTTATAATTTTAAATCTTTTTTATTAAGGGTTTACTATAACAAAACTTTATAGTTTCTGAGATAATTAAGTTTAAAGAAAAAAAGTCACATTTTCAAGCATCAATTCAATCCTAAATAACGTTTTCAATTTTGTGACAAATATATTCAAATTTGGAATTTAGCAAGGCCAAGGACAAGTTAACATAATTTTTACCTAATATTTGCAATAAAAGCTACAGGGTGTTGAACACATCGGCTCAAATTTGAACAAGTTTAAATAAATAAATATCTTTTTTTTTAAATAGTACACCCTGTATATTTTCATGTTATTTAATAGAGTAATAAAAACCCTAAAAGTTTTGTTCAATATATCCTATACCTATTTATAATAGTTTTTGAGATATATCAGTTTTTCTTATTTTCCATACTTTTTTACAGAAATCCTATGGGGTTATATTATAAAATTTTTATAAAAAAATTGAACCGACTTCTAAAAGTGCGCTAAAAAGTGAAAAATAACCATAAATTTTTATATGAAATTGAACTTTTTGAAGTCGGCGCCAAACTAATACCTGACAAAATGTGATTTGCATAAATAGATTAGAAATACTTTATTTGTAATTGCTTTCTTACCATAATTTGTATATATTAGTAGTTATTTATTTCGTGTACAAATAATTTGGCGCCGACTTCAAAAAGTTCAATTTCATATAAAAATGTATGGTTATTTTTCACTTTTTAGCGCACTTTTAGAAGTCGGTTCAATTTTTTTATAAAAATTTTATTTTCCTATTTTTAGTTTTAGAATTCATTATGACATTCATAAATTATTTGAACTAAGTACTAATCGAGGTTAGTGTACCTCGCAATGACTCCAAACTGGCAAAAAAAATATCCATTTTATCCAAAGTTGTAAATCACCCTAAAATGAACCACTAAAAATTCTTTAGTTCTTAGAGTTTTCCAAATATCAATCAAATTAGGTCAAACGAATATTTAATCTGTCATAGAAAATCCACTATCTTAAATTTCAAATTAGATTGGTAATATAGGCCCCAAAACCTTGCAATATCGATATTTAAAGAAAATAAATTAATTTTTTATCCACCATATTGGATAGGCCATATTGAATTTTTTAAAAATAATTTTAGATTCGTCATGTGTGATCCCGAAAACTCTCCCGTACTAATTTTAATGAAAATCGGACAAAATTGATTTTTTTTGTCCGCCGTATTGAATCCGCCATATTGAGTTTTTAAAAATAATTTCAGATTCTTTATATGAGGCCCCGAAAACTTCCCCATACCAATTTTGGAGAAAATAGGACAAAATTGATTTTTTATCCGCCATATTGAATTTGTTTAAAATTTGTTTAGATTTGTGATATGCGACTCTGAAAACTCCCCCGTACCAATTTTGGAGAAAATCGGACAAAAACGATTTTTTGTCGGTCATATTAAATCCGCCAAATTGAATTTTTCTAAAATTATTTTAGATTCGTCATATGCGATCCCAAAAACTCCACCGTACCAATTTTGGAGAATATCGGACAAAATTATTTTTTTTGTCGGCCATATTGGATCCGCCATATTGAATTTTTTAAAAATTATTTTAGATTCGTTATATGCGACTCCGAAAACTCCCCCGTACCAATTTTGGAGAAAATCGGACAAAATTAATTCTTTTGTCGGCCATATTGGATCCGCCATATTGAAATTTTTAAAAATTATTTTAGATTCGTCATATGCGACTACGAAAACTCCCCCGTACCAATTTTAGAAAAAATCGGACAAAATTGATTTTTTCGTCGGCCATATTGGATCCGCCATACTGAATTTTTTAAAAATTGTTTTAGATTCGTCATATGAGACCCCGTAAACTTCCCGTTATCAATTTTGGTAAAAAACTGACAAAATCGATTTTTTTGTCCGCTATATTGGATCCGCCATATTGAATTTTTTAAAAATAATACCAGATTCGTTATGTGCAACCTCGAAAACTCCCCCATACCAATTTCGGAGAAAATCGGACTAATTTAAAAATATTTGTCCGCCATATTGGATCCGCCATTTTGAATTTTTTTAAAAATAATTTCAGATTTGTTGGGTACAACCCCGAAAATTCCTCCATACCAATTTTGGAGAAAATCGGACAAAATTAATTTTTTTGGCCGCCATATTGTAAGCGCCATCTTGGATTTTACTGCACCAATTTCATCTAAAAAAATATGGGACCACCGCAGCAACTTCCTTTACATAACGTAAAAAATTTCATTCAAATCGGTGCAGCCGTTCCGGAGTAATCGGTGTACATACATAAAAAAAAAAAAAAAAAAAAATACATAGTCGACGAATTGAGAACCTCCTTCTTTTAGAAGTCGGTTAAAAAATAAGGTGTATGTTAATCCACCAACAACAGTGAAAGATATGCGAAACAGGATTAGGGATACCTGTAGAACAATAACGCCACTAATTTTGTCCAGGGTCCGAGAAAATCTGCAAAAAAGACTAAATTTGTGCATTGCACAAGAGGGTCGTTTATTCGAACACTTATTAAAAAGAAATAATTAATCTCAGTATTTAATAGGTAATTTTTTTGTTTCAATTTAGTATAAAAGTAAATATGTATTTGTCTTGTCGTTATTATTGTGTTAATTTTTTCACATTATGTTTAATTAAACTATTGCCGTTGTAATATAACGAATAATGTATTTCATCATATTTAACCACATTCTGTTTGTTTCTGTAGTTTCTTTTTATTATTTTACATGGCTACTATGATAATGAAGACTATTTCTGTAAAAAAGTATGGAAAATAAGAAAAACTGAAATATCTCAAAAACTACTATAAATAGGTATAGGATATATTGAACAAAACTTTTAGGGTTTTTATTACTCTATTAAATAACATGAAAATATACAGGGTGTACCATTTAAAAAAAAAACAGATATTTATTCATTTAAACTTGTTCAAATTTGAGCCGATGTGTTCAACACCCTGTAGCTTTTATTGCAAATATTAGGTAAAAATTATGTTAACTTGTCCTTGGCCTTGCTAAATTCCAAATTTGAATATATTTGTCACAAAATTGAAAACGTTATTTAGGATTGAATTGATGCTTGAAAATGTGACTTTTTTTCTTTAAACTTAATTATCTCAGAAACTATAAAGTTTTGTTATAGTAAACCCTTAATAAAAAAGATTTAAAATTATAAGCTAAATCGAAAATACGATTCGTATATAGGGTGTTCTATTTAAAAAAATACAACTTTATGCTGTCCTAGTTTTTTGGCTCACCCTGTAGAGTCCTAAATATTTTTAAAATCTGCGTAAAAATAAACTGTATCAAACAATAAATATAGTTTCTTTGTTAATTTCGCCGAAAAGGCACAAACCTACTTCATCCAATCGTTGACTCACCCTGTATTAGTTTAATTGTAACCACTAGTAAACATTAGGTAAGAAAAAAATTTCAGTTTATGAAAGGGTGAGCTCTTTTAATACAGAGATTCAAATATCTGTTAAGATGTTCAATTTATAAAAAAAAATGGCTTAGACAAGAAATGTCAAGGACAGAGGGGCCATTTATCTGTACTAATGACTTTGATCTTGAGGTTAATTCTTAAGGTCATGGTGATTTTTTCAAACAGAAATCCCCATTTTTTATTCTAGAAATGAAACGCGGACAAAATTGCTTATCCAACGGTATAAAAAACATACAGAGTAAAATCATATCTCGAGGTTGGAGAGCAGCCGATGAAAGAAACAAGGCTAGAAGGAAAATGTTACAAAATCCAAATGACAATAACATAGAAGAGTATAAGATACTAAGAACAAAAACCAGGAAGATTATGAAACGTAAGCAAAAAGATCTACAGACTAAACAAATAGAAGAAATAGAGCAAAATGGACAAAGCAGCAATATAAGAGCATACTATAGAGGAATCTCAAATATAAAAAAAGGATACCAACCAAAAGCAAGAAAACAGCTTATAACGGAATGTACAGAGGTCATGAACACATGGCGTGAACATTTCCATCAACCACTGAACCCGGATAACAACGACAACACTCTCACAAGCACAGTACAAACAGTTGAAATTCCAGATCCTCTACCAACCTACGAAGAAGTCCAAGAAGCCATAACTAAACTTAAAAATAACAAGGCGCCTGGAAGTGACAATATTCCCGCCGAATGCCTAAAATATGATGGAGAAGCCCTTTATCGAATCACTCACCATCTGATAGAAGCTATATGGCTCACAGAAGAAATACTAAATGAATGGAAAGAAGGGGTCATCGTCCCCATACATAAGCTGCTTAATATGGCCTATAAAGTACTTGCAATTGTATTCTTAGGAAAACTTAAACCCTATGCAGAGGAAACTATAGGGGACTATCAGTGTGGTTTTAGGGGCGGTCGCTACACCGTGGATAAAATATTTACCATTAGACAGTTAATGGAAAAATGCTGGGAATTCAATCGACACCTTCATCTATTTGTGGATTTTAGACAGGCGTACGACACCATCCATAGGGTTAAATTGTGGCAAGCAATGGAGAAACTTGGCTTCCCAAAGAAATTAATCAGACTAACCCAGGTGTGTGTTGGAGGCTCAAAGAGCAAAGTCAGACTTGGACAAGACCTTTCAGAGGTGTTCAATATAAATAACGGTCTCAAACAGGGTGACGCTATATCCCCGTTTCTTTTTAATGTAGCTCTAGAATACGTCAGCAGAAAGACGAAAATCCAACCGCCAACAGCGATGTTTTATCATAACGGTCCCAACTTACTTTTGGCTCTTGCAGATGATATAGACATTGTGGGAAACAGCACGTTGGATATCAAGAGGACCTTCAATAACTTCGAAAAAAATGCGAGTAGCATTGGGCTTAAAATTAACGAAGAGAAAACTAAATATCTGTATTCCACTAGAAACAACCAACACATAGGCAGACTAGGCCAAAACATCACAATGGGGGACTATAACTTTGAACGCGTTCAAATATCTGGGAACGATGCTTACTGGAAACACTGACGGAACGACAGAAATTAACTGTAGAGTTCAAGCAGGTAATAGGTGCCTATACGCAGTACAAGACCTCCTAAAATCCACGTTAACAACAAGACGTACCAAAACATACACACACACACACACATATATATATATATATATATATATATATATATATATATATATATATATATATATATATATATATATATATGTACAAAACAATAATAAGACCTGTAGTGATGTATGGGTGCGAATCTTGGACACTAACGGTAACAAATGAAGAACGAGTCTTCGAAAGAAGAATTATTAGAAAAATATATGGCCCAACAGTGGATGCAACAACAGGACGATACAGAATCCGTACTAATAAAGAACTGGAGGATCCATATGGAGACATTAATATTGTACGAGAAATAAAATCTAAGCGACTGCAGTGGGCGGGACACGTAACAAGACTACCAGATAGTCGCACAGTCAAACTCGCGTGGGAGGAAGTACCGGTTGGTAAAAGACCACTGGGACGCCCTCGCCTCCGATGGAAAGACAATATTGCCAAAGATCTAAAGGTAATGAATATTGATAATCCGCTAGATGCCATGGCAGACAGGCAGCAATGGAGGAGTATTGTGAAGTCGGCAAAGACCCACCCAGGGTTGTAAGCCATGGAGTAAGTAAGTAAGTAGAGGTCATTATCTGAAGGTCAAATATCTCCATACCTTGGATTGATTTGAATAAATTAATAATTCGGCAACTGAGAGTGATGGAGAAAAACTTTTACCACAAAACTTTCTGGAAATTAAACTGTGTATGTTAAGGTGACCTTAAATTTGATCTTGACGTTGATCTTGAAGGTCATATCAAGGTCATGGGATCTAATACTTTTAACCCCGAAAAGGGAAAAAGCGGAAAATTTTATGATCGGATATGACCTTAAAATGACTTCAAAACCTTATTTTTGACAATGGATTCGAAAAGAACAAGAAATTTTACGTTAGAAATGATACTTGAAAATTTGTTATTCTCGTCTGGGAGGATCAAATCAAGGTGAACTATTTAAAAAGCACCCAGAAGCTTTTTTGAAGAATTTTAGTGATTTTCTGAGGCTACACGATGTTGAAGATGCCTTTAACAAGGACTATATGAAATGATCAAGTTTTGACAACCTTGACTTTCATGTCTATTTTAAAGGTCGTTGGAGATCTAGATAATTTTTTTAAAATAAACAAGATGAACTTGACAATTGACTCGAAGGTGAAGATGGTCTAGATCGCTCACACCCTTGCATTTTAACCACTTGTTGAAAGCACCTTCAACGTCTTCTTCATAGGTAAACATTTAAAATTATTAAATCTTGTAATCTAGCTGGTCAATAAATTGTAACACTATTTCTTATCCATCTATTCGAAAACAGATTTGTTAAAATACTCTCGAATGTTTTGGGCGTAGCGTACTGATATCACATGTTTCTATGTATCTCCAGTGGTATCTTCTAAAAGAATAGGTCATTGATTCATTCTTCTTCTTCTGGTACCTATCCGGTACCAAATGTTGGCACTCATTCTGGCAATGTTAATTTTATTTCTTACTGCTCTGAAGAGTCCTGTGGTGGATGTTGCAAACCAGGTCCGCAAATTCTTTAGACAGGATATTTGTCTTTTCCCGACGCCTTTCTTATCCTACACTTTGTAGATTGCATTTCAGCAACTCGTACTTGGCATCATTTCTCATGATGTGTCCTCAATGCTTTTTACTGTGTAAGTTATTTCAGGTTTTTGATATTATATTCATCCATAATATTTTAAGAATTCTTTTATAATGCCGAAACTCAGAAGTTTTCAGTCTCTTTGCTGTTGCTTGAGTCAAGGTCCAAGACTCTACTCCGTACAATAAAATGGAGCGTATATAGCACCGGAGGAGCCCGATTTTCATTTTCTGCTTCAAATTATGTGTATTAAAAAGTTTGGGCATTTGAGTGAACGTTATTCTTGCTTTTCAAATTCTGGCTTTTATTTCCTCCGAATGGTCCCACTGCTCATTATGTTGACACTCTACTGCATTCTCACTGATGGTAAAATGTACTCTTCAGTTCTTTCCTTGCTAATTATCATGGTCTTTGTTTTATTGGTGTTGTGTTGGCATATCTGAAATTGTTTCCTCGTTCGCTCTTTATTAAAATTCCTGGTTCCATGTAGCTTCGTGGAAAATTGCTTCCGATTACAAGTTAAATATGAGAAGTGACAATATAGACCTCTGTTGGACTCCTATAAGAATTTTCACCTCCTCTGTTTTCTCGTGATTGACGTTAAGAAAGGCTCATTGATTCCATTATACGCAAATCTTTGTCATCAATTCAACTATTTTGCAGGACTTCCATTTTCATTTTGTTATGCCGAATTTTGTCAAATACCTAATATAATATATTAGTCTGCAATATCAATGACTTACTACCGTTTTAATGTCTATCTTTTGCCGCAATATTCTTACATGTGTTGAAAATAGTCCGGTGATTGATTCCCTGTATGTAAGGGAAGATAAGACTCTCCATAGGAGGTTCATTTGTAACATTGTTTTGAGGAGTTGGGTTTTCATATTTATTAACAGAACGTCTTATATCTTCAGCGCAATATTGCTTGCCTCTCAGAGCATAGGTCAGTTTTTCTGTTTCTGACTTTAGTGATTGTTCGTCAAATATTAAAAGTGCTCTATGTACCAAAGAGTTTATGACGGGTTGTTTTTGAGAAAGATGATGATGTAACGTTGCATTGAGATATCGATTTGTATGTGTCGGTTTTATGTACACAGAATGCCCTAATTTGCCATTCTCTTTCCTTTGTTCTAGTATAGGGTGAGTCAACGATTGGATGAAGTAGGTTTGTGCCTTTTCGGTGAAATTAACAAAGAAACTATATTTATTGTTTGATACAGTTTATTTTTACGCAGATTTTAAAAATATTTAGGACTCTACAGGGTGAGCCAAAAAACTAGGACAGCATAAAGTTGTATTTTTTTAAATAGAACACCCTATATACGAATCGTATTTTCGATTTAGCTTATAATTTTAATCTTTTTTATTAAGGGTTTACTATAACAAAACTTTATAGTTTCTGAGATAATTAAGTTTAAAGAAAAAAAGTCACATTTTCAAGCATCAATTCAATCCTAAATAACGTTTTCAATTTTGTGACAAATATATTCAAATTTGGAATTTAGCAAGGCCAAGGACAAGTTAACATAATTTTTACCTAATATTTGCAATAAAAGCTACAGGGTGTTGAACACATCGGCTCAAATTTGAACAAGTTTAAATGAATAAATATCTTTTTTTTTTTAATGTTACACCCTGTATATTTTCATGTTATTTAATAGAGTAATAAAAATCCTAAAAGTTTTGTTCAATATATCCTATACCTATTTATAATAGTTTTTGAGATATTTCAGTTTTTCTTATTTTCCATACTTTTTTACAGAAATAGTCTTCATTATCATAGTAGCCATGGCAAAAAACAATGTAAAAGAACATTTTTCTGTGTGTCAAATTTATAACCGCAATCGCTTCTTTTGGTTTTTATGTAGTGTAGTTTGGTTTTTTTTGCATTCATCTTATATTGTAAAATGAATTTTCCAAAGAATGAGTTAATAGATATGATTTATACAATAGGAGAGGCTCAAAAAAATTGCCTTCTTGCTCAAAGAATTTACAAAATGAAGTATCCTGATCGACGTCAGCCTAATACCCATACTTTTCAAAACTTAATGCAAAGATTTGATTCTTCTGGTACTGTTGATTATCCAAAACGTAAAGTGGTCAACAAACCAGTAACTAATGAAGAAAAAGAACTACAAGTATTGTTAAATGTTCAAGAAAATCCTTATATTGGTAGCCGTCAGTTAGCAGCATTATGTGAAACATCACAATCCACCGCTAATCGTACTACCAAGAAATATAGGTATCATCCATATCACATGGAATTACACCAAGAATTGCATGGACAGGATTTTGAAAGTCGTGTAAACTTTTGTTGTACAATAAATGCGGAGATTCAATTAAATCCAAATTTATTATGCAAAGTAATGTTTAGTGATTAAGCTACTTTTAGAAGTAACGGTGCCGTAAATAGACGCAACATGCATTATTATGCCACAGAAAACCCATTTTGGATTAGAGAGGTGCAACATTAAAACCACTGGTCATTAAATGTTTGGTGTGGTATTCATCATAATCGAATTATTGGACCCCACTTTTTTAATGAACCACTAAATGGCCCTAGTTACCTGAACTTTCTACAAGAAGAACTACCCCAACTGCTTCAAGGTCTCGATAGGGATGAGCTCGACAGTATGTGGTTCCAGCACGATGGTGCGCCTCCGCATTACCATCGTGAAGTTCGTGCGTTTTTGGACCAACGATATCCGCAAAAATGGATTGGACGTGGGGGTTTCATTGAGTGGCCACCAAGGTCTTGCGACATCACCCCATTAGATTTCTTCCTATGGGGTTATATTAAAAATAAGGTGTATGTTAATCCACCAACAACAGTAGAAGATATGCGAAACAGGATTAGGGATACCTGTAGAACAATAACGCCACTAATTTTGTCCAGGGTCCGAGAAAATCTGCAAAAAAGACTAAATTTGTGCATTGCACAAGAGGGTTGTTTATTTGAACACTTATTAAAAAGAAATAATTAATCTCAGTATTTATTAGGTAATTTTTTTGTTTCAATTTAGTATAAAAGTAAATATGTATTTGCCTTGTCGTTATTGTTGTGTTAATTTTTTCACATTATGTTTAATTAAACTATTGCCGTTGTAATATAACGAATAATGTATTTCATCATATTTAACCACATCCTGTTTGTTTCTGTAGTTTCTTTTTATTATTTTACATGGCTACTATGATAATGAAGACTATTTCTGTAAAAAAGTATGGAAAATAAGAAAAACTGAAATATCTCAAAAACTATTATAAATAGGTATAGGATATATTGAAAAAAACTTTTAGGGTTTTTATTACTCTATTAAATAAAATTAAAATATACAGGGTGTACCATTTAAAAAAAAAGATATTTATTCATTTAAACTTGTTCAAATTTGAGACGATATGTTCAACACCCTGTAGCTTTTATTGCAAATATTAGGTAAAAATTATGTTAACTTGTCCTTGGCCTTGCTAAATTCCAAATTTGAATATATTTGTCACAAAATTGAAAACGTTATTTAGGATTGAATTGATGCTTGAAAATGTTACTTTTTCTCTTTAAACTTAATTATCTCAGAAACTATAAAGTCTTGTTATAGTAAACCCTTAATAAAAAAGATTTAAAATTATAAGCTAAATCGAAAATACGATTCGTATATAGGGTGTTCTATTTAAAAAAATACAACTTTATGCTGTCCTAGTTTTTTGGCTCACCCTGTAGAGTCCTAAATATTTTTAAAATCTGCGTAAAAATAAACTGTATCAAACAATAAATATAGTTTCTTTGTAAATTTCACCGAAAAGGCACAAACCTACTTCATCCAATCGTTGACTCACCCTGTACATCAAGAAAGGGAAGGGCACCATAAAATGCGGCCAAACTACATATCTGCACTAAAATTTAGGTTTTAAAGGAGCAGAACACAAGGCGTTTACTTCGAAAGATTCCATGAAGATGTTTAAACAGAAGGCGTTTACAAAATACCTTGCTATTGTGGTAAAGTGACTGTAGGTGAAACAAGACGGTCTATATCCACTAGGCTTAAGGAACATGAAAGATATATAAAAAAGAAACAAATTGTACAATCTGCAGTAGCTGAATACCAGCATTTTCTTCCACCCCCGTCGATAATTTGTTTTTTCTTGCGATCGCCCACCTAAGAGCTTTGAGATTAGGAAAATACACCCGATTCTGGCACTTATACTAGGAATGTATTTGCTGTTGACTCTCTCCCCCCCCCCCCCCTCCCCCGGTCCACAACTTTTTTTTTCTTGCAATCGCCCATCTAAAAGCTTTGAAATTAGGAAAATAGACCCCGTCGACAACTGGTTTATTCCAGCGATCGCCCTCCTCAAGAGCTTCAAATTCAGAAAAATAGACCCAACCTTGACTTTTACATTAGAAATGGGAATGTTGCTGGCGTCTCTTCCCCCCCCCCCCTCCCCGTCGACAACTTGTTTTCGCTTGCCATACTGTACTTTTGTGATATCACCGCTTCCTCCCAAAGAGTCCCGCCCCTGTCCAGAGTTATAGTACTTTTTGAATAACAGTATCTATTGTTTCTCCCTTCCCTTATTTTAGAAGTTAAAACAACAATTCAAAAACAATAAAAGACTGTCTCAATATATTTGTTTTTTTTTGAGAAGCTGTTGTTTCTCTATATTGCTGACGTTTCAGTTACCTTGTATATAATGAATTTTCTATCAGATAAAATGTTTGTTTCCTCTCTCTTACCAGAAAATTTTCATATTTCACTTACATTTTGTAATTTTAGGAAATTTAGAAAAAAACGTCAGACACGTCGGTAAATTACCGTGCTATTTATTGAACAATTTTCAATATTATCTTATCATTAATATTTTGATATATAAATAACATCGAAAATAAATTATTGGTAGTATTAGTTACTAAGCTTTCGAAAAACCTTTTTGCAGTAATCTAAAACATAGACGTCATAGTAAGTAAATAAAATATGTAGTTAAAACCTTAATTAATTTGATAAATTAGAACATATTTTTTAATGTTACGGATAACAAATGTTAATTTTCATTTTCATAAGGCAGCTCCAATATTACCTTCCTCACGAGTTTTTGAGATCTGACATTTTTTTTAGTGTACGCCCGTCATCTATCTATGCAATTTTCCACTCATTTCTTCTCTCACTTGTCCATCTTACTATAACCTTGTTGATATTCTCATTTTGGCTTATCTTCACTGTTTATCCCGCTCAAGTATTTATTAGCAAATTTATTTGTATATCACTATCACTTCACTACATAGTATAAAACAAAGTCGCTTTCTCTGTCCCTATGTCCTTTTGTATGCTTAAATCTTTAAAACTACGCACCGGATTTTGATGCGGTTTTTTTCAATAGATAGAGTGATTCAAGAGGAAGGTTTCTATGTATAATAACATCCATTAAATAGTGGAGAAATACTGTTATTTTTGAGGTTTCTGATGTGATGTCGTTAATTATCATATTTTTTTCCGCTTACATTGCAAACGCAGGCTGAACCCTACGAGATTTATCAAAATAATGTACTAATTATTTGTACACATTGAAAAGGTCTACAGAAAACTCCGCGATGGTATATGTCTATCTCTCATGGATATCCCACAATAACATTTTTTTGTCATTTACTTTTTACGACAAATAATGGCAAATTTTGAAGCGATTTTAACCAATACAGCATTAATCCTTATCCAATTAAATAGCTTAAATACATTGTTGATTTAATATAGATCTATATGGTCCTTTACAGCACAAGATTTAAATGAATATTTTCGAAGATATTACAGATTTAAAATTGCGGGAAGTAGCGCTTGCGGCGGTACTGGCCGACCGGGGCGGCGGCAACGTGCCTATAAATAGCGCGTCGGAGGCCGATGTAATAATTGTTGTAAAAATAAAATAAATAGTCACAGTTTTTCTGTAGTGTATTTAGTATCAGCATTGCACCCGTGCGAAGCCGGGGCGGGTCGCTAGTATGTATATATATATATATATATATATATATATATATATATATATATATATATATATATATATATATATATATATATATATATATATATATGTTGTTGCGTAGTGTTTCACGGATGGGAACATGTGATTCAGTATTAATCCTTGAATACATCCGTTCGTTGGTTTGGTTTCCTGTAGAAATTTGCAGACGTTTCGCCAAAATCCCATTTGGCATTTTCTGTGCTTGGTGGTTGTAGATCAACTGAAGGAAAAGTCAGCGTGCAGCGTGCTTTATACGCGGTCGCAGATAGTAGTGGTTGGTTGGCGGTGGCGTTGGCTCCGCCTCCCTCTCGAGCGCCACCGTTGGTGTCAGTTTAAGCGTGGCACGCGTGTCGGTACCATGGTCCCACTTGAAGAGAGTTTTCCAAGTAGAGGGCAGATTCAGTGCATCTGTTCTCTTGTTCAGAGTGCCGTTCTTTTCAATTTCGATGGATTCACGAATCAATATTGCCTTGTAGTGTCCTATATTAGCGATTTGCTGGCCGGTGTCAAAATCAATTTTGTGTCCTGTCTCGTGCTGGTGTCGAAAAAGCGCCGATGTTGTCTGTTTGTTTCTTATACCGAGCTTATGTTCTTCTAGTCTAGCTGATATTCTTCTGTTGGTCTGGCCTATGTATGTTTTGTTGCAGGTGCCACATGAAACTTTATATACGCCTTGATTTTCTAGACTGATTTTGTCTTTTGGATTTCTTAAAGAAGAGCCTATTGTTTTATGCGGTTTGTAGGCTATAGATATGTTGTGTTTCCGGAGTATATATATATATATATATATATATATATATATATATATATATATATATATATATATATATACATACGTACAATAGGCTCTTCTTTAAGAAATACAAAAGTCAAAATCAGTCAGTGGTTTTTGTTACAATTTTATTGCCTTATTTATAGCTGTTGTTTGCCATGAGGCCATATTACAAATACATCATCAACGTAGCGTCACCAGAGTTTGGGTTTGAAAAATCCACTTTAAACCCAGTGTCCGGCAGAGATTCCATAGCATTTCGGAAAAATGTTAAGTTTTGCATGTCTTCAATTAAAAATA
This sequence comes from Diaprepes abbreviatus, assembly GCA_034092305.1. Lineage (NCBI taxonomy): Eukaryota > Metazoa > Arthropoda > Insecta > Coleoptera > Curculionidae > Diaprepes > Diaprepes abbreviatus. The sequence continues at coordinate 1,080,428 of JASJET010000415.1, forward strand.
AGACCAATCAAATCTGATAAAAATTTGAAATTGGGCCAATAGCAAAGAAGCCCTATTTTTCACTTTAAAAAATATTTTGTGTATTAAATCTTAGATTAAAGTAAATTATTAAATTAATCTATACGAAATTTTGGGTTTTCCATATCTAACAAACTTTTTCTATACAGGGTGAGTCAACGATTGGATGAAATAGGTTTGTGCATTTTCGGTGAAATTAACAAAGAAACTATATTTATTGTTTGATACAGTTTATTTTTACGCAGATTTTAAAAATATTTAGGACTCTACAGGGTGAGCCAAAAATCTAGGACAGCATAAAGTTGTATTTTTTTAAATAGAACACCCTATATACGAATCGTATTTTCGATTTAGCTTATAATTTTAAATCTTTTTTATTAAGGGTTTACTATAACAAAACTTTATAGTTTCTGAGATAATTAAGTTTAAAGAAAATAAGTCACATTTTCAAGCATCAATTCAATCCTAAATAACGTTTTCAATTTTGTGACAAATATATTCAAATTTGGAATTTAGCAAGGCCAAGGACAAGTTAACATAATTTTTACCTAATATTTGCAATAAAAGCTACAGGGTGTTGAACACATCGGCTCAAATTTGAACAAGTTTAAATGAATAAATATCTTTTTTTTAAATGGTACACCCTGTATATTTTCATGTTATTTAATACAGTAATAAAAACCCTAAAAGTTTTGTTCAATATATCCTATACCTATTTATAATAGTTTTTGAGATATTTCAGTTTTTCTTATTTTCCATACTTTTTTACAGAAATAGTCTTCATTATCATAGTAGCCAATTAAAATAATAAAAAGAAACTACAGAAACAAACAGAATGTGGTTAAATATGATGAAATACATTATTCGTTATATTACAACGGCAATAGTTTAATTAAACATAATGTGAAAAAATTAACACAACAATAACGACAAGGCAAATACATATTTACTTTTATACTAAATTGAAACAAAAAAATTACCTATTAAATACTGAGATTAATTATTTCTTTTTAATAAGTGTTCGAATAAACGACCCTCTTGTGCAATGCACAAATTTAGTCTTTTTTGCAGATTTTCTCGGACCCTGGACAAAATTAGTGGCGTTATTTTTCTACAGGTATCCCTAATCCTGTTTCGCATATCTTCCACTGTTGTTGGTGGATTAACATACACCTTATTTTTAATATAACCCCATAGGAAGAAATCTAATGGGGTGATGTCGCAAGACCTTGTAACTATGGCCATTTAGTGGTTCATTAAAAAATTGGGGTCCAATAATTCGATTATGATGAATACCACACCAAACATTTAATGACCAGTGGTTTTGATGTTGCACTTCTCTAATCCAAAATGGATTTTCTGTGGCATAATAATGCATGTTGCATCTATGTATGGCACCGTTACTTCTAAAAGTAGCTTCATCACTAAACATTACCTTGCATAATAAATTTGGATTTAATTGAATCTCCGCATTTATTGTACGACAAAAGTTTACACGACTTTCAAAATCCTGTCCATGCAATTCTTGGTGTAATTCCATGTGATATGGATGATACCTATATTTCTTGGTAGTACGATTAGCGGTGGATTGTGATGTTTCACATAATGCTGCTAACTGACGGCTACCAATATAAGGATTTTCCTGAACATTTAACAATACTTGTAGTTCTTTTTCTTCATTAGTTACTGGTTTGTTGACCACTTTACGTTTTGGATAATCAACAGTACCAGAAGAATCAAATCTTTGCATTAAGTTTTGAAAAGTATGGGTATTAGGCTGGCGTCGATCAGGATACTTCATTTTGTAAATTCTTTGAGCAAGAAGGCAATTTTTTTGAGCCTCTCCTATTGTATAAATCGTATCTATTAACTCATTCTTTGGAAAATTCATTTTACAATATAACATGAATGCAAAATAACCAAACTACACTACATAAAAACCAAAAGAAGCGATTGCGGTTGTAAATTTGACACACAGAAAAATGTTCTTTTACATTGTTTTTGCCATGGCTACTATGATAATGAAGACTATTTCTGTAAAAAAGTATGGAAAATAAGACAAACTGAAATATCTCAAAAACTATTATAAATAGGTATAGGATATATTGAACAAAACTTTTAGGGTTATTTATTACTCTATTAAATAACATGAAAATATACAGGGTGTACCATTTAAAAAAAAAGATATTTATTCATTTAAACTTGTTCAAATTTGAGCCGATGTGTTCAACACCCTGTAGCTTTTATTGCAAATATTAGGTAAAAATTATGTTAACTTGTCCTTGGCCTTGCTAAATTCCAAATTTGAATATATTTGTCACAAAATTGAAAACGTTATTCAGGATTGAATTGATGCTTGAAAATGTGACTTTTTTTCTTTAAACTTAATTATCTCAGAAACTATAAAGTTTTGTTATAGTAAACCCTTAATAAAAATGATTTAAAATTATAAGCTAAATCGAAAATACGATTCGTATATAGGGTGTTCTACTTAAAAAAATACAACTTTATGCTGTCCTAGTTTTTTGGCTCACCCTGTATCTAAACACATCTAAATCACAGAGTTTTTTTCTACGTATATTTATATTTTCAGATTGCAGCTACAAATGTCGTCCTACGAAATAATGGATGAAGCAATAAAGCTAATTAATAGAAAATATGTGAGCTTAAATAATGAAGAAGTTAAACACAATAATGAGGTATTAAAATCAACATTAGAGGCACTAATAGAGTATATGAAGGAGGATCCACTGTTCAAATTGCTCTATCGAGAATGTTACTTCGGCGGAAGCTACTATGATAATCTTAAAGTTGGAAAACCCGATGAATTCGACATTGATCTACTTTTAGTTTTGCCTAAAATTTGCGAGACGCATAAAACAGAAACTTGTAAATGTGTAACAATAATCCCAAGTAACGTACCTGGATATTTATGGCTTAAAATTGAAGAAAATCATTGTTCCGCTTTAAACAAGTATATTAAGGATGGTTATCTTCAAACAAACCTTATAAGAAATAAGTTACAAGGTATAGTAACAGTTGCTCTCTCAAAATATTCTTCATCACCAGATTCAAATATATTTTGCTCTTCGGAACCCATCCTTCATTCTGTATCAGGACCTGCTGTTACTGTAGAACTTACAGGAAAATTTGGATATTTTAGAGTTGACCTCGTACCAGCCTTCACATTTGGTCTAGAATGTTGGCCTAAAGGCGGATATCGAGAAAATGAAACATCGAAAACCGATTTTTTCCTTGTACCAAAAAATCCTAAAAACATTAATTGTAAAGAACGTTATTGGCGTCCCTCCTTTCAAGATCAAGAAAGAGAAATAATATTAAGAAAAGAACGGTTAAAACCAACCTTACGTTTATTAAAAAAAATGAGAAATAACCTAATACATACTTCCATATGTAGTTATGCCCTTAAAACTATAGTTTTGAAAGACGTTAATACAGGCTATTTTGATTGGGAGAAGGAGTCATATGGTGAATTATTTATGAAACTTTTAGAAAAATATAAGGAAAGGTTAGATAACAAACAAATTTTATACTATTGGAATGAAAAAAATAATTTATTAGAAAATGATGACATAGATGTACAAACTTTGAAAAACCACCACGACGAAATTTCTAGGTTATTAAATAAAATTAAGAGGAGTTACCTTACAGATCCTTCCGTTATTGCTAAAATCGTTTTAAAAGAAGGAACAACCGAGTATAATGAGTTTATGGCTGAATATACGAGTAATAATCAGGATGTTGATCCTGCACTGCAAATTGTAGAAAATGCTGTCGATGGATGGGGGACAGCTGGAAATATAGTTGCAGGTCTTGGAGCTGCGGCTTTGGTTACAGGTTTGATCATTCGAGTTGTTAATAACAATAATAGAGATCAAAATCACTAAAAAAATTATTCATTTATACTATAAAATATGTTATATACGTAATATAGATTACTTTGTAAGTGAAACTTATTCGTCTCGTTTTACTCCAGTCAAATAAGCGAAAAAAAAAGACCTAGTTGGGGACACTCATTCATCTAGGCAGAGATGTTACAATTTAGAGAGAGTATACTCTTTGATGTCCCAAATAACTTGCACTCTATTTTGGACCATAATATTCAACGGTTATTCTTTAGTGAATTTATTTAAAAAAATGCAAATTTTTAACTAGAATTTGTTTTAAAAATAATTGTTCGGCAGAATTTGGGTTGAGCTCATTTTTTTTCATTTTCACTTGTACTTTCAATCATATATATATATATATATATATATATATATATATATATATATATATATATATATATATATATATATATATAAATAAATATATAATAAAAACCAAGGTGGACTAACCTCCGGGTGATTGCCTTAAGTTACGCCCAAAATAATTGCATATATATGTGAAGGAGAACCTATTGTATAGGTTTTTCAAGAGAGGGGTAAATATTTCTGAAAAAAAAAATCATATATAATTTCAGAATAAGAACAATTCGTTGTTTCCTCCAAGTTGTATATACTGGAATAAAATGACGATGTAGTTACCTCCAATATTACTGTGATTCACTTGAGCGTAGTACGTGTCATATTTAAACATTTTCGTAGTTAAATTTACCTGTGAATGCTTCACTGGAATATTGATTTTACAGTTATCATATTAATGCTAATTGGGAATAGAAGAAATTTGGATATTTCATTTATTTTTACTGTTTTAATAGAATTTATTAAAACATTTATAATATTGATCAAAAAGCACGGAGTTTAAAGTTTAGATTATGATAAAAGAATTTTGGTAATCCTCATAACAAACCCTCTTCTTAAATTATACCCGACATGATATCACTACATAGTATAAAACAAAGTCGCTTTCTCTGTCCCTATGTCCCTTTGTATGCTTAAATCTTTAAAACTACGCACCGGATTTTGATGCGGTTTTTTTCAATAGATAGAGTGATTCAAGAGGAAGGTTTATATGTATAATAACATCCATTAAATAGTGGAGAAATACTGTTATTTTTGAGGTTTCTAATGTGATGTCGTTAATTATCATATTTTTTTCCGCTTACATTGCAAACGCAGGCTGAACCCTACGAGATTTATCAAAATAATGTACTAATTATTTGTACACATTGAAAAGGTCTACAGAAAACTCCGCGATGGTATATGTCTATCTCTCATGGATATCCCACAATAACATTTTTTTGTCATTTACTTTTTACGACAAATAATGGCAAATTTTGAAGCGATTTTAACCAATACAGCATTAATCCTTATCCAATTAAATAGCTTAAATACATTGTTGATTTAATATAGATCTATATGGTCCTTTACAGCACAAGATTTAAATGAATATTTTCGAAGATATTACAGATTTAAAATTGCGGGAAGTAGCGCTTGCGGCGGTACCGGCCGACCGGGGCGGCGGCAGCGTGCCTATAAATAGCGCGTCGGAGGCCGATGTAATAATTGTTGTAAAAATAAAATAAATAGTCACAGTTTTTCTGTAGTGTATGTAGTATCAGCATTGCACCCGTGCGAAGCCGGGGCGGGTCGCTAGTATAAAATAAAAAAAATAGAGTTTAAGTTTGCTAAATTAAATTCGAAAAATTTATTAGCCCTAGGATTTTCGTTATAATATTTCTGTAAACTATAAGTAAGTCTACTTTTTCTGTTTTTTTTTTATAATTTTTGATGGAGTAGTTTAGAAAATTAGGGGAAGAATGGTATTCTCGCATATTTTTCAGAATTTCGTTTTAAATATATTATTTAAAATTATAAAAGAAAATATTCTACACAACAAGCCCATTTAAATGATTTTTCACATGATATACAAAATTTAAAAAAATTAATACATAAAAATAATTTTTAAAAATCTATAAGACCTAGGACTTTCGTAAAATTTTTTTTGCAAACTACAAATAAGGCGTCATAATCCCTATTAAAAAAAAAATAGGTCTAGTAGATTCGGAAATAAGTGGAGATTGATCTATTTCCGCATATTTTTTGAATATCTTTTTGTTGTGTAAAATTGTGGAAAATAAAACTTGCATTCTTCATAACAAGCTCTTTTAAATGATATCCCCATATGAAAAACAATATTCAAAAATAAATGTCAATATAAATTTGTAAAATTAATTTTTAGATATTTATAAGACTTGGAACTTTCGAAATATTTTTTCTGTAAACTGCAAGTAAGACGTTATATTCACAAAATATTTTAAAATTTTAGTTGCTGGAGGGTAGTGGTCTTTCTCGCATATTTTTCAGAATATCATTTTAAACGTGGTATTTAAAATTACGAAAAAAATATTTTTGCACACCTTATAATAAGCCATTTAAAATGAAAAAACACATGATATATAAATTGAAAAAAAAATTTTGTATACAATTTTACCCCTCTCTAATCCTTATATCAATATTTTAAAGCGTTACAGTGCAAAATATTTTGGCCTATAAGATGTATTACCGTGCCAAATTTCAAGATTCCACATCATATTGTCTCTGAGTCTGCTGTGACAGACGGACGAACCTGTGAGTGATCTGGTAAGGGTTCCGTTTTTCCTTTTAAGGTACGGAACCCAAAAGTAACAATTAGCGCATTTTCTAATTGTACATAGTGACGTCCCTGAAGAATTTTTAAACAAGATTGTAATAGAAATCCATAAAAATATATTGAATTTCCTTTTAGTACATTCTAATAAAATTTTATTCTAAGAAACATTTTTACTCAAAAACAATAGAAACCACTAGTTATGTTTTAAATATAACTCTAATTTCAACAGTGTAACTACATTCTTATTAAATTATTGGCATCAAGCGCTCCTAACGCATGATATCACGTGATAATTTGGATCCCTCCTGTCTTCCGATACTTCTTTTGGACGACACAGGCCTCCATTACAATATATTATTTGTCAACCTTATATAGTCTTGCCTAGCGACGTGTCCCACCCATGTCCATTTAAAAGTAGCAATGCGTTTTATCACATCCTCCACTTTCTTGCGTACCAAACATATTAAGCGCTCACACCACTTTTTAGAAAGAGGTCCTTAAATTAGAGGCTAGCCTTACTTAATAAAACATGATAAAAATGAAAGTGGTCTTTGTATTCACGTAATTATCTGAGACATTTCCTGGATTTTTTTTATACAAACCCATAAAATAAAACTTTAAAAATATTATATGAAAACAAAACAGCATTTTTGTATATATTATTGATAATATGTAATTATAGTAGAAAATATTTATCTGTTCTTTTCTCCTGGGCCATTTTTGGTATAACTTCCTTCTAGCACTCGTATTGATTTTTTTTAATATTTGCCTTAAAAATTTAAGACAATTTTAAACTAGCACGGAAATCATCTGTACATAACCTTAAATTTACCAGCATATCGGCGAGAAAAATACTAAATAAACAAAATTATTCCAATTCTTAAGCATCAGAAAAGAGGTAGATACGCTGAATATATATTCTGTATAACTCGGAGGGAATTACGTCGTATATATATATATATATATATATATATATATATATATATATATATATATATATATATATATATATGACTTTTCAGTGTAATATATCGGTGTCTCATGGCCGGAGGGAACTACGTGTGGCACGTCTCCAGGGTACAAACGACACTAGCGCCGGTGGTGAACCATCGAACTTACTAGTCGAATCTGAGGTCATATATTACGCGAAGTGACCTCCAAGCATTTTTTCGTAAATCGATACAGACGACCTTGTAATGACCGATAGTAAAATATTATGTAGGGTTCGTAGTTACCTCCGAAAGCGGAGGTAACTACGGTATATATGAGGGAAGTACGTACTGTATATAGGTATTTTGGAGGTACCAACGTTAAGTTAATATATATATATATATATATATATATATATATATATATATATATATATATATATAAAGTACAATTCTTTATCAGCATCTTTTTTGCAAAAAGGGTCAACTAAGTTTGTAAAATCTTTATTATCTAGGGCTGTTTTAATTATTTTTCTTTTTCCAATAAAATCCGAATATGTATCACAGCTAGTAAATCAATGTAGAAATGCGTCACTTTTCTGGTTTTTCCGGTTTTTATGCTCTTTTCGCCACTACACTATACAGGTCTGGAAAATCCACACCAGAAACTGGACGTTTCTTAAGTAAAATAAAGAAAATACTATATTATTCATCAAATCAGAATGAGACAGAAGAATAAGCATCGTAAGCATCGACATACGTGTAAATTACCATTTTGGCCCTCGGATGAGGGGTAATACAATGCTGGCGCGGTGAGAGCGGGCGGCAGCATACGCCACCACCTAGCACAACAAGAGCATTCCAAGTTATTTGCTTTCATTCGGCCGTCGAAGCGTAAGTACCGTGTTTCGCGCCATATTTTTTTGTTACAATGGTAGTTTATTCCACGGAACAAAAAGAGCACATTATTAAGTGGTACACTATTCTGGTAAATAATCGGCAGATTCGTATTTATGTGCGAAAATAATCCTATTCGTTGAAAATTTAGAATTTCGGAAATTATTAAAAAATTTGAGACAACTGGTTGTCTAAAAATTTGTAAAAAATGCACTGATAGTAATGAGGAGCAACCGGTTCCTCAAATTACTGAAAAACGAGCAAATCGGGGAGACTGACGTTTGTAGTTTAGCAGAAATTAATTTTCCTTGCAATAGTATCGTAATTGCCTAAGAACTTGATATGAACGCTCGAACAGTTCGGAATATTTAAAGCTAATAGGGATATAACCCCTGAAGTTTTGGCAAATACGCGAACCATATTTAACAATAGACTGGGTTATTGTTTCGCTCAAAGTGGAGGCCTGTTTGAACACCTCTTGTAGACTTTTAGGTGTTTTTGTTGATTTAAATTGAATTTAATTATTTGTTTATTTATTTACAATTACTGAACGTGTTACTTTTACGTTTTACTTTTATTTTTTACCAGAATAAAAGTTTATTTTTGAGAATGATTTTTAATTTTAAAGTGGTCTATTAGCTTATTTACTTATAAATTACCGTTACGTTTCACTAGTATTTTTATTAGAATAAATGTTTATTTTGTAACAGAAACATCAATTTTCTTTACGCTCAACGCCCAACAAAAACTAATTTTTTTGTATTTCGACTATTTGATGTATTTAAAACAATCACTGTATCAAATAGTCATTAAATATTCCAAATTCCGTCGATTACGTTATAAGTTTAGACGAAAAGTCAATACACCCTCTCATTCGTTTCATGGTACTGCTCGTGTTCGTGTCGCATGGAAGTTAGAGGGGGGTAATATTGCGGTAGGCGTTCCCTACGATCTTCTGTCCGAACTAATTTGAAACAAGTTAGACGGGCTTGGTGGGTTAGAATTTGAGAAACGGCCAAAATAATTTCTAGTTAAGAAATTTAAAATAGAAGTTTGGCTATAGTAACGTTTCTATTAAACCTCGGTAATATGAACGGCCAGTCTTTTCTTTCTAAAGTTTCGTCTCAGGTCAAAGGCAACAGTGTTATGGTTGCGTCGCTCCCAGTTATATTTGTACGCCGCTCTTCTATTTGACATTGGATTGTCGAGAAACAAATATCAACGATTACAAAATTGGGTTAAACAGAAAGGCAGTAATATATTTTCGCCGTACTCTGGTCTGTAAAATACAAAAAAAAAACATGTTATCCACATGACGAGTATCTAACTTTTACTAAATCAAAAGCCAAGGTTATATTCCAAGGCTTACTGGATCATACAGTGAATCGAATTATATTGCTTAAAATTAGACGCCCTAGAACAAATCGATAAATTAGATTTGTAGATATGAGTTTCATTTGCAAAAGGGGCTTCGATGGAACGTTAGGTCAGAGCCAGTACAAAATGAAATTCACTGATTCGAATATTTCTGATACAAACTTATTCCTAACCTCTCTTATTCCACTTCAATTAGCAGGTATTAACACGCAAACTCAACAATAACAGATTGTGTTGTATAATTCCAAACCCTCGTCTACTATAAATTGCGGGCCTCTGAAATTTGAATTTATTAAGAAAACCGAACAAAAGTCTTTAACGAAAATAGAAAATTATGAACTCGAACCAGACAGCTTGCACCATATAAAAGAGTTTTCTTTGCCACCCGAGCTTCAGTACAGTACAACTTATCTATGACAATGATAGATGGCTAGGTGAATGCTTTGGCTGGAGCGAAATCGGTCCAACGTTGTTACCTCTGCCAAACAACATCTCAGTTCAACAACATTGATACTGTGTCCCAGTAAATACAGAGTATTTCAAGCTGCAGCCATTATAACAAGAGTAAAGCGAAAACTGATCCTCCGGTTTCCCGTCATTTTGCAAATTATTAGAAGCGGACATTAAACTGCAATAGAGAAGTTTTGGGAATACAAACTTCAAACAGCAAGATTATTCTTCAAAAGATATTCTTAGTACAACATTCCAACAGGAATCCACAAATGACTTACTTCATTTTCCAGACATCATAGCATTTGCAATATTACCGATAGGTAAACTACCGAAAGATGCACAAAAATCAACAAACAAGTTGATAAGAAACTATCGTCTAGACTTTGCACGAAAATTTTCTCGAGAAAAAATAATGGAGGATGTGTTCCAAAACTTTTGGCGTCGATGGATCCTTACACTGTTTTTAACATAGTAAGGATTCGGATAACAATTCATACGTATTGGAGAATGAGAAAAGAGCTGTTAACAAAGAAGGCAGTGATTAAAAAGTTCTTTTTATTATGTTTATTATAGTCGTATTATTTATTCATTTATGTGAATCAATAAATATTATATTACTTACAAATTATTTGCATTGGTATTTATTAAGAAGTCTTAAGCATAGAGGAAAAAGTACTTTCGCCTTTTTAACGATTATCGATATCCATGTATTTATTATTATAGTATTATATTTAAAATGTACCTTGAAGTCAAGCGCAATATTTTATTCATGGAAATACAATTAATCTTTTTATTTTATTTTTAATATCAAATTCGTGCTTTCGACCCACTGTGTTTTGATGACCCGAAACCAGCAAAAAGTCCTTGTCCGACACCATTTTTGTTGGAAACTAAGAAGCAAGCTACGATACAACAGTATGCTTTATTTCACTTCTTCAACATGGCTAAACGGGTTGTCCGTCGCTTTCTTTTTTTTTAGAGGTTCTGTTCTGGATTTTCCACACCTGTATAAATATTTTGATATTCATTGAAAGTAAAAGTGAAAATGAAAAGAAAAGTAGCCCAGTCCGAACTCTGCCACAGTCTTGGAAATATTTTGGATTAGATTATTAATTAATTTGCCAATACATTGTCGCTCACACTAATCTCCCTCAAAATCGCCAACAGAAAATAATGGAAATATTGTTTTAGTTTTGTAGACTTTGACATACCATCAGACAATACTACTTACTACGGAATTATTTTTTGCCAGCTAACTATCTTGACGTAACTCGTGTATAATCCTTGGGATCCTTTAAAATGCGCCAGGCGAAATAAAGTCACAAAACAACAAAATATAGCCTCACTTAACCTCGCTAAGCCCATAACCAAGTCCTTTACATTAACAAAACAAGTTAAGATATATTAGGAAAACAAGTTTTGGACATATTAAGCCTGACGTAGGGTAGGTCTGTATAAAACAGAAATCATTTTAATATCTTCCATTAGCTGAGCTCCTTTTAATCCTTTGAATATGTAAATTATTTAATTTATTTTTAACAGCATCATTTGGATTTCCCAGCTTACATTTGTCTTCCGGTAATGTTTATAACGCTTTTCAACCCTAAAAACTATGCTTTATTCTTTACTATTGATTTTGAAAATACTCTCGAATTAATGTAATTTATTTTTTAAAAAGTAAATTTTGGTGAAATTTAATTTCGCAAGATTGTTTAAAATGATCGTGGGATTATCTTTAGTATTATTTTATTTATAAAATTTTTCATAAAAAAATTGAACCGACTTCTAAAAGTGCGCTAACAAGTAAAAAATAGCTAGAAATTTTTATATAAATTGAAATTTTTGAAGTCGGCGCCAAACTAATACCTGACAAAATGTGATTCGCTTAAACAGGTTAAAAAATATTAAATTAGTAATTAATTTCTTACAGTAATTTGTATATATTAGTAGTTATTTATTTCATGCATTCAGGAAGCAGCAACAGAAGCACTGGGGTACCAAAAAAGGGGACAGAAACAGAGAGGAAAACCGTATTGGTGGAATGAAGATATTGAACAAGACATTAGGGACAAAAGGGACAAATACAAAACCTATTTAAATACAAAATCCAACGAAGACAAGATAAAATATAAAGAGTTACAAACAAAAGTTAGAAGAAAGATAGTCCTAAAGAAGAACGAAACATGGGAGGCTAAATGTAACAAGATTAACATGTTTCTGGGGGGACAGAGAAGTACGGAAAGCTGGAGAATTATAAAATCCCTGAGACAGGAAAAGAAAAAAGATGTAATTGCACCAATCTCACTCGAACAATGGGATAAGTATTTCTCCGTTCTGCTCCAGGAAGATAGGGTGGAATTTCAGAAGGAGGAAAAACAACAACACATACAGGTAATAGCTTCCCCATGTAGAATATACCTAAACGACGTCATTAAGATATGCAAATCACTGAAAAACGGAAAAGCGCCAGGGCCCGGTAATATCCCAGCAGAGTTGATAAAATACGGAACTAGAAAGCTGTATGAACAGATGACGAATTTATTTCAGAAATGCCTAAATGGAAGCACGGTACCCAGCGAATGGAAAACTTCACTAATATCCGCCATACACAAAAAAGGAAGAAGGGATGAATGATGTGAAAATTACAGAGGTATAGCCGTTACGAGTACCTTAAGCCGAATATACGGGAAAGTAATAAAGGAAAAGATAGAACTGGAATACCAAGACATGGAGGCCGAGGAACAAGCCGGATTTAGAGCAGGAAGATCCACTATGGACCATCTGTTTTCTATCACCCAAGTAATCGAAAAGAAGCTGGCTTACAATCAGGAAGTTCATCTTTTGTACGTGGATCTTAAAAAAGCTTATGACAGTGTACCACAAAACCGCTTATGGCAAGCCCTCGAGAAAACAAATATAAGTGCGACCCTTATTAAAGCTGTCAAGAACCTTTATGAAAATAGTAATGCACATGTAAAATTGGAAAATCAAATGTCGAACGGATTTAAAGTTAATCGAGGACTTAAGCAGGGATGTTGCCTATCACCCACATTGTTTAAAATATATTTAGAACAAGTACTTAAACCATGGAAAAGGAAATGTAGTGCTATGGGTATTCCATTAAACGATAATACGCTGTACACCTTATGCTTCGCAGATGACCAAATAGTGGTAGCTCAGGAGTATGATGACCTCAACTACATGGCAAGGAAGTTAATCGAAGAATATAACAAGTGGGGTCTGGAGGTTAACATAAAAAAGACCGAATACATGTGTATTGGAGGGATTCAGCAAGATCTTAAATTGGAGGATGGGCAATGTATTAAAAAATGCGAGAGTTACACATACTTAGGGTTAAAAATAACAAATGATGGTACACTGGATAAAGCAATAAAGGAAAGGAGCACTCAAGGCAGGAGAGCTATAGCTATGATGAACGGAATTCTATGGGACCAGCAGGTATCAAAAACTAATAAACATCGAATATTTAATACGATAGTAAAAAGTATTATCACATATAGCAGCGAAGTGTGGCAAATTAAACAGAGGACGGAGGGTCAACTAAGAGCTACTGGAGACGTGCGGCAGGTAAATCAAGGATGGATAGAGTGACTAACGAAAGAATTAAGGAGATTATGGGAGTTACACATGACATAGTGGACGACATTAAAATTAAACAACTTACGTGGTATGGACATGTTCAAAGGATGCCTGAAGAACGGCTCCCAAAGCAGATATTAGAATGGAAACCACGAGGAAGACGGAAACCAGGAAGACCAAGAAGAAGTTGGAGAGGAGGAATTGACGAAGAAATCAGGATAAGGCAACTGGATAACGATCTTTGGCAAGATCGGGATCAGTGGCGACTGGAAATCGGAAGACGTAGAAGACGTTATAAATCGACTATATATATATATATATATATATATATATATATATATATATATATATATATATATACATATATATATATATATATATATATATATATATATATATATATATATATATATACATATATATATATATATATATATATATATATATATATATATATATACATATATATATATATATATATATATATATATATATATATATATATATATATATATATATATATATACATATATATATATATATATATATATATATATATATATATATATATATATATATATATATATACATATATATATATACATATATATATATATATATATATATATATATATATATATATATATATATATATATATGTTTATGCGGCTTTCACGGATTCCTCCGTTTGAGATGCAATAGCAGTGGATATATCCACATTCTATTGCATCTCAAACGGAGGAATCCGTGAAAGCCGCATAAACATATATATGCCATCCGGCGGGAGGTCGGCGAAGCCGCGTTCAGTGTTGCATGCTTCCTTCCGATCTGTCCTTTGCACAGACAGGTGCATGTCGGTACCCTGATGAGTCTAGTAGAGACGAAACATGTACCTCTGCCGTATCACTGTGGCGGGGAGGGTAAGTTTTTTACTTTCTTCTCGGTATGGTGGTACAGGTGGGCCATCATTTCGATGGTGGTGGAATTGGATGGATTGTGTTTTATCGCAATTTATTCAAACTGTGCAGCCTCTAACACTGAAAGGATATGATTGTAACGAAGTTTGCATTTACTGATCGCAATTTACTTCATTTATACACGGAGTTGCATATAGTTGTACGTTTGCTGAATGTGATTTCAGCACTACAACGGCATAATGTGGATATATCCACTGCTATTGCATCTCAAACGGAGGAATCCGTGAAAGCCGCATAAACATATATATGCCATCCGGCGGGAGGTCGGCGAAGCCGCGTTCAGTGTTGCATGCTTCCTTCCGATCTGTCCTTTGCACAGACAGGTGCATGTCGGTACCCTGATGAGTCTAGTAGAGACGAAACATGTACCTCTGCCGTATCACTGTGGCGGGGAGGGTAAGTTTTTTACTTTCTTCTCGGTATGGTGGTACAGGTGGGCCATCATTTCGATGGTGGTGGAATTGGATGGATTGTGTTTTATCGCAATTTATTCAAACTGTGCAACCTCTAACACTGAAAGGATATGATTGGAACGAAGTTTGCATTTACTGATCGCAATTTACTTCATATATATATATATATATATATATATATATATATATATATATATATATATATATATATATATTTATTTCATTTAGATATAATTTGACGTCGACTTCAAAAATTTTAATTTGATATAAAACTTTATAGTTATTTTTCACTTTTTAGCGCACTTTTAGAAGTCGGTTCAATTTTTTTATAAAAATTTTTTTAAAAATAATTTTATATCGTTATTTGCGACCCCGAAAACTCCCTTGTACCAATTTCGGAGAAAATCGTAAAAAATTGATTTTTTCGTCCGCCATATTGGATTCACCATATTGAATTTTTTAAAAATAATTTTAGATTCGTTATATGCGACCCCAAAAACTCCCCTGTACCAATTTTGGGAAAAAATTGGACAAAATTGATTATTTTGGCAGCCATATTGGATCCGCGATATTGAATTTTTTAAAAATATTTTAGATTTGTTGTGTGGGACTACCGCAACAACTTCCTGAACATAACGTAAAAAATTTCATTCAAATCGGTGCCGCCGTTCCGGATTAATCGGTGTACAGGGTGAGTCAGCGATTGGATGAAGTAGGTTTGTGCCTTTTCGGTGTAATTAACAAAGAAACTATATTTATTGTTTGATACAGTTTATTTTTACGCAGATTTTAAAAATATTTAGGACTCTACAGGGTGAGCCAAAAAACTAGGACAGCATAAAGTTGTATTTTTTTAAATAGAACACCCTATATACGAATCGTATTTTCGATTTAGCTTATAATTTTAAATCTTTTTTATTAAGGGTTTACTATAACAAAACTTTATAGTTTCTGAGATAATTAAGTTTAAAGAAAAAAAGTCACATTTTCAAGCATCAATTCAATCCTAAATAACGTTTTCAATTTTGTGACAAATATATTCAAATTTGGAATTTAGCAAGGCCAAGGACGAGTTAACATAATTTTTACCTAATATTTGCAATAAAAGCTACAGGGTGTTCAACACATCGGCTCAAATTTGAACAAGTTTAAATGAATAAATATCTTTTTTTTTTTAAATGGTACACCCTGTATATTTTCGTGTTATTTAATAGAGTAATAAAAACCCTAAAAGTTTTGTTCAATATATCCTATACCTATTTATAATAGTTTTTGAGATATTTCAGTTTATCTTATTTTCCATACTTTTTTACAGAAATAGTCTTCATTATCATAGTAGCCATGGCAAAAACAATGTAAAAGAACATTTTTCTGTGTGTCAAATTTATAACCGCAATCGCTTCTTTTGGTTTTTATGTAGTGTAGTTTGGTTTTTTTTTTGCATTCATCTTATATTGTAAAATGAATTTTCCAAAGAATGAGTTAATAGATATAATTTATACAATAGGAGAGGCTCAAAAAAATTGCCTTCTTGCTCAAAGAATTTACAAAATGAAGTATCCTGATCGACGCCAGCCTAATACCCATACTTTTCAAAACTTAATGCAAAGATTTGATTCTTCTGGTACTGTTGATTATCCAAAACGTAAGTGGTCAACAAACCAGTAACTAATGAAGAAAAAGAACTACAAGTATTGTTAATGTTCAGGAAAATCCTTATATTGGTAGCCGTCAGTTAGCAGCATTATGTGAAACATCACAATCCACCGCTAATCGTACTACCAAGAAATATAGGTATCATCCATATCACATGGAATTACACCAAGAATTGCATGGACAGGATTTTGAAAGTCGTGTAAACTTTTGTCGTACAATAAATGCGGAGATTCAATTAAATCCAAATTTATTATGCAAGGTAATGTTTAGTGATGAAGCTACTTTTAGAAGTAACGGTGCCGTAAATAGACGCAACATGCATTATTATGCCACAGAAAACCCATTTTGGATTAGAGAGGTGCAACATCAAAACCACTGGTCATTAAATGTTTGGTGTGGTATTCATCATAATCGAATAATTGGACCCCACTTTTTTAATGAACCACTAAATGGCCATAGTTACTTGAACTTTCTACAAGAAGAACTACCCCAACTGCTTCAAGGTCTCGATAGGGATGAGCTCGACAGTATGTGTGGTTCCAGCACGATGGTGCGCCTCCGCATACCATCGTAAAGTTCGTGCGTTTTTGGACCAACGATATCCGCAAAAATGGATTGGACGTGGGGGTTTCATTGAGTGGTCACCAAGGTCTTGCGACATCACCCCATTAGATTTCTTTCTGTGGGGTTATATTAAAAATAAGGTGTATGTTAATCCACCAACAACAGTGGAAGATATGCGAAACAGGATTAGGGATACCTGTAGAACAATAACGCCACTAATTTTGTCCAGGGTCCGAGAAAATCTGCAAAAAAGACTAAATTTGTGCATTGCACAAGAGGGTCGTTTATTCGAACACTTATTAAAAAGAAATAATTAATCTCAGTATTTAATAGGTAATTTTTTTGTTTCAATTTAGTATAAAAGTAAATATGTATTTGCCTTGTCGTTATTGTTGTGTTAATTTTTTCACATTATGTTTAATTAAACTATTGCCGTTGTAATATAACGAATAATGTATTTCATCATATTTAACCATATTCTGTTTGTTTCTGTAGTTTCTTTTTATTATTTTACATGGCTACTATGATAATGAAAACTATTTCTGTTAAAAAGTATGGAAAATAAGAAAAACTGAAATATCTCAAAAACTATTATAAATAGGTATAGGATATATTGAACAAAACTTTTAGGGTTTTTATTACTCTATTAAATAACATGAAAATATACAGGGTGTACCATTTAAAAAAAAGATATTTATTCATTTAAACTTGTTTAAATTTGAGCCGATGTGTTCAACACCCTGTAGCTTTTATTGCAAATATTAGTTAAAAATTATGTTAACTTGTCCTTGGCCTTGCTAAATTCCAAATTTGAATATATTTGTCACAAAATTGAAAACGTTATTTAGGATTGAATTGATGCTTGAAAATGTGACTTTTTTTCTTTAAACTTAATTATCTCAGAAACTATAAAGTTTTGTTATAGTAAACTCTTAATAAAAAAGATTTAAAATTATAAGCTAAATCGAAAATACGATTCGTATATAGGGTGTTCTATTTAAAAAAATACAACTTTATGCTGTCTTAGTTTTTTGGCTCACCCTGTAGAGTCCTAAATATTTTTAAAATCTGCGTAAAAATAAACTGTATCAAACAATAAATATAGTTTCTTTGTTAATTTCAGCGAAAAGGTACAAACCTACTTCATCCAATCGTTGACTCACCCTGTACATAGATAAAAAAACACATTCGCGACGAATTGAGAACATCCTTCTTTTAGAAGTCCTACAGCTGTATACATCATATTAAAAAAAATTGAAATATACTTGGTGGTTCAATAATTATGTGTAAAAAACTTCATGCCACTGCAGCTCTTTGGGAAGACCATATCTTCGAAGACGATGCCCATACAAAAAAGTTTATATGATCTTGTAGTGTTTCTTTCTCGTCTTCTTGTCTTATCCATGAGATTTTCCACATTTTCCTGGACACCCTGTATAACACAAGGAGGAAAAATAACTAAAATAGAAGCTGTAAAATTATCTATAGAATCAGTAATTATTCTTTAATTTTTAAGCCTTTACTCACTCTGTATGTTCAACTTTAAATATAACCACATTTTATTTAATTTGTCTAGACTTCCAGTTAAATTTTAGGCTCTTGTTTTCGAAAACAGAACAACGATTTAAATTAGGGTTTGAGAAAATGAACTGATTTATTAATTCGAAATACACCGCAGAACTTTGGAAAGGACCTACCGCAATTTGTTTGTATGTTAAAAAGTCGAATTAGTAAAATGTAGGGTTCGAGATAAATGTAAAAAACTTTTATATTTTTAATAATTCGTTTTAATTTCGGTGTCTTTAATATGATTTTACATATCCTGGAAGTCCAAATTCAACAATGCAATATTATTAATTAAAAGAGTCAACTCCCTAACAAGCAGCTCCAAAGTTCAAGATTGCTCTATGTCCAAAGTGACTAGAATTTTTTTAAGAGAAAACGGGACAAGTAGACTGAACAAGAAAATATTACCAGGGTATTTGCCATTTTAACACAATAAATACAAATTATTAATTGGTTATTGTTTATTGTGTTCAACGTAAATAATACACAAATATAAAACAAACACTTAAATAAGATATAAACTTTACATGAAGCAATAAATTAGTATTAGACAAATTAAAAATTGAAAGAAATAGTTATTTTTACTAACAAATATTAAATGATCAGTAATTTCAGGTTTTTTGTATTTTTCTAAAGAACAAATTTTTCTTTAATACAGATGGTGACGATTTTAAATCAGAATAAAATTCTTGACAGGTTTTATTGATGTCTACTTTTAAAATTATAATAACTTTGAGCCCTGTTACCTGTAACTGCGCCTATAGATATATAATATATATAGGCGCAAAGAAAATTAATATATATATATATATATATATATATATATATATATATATATATACATATATATATATATATATATATATATATATATATATATATATATATTTATTTCCTTGATTCTTGAACCATAGATTATATCATTTTTTTTTTATTTTTTTTTTATTTTGTCTTTTCTTGGGTTTATGTTCTATATTTAATAAATACATAAAACTAATTGACGTTTCGCCCTTTATTCAAGGCAATTTCAAAATTCCTTTGTTCTAAAAATATATAATTAAAATACATCACATAAACAACCTATTTACACTTTCGAAAAACAAACAAGACATTTAAAAACAGTAGTAAAAACTTTAAAATTTTTTAAAAATACTTAATTTTACCGGTACGCACCTTGACATTTTGCTGTTCTGTTTCTAAATAAAATTTAAATTTTACATCGTTTACTGAGGATACGTGGAATGCGAATGTGTTTTATTTTTTAATATTTTTTATATTTTACAATGCATAAAAAAAAACAAATAAGGTATATGTTTGGTTTTATGTTTAAGAGGATATTCCATTTTTGATTATTATTTGACTGGATCGGATACTTAATATTTTTGTTTAAATTAGGCTTGCGTAAATGTGGCTCAAATTTCCCATATCTGTTCTGTCGTTAACAGTGTTTTTATCTTTTTTAATTTCAATCATTTCCTTTATCTGTAATTTTTGGTAATTCATATCTTTGTTTTTTATAATGGTACTGTTATAATCAAAAGTGTGTTTTTCATCCTGTGTGTGTTTGTTTAACGCTGTTGAATCGTTTTTTGTATATTTATGGCCATTTAATTTGTTCTTCAGTAATTGGTTCGTCATGCCTATATATTTTTTGGGACAGTTTATGCAAGGGATCGAATATATTATATTTGATTTATATCAACTTGGTCAGGTAGATATCTAAACTATTTCTCTAATCATTCAAAAACTCAAAAAAATAGCGTTATAATCGGTCTATTTGATCGTACTATCTCCCTAACGTCTCCAGAATTCCGACCAAAAATACTGCAAAAAGTAAAAGAGACACTAATAAATAATACTTTCAACGAAAAGACTATCACCAAAATAATTGATAAACGAACATATAAGTTTTATAATAACGTAAAAACAAAAAACATAGAACATAAACAACAAAAATATGTGGCATTACCGTACACTAGTGAGCTGTCAGAAAAAATAAAATACATTTTAAAAAAGCATGATATTATCGTATGCCACAGGTCACATAATAAATTAAATAAATTGTTCACAAATTTAAAAAGTAAAACTCCTCTAATGAATAAATCAAATATAATATATTCGATCCCTTGCACAAACTGTCCCAAAAAATATATAGGCATGACGACCAATTACTAAAGAACAGATTAAATGACCATAAATATACAAAAAACGCCTCAACAGCGTTAAACAAACACACACAGGATGAAAAACACACTTTTGATTATAACAGTACCATTATAAAAAACAAAGATATGAATTACCAAAAATTACAGATAAAGGAAATGATTGAAATTAAATAAGATTAAAACACTGTTAACGACAGAACAGATATGGGAAATCTGAACCACATTTACGCAAGCCTAATTTAAACAAAAATATTAAGTATTCGATCCGGTCAAATAATAATCAAAAATGGAATATCCTCTTAAACATAAAACCAAACATATACCTTATTTGTTTTTTTATTCATTGTAAAATATAAAAAATATTAAAAAAATAAAACACATTCGCATTCCACGTATCCTTAGTAAACGATGTAAAATTTAAATGTTATTTAGAAACAGAACAGCAATATGTCAAGGTGCGTACCGGTAAAATTAAGTATTTTTAAAAAATTTTTAAAAAATTTTAAAGTTTTTACTACTGTTTTTAAATGTCTTGTTTGTTTTTCAAAAGTGTAAATAGGTTGTTTATGTGATGTATTTTAATTATATATTTTTAGGACAAATGAATTTTGAAAATGCCTTGAATAAAGGGCGAAACGTCAATTAGTTTTATGTATTTATTAAATATAGAACCTAAACCCAAGAAAAGACAAAATAAAAAAAAAATTATATATATATATATATATATATATATATATATATATATATATATATATATATATATATATATATATATATATATATATATATATATATAATCTTCTTCTTCTTCTTTCTCAGCCCATTGATGTCCACTCCTGGACACAAGCCTCTCCGAAGGTCCTCCACTGGGATCTGTCTCTCGCCTTCTGGAGCCAGTTTTTTCCAGTAAACTGTCTTATATCATCTACCCATCTGCGTTGTGGCCTTCAACGATTTCGGTTCGTTTCTCGCAGTCGCCATTGCAGTAATTTACTCGTCCACCTATCGGGCTGTTGTCTAGCTATGTGCCCCGCCAATTGCCACTTTAGTCGTGATATGCGTTCAATGACTCCTTTGGTTCTTGATCTTATTACTTGATTTTGTATTTTATCCCGTAACGAGATTCCTAACATTTGTCTCTCCATGGAGCGTTGAGTGCCTTGGAGCCTATTTGCGTTTTGTTTGGTTAGTGTTATCGTTTCCATGCTATAAGTAGCAACAGGCAAGACACACGTGTTATACACTTTTCGTTTAAGGTTGATTGGTGTGTTTCTATCTCTTAATACGTACTGCAACTTTCCAAAGGCAGTCCATGTCAGTCCTATTCTCCTTGTTATTTCCGCCGTTTGTTTTTCTTTGCCCAGTTTCATGACGTGGCCTAAATAGATGTACTCTTGGACATTTTCTATGATTTCATTTTGAATCTCTATTTGTACTTTTGCGTCAGGGCTCATTAACTTAGTTTTCCCCAAGTTCATATTAACTCCCACTTTTCTCGCCTCTTCATTGAAATCTTGAAGCATTTGTTTTAGCTCTTCTGGGTTGCTAGACATGACAACAACATTGTCGGCGAAACGAAGATGACTAAGATAAGAATTGTCGACTCTCAAACCTTTTTCATCCCAATTTAGTTTTTTAAAGACATCTTCCAAAGCTAGCGTAAATACAGGGTGTCTCAAAAGAAAGTTCACATTTAAAAAATCGATTTAAAAAAAAGTCAGGACTTTATTGAAAAAATGTTTATTACATATTAAAATACATTGTTTGGGTATTTATTTTTTAAAAATGATATCGTCCAAATGTAATCCGTTGCGCTCACGGCATTCATTTAATCGAGCACTAAAATTGCCCATGACGGCTCGGCAGGTATTCTCCGTGATGTCTGCCATTTCGTTGCGGATATTTTCTTTTAATTGTGCCAGGGAAGTCGGTTTGTTGGCGTAAACTTTTGATTTGACATAACCCCATAGGAAAAAATCCATAGGTGATAAATCAGGACTGCGTGGAGGCCAACTTATGTCACCTTTCTTTGAGATCAATTTGCCAGGAAAAATTTCACGCACTCGTGGCAGAGACATGTTGGACGTGTGTGAAGTTGCTCCGTCTTGCTGGAACCATGTTCTTTGGTTATAGCCAGGAAAATTTTGCAGTTCAGGCACAAAGAAGTCGTCTAACTTCTCCACATACCGCTCTGAAGTCACTGTTACTGTGCGTTCCCTTTCATCTTCAAAAAAGTACGGGCCGATAATTCCTCGCGCCGACATCGCAGCCCATACAGTCACTTTCGGCGAATGTAGAGGTTTCTGATGTTTGTGTTTTGGATTGTTTGCACTCCAATAGCGGCAATTTTGCTTGTTTACATGACCATTAAGATGAAAATGAGCTTCATCCGAAAAGAAGATGTTGGTAAACGTTGAAAAGCGTTCAGTCATCTGGTTTACGAAGTCAAGCCTCTGACCAGCATCCTGAGGCTTCAATTCTTGCACCAACTGAATTTTATAGGGGTTCAGCTTTAAATATTTGTGTAAAAGGCGGAATAATGATGACCTATGCACATTTAAAGCAACAGCACGCTTACGAATCGAAACGTTTGGGTCGTTACGAACAGACTGAGTAACACTCTCTACGTTTTGGACCGTTCTCGAAGACCTCGGACGCCCGGATTTTGGTTTATCTAGTGTTGAACCGGTCTCTTCAAAATTCTGGACCCATTTTCCAATAAGCCGAGCGCTTGGCGCATCATTTAAGTGACGAATATGTCGAAAATTGCAGAATTTTCTACGCGCTACAGTCGCCGAATTACCATTTTTGTAAAACTCACGTACGCACAAAGCACGGTCCGCTCCCGAGAAACGCTCCATAGCGACTAAATTCTCAAGAGCCAGGCTACCGATTGACATACCCGCCGCACCGCTCGGAATAGTTACGTTCACGCAATAAGCAAAACGAATGTGTACTTTCTTTTGAGACACCCTGTAGTTTCGGAGAGATGACGTCTGCCTGACGCACACCTCTCATAACGTTTATTTTTTCGGTTTTTGTGTCTTCGTCGATTCTAACCTGTATAGTTGCGTTTATATATATATATATATATATATATATATATATATATATATATATATATATATATACATATAAACGGCATAAGAAAGTGTACATGAGGAAAATCCCCTAATAAATACAAGATTTATTGCTAAGGTTTTCTAATTAATATTTTATGCCTATTAAACCCGCCTATGAACGGAAGTTATCCCGTTGTGCCCTCAAACTCCGAATAAAAGCCCGATAGCGGATTTATTGTGCCTCGTGAGAGCCGACCAGTGTAGTGATTTTCCGCGCAATCCATCTTATGTTTGCCCGGCATTTCGGATACTTCCAGCAAGCAAACTTCCGAGTTGGGATGAGAACCAGCCACAATTTTAGTAGAATTATGCCCCTAAGTTACGCCGACAATAGATTGAGCAAGTTTAATTGCATATTTGAAGCCTCTGGTAATATTGGAGTATAAGAATTTTAATTTCCTTCTTTTAATTTTTCATTATATTTGGAGATATGTTATTTGGCCAGTTAACTATTCAGCTACGTATCATAGCAATAGAGTTTGGTGTTATGGAAAGCATTCTATGCTGCAGTTGCCGATTCTAATTGGCAGGTGCTTAACAGACAGAATCAAATTGAGACGTACTTACGAGGATTGTTCTAGAAGTACCTAGCCTAACAAAAGTTTGAAAAAAAAATAACACAGCAATGTCGATTAGTGTATATTAGTATAATGTTTGGTCTATTATAAGCAACTGTCTGATCCGTCAGAACCATTCGGTCCCAATATAACTTGAACTCGTTGTTCTCAAGAATAGGCTTCGGATTGTATTTGTAATAAGGCACTTTTTCTAAGTGCAATAGGTTTAACTTACCTGCGAACTTTTGGTGGAGTATCTTAGTGGCTGAGTCGTGTCTTTCCTTATACTAGGTTGCGGCAAACGCTTGACATCCTCCAGTTATGGGCAATAACCTGGTCTTGGATAGCTAACAAGAAGCCCTCCGTTTCCGGAAACATCTGTCCTGAAATCAACCAGTAGTTCGACGCTATAAAGTGATTTCTGGAGCCAGATATGTAACTTCTCTTGGTCTGTTTAGTGGTGAGAAGCAATATCCTCCCTCAGCTGTAGCGACGTTGAATCGTCTGCCTCGGATATTGCTCGATGTAGGGTGAAAGACTCCGCTAACCAATGAAAATATGAACGCAAATTTATTATTTGTTGGTCGAGCTCCTTACCAATATCCACCAATCCTCTTCCTCCCTGACGTCTTGGAATTAAGTTTCTTCTTATGATATCATGGTATCATTTCTAACAATGCATTTTCAATATACAAATTTTTGTCGTCACTTAAACTCTGATTTTGGTAAAAAGGAAGTTTTTGTAAAACTTTGAGATGAATATTATTATCAATTTGATCAACAGTTTACTACGATAGACTTTTAGTTATGCTTACATCAAATAAAGATACCTTTATAAAATATAAATATATTTTTATTTCTTATGCATAATTAGTTTGGTAATTAATTTAAAACCAGTTTTTTCATACTGATTGAAGCTGAAACAAGAATTAAACATAAAAGTGGGCTAAGAAAATTGAAACTAGTAATAATAAGTTCCGTTTGTGAAGCACAAGAAGAGGAAGACGAAAATGAGTTTTTTTTTTGGTTTCTACAAATAAAACAGTTTCAAATATATATTAATTTCATATACAAATGTTTGAGAAATCACTTATTCTACATTATATACATTAAATAATAAAACCACTGCCGTATCAGGTTTTTTTATGTTTAACACAATACCTAGGAGCTTTATTACAAATATTGGAAAAGACAAAAGATGTTTTGTTTCTTCGGTATAATCTTATAGAATGACACATCGTAAGGTTGAAAACAATTTTAATTCTTTAAATGAGACATCTTGTATATTACCTGCTAGAATGATAGCCCTTTTCCACCTAATTTTAAAAAAGTATTTAATGAAAATAATCAAGCCGTAAATTTTCTAGATATGACTATTCATTATGATCACAATAGTGAGATAGAAACAAACTGGAACACTAAATTGCTATGATCAGTGAGATACCTTAATTAAAATTCTGCAGCACCTAAAAAATACAAAAAGAGTGTGGTTACAGCACTCACCGATAAATCTATTAAGTTTTCCCATCCCTAATATAGATCCCAAAATATAAATTAAGTTAAAGACAATTATCCATAAAAAATTAAAGAACCCATAATAAAAAAAAACCTAGTAGAAAAATTGCATAACAACAATAAACCAATAAAAAGTAAATTTTTATCGTCTCAAAAATACGTATTCTTATATACCTTATTATAAAAAGCTACAACCATTATAATATCTAAGTAGCTGAAAAACCATCAAAAATTTCAAAAGCCTTTATACAAATCTTAAACCTGATGCCCCTAAAAACGAAAAATACCTATCGTTTAGAAGATCAGTTGTTTAGATTGTAACCAGATATATGTCGGTCAAACAATACAGTATTTAAAAAATTAAATACAAAACCACAAATACAGTATTAGACATCATACATAAAAACGATGACGAAACCTTCTTAGCCAAACATTCAATAGACAACTTACATAATATGGACTTTAACAACCTTGAGATTTCAGGCAAGGAAAATAATTACGAAAAAAGATCAATTAAAGAAATTATCCATATTAAATGAACACCCTATACAATGATTTCAGGACGGATACAAATGACAGAAGACAAAAGACAGAACTTCGATGCTAAACCTTTCGGACAACAACTGGACACCCACTATCTTCAAGAAAAAATCAAAGAATTAGAAAATCAACTGAGGATCACAGCACAACAAAAAGATGAAAAGATACACCACATGACAAAACAACTAGAAGAGGGCACTAGAATTATAAAGAAGATTCAAGAAGAGAATGCACAACTACAGGCCGCATCCAAGGACTTACTAGCCATAATTAAAACAATGGAACGAATACACTACAATGACAGCGAGAATCCGACGCAATACAGAGCGACGATGAATCCCAAAGCCACAAAAAGAAGAGGGAAAGAAAAAGACGGAGGCGCAAAAAGAAAACCAACACGAATAAAACCCAAAACACACAAGATACTGAGCAGGCCATGGAAATACCGCCTAAGCCTCCAAAAATACCACCAATCGTCCTCAGGGAAAAAGCAACCTACAGTGAAATACTCTAGAACTGTAGAAACGACCACATTGAACTAGATTATGCCAAGAGCATACCAGAATATACACAAAAGATGCCGAAGCACACAAACAGCTGCGAAAACTCCTGGAAGATTCCAGAAAACCCTTCCATACTTACAATCCCGAGGACGAGAAACCACTGCACATAATTCTAAGAGGAGTCATCGAATCAATCACTGAGACCGAGATCATCAGCGACCTGCACACAAGAGGCTCTCATCCCCAAAAAATCATCCGATGGCATTATAAAGACAAGAAACCCATGCCCATGGTGCTTGCCGTTATGCCGAGGAATGAAAGTCACATCCTTCACATCAGGGAGATAATGGGAAACCGAATCAGACCAGAAATACAACGAAAGAGGTCCAAGATGTTCCAGTGCTACAACTGCCAGCAGTTCGGGCATGCAGCGCAAAACTGCAGAGCCAGTCCACGCTGTGTTAGTTGCGGCAGTGACCATCACTGGTCAGAATGCCAAAAATCAAAGGAGGAACCACCCAAATGCGCTAACTGTGGAGGGGCACATTCTGCATCCTACAGGAAATGCCCACACAGACCACAATACACAAATCAGGATCGCAACCCCTCAAACCCAGGACACGGGGTGCACCTCCTCGGGACACATTCCACAAACACAGAGTTCGACGACAAAGTACACAGGATCATGCAACACATGATGACCCAGTTCCAGGCCGCCTTAAACGACATGCGGAGAGAGCCCCAGGCTTAAGGAGGTCACAGGAACTAAACAGAATCAGGACCCAGGCAACAACTCACAGACGAATAGGAACAAACGTCCACCAGAAGAAGGACTCACCAAAGGGAACTCCATTATATTATATTTAGATTAAGTTCATAATTAGTTAAGTCTCATATATGATCTGTACATTAAATAGAAGTTTATAGTCTTTTGTACTGACTTAGAAGCTAATAAAGAAAGTGGAAATTGAAATTGGACACAAATGAATTCTCTCTCTCTCTTCTCTCTCTCTGTAGCTCTTGCAACTCAAGGTGGGTCTTGACTGACTCAATGATTCATCTCCACTGGACTCTGTTCGTCATTAGCTCCTCTGCATCTGTGATGTCCAACGTTCTAAAATCTGATGCTATGTTGTCTCTCCACCGTAGTCGTGGTCTTCGTAATGGTCTTCTACAGGTTGGGATCTGCTCCTATAATAATTTTACTACTATATCATCTTAGTATTTCTACTTTAATTATTCTTATAAGTTCGGTTGGTCATATAGTTTTTCTAGCTCTCTGTTTGTTCTAATACGGTACTGCTATGTTGTATCATCCCTTAGTGATCCGTATATACTCCATAGGATTTTTCTCTCTGCAAAATGAAACCAACCCTGGATTTCACCTATTTTAAAAACATTTTTTAACAACGATTTCATGTTTGAAATTCCACGCTCTCTTCTCTATTAATTAAATTACCACAACCTTTCTTGGTAAATTTTCGGATAAGCTACTAAATTTCGTCGAAAATAGGCCTTCCCATATCCCAGAGTTATAAAAACTCTCAATTAATTTCAGCGCCCTTTAAGGGCCTATTACCGTTCTTTGTAGGACCTTAAATATGTAAACTACCTCATAAATTTTTAGTGCCACCCTTAATTCAAACCTTCGACTTCTCCACTCAATATTACCCCTCTCCTTCTGCCTCATCCCGGTTTCCCTATATTACTTTTATACACCTACAGTTCACTGACGTAATGCCAAGTTTAAATATACCAATTAAAAGTTGCTAAAAGTAAAAGTTAAGATAATAATGTGTAGAAATTGAATTTAAAAACTTTGAGAAGCCGAAATCATATAATTAAAAATATTTAATTAAGAAAGTTTTATTAAAAAGAAAAAAATTATTTTATTAATTAATAAAAAGGAAATATTGTAAAATTTGGAATAATAAAGAAACGAGTGATGATTTAAATCATCTTAAGAACCAATTACCCCACGAAATACTGTTTTAAAAATATCTAAAGCTGATTTTGCCACCCACTCGGTTTTATACCAAACTCATTTTTATTAATTTGATTATTTAATTTAATTTTTGTTGTAAATGTAATTTTTATACAAGGTGCTTTAAACATCATAAAACTACATTATCAACGGCTATATTATCTATTCAAGAACTAGAGAGAGTAATAAAACTGTTACCATGGATTAAATAAACACAAGACTTTCACCTCTTATAAACGCCTTTGCAACTATTTTTGCTATTTTGGCGAATGGGCAAGGTGAGAAATTCCAAGTATTAAATCCGACTCATTCAATAAATTTTGTTATAGTAAATAGTAGTAAAAAATCAAGACATGAGACGATGCAGTATTGCGGTGTTGAAGAGTAAAATCTAAAATATGCGTCTCGTAGACGTAGACGATTACATATCACACCCGTGAGAATATCCGACATAACATATATATATATATATATATATATATATATATATATATATATATATATATATATATATATGTGATGTAAAATGCAAACAGTAATTGCAAACCTCGTTCCAACCATATCTTTTCTATGTTAGAGGTTGCACAGTTTGAACAAATTGCTAAGGAACACAATTTATTCTATTCCACCACCATCGAGATGATGGTCTACCTGTACCACTATACTGAGAAGAAAGTCAAAACTTACCCTCCCCGCCACAGTGATACGGCAGAAGTACATGTTTCGTCTCTACTAGACTGATCTGGGTACCGACATGGTCCTGGCTGTGCAAAGGACAGATCGGAAGGAAGCATGCATATACTGAACGCGGCTTCGCCGACCTCCCACCGGATGGCATATATATGTTTATGCGGTTCTCACGGATTCCTCCGGGCACAATTTGAACAAATTGCTAAGGAACACAATTTATCCCATTCTACCACCATCGAGATTATGGCCTATCTGTACCACCATATCGAGAAGAAAGCAAAACTTACCCTCTAACATGGAAATGATATGGTTGGAACGAGGTTTGCATTTACTGTTCGCATTTTACATCATTCAGACACAGAGCTGCATATAGTTGTACGTTTGCTGAATCAGATTTCACCACTACAACGCCATAATGTGGATATATCCACTGCTATTGCATCTCACACGGAGGAAGCCGCATAAACATATATATATATATATATATATATATATATATATATATATATATATATATATATATAACAATAAAACTTATGGAACAACGGAGAAACACTTCCAGAGACGCAGTGGATTACCAAGAAATGAATAAAAGAATAAACAAAGAAGTGAGAAAAGATATTCGAACATATAACACCAAAATAATCGAAAATACTATAGAAAAAAATGCAAATATGAAAGTTCTAAAATTAAAACTATCTCCAGGTAAACATAAAATCACCAACATGAAGGATCAGCAAGGTAACATAATTTCAGATAACAAAGACATCGCCGCACATATTGAACGGTTCTACACCTTGCTCTACACCTCTACTATACCTGATCCAAAAATTTCAAACACCTTTATTCGTAACGTTGGATCAGAAAATATTCCCGAGATAACAAAACAAGAAATACGGGCAGCTCTCAAGCAAATGAAAAATAACAAAAGTCCTGGGGAAGACAAAATTACTTGTGAAATGTTGAAAATGGGAGGAGATGTGTTGGAAGAATCAATACAAGTGCTTCTCAATAAATGTTTAAGCCAAGGAAGGATACCGGATATGTGGCAAAATGCAGAAGTCGTTTTACTATTCAAAAAAGGTGATAATACCAATATAGGGAACTACCGTCCTATAAGTCTTTTGTCGCACCTATATAAACTTCTGACTAAAATTCTCACCAACCGACTAACAAACAAGTTCGATGCCTATCAACCAGTGGAACAAGCAGGTTTTCGAAAAGGGTTTGGCACCCTGGACCACTTGCAAACACTAAGAACATTAATAGAAAAAACAACCGAATACAATTTGCCCCTCCACTTGGCATTCGTAGACTATCACAAGGCATTTGATTCTATTGAAACATGGGCTTTCTTGAATGCAATGGACGACGCTAGAATCGACTCCCGATACTCGAATCTCTTAAAATACATTTATGAAAATGCCACATTTCACGTAAAGATCAACGACGACTTAGTCACCGATAGAATCAAGATCAATAGAGTAGTGCGTCAGGGAGACACTATATCTCCAAAATTATTTACTCTAGCCCTAGAGAACATTTTTAAAACACTACCGTGGGAGACTAAAGGCATCAGCATTGACGGGATATATTTAAACCATCTACGTTTTGCTGATGATATTGTCCTAATTAGCAGTGATATTCGTGAATTGACAGAGATGTTAGAACAACTAAACAGAACATCAAAAAAATTTGGTTTAAAAATGAACCTCTCCAAAACCAAAGTAATTACTAACACTGAAGGAAACATCAATATGGATGGCACAATCATGGAAAATGTGGAAGAATACACATATCTGGGGCACATCATCAAAATAGGAAAGGATAATCAAACAGCTGAGATCAGACGCAGAACAAAACTAACTTGGGCAGCTTTTGGTAGGTTGGACTACATACTCCGAAACAGTGCCATACCAATGAACCTTAAAAGAAAAGTCTTCGATACTTGTGTATTGCCGGTGGCAACCTATGGCCTCGAAACCATGTCGGTGACAAGGAGAATTGCGGAACAGCTTAGAGTGATGCAGAGAGCAATGGAACGAGCTATGCTTGGAATCAGCTTAAGGGATAAAATCAAAAACGAGGAAATTCGTGGAAGAACCAAAGTGACAGATATAATAAGGCGTGTCGCAGAACTTAAATGGCAGTGGGTGGGACATGTAGCTAGGCAGACTCAGGACAGATGGACGGCAAGACTAACGCATTGGCGACCAAGACAAACAAAGCGTAGTGTCGGCAGGCCGCAGAAAAGATGGCTAGATGACATCAAAAAGCAAGCAGGAGCAAGATGGTTTCAAATAGCACAGGACAGAACAGTATGGAAACAGATGAAAGAGGCCTACGTTCAGGAGTGGACAGGAAGTGGCTGAGGAAGAAGAAGATATATATATATATATATATATATATATATATATATATATATATATATATATATAGATCTACAACCACCAAGCACAGAAGATGCCAAATGGGATTTTGGCGAAACGTCTGCAATATATATATATATATATATATATATATATATATATATATATATATATATATAGGTGCGCTGGCTTGCGGTATAGCCAAGTCACCCGTTTTTTTACATGTGTTTGTGTGTGTGCAGAAACATAATAGTATGGGAGAAATTGAAGTGACCTGTATTACCTCCTGACCGAAATTGCCCGACATTACCCTACTTCTTACCAAAATTTCTTAGATTTTACTCATTACTGAAAACATAATTTTTCTCCGACTTCGTTACAGCTTCATTGCTGAGGTAATTATGTGGTTGAAACCCATGCTTAAAGTAAATAACAAGTTCTGAATTGGGGAAAACTTATATTACATAAGCCCAATTTGATTGATAATAGCTTCAGCTACAGATAATTTTACAGAAGTCAATGGCTGGTTCCGACCCGAAAGTACTACAATGTATTTTCAAACTTGCATTTTTAAATGTACGTATCTAAGAAAGAAAACATTTCTATAATTAATTAACAATATAAGACCATAAAATTCTCTCTATTTTCTCCAGTTTAGGAAATCTGGAGTCGCAGTCTGTTTGTAACAGTCCGTTATAAACTAAACAAATATCTTTTTGAATTTGGAGCAAAACCTATTAAGAATATTAAGTAAATTCCTAGAAACGCGACTTCTACTATTAAAGAACTCGTTACAGTCCTTTACCATTTATGAAATTCCGCTCGTTTGTAAGCATTAAAATTTAAGATAATTATTATTCTAGAGACACTAAGAGATATTTTCTAATAGCTTGTTTCTCGTCTGTTATTTCATAATTATTTTAAATCAACGTTATGATTAATGCATTAAAACATACATTAAAAGATAACAAATTTCATTTAAAAGATTTAAGAAACTTTTGTTCTAACAAATGCTTAGATTCCTTTATAGTTTTCCGTGATTATGAAATTATTTACCAAAATCCTTGAAGGTATAATAACTGACTATTGCAGAATATCAGAAGAACAGCAAGGTTTCCGCAAAAACAGATCTACAGTAGATGCCATATTCATCGTAAGACAGATAGCAGAGAAATCTATTGAATTTACTAAGCCGCCTTTTATGTGCTTTATAAATCTCACTAAAACCTTTGATAGGGTGAGACTGGATGATATTCTGCAAATAATGCGAATTAAAGGCATCCCAAACAATTTAATTAACATAGTTGAACAGCTAAACTCCAACACCACAACACAAATCTCAATAAGCGGCAACCTAACTAAGGATGTACCGATAGCGTCGGGCATACGACAGGGGGACTCTCTGATTCCATTACTGTTTAACATAGTAATGGACCAAATAATTAAGAATGTCAAAAGAGCGGCACCAGGGTACAGAATGAATTCCGGGGAAATAACAATAATATGTTACGCTGATGACGCCGTCATAGTCTCGGAAAATGAAGACGATCTCCAAAGACTTCTATTTGCATTCCACACCATAAGCAAGCAATTCAACATGAAAATATCCATCGATAAAACTAAGTCAATTATAATAAGCAAAGTGCCCTTAAGATGCAAACTAGTAGTGGATGACAAACTAATAGAACAACTCATGACCTTTAATTACTTAGGAGTTGAGATATCCGCAAACCAAGACAGAACAAGAGAAGTAAGAAACCAAGTAAACAAGGCAAATAGAATCTCAGGAAGCCTGGCGGATATAATATGGCACAACACATACATGAGCAAGGACGCAAAAACAAAAATCTACAAGACCTGTATTCGACCGATAATGACGTACGCAATAGAGACGAGAGCTGACAACACAAAAACAAAATCAATTCTAAGAACTGCCGAAATGAAAGTACTAAGAAAAATATCGGGATACACATTAAGAGATCACATACGCAATTCAACAATACGCGAGGAACATGGAATGCAGGATATAGTAAGATGGGGACGGAAGCGCAGAAGAGCCTGGAATGAGCACGTAGGAAGAATGGCGCAAAATAGGATAGCGAGAATCGCCCGAGATGGAACACTGGAAACCAGAAGACCAATAGGTAGACCACCTAAAAGATGGAGAGAGTCCTGGATTTCAACATCAAATGAGATGAATGATTGAGTTGAAAAAAAAACAGGCTGTAAGCCTATAACAAGAGGAAGAAGAAGAAGAAGAAATCCTTAAACTGATGTATATCTCTTTCAATAGCTAAACGAACTTTTTTCTGAAATGACTGTTAAACTTTAACATATTTGTTGGTATAGAGCGAGACGATCTTACTCATTCTTTCATATTTTCGAATGTTCTCATTATGAGAAAAAATGAGGAATTCTTAGACCTGGAGATCTTGATGGCCAGTGTTGTATTCCTCCAGATCCTATCCACCTAGTGGAATATTGAATATCTAACTCAGTTCTGATGTTAACTTGGAAATGCGCAGGAGCGCCGACTGGTTGCAGCCACATTTTTTCTCGAACATTCAGTGGAATATTCTCCAAAAGTAGAGGTAAATTGTGTCTAATAAGTCTATGAAACATAAAGCTGTTTAAGAGACCATCGAATATATATATATATATATATATATATATATATATATATATATATATATATATATATATATATATATATATATATATATATATATATATATATGAATAGTTTGGTTATTCCGGGTTTCAATCCGTTCGTTCAAAAAATCGTTTTCACGACGTTTCGCCAAAATCTCATTTGGCATTTTCAAGTGCGGTTCGTCTCGTTACTCGCTGAGAACTGATGGTGGCCTCTGAAGAATTTCGAGTTTTGTTTAGTTGGCTCGCTGCCTGATTGGGTGGGCGGCTTCGTAGGCTCCTCCCCTCTCCCGAGTGCGATATATTTTGTTCTTGTATGCAGGTCTCTCGTGTACTGGTTGATTTTTGTTGTTTTCTTTCTTGATTTTTTATTAATGTTTTCCATGTAGATGAAAAACTTAACGCGAGCTGAACATCAAGCCCTCTCATCCTTAAAAAAGAATAAGGAAATAACAATATTACCAGCAGATAAGGGAAATGTCACGGTTGTAATGAACACCAACGAATACATGCAAAAAATGTCAGAAATTCTCGAAGACGCCTCTTACAAACAAACCAACAGAGATCCAACGACGTACCTTGAAAAAACTACGAAGGCCAAGATTAAAGCCTCAAAACTAGACCCAGAAATTGAAAAATCTATAATACCAAGAGAAAAATCAAGCAGATGTCCAAAACTATATGGCTTACCGAAAATACATAAAACAAATGCACCACTCAGACCAATAGTGAGCGCCGTGGGATCTCCTACACAAAAACTGGAAAAATATCTAGCAAGTATCATGCAACCAAGAGTCGAACTGGCTGATTCCTTTGTGAAAAACTCCGAGCATCTGACTAAAATGATCAAAAACATTCACCTCGAAGAAAATGACATCTTAGCAAGCCTCGACATAAAATCGCTATATCCAAGCATACCATTGGATGAGGCTTTGGACAAAATCGCCATGAACGAGAATTTCCCAGACTACACAATTGAACTTGCAGCACACTGCCTAAAGAACACATACTTCATGTTCAATAACCATATATACAAACAAACAGATGGCGCACCTATGGGGTCCTCGCTTTCACCAGTCATAGCCAACCTTTTCATGATATATTTCGAACAAGAGGCACTACAAAAGGCACCTTTAAAACCAAAATTTTGGAAACGCCCTGTCGATGATATTTTTATAATATGGCCACATGGAAAAGAACACCTGGACGATTTCCTCATATATCTTAACAATATCCACCACAGAATCCAATTCACGCTAGAAATCGAACAAGAAAAGAAACTTCCTTTTTTGGACCTGCTATTAACTAGGAAACTCAACAACACCTTGGGCTTCAGCGTATATCGGAAACCCACACATACTGACCGATATCTCAATGCAGCGTCACATCATCATCCCTCTCAAAAGCAGGCTGTAGTCAACACATTAGTATCAAGGTCTCTCCGCCTAACAGAACCTGACACAAAACAAGACGAAATAAGACACATTTCAACAGCTCTAGAACGGAATGGTTTCTCACAAGCAGACATAAAGAAAGTCATAAAAAGACAAGAAAAGACTACAACAAAGACCAAAGACCAAGATCAAACAAGGAACAAAGCCATAATACCATACATAAAAGGAATAACAGACAGAATCGGAAGAATCTTAAGAAAACACAACATACAGCCCATATTTAAACCACAAAAAACAATAGCCAACATCCTGGGAAATCCCAAAGACAAGACCAACCTTGAAAATCATGGCGTTTACAGCATTCCATGTGCAGATTGTCATCAAACTTATATAGGACAAACAAACAGGCGCATATCAGCAAGAATCCAAGAACATAAAAATAGCCTCAAAAATAAACAGACATTTCAACATCACCAAACAACCGGACATACCATCGATTTCGAAAAAACAAAAGAAATAGCACCAGTACAGAACTACAAGGTACGCGTCATAAGAGAGGCCCTAGAAATCGAAAAAGCGGAACAGCTAAATAAACGAGACGATGCTATAAATTTTTCATCTACATGGAAAACATTAATAAAAAATCAAGAAAGAAAACAACAAAAATCAACTAGTACACGAGAGACCTGCATACAAGAACAAAATATATCGCACTCGGGAGAGGGGAGGAGCCTACGAAGCCGCCCACCCAATCAGGCAGCGAGCCAACTAAACAAAACTCGAAATTCTTCAGAGGGCACCATCAGTTCTCAGCGAGTAACGAGACGAACCGCACTTGAAAATGCCAAATGAGATTTTGGCGAAACGTCGTGAAAACGATTTTTTGTACGAACGGATTGAAACCCGGAATAACCAAACTATTCATTCTACCATCCGTGAAAATCTACCATATAACATATATATATATATATATATATATATATATATATATATATATATATATATATATATATATATATATATAAATATATAAAAAATAAACCGTCGCACCATCACATGGTAGTGTTATACAACATTGTTGGTTTGTGTTCTTCTTGTGTTATTGAATAAGTCATCGAGATGTCGACACTGTGCCTTATTTACTATTTAGGCCAGGAAACGAAGCGATTTTTGGGAAAATCTAAGGGATTTAGAGAAAAATGTTCTATAGATGAATTGTACGCCTTGAAAATATCTTCAAAATGAGTTTTTGTTTGTCCAAATCGATCTGTAAACAAAAAAGTTATTGCAAATTAAACATTAAAAATGGCTTATTTTTCAATTGTTAATAACTTTCTTAATATTTATTGAATTATTTTCATCTTTTACCGGAATGTGAGTTTTAAAGTGCTTAAAAAGTGTGCGGAAGTTGGGCGCTGTCGGTCCAATAGTTTTTGTAAAATTGCAATTGTTTATTAGAAAAATGTAAAAAGTGACTATTTTTGATTGGCTGTACCGTCGTCTAGGAAACTGCTACAGAGCTCTGTCAGTGCTATTTATCAACGGTTTTTTTCCACATAGCCGAGAATTTCCTATTTTATTATATATATATATATATATATATATATATATATATATATATATATATATATATATATATATATATATTTATTTTTGTATCTTAAACCTTTTGTTAAATATTTTTTTCTAATATTTTCTTGGGTATAGGTTTTTCCATTAGAGAAACAAAGGACAATAATTTTCTTTCTGACGTTTCGCTCTACATAGTGAGCTTCTTCAAAAGACCTTGGTATATTTATTTTACATCTACAAAAATTACAGAATTTTTTATATAATAAACATATATCACAGTAATTACACTTTTATATTTTTAATTTAATTAAAATTAATAAAAACAAAACAGATTTTAAAATAGTCTTAAAGTTTAAAATTTAAAACAATACAAACAGGTTAAAATAGTGAAGATTATAAAATAGTACATACCTTGAAAGTAGTAATGTGTGTATGTTTAAAAATTAATTCAATTATGATCTTTGGTATGCAATTGATATGGATAGATTTATTTTTATAAAAAGCAAAAAATAGGAAAAAAGATTATTATTTATTTTTTAATGATGTTCTTTCACCTGTATGAGTGTATATGAAATCGTTCCAAGCATCATTACATTATTTCTCATATTTATTATAGAGTCGCTTCAAGCATGTTTTATTCAAAAATCAAATTATAGTATATCTGACTTAAATTTTTGACATCTTGCTTGTCATTTACAACATTTTTATCTTTTTTTATGTGTATCATTTCTTTGATGACTAATTTATGATAATTTCTGTCAGTATCTAAAATATGGGTGTTTTTAAAATCAAATTCATGCTTAGATGTTTGTTCATGCTTATGTAAAGATGTCGATGCGTTTTTAGTATACTTGTGTCCATTCACTCTATTCTCAATATCGTCGTCATGCCAACGTATTTCTTAGGACAATTTAGGCATGGAATTGCATATATTACGTTAGATCTTTTTTTGGTGGGAACTTTGCTTTTTAATTTCGTATAAAATGACCCAAGTAAATTGTTCGCCTTATGGCATACCGTTATGTTATGTTTATCCAAAATATATTTTATTTTTTCAGACAGTTGGTATACATACGGTAATGCAATGAAAGTGTTTTGTGTTTTGGTATTGTTAATTTTATTTTTTTTGTTTGTGTTATAATGTAAATAGGTTCTTTGCTTAATTATTTTTTTTATGAGTAGTTTAGGAAAATGGTTCATTATTAGGGTCTCTTCCACTTTTTTTAGCACTTCTGGGCGAAATTCGGGTGAAGATAATTTTATAGCTCGATCAACTAAGCCGATTATGACACTATTTTTTTGTTTATTTGGATGTTCAGAGTTAAAATTCAAATACCGGCCCGACCAAGTATCTTTCGTGTACCATTTTGTATGAAGATTATTATCCGTCTTATTTCTGTGTATAGTTAAGTCTACAAAGTTTATTTTTTGTTCTATTTCAATTTCAGCTGTAAATTTCAGTTTTGGGTGGAAATTATTAAAATATTGTAATAAACTATCTATTTTGTTTTCGGGTACAGCAGCCAAACAGTCATCTACATAGCGTTTAAAAAAGATTATATTAAAATCCAGTTTTTTCAATACTTTTTCTTCTACATATTCCATAACTATTTGTGCTATTGTTGAGGAGATTGGTGAACCCATAGCACAACCGTCCAATTGTTGGTACAAACTATCTTTGAATTGGAAATAATTATTATTTATTGTAAGTTTTACAGATTCTATAAATTCATTGAGTGTCAATGTTGTGTGTTCTTTTAAATCGTCCCATTTTTCTTCCAAAACTTTGGGAATGATGTCATTGGGTATATTTGTATACAAAGAAACTACATCTAGTGAAACTAATTTATAATTTGTTGGTATTTGTATTGTATCAATGAATTGTCTAAATGTGAAAGAGTCTTTTATATAGTGATTATTTTTTCCTGTGATGTTTGTTAGGCAATTTGATAAGTACTTGGACAGGTTATAAAATGTGTAAAGTGTAATTACTGTGATATATGTTTATTATATAAAAAATTCTGTAATTTTTGTAGATGTAAAATAAATATACCAAGGTCTTTTGAAGAAGCTCACTATGTAGAGCGAAACGTCAGAAAGAAAATTATTGTCCTTTGTTTCTCTAATGGAAAAACCTATACCCAAGAAAATATTAGAAAAATATATATATATATATATATATATATATATATATATATATATATATATATATATATATATATATATATATATATATATATCTTTCTCAAGTCTCCTTCATTGAAAATCATTTTTTTTCTTTTACATCCAGACGAAGTGCATTACTAAGAAATGTTCCCATTGGAAAATAGAATAAATTCAAATTAAAATCGAGTGATTAAAGGATTTTCCAAAGGAAAGGGACTTTTATTGGCTATAACAAATAGCTGCTTTAAGGGAATTACCTAATTTGGAAACTCGAAGACATTTTTAGTGGAAGTCGTAAAATTAAAATTTAAATTGTGTAAAGACTGTGGTGTAACTAACTTCTTGGCAGTTTTTACGACTCGTTTTTAGGAGACCGCTTGGTAAAGGGTCCCCTGAACGATATCGTCTTCGACAACATTTTTAGTACCTATTAACCAAGGTAAATTATAGTAAGGATTAGCGGTCGGATAATAAAATTTCTATAAAGCTTTACAATTTATATAAGACATAAGGTCATGTTTTCTATAATGTCTGAAATGATGGTTATCAAGTTAATTTCACTGCCGTAGTATTACATATATATATATATATATATATATATATATATATATATATATATATATATATATATATATATATATATATTTAATAATAATTTATTACCACTAAATAAGAAAGTTACAATAATTTTCTACATCCATGTATTTTTTGAATCCATAAGATACAAGCAGCTTGTCTGGATGTCAAATTACAAACGCTTACTTTCTAATACACTGTCACAAAATAAAACAATTAAAATTTAAGTCAAATTAAAATTAATTAAATAAATTAAACTTACACCTATTTAAAGAGAAAACATCACATACATACATATCAATCACATTTAAAAATATTAACACAAAAAAATACCTAAAATCATCTCCATTTCCAATACTAATTTAATAATGGCACTGCATTAACAATCTGATGTTGGTTTGCTTTTATCCACGTAAATATTCTCACACAAAAAGAATATACATTTACAATAGATTTTATTTCTAAAGGTAACAAATTAAATAACTTTGGACCGATATACATAATATGCCTCTGCGAAGCCGTGTATATTGCCACAGTAAAGGTAAGGCCTCCATTGTGAACAGACCTGGTATGAACATTGTGCATAATCGAACTTTTATATTCATCACACTTCTTCATAAATTTTAAAACATTTTTAAAATACCATTGTCTGATAGTTAAAAGGTCAGCTTGTTCAAATAACAAGTCTGATGGAAACCGCCTTCATTTATTTAAGAATATTTTTATTATATACTTTTGAGTAACAGTCAACGGGTAAAGGATGCTACCACATGCATTGCCCCAAACATTCAAACCATATGCGAGGACTCAATCAAAACCTGGTAAGTCATTCGCAATAGTTTCAACGACAGGAATTCTCTCAGTTGGTAGAACTTGTATATAGTCTTTCGAAGTTTTTTAGTGATATAGTTTACGTGAGCATCATATCTGAAATTCCGGTCAATGAACACCCCCAAGTATTTAACCTTGTCCGTCGCTGCCACAGACTCAATACATCCGCACTGTTTCTCACCCATAAGACATTCATAATTATGTACTAAAAGATTAGGATATACAGTATTAACTCTATTATTCATAGAAAAGGCAATGTGGACAGTTTTACTGACATTAATAGTCAGAAGATTCTGATCCATCCACAATCGTACCTTCGAAAAGTAATCCTCTGCTCTCTGAAATGTCTCCTGCCAAGATTTACCTTTAATTAAAATAACTGTATCATCGGCATAACAAATACATTCACTATTTTCACTTGGAAGAACAATAAAAAGATCATTTATATATAGAGAGAACAGAACAGGGCCCAATACTGTACCCTGCGGTACCCCAAACTCCACATTACCTGTTTTACTTAGTGTTTCATTTATTCTCACTTTCTGTGTTTGATTAGTTATATATGACTCAAACAGGTCATACACGATACCTCGAATATATATATATATATATATATATATATATATATATATATATATATATATATATATATATATATATATATATATATATATATACCTTAGTAAATCAATATCTAATATCACGTGTAAAAATGAATATTACATCAAAGATTTATTTAATTTTAAAGAATTCATTAACACTGTCAAAGTTCCCGCAAATTATAAACTTATTCCACTTGATGTCGTATCTTTGTACACTAATATATCTACCGAACTAGTAAGTAAAATTATAAAATGAAAGTGGAGTTTACTAAAAGACTACACATGTCTAAATCAAAATATTTTTATCGAATCAATTACCTTAACAATAAAAATAACTATATTCAATACAAAGATACATATTATCAACAACTAGATGGTTGTGCAGTGGATTCACCAATATCATCGACTGTTGCACAACTAGTCATGGAATATTTAGAAGAGTCAGTATTAAAAAATACGAGTGTACCTGTAATTTTTTTTAAACGCTATGTCGATGATTATCTTGCTGCAGTACCCGAAAACCAAACAGACAATATACTTGATTGTTTTAATAACTTTAATACTAAACTACAATTTACATCAGAAATTGAAACAAATAACAGAATACATTTTTTGGACTTAACATTATTAAGAAATAAAAACGACGAAAGTATCAGTACAAAATGGTATACTAAGGACACATGGTCTAGACGCTATCTTAATTACAATTCACACCACCCTACTTCTCAGAAATTAAGGGTAATAATAGGACTAACTGATAGAGCACTGGCATTAACCTCACCAAAATATAGACCAGAATCACTTAAAAAAGTAAGAAATATCCTTAAAGAAAACAATTTCTTAGAATCACAAGTAAATAAAATCATCAAACAACGTATTTTCAAATTTTATAATAAACCATAACAAAATGAAAACCTAAAATCGAGAAAAACACAATGAAGTACATTGGAATGCCATATGCACAAAATTTATCTGAAAAAATTTCACATATCCTTAGAAAACATGACATCAGTGTATGCCATAAAGCTCAAAATTTGTTATCTTCGCTATTTACTCCTCTTAAAAGTAAAGTTCCTGTGAAAAAAAATCTAACCTTGTGTATTCCATACCATGCCTAAATTGTCCTAAAAATACATTGACATGACAACTCAGTATTTAGAAAACAGACTTAATGGGTATAAATCCACGAAAAATGCATCTATTGATCTACACAAACACGAATCAAATTTAAAACATTAATTTGATTATAAAAACACCAAAATTTTAACCCAAGACCAAAACTATAACAAATTATTTGTCAAAGAAATAATACATATAAAGAAGGAACAACATACTGTCAATGATAAACAAGATTTAAAAAAACTTAGTCAGATATATTACAATCTAATTTGTTAAGTTAATAATTAAAGTCAATAAATTTTAAACCCTCAGTATATAACATAAAGAAATAAACCAATATTCATATCAGACATGTAAAAATAAATACATAAAAAGTCCAACAACAAATAAACAAACCCACAAATATATCAAATCTTGTCAATAAATAAAATAAATATGTGTTACTATTTTAAAAAACTTATTTTATTTCATTACATAATTGTTTTTTCGATCTTTTGAAATTGTGTTGGTAAATGTTGAGTGTTTTTAACTTTTTGTTGTAGGAACCTTGTAATAATAAACGTTTTAAAAAAGCTCATTATCATGGGCGAAACGTCAACATAAACAAGTTGTTCATTTTTTAAAATTGGAAACCTATACCCAAGAGAGGAACCTCCAAAGAATATATATATATATATATATATATATATATATATATATATATATATATATATATATATATATTCTTGTCAGTGAATGAAGAGCCAAATTCACAAAAAAACCACTTGTCTTCCCTACTATCTCAGGAACAGAAAGCATCAACATTTGTTTAGGTATCATCCTTTTTGGTACCGATTGAATACCAAATATTCTAATTTGATATTACGCAAATTTAGTTTATATTAACAAGGATTTGGTGTTAAATTTACTCTCTACCAACATGGCATTATTCAACGGCCTATACTGCTAAATTTTAGCAAATTAATTTTACACAATGTAGATTTTCACACTTGCCAAGAAATATTGTTGTCACATTGAAGTATGCAATTAACAACGCAATAGTGTAATGCGGATACATTAAATGGGATTTATCTATTAAATATTAAGTTAGTTACAAAATACTTTTATAATAATCGGAATATATATATATATATGTATATATATATATATATATATATATATATATATATATATATATATATATATATATATATATATATACAGGGTGATTCAAAAATCGATCACGAAACTTAAGGGGGTGATTCTACTTGACAAAATAAGGGTAGAGCTTCA
Source organism: Diaprepes abbreviatus (assembly GCA_034092305.1). Taxonomy (NCBI): domain Eukaryota; kingdom Metazoa; phylum Arthropoda; class Insecta; order Coleoptera; family Curculionidae; genus Diaprepes; species Diaprepes abbreviatus. The sequence continues at coordinate 1,125,062 of JASJET010000415.1, forward strand.
TATAATTTTTTTTCAAAATGTCATTCGTTTTCGAGTTACAAGCCGTCCAAGTTCAAGTTTTTATTTTTTGTTTTTTGAATTACTCGCTTACAGGAAAACCGATTTGACTAATATTTGAAAGATAGGCTAAGTCTTCTGCGCTTCATCATTTTAGTAACAATTCACATTGATTGTTTGCCGCTAGAGGGCACTTTACCTACATTGAAAATTGTTTTTTTGTCATAATTTTTTAGTGTTGACAGCTACAGTAGTTTTTGGCATAATTTCTGAAAGACTGATGCCAGGCCTTTAAAAAAGGTACTCTTTATTTACATCGCTAAACCCAACGGTTTAGACGTAAATCACCCTTAAAAATTAAGTGGTAAATTTACTTTTCTCATTTCATTACCACCAGCTACCAGGTAAATAGCTATCAAAGTATACTAGAGCTGTCAGTTTAACATCAAATAAATTCGCTTTTTAAACTATTTAATTTATAATCTTAAAATAACTAATAATGGCTAATCAGTAAATATTCATATTATGGATTATTGCGATATACATTTAATTGATAAAAATTAATGAAACAGTACTAAACAAACTAAAAAAGATTCTCAAAATGTCCCCCATTTTCTTCCATACATTTCCTAACACTCTTCAAAAAATGTCGCCTAACTCGATGAAAAATTCCTGGTGTTTCTTTAATAATTTGGCACTTTTCGATTATCCTGAAGCGAAGATCCTCGACGTTGATTACTGGAATATCGTACACCAATTGTTTCAAATGACCCCAAAAGAAAAAATCCATAGGATTAAGGTCTGGTGACCTCGCTGCCCATGCCAATGGTCCACTTCGTCCTATCCATCGCTCAGGATACGTTGCATTCAAATACTGTCGGACACGTATACTAAAGTGGGGCGGAGCTCCGTCTTGGAGGATCCACATGTTGGCCCTTACTTCCAATGGCACATCTTCCAGATACAATGGGAGACGATTTTGGATAAAATCTAAGTATACGTCACCAGTTAATGGGCCATCAAAGAAATGAGGACCAATAAGGTAATCTCCTATTATCCCTGCCCACACATTTAGTGAAAATCTACGCTGATGTTTCGTTTCTACCACATTGTTTGGGTTCTCGTAAGCATATGTGTGGATGTTGTGTAGATTTGTTATGCCATCACGAGTGAAACCAGCTTCGTCAGTGAATAATATGACGCCAATTAATCGATTATCGTGTTCATACTTAGCTAGGATCTGATTGCACATTTCCAACCGTCTCGGCCGATCATCGTCATAAAGAGCCTGCACCTTTTTTGAATGAAACGGGTAGAGTTGTTCTTCTCTTAGTATCCTCCATGAACTAGCCTGACAGAGCCGCACTTCATTCCCAATTTTTCTAGTACTAATACCTGGATTATCTTCAATAATTTCAAGCACTCTTTCTTCTTGTTGCACGTTTCTAGCAGTTCTAGGTCTTCCCCTATTTCCATTATAACTTTTAAAGGAATCACATTCCGCAAGCCTCCTGTGCACACTGGAAAATGTTTGAGCATGAGGGATATTTCTTTCCGGATAACTCTCCATATAATATCTTCTTGCCAACTCTGCATTACCATTTGCTTTTCCATAACAAAAATGGATATCACAATATTCGATATTTGAATATTGGTGATTAGCCATTATTAGTTATTTTAAGATTATAAATTAAATAGTTTAAAAAGCGAATTTATTTGATGTTAAACTGACAGCTCTAGTATACTTTGATAGCTATTTACCTGGTAGCTGGTGGTAATGAAATGAGAAAAGTAAATTTACCACTTAATTTTTAAGGGTGATTTACGTCTAAACCGTTGGGTTTCGCGATGTAAATAAAGAGTACCTTTTTTAAAGGCCTGGCATCAGTCTTTCAGAAATTATGCCAAAAACTACTGTAGCTGTCAACACTAAAAAATTATGACAAAAAAACAATTTTCAATGTAGGTAAAGTGCCCTCTAGCGGCAAACAATCAATGTGAATTGTTACTAAAATGATGAAGCGCAGAAGACTTAGCCTATCTTTCAAATATTAGTCAAATCGGTTTTCCTGTAAGCGAGTAATTCAAAAAACAAAAAATAAAAACTTGAACTTGGACGGCTTGTAACTCGAAAACGAATGACATTTTGAAAAAAAATTATATGAAGCTCTACCCTTATTTTGTCAAGTAGAATCACCCCCTTAAGTTTCGTGATCGATTTTTGAATCACCCTGTATATATATATATATATATATATATATATATATATATATATATATATATATATATATATATATATATATATATATATATATATATTTATTTATTTATCAATTTGTTTACATAACCAGTAAAATTATTACATCCACACAGTAATCCTACAATATCACAATAAACAATATTGCACCTAGATGCTGCAGCACCTGTATGTGCAAAAAAAAAACAAATCATATCCTAAAATTACAGTGAAAGTCAAACATGGAAACACTTAATCAAGTAAAAAAAGTAAACAAAAAAAAATCAATATGAGTACAGTAAATAGATCCACACCAATACACAATTTAATTCTGACGTATCACTTTTTCAAATAAACTACTATTCTTTAAAATAAATTCTTTACTTATTTTATTAAAGGTTTCTATTTTATCTATTTGACGGATTCCGGCTGGGAGAACATTGTAACATTTAGGAGCCAAATCACTACATAGTATAAAACAAAGTCGCTTTCTCTGTCCCTATGTCCCTTTCTCTGTCCCTATGTCCCTTTGTATGCTTAAATCTTTAAAACTACGCACCGGATTTTGATGCGGTTTTTTTCAATAGATAGAGTGATTCAAGAGGAAGGTTTATATGTATAATAACATCCATTAAATAGTGGAGAAATACTGTTATTTTTGAGGTTTCTAATGTGATGTCGTTAATTATCATATTTTTTTCCGCTTACATTGCAAACGCAGGCTGAACCCTACGAGATTTATCAAAATAATGTACTAATTATTTGTACACATTGAAAAAGTCTACAGAAAACTCCGCGATGGTATATGTCTATCTCTCATGGATATCCCACAATAACATTTTTTTGTCATTTACTTTTTACGACAAATAATGGCAAATTTTGAAGCGATTTTAACCAATACAGCATTAATCCTTATCCAATTAAATAGCTTAAATACATTGTTGATTTAATATAGATCTATATGGTCCTTTACAGCACAAGATTTAAATAAATATTTTCGAAGATATTACAGATTTAAAATTGCGGGAAGTAGCGCTTGCGGCGGTACTGGCCGACCGGGGCGGCGGCAGCGTGCCTATAAATAGCGCGTCGGAGGCCGATGTACCTCCTTCCAAGTATTTCCCGAAAATAAGATGGCCGTGTCATCGGAATAAGACAGTATTTTACTCCCAATATTAATATATATATATATATATATATATATATATATATATATATATATATATTATATTTTAAAAAATAAGATAAAATTGATGTATTAGACACTTTTCAGTGACCTCTAAAACGTCCAGTTCCAATTCTAGTACATAGTATGTTGCTCCTCCGTCCTACAGATGGCGCTCGCAGTGACTATGCCATCGTCCTTCGTCAGGTTGATCGCTCATCGTTCTGGCCAAAGTTTTAAGTTAGTTAATTAGACGGTTCCATAATGCTTAGTCCTGGTCACGAACTTGAGATATAAAACTGGACTGCTCATGAAAATAATTTTTGACCCCCCTTATTGGTCGCCATTCGGTGCAATGATTTGTATGGCAACATTGAATTCCCTGCTAGTTTCTTACATACTATATCTAAAACAATAAATCGCTCTTCCTTGTTTTACTTGACAGGCGAATCGAGTATATTCAATAAAAAAGACCAGAGCGCCGTTTCTGTAAGCATATTTTTTGACATTCTCTTTCCTATCTCTTTTAGGACAGTGATGTACTTATGTGTTAATACAGACTGAACAAAGATAGAAGATCCTTATTATGACATCCTCTTTCCCTTTACTCTTATAGAATCGCAGCCCTGGTCTTTTTTATTGAATATACTCAATTACCCTGTCAAGTAAAACAAGGAAGAGCGATTTATTGTTTTAGATATAGTATAGAAAGAGATAGTTATTGTCTAAACCTGTTAGTTAGTTATAAAATCGCAGCCCAGGATAATTGTTTCTGTAAAACAATATTTAACTTGAATTTCTACTTTTAGTTTCCTCAAAATTATAATTTTTCTGTTTAAAGCAACTCCAATAAAGCTAATTTTTTTAACTTCTTTGGAACAGCGTAAATATGTAATAATTTTATTATTTTTAGATAACAATCATGAAATGTCAGTTGTTGTAAATAAATGAAAATGCTTTTTCTATGACTGTTTACATATTTTATTTTTTACAATAAAACTGTTATTCAGCAAAATAGCTAAAATGTGAAATATGCGCCAAAAACAAATCCAGACTATTTTTTTTTTGAAATATTTGTTTTAAAAACATCCTTTTTCGGACGTAGAGTACAAGAAGTTAACGAAAAAAAGTATTAAGGCATTTATTTTTAAAAATTTTATATCATGAATTAATATAGTATATTGTTTAATGTAAGGTATCGAAATGTCCACATAATCTATTGCAAAGTAAGATAGTTTCATTATTTAAAAATAGCTTTGATTAGGTCTTTGTTAAAATTATTTTCTCCTTGATGCTTTTAGGAAACTGATGTGTTAGGTATTTATATAGGGTTAACAACATTCATAATAATGTTGACATTTCCTTCATAAAAACAGAGCTTTAATTTAAATGAAGTAAAGTAACATTATGTACTAAACCATTTTTATATAAAAAAAAATTAAACTCTAAAGGGGATAGTGTTAAAGCAGTTTATATTTAATTGTAAACAAAACAATATTTATTAAGATACTTTAAATATAAAGAAGCTTGTAAATACAAGAGAATTCTTACATTAATACAATCATTTTTAATCTAAATATATACATAAAGATTTATTAGCAACTTTTAATTTTTACACTAGGTCAAACTCTCAATTTACTTAACTGTCTAAGGACCTGGAATTGACCTTTCCTAAAGTTGAATTTTTGAAATGGTAATCAATCGCAGCTTCTCACTACTTTGACAAAGGATTTTCATGACATAAATTTCCCATCTGAGCTAGAATCAAGAATTTTTGTTTTATTAATTAATAACATATTCAAACTAAAGGTTATTATTTTATTTTTAGACAAAACAAATACATAAAAGTAAAATTTATGTAATTTCCAAACATCCTTAATAATACTGAAAAATTTCATACTATATGCAATCATTTATTTCTATTTTAATATGGCATATTGGTTTTTAAATGTATAATCATTTTAAATTTTAACACCATACCAGTTTCGATATTCAGCTTTATATGTCAGCGGAACATTAACTTTATGGTAAAACGATATTGTTGTTGGTTAATGCACACCTAATTCAGGACTTTTTTTTGTAGAGCCAGTGTATGTTATTAAGTCCAAGTTTGGTTGCTTCAAGATGTTTACATCAAACAGTGCTTCGTAGTTTTTTTCAGGCAGTTTATTTGTAAGAAGCACAACACAAACTTTTTGCTCATCTTCTTGTATAAAACAATTTCCAGAAATATGCTCTGAACAGAGTTACTTATCTGATGTATAAAAGAATTATGATCATGACCAATTTGCTTCAGCTCTTGAATTTGAATATTCTTTTCTCTTAGAAAACTAAAATATTAATAGCATTTAATAATTATCATATATCATATCCATAAGATTAAACTTGTTACCCTTAGATTTACAATTTTATTCTAAGGTAAAATTTTATATAATTATTATTGAATGCTTTATAACTTACCAATTAAATAAATTCCAATTTACCCGATGAGGTATTTGCACGTCTTACGATGAAGAATCATATTTTTTAAATACAAAAAAAAAACCTTAAAGTTCACATTCCTGTTTGAAATTTTCAGTAAAATGTTACATAAAATGTGATAAAATCCATAAAACAGCAAAATCAAAAATAAATTTTTGTCAAAATGAAAACTATTCAGTCAATGTCATAAATACACTTTCACCAATATCATAAAAACTTAGGGAATTCATTGTTGCCAAAGCAATTATTTGCACCAAATAGCACGGAGCACGGTGGGGTCATTTTTTTATAAGGGAGATATGGAACACGAGCAGTCCAGTTTTATATCTCAAGTTCGTGGTCCTGGTGCAGTCATAAGTTAAAGACAAAGCGGTATAGAAATATGTAGCTAGGATGTTTTCTACTTCAAACTGCAGATCCGTGAGGAAGCAAAACTGTAAACAAACTTATTGCTGTGATGAACACTGGAAGCGATGATAACTGCCTCTCAGGAGGATGTGTAGAATGATTCGAATTCCGGTTCTCTACAGTAACGAAGCCATCAGAGTTGCGTCGTCCTGCAAGGGACGTTAGGGTATGAGGACGAAGCCGTAGTGTATCTGACGATGTGTTGACATTATCCTCATCAAAATGAGAAAGCTCTGAAACTTAGGCCTGAAGCGGTATCAGATTCATGACTCTCAGGACTGTGGACTCACCTGCGATCAGGGCAGGAAAACTGTATTTATTCCTAAAAACCATATCCTTGGTGAGAAAAGAGACAAAGATGATTGCGCAAGTAATGATGAGGTAGTTAGCGACGAGAATGAGAAGGAAACTGTTGATATCAGTTTTTGAATAACAAGGAATCAAAAAAAAACCTGAAACGTTTGTACAGGACGAACTGAATGATCCAAATTTATTTTAAGATTATTTGTAAGAACGCAAGTGTGATTTTTATATCTTAAGAGCATATTATGTTGTAATAATATATGTTTTTACATTTTTATTAAAATTAATCAAGTAAAGATTACAGGGTGAGTCAACGATTGGATGAAGTAGGTTTGTGCCTTTTCGGTGAAATTAACAAAGAAACTATATTTATTGTTTGATACAGTTTATTTTTACGCAGATTTTAAAAATATTTAGGACTCTACAGGGTGAGCCAAAAAACTAGGACAGCATAAAGTTGTATTTTTTTAAATAGAATACCCTATATACGAATCGTATTTTCGATTTAGCTTATAATTTTAAATCTTTTCTATTAAGGGTTTACTATAACAAAACTTTATAGTTTCTGAGATAATTAAGTTTAAAGAAAAAAAGTCACATTTTCAAGCATCAATTCAATCCTAAATAACGTTTTCAATTTTGTGACAAATATATTCAAATTTGAAATTTAGCAAGGCCAAGGACAAGTTAACATAATTTTTACCTAATATTTGCAATAAAAGCTACAAGGTGTTGAACACATCGGCTCAAATTTGAACAAGTTTAAATGAATAAATATCTTCTTTTTTTTTAATGGTACACCCTGTATATTTTCATGTTATTTAATAGAGTAATAAAAACCCTAAAAGTTTTGTTCAATATATCCTATACCTATTTATAATAGTTTTTGAGATATTTCAGTTTTTCTTATTTTCCATACTTTTTTACAGAAATAGTCTTCATTATCATAGTAGCCATGGCAAAAACAATGTAAAAGAACATTTTTCTGTGTGTCAAATTTATAACCGCAACCGCTTCTTTTGGTTTTTATGTAGTGTAGTTTGTTTTTTTTGCATTCATCTTATATTGTAAAATGAATTTTCCAAAGAATGAGTTAATAGATATGATTTATACAATAGGAGAGGCTCAAAAAAATTGCCTTCTTGCTCAAAGAATTTACAAAATGAAGTATCCTGATCGACGCCAGCCTGATACCCATACTTGTCAAAACTTAATGCAAAGATTTGATTCTTCTGGTACTGTTGATTATCCAAAACGTAAAGTGGTCAACAAACCAGTAACTAATGAAGAAAAAGAACTACAAGTATTGTTAAATGTTCAGGAAAATCCTTATATTGGTAGCCGTCAGTTAGCAGCATTATGTGAAACATCACAATCCACCGCTAATCGTACTACCAAGAAATATAGGTATCATCCATATCACATGGAATTACACCAAGAATTGCATGGACAGGATTTTGAAAGTCGTGTAAACTTTTGTCGTACAATAAATGCGGAGATTCAATTAAATTCAAATTTATTATGCAAGGTAATGTTTAGTGATGAAGCTACTTTTAGAAGTAACGGTGCCGTAAATAGACGCAACATACATTATTATGCTACAGAAAACCCATTTTGGATTAGAGAGGTGCAACATCAAAACCACTGGTCATTAAATGTTTGGTGTGGTATCCATCATAATCGAATTATTGGACCCCACTTTTTTAATGAACCACTAAATGGCCATAGTTACCTGAACTTTCTACAAGAAGAACTACCCCAACTGCTTCAAGGTCTCGATAGGGATGAGCTCGACAGTATGTGGTTCCAGCACGATGGTGCGCCTCCGCATTAGCATCGTGAAATTCGTGCGTTTTTGGACCAACGATATCCGCAAAAATGGATTGGACGTGGGGATTTCATTAAATGGCCACCAAGGTCTTGCGACATCACCCCATTAGATTTCTTCCTATGGGGTTATATTAAAAATAAGGTGTATGTTAATCCACCAACAACAGTGGAAGATATGCGAAACAGGATTAGGGATACCTGTAGAACAATAACGCCACTAATTTTGTCCAGGGTCCGATAAAATCTGCAAAAAAGACTAAATTTGTGCATTGCACAAGAGGGTCGTTTATTCGAACACTTATTAAAAAGAAATAATTAATCTCAGTATTTAATAGGTAATTTTTTTGTTTCAATTTAGTATAAAAGTAAATAGGTATTTGCCTTGTCGTTATTGTTGTGTTAATTTTTTCACATTGTAATATAACGAATAATGTATTTCATCATATTTAACCACATTCTGTTTGTTTCTGTAGTTTCTTTTTATTATTTTACATGGCTACTATGATAATGAAGACTATTTCTGTAAAAAAGTATGGAAAATAAGTAAAACTGAAATATCTCAAAAACTATTATAAATAGGTATAGGATATATTGAACAAAACTTTTAGGGTTTTTATTACTCTATTAAATAACATGAAAATATACAGGGTGTACCATTAAAAAAAAAGAAGATATTTATTCATTTAAACTTGTTCAAATTTGAGCCGATGTGTTCAACACCCTGTAGCTTTTATTGCAAATATTAGGTAAAAATTATGTTAACTTGTCCTTGGCCTTGCTAAATTCCAAATTTGAATATATTTGTCACAAAATTGAAAACGTTATTTAGGATTAAATTGATGCTTGAAAATGTGACTTTTTTTCTTTAAACTTAATTATCTCAGAAACTATAAAGTTTTGTTATAGTAAACCCTTAATAAAAAAGATTTAAAATTATAAGCTAAATCGAAAATACGATTCGTATATAGGGTGTTCTATTTAAAAAAATACAACTTTATGCTGTCCTAGTTTTTTGGCTCACCCTGTAGAGTCCTAAATATTTTTAAAATCTGCATAAAAATAAACTGTATCAAACAATAAATATAGTTTCTTTGTTAATTTCACCGAATAGGCACAAACTTACTTCATCCAATCGTTGACTCACCCTGTACAGTTATATATAAATGATGATATGAAGACGATTCTTAAACTCATAGTCGACAGGGCTAAATTTCCAAATATCATTTCTACACTTAAAAAAACTTGATACATTTATTCTCATAGTATATAATCATTAGCTATTAATTATTATTGCGCATAAATTTGAATGAAACTAACTACTATTTCTCAAGGCGTTAAAATATCCATAAATCTGTGTTGAAAATCACTAAAATCAAAAGGTTTACAGATTATTACCCTTTGGCAAACATTTATCACCTCTTTGATGTCCCAATTACTAAAATAGTCCATGATGGTGTAAATTATACAACAATTAATGTAAACAAGTTTGGGCATAATGAAATTGACACCAGTTATTAATAATATTTGAAAACGATAGTTTTAAAAATTGGTATAAAAATTTGAGAATTTCCAGAAGTGCTGATTTACCAGATATACCTTTTCGATTACGCCCTGAAATCAAAAGAAAATTTCATCTTACCCATAGTTTTCAATATAATTTAACTTTAAAAAAAGAACTATCCATCAAGAACTTAGTAAGACAAGAACCTTAAGCGAAAGGTAACAAAGAATTGTGAAAGCAATTAAAGTAGGAGCGGAAAGATTAGTACAATATAAAGGAAAGCAATAATGAAAAAAAGTAGGGGAAGAAGGAAATAATGGGTTACAAAAGAGAAGATGTAACAGAGGTGAATGAAAAATAAATTTTGCTATGAACAGATTGATATACTATAGCTTTATAGATATACATAGTGTCTGAAAAATACGTGTACAATTCTTGCCGTCAAAATAGGTCGATTCAAGCCAACTTAATTCAGGCTAGCTATAAATATAATAATATAATACAAAAAGAAAACAATGCAGTTAACGACAGAACTGAGATAAGTAACCTAAGCCACATTTACACAAATCTTATTAAAAATTGATATACCCTCTTAAAAATAGATGGGAATATCCTCTTAGAACATTTATATGTTATCAATTAGAAAAACCAAAAACTCCAAAACTAATGATTCAAAAAATAATTTGTATATTGTTTATGTTTCAGTATCGAAATAGATATAGTAAGCTCAAGATGCCTACCTAAATATTTTTGTGAAAATTTTAATATTTTAAAAATAATATAAAGTTTTTAATTATAAAATAAGTTTTAAAAATTTTTTTCCGAAATGTCTTTTAACTTTTTCTGTTAATGTGTGGGATTTTAAATATGATTTATGTATTTTAAATATTTTAGATTGTTTAACTAGGGAAATGTCATTATTATTAAATTGAAAAGAGGCGAAATGTCAAAACATGTTTTTTTTTACATCTAGGTATGAATCTAACCCCAAGGATACATATGTGTGTGTGTTTGAGAGATGCAAAAGCACTGGGCGTATCCACATTATCTCACACGGAAGAATCCGTGAAAGCCGCATAAACATATATAAGCCATCCGGCGGGAGGTCGGCGAAGCCGCGTTCAGTATTTGCATGCGTCCTTCCGATCTGTCCTTTGCACAGCCAGGTGCATGTCGGTACCTTGATGAGTCTAGTAGAGACGAAACATGGTCCTCTGCCGTATCACTGTGGCGGGGAGGATTGATTTCCTTCTCGGTATGGTGGTATAGGTAGGCCATCATTTCGATGGTGGGGAAATAAGATAAATTGTGTTTTATAACAATTTGTTCAAACTGTGCAACCTCTAACACCGAAAGGATATGGTTGGAACGAAGTTTGCATTTACTGTTCGCATTTTGCTTCATATATATATATATATATATATATATATATATATATATATATATATATATATATATATATATATATATATATATATATATATATATATATATATATATATATATATACAGGGTGATTCAAAAATCGATCAGGAAACTTAAGGGGGTGATTCTACTTGACAAAATAAGGGTAGAGCTTCATATAATTTTTTTTCAAAATGTCATTCGTTTTCGAGTTACAAGCCGTCCAAGTTCAAGTTTTTATTTTTTATTTTTTGAATTACTCGCTTACAGGAAAACCGATTTGACTAATATTTGAAAGATAGGCTAAGTCTTCTGCGCTTCATCATTTTAGTAACAATTCACATTGATTGTTTGCCGCTAGAGGGCACTTTATCTACATTGAAAATTGTTTTTTTATCATAATTTTTTAGTGTTGACAGCTACAGTAGTTTTTGGCATAATTTCTGAAAGACTGATGAAAGGCCTTTAAAAAAGGTGCTCTTTATTTACATCGCTAAACCCAACGGTTTAGACGTAAATCACCCTTAAAAATTAAGTGGTAAATTTACTTTTCTCATTTCATTACCACCAGCTACCAGGTAAATAGCTATCAAAGTATACTAGAGCTGTCAGTTTAACATCAAATAAATTCGCTTTTTAAACTATTTAATTTATAATCTTAAAATAACTAATAATGGCTAATCACCAATATTCAAATATCGAATATTGTGATATCCATTTTTGTTATGGAAAAGCAAATGGTAATGCAGAGTTGGCAAGAAGATATTATATGGAGAGTTATCCGGAAAGAAATATCCCTCATGCTCAAACATTTTCCAGTGTGCACAGGAGGCTTGCGGAATGTGGTTCCTTTAAAAGTTATAATGGAAATAGGGGAAGACCTAGAACTGCTAGAAACGTGCAACAAGAAGAAAGAGTGCTTGAAATTATTGAAGATAATCCAGGTATTAGTACTAGAAAAATTGGGAATGAAGTGCGGCTCTGTCAGGCTAGTTCATGGAGGATACTAAGAGAAGAACAACTCTACCCGTTTCATTCAAAAAAGGTGCAGGCTCTTTATGACGATGATCGGCCGAGACGGTTGGAAATGTGCAATCAGATCCTAGCTAAGTATGAACACGATAATCGATTAATTGGCGTCATATTATTCACTGACGAAGCTGGTTTCACTCGTGATGGCATAACAAATCTACACAACATCCACACATATGCTTACGAGAACCCAAACAATGTGGTAGAAACGAAACATCAGCGTAGATTTTCACTAAATGTGTGGGCAGGGATAATAGGAGATTACCTTATTGGTCCTCATTTCTTTGATGGCCCATTAACTGGTGACGTATACTTAGATTTTATCCAAAATCGTCTCCCATTGTATCTGGAAGATGTGCCATTGGAAGTAAGGGCCAACATGTGGATCCTCCGAGACGGTGTTCCGCCCCACTTTAGTATACGTGTCCGACAGTATTTGAATGCAACGTATCCTGAGCGATGGATAGGACGAAGTGGACCATTGGCATGGGTAGCGAGGTCACCAGACCTTAATCCTGTGGATTTTTTCTTTTGGGGTCATTTGAAACAATTGGTGTACGATATTCCAGTAATCAACGTCGAGGATCTTCGCTTCAGGATAATCGAAAAGTGCCAAATTATTAAAGAAACACCAGGAATTTTTCATCGAGTTAGGCGACATTTTTTGAAGAGTGTTAGGAAATGTATGGAAGAAAATGGGGGACATTTTGAGAATCTTTTTTAGTTTGTTTAGTACTGTTTCATTAATTTTTATCAATTAAATGTATATCGCAATAATCCATAATATGAATATTTACTGATTAGCCATTATTAGTTATTTTCGATTATAAATTAAATAGTTTAAAAAGCGAATTTATTTGATGTTAAACTGACAGCTCTAGTATACTTTGATAGCTATTTACCTGGTAGCTGGTGGTAATGAAATGAGAAAAGTAAATTTACCACTTAATTTTTAAGGGTGATTTACGTCTAAACCGTTGGGTTTAGCGATGTAAATAAAGAGCACCTTTTTTAAAGGCCTGGCATCAGTCTTTCAGAAATTATGCCAAAAACTACTGTAGCTGTCAACACTAAAAAATTATGACAAAAAAACAATTTTTAATGTAGGTAAAGTGCCCTCTAGCGGCAAACAATCAATATGAATTGTTACTAAAATGATGAAGCGCAGAAGACTTAGCCTATCTTTCAAATATTAGTCAAATCGGTTTTCCTGTAAGCGAGTAATTCAAAAAACAAAAAATAAAAACTTGAACTTGGACGGCTTGTAACTCGAAAACGAATGACATTTTGAAAAAAAATTATATGAAGCTCTACCCTTATTTTGTCAAGTAGAATCACCCCCTTAAGTTTCCTGATCGATTTTTGAATATATATATATATATATATATATATATATATATATATATATATATATATATATATATATATATATATATATATATATATATATCAGCTTGTATGGTTAGACTAACATTTGGCATGCCAGGATTTAAGATAAATATAGGTTTTAATGTCTAATATAATGTCAAGGTTAATTATTGCAGGCCGATATTATTTCAGACACATAAACAAGAGTATACTTCTCAGAAGGTTTTTGACGTGCTGACTCCAAATTTGACTACACTGAAACATAACTTCCAATATAACAAAGAAAAGAGTTTTTTGTGCATTTTTATGTTAGGTCAAATCAAATAAACTTTCTAATTTTTTTCCTCTAAGGTAACATTTTAGACCGCTGTACATTTCTATAGAAAACAGCCTCGCAAAATGAAAAAAAAATATTTGTTTCGCGAGAAAGGAGGAAAAATGATTGAGAAAAGTTATTTTTCCTCAGGAATCGTTAAAACTTTTCTTATAAATTATACTCGAAAAAAGTCAGATGAGCTCTTCTGTATTCCAAATAGGAAGTTGATGAAATATGATTGTTTTATGTTGTTCTCGAGTTGTTTTGGCAATTTTTTAGAGGGGTTAGCATTCATAAACAAAAAAGTATAGCGGCGTGCCATTTACTTGCAATTTATTAAGCAGAAAATGTTTTTCTTCGTGGTGCGATCAAAATAAAAATTCCGTTTTTTATTGTTATTGTTTGTGGTCTTTTAGTGTTTTATTATGTTTTGCTTTCACAACTTTCATAGTGTTAAAACCTACTATTTGCATTTTGTTCCTAAAATGAGTATATAATAATTAACTTTAGGTGTGGTAATTGAAATTAAAGAAACTGTTAGGGGCTCACATAAAAACCTTCATATTCTAGAAATATTCTTTGCGCACATTAAATTAACCAGATATTCTGGTTTAATTATTTATTCATCTTGTCAGCATCCTTAAGATATAATTAAGTTATAATCAATGCAGCTCTAAATAATTAAGTTGCATTAAAAAATAAAGATTGCCGCCTAACAAAAAAACTATCTTAACTGAGTAATTAAAATTGCAATTAATTTTCGCCAGTGAAACTCAGAATTTTTGTCACAAATGAAATCTCAAAATTTTACCATGAAATATAATATATTATTACCAACTATGAACGCCTTACCAAATTCTGGCAACACCCTGTAAGGTACCTCAGTTCAGACTTACCTAATGATTGTCCTAATGCTGACTGGAGTTTACCTATACGCTAGCTCATCTCAGGGTACATTCGTTGTTTTTATATTTTTCCACTATTTTTAATATATTGCCTGTGTAAGTTTTATAAATGTCTAAATCGGGAAAAAGGCGCCACCAAATTTTACTTTAGAAAGAGCCCTAATGATTATACTACGAGCAATTGTAGTAAAGAAAACTTGGAAAAGAATAAATGTTTAATATGACATATCCGGGTAAATAAATCGTAGGGTCTAAGTACTTAAAAGTATCCAAATTTAAAATGATAGGGAATAAAACCAATTAAATAGAGGCCAATACATTTATTCCTCACGGTATACCCCTTCCCAGATAATAAGTACAACCCCTGGAAAAAGTTATCACCAGTGT
This sequence comes from Diaprepes abbreviatus, assembly GCA_034092305.1. Classification (NCBI taxonomy): domain Eukaryota; kingdom Metazoa; phylum Arthropoda; class Insecta; order Coleoptera; family Curculionidae; genus Diaprepes; species Diaprepes abbreviatus. Next base: position 1,140,395 of record JASJET010000415.1, read on the forward strand.
GAATTATTGCAAGCTCCTCTAATGGGGCTATCTGATAGAATTGCGTTTACAATGGTAAATTGCAATAAATAAACTTTGTAGACTTAGTCGAAAGTTATTGTCCTTCTATGACGTAGAAGAATGTGAAAGTTAAAACAAAAGAATATATTAAACTTGACAGTGTCCTGCACCGTGAACGGCAAACCGATCCAGTAGTAAACAAATCAACTACACTTGGAAGGTTTACGTCGACATAGCCTAGTTATAGAAGAAAATAACACACTCTATTTTAAACTAGACTATGGAGGTCCATAAGCCCAACAATGCCGGAGACTATCAACTTTGCAGTAATAAAAAAAAATAAGCCATATAAAAAAAAATACACAAATGTCTTCAAAGAGAAAGAATTAGAAAATTGATAATGAAAGAGATAATGACAGTTAACAAAAATATAAGCAATAGAAAATTACAAAAAAAAAAGTAATAGATAATTACAAAAATTAGATCATAGAAATCAACTTATAACTGTCGCTCAAGTGGTTAAAATCTTAATAAAATTTTTCTGAAAAGTATGTTACAATTTTGAACAAAATAACTAGTTTTCAAAATATTCAATTATTAAGCAATTAAAGCTTTCAATAAAGGTATCATTATTTTAAACAATAATTAAATGATTAAATGGCCACTCTGGGACTCTAAAAATGGAACCATAATAAAAACCTCAATTACAGTAGAGTATCGCAAAAATAAAACATTTAAATTTGAGGTTGTAGCGCAACGAAGTCGACTGCGTTTCACCTTACATAATTTACTGGTTCGCCGCAAATATTATATGATATGGTAAATTACCAAAAGATAAATATCGTTAAAAAAAAATATTAAAGTCCAGATATTTAAAGTCTACTAATTAGAAAGGTTCAAAAACATATACACAAGAATCCCCTACCTGTTAGCCCTCTAGGTAATCGAACAGAAAACTGTGCTTAGATAACTAAACGATTCAAAATAGAGGTTTAATACCCATTAGGCTTAACATTCAGAAACTCTTGTGTACATACTTTGGCTAAAATTAGGCACTTAGCTGAATCACTTTAAAACAGGTGGTTGAACAAGGCCTGTGACATAGACGGTTTCCCCAGAAAGGACGTCGACCTGTCTCAATATGGAGATTGTCCCCTTCAGAGGCTCACAATCCCAGAAGTGCAGCACGAAAACCCAAACTGTACATTATGACTATTTTCCAAAAACATACTATAGTTTATTCCAAAGACATATTGTACTTATCCCAAAGACAATTCTGTAGTTATTCCTAAGACAATACTGTAGTTATTCCTAAGACATATTCATTCCAAAGACCCTAAAATAAAGAAATAAAAATTCCTACTCAATCAGTCGTACAAAAGGCCTACGCAAAGCCTAGCTAAATTTTGCTTAAACACAAAAACTGATTGTGTCAAAAGAAATATGTACATACCTCGAACTCAAGAAGATGTTGGCATCTGCTAACTGATAAGCCGTTGTTTCTGGCTGGCTGAAGAAAATAATCGCCAAACTGGCTGTAGAGTGAAACGACCAAAATCACCAAAATTGTTTGCACCCCGACTCGGTTTTGTTTCTTTAATCGGCCATTTAAGACCAAATCCCTTAACTTGGGAAAGAATTAAAACTAAAACCACGTCTTCACGCTCTTGCGTCAGATAGCCAAAAGAGAACGATTTCTCTCAAATCACTAGCACATTTCTTCCAACGGAAGTTACCAAAAAAACTTTATAAAAAGTCTATCGAAAATCTATCCAAAAAAAAATAACCTTAATCTCGTAGCCATAATCTCGAACCCTTGACACTTATCATACAATTTGAACTACTTCCGGAAAATATATACAAAAATTCTTTCATCTCAACTTTAAACTGGCCAGTACTAAAATCAGACCGAGACAACCAATATCTTAATAATCTAACCTGCCTCGTCCTACAAAATGAATACTCAATAACAACCTACTTAATGGGTTCGAAATACTTAAAAATGAAATCCATTTAGTGCGAATCAGTTCGAATTAGTTCGAGGGTCTAATTTCAAATATTTTATTTACCAAAAATTCTAATTAGTAAAGCAAAAAGAAATATTCAACTAATAAACTAAAAACAACATAATGAACAAAGTCAATACAATCTTATTTCAAATTAAGCATTTCGATAATATTCAACTCATGTGCCCTCTTATAGGCAACCCTAAAAACTTTCACGCAATCTCGTGGACCTGATTATCTCAAACAGCTGATATGTGACAATAAATAAATATTTTCTGAAAAAGGAAAATCAACAAGAAAGCGAATAACCCTATTTATATTTATCCAAACATTAAGAAAACGCTTTTCCCAATCTGTGATACGTTGTCTCGAGGTACCTACTGAAATTTATAAATTACAGAAATATGTTAAGTTTCGATGTCAATCAAAATTTCAAAATGTAAACAAAAGGAATGACCTGAATATAGATGAAACCAATATTAATGAATGGAAAACAAAAGGTAATCACTAGTTTTATAATAGAAAACATCGTTTACTGTAAATTTACGTACAAAACAAAAATCTATTTATGACTTTAGTAATCTGAACCTGTAATTTAATCTTGAAAAATGTAAATAAAAATATTTATTATTTAAGATCAGTTTTTAACCGTAACAGCATTATCAAATTTTTGTTTAAATGTAGCCTCTCGTAAAGACAAGAAAAAATTCAAAAGGGAATATTTTGTTTTATAAAAACTCCGTTTAGTGAGACAATATTCACTTCTTAATATATTTAAAATAACTTATTGTTTACATTAAATTTTTTATTGCAGGTAAGTCTTTAAAGCAAGCTGCTTTCCCTAAAGCGGTAAGTAATCAAATTAGTGAAAATGATATAGGGGGAAGTCCCGTAACCCCGGACAGCTCCTGGAGCCGGACAGAATTTGAATCGGTCTAAGAAAGCGCGCCAATTTGTTATTTGTGTCGCGTGGTGCAAATTTTGAGGTTGGTAAAAAATTTTGTTCGAAGTAATATTTTTGGGGTCTGTAAACAGCATTTAAAGTATGGAATGGTAATAATTATGGTGAATTATTATTGCTATGTTATAGAACTGTCATATAGAGAATTTTTCTTGAATGGACTTAAGGGTCCCTAAGATCGGACACTCCTAAAATCTCCTAATACCGGACCGTTTTAAAGTTAGTTTTTTTTTGCTGTAGTAATATTTTTGTGTTTTTTTTTAGTTTCAACATGGGCAAACCCAAACCGAAATGTGAAAATACCCCCGAAAATGATAAATTGACAAAAGCCATCGATAAGGTGAGGTTAAAAAAGTTTTCTCTAAGAAAGTCATCTGAAGTCTACAATGTGCCAAAAAGTACACTGTTCGACTAAGTAAGAAATAAAACTACCACTCAAAAAAGGCAGATTTGACCTAACTTTTACCGAGGAGTACGAAAAAGCTCTTATTACGCACGTGGTGGATATGTCCAATAGGTGCATGCCTTTGAGTAGAAAAGCATTTCTGAAATTGGCTTTTTATATCGCGGAACAATTAAAACTGAATCACAGATTCAACAGGGTCAAGAAAAGTGCTGGTAAACATTTTTACTATGATTTTATCAAACTTCATCCTGAACTCAGCTTGAGAAGGCTAGAGTCAACGAGTCTGATGAGAGATGTTGGTTTAATAGACCACAAGTTAACCGTTTCTTTAACAATTTGAAAGAAATTTGTAAAAAATATTATTTTGGCCCATCGGACATCTATGACTGCGATGAGACAGGCGTCGGCACTGTTCAGAAGCAAGCTAAAGTAATGACACTCAAAAGTAATCGTCAAGTTGACTTCTGCAGAGAGAGGTAAAAATATCACAGTTATGTTCTGCATGAGTGGTGGCAGCTATTTTAATCCACCACTATTTATTTTCCCTAGACAGAGAGTTAATGAAAGGTTGATGAGTGGTGCCACATTAGAAAGCATAGCCCTGGCACAGCCAAATGAATGGATGAACGCTGAATTCTTCTTAAAGTGGCTTTATAAAGTTTTCAAAGTCTTCTAAAGAGAAGCCTGTGCTGTTAATCTTAGATGGTCATTGCAGTCACAAAGATCTTGCTGTCATAAGTTATGGAAAAGATAACCACGTGCATATGTTATGCACTCTACCACACACGACCCACAAACTACAGCCCGTGGACAGGATTTTTATGAAACCATTCAAGGATGCATATTTTGAGGCGGGTGGGTTATGGATGAGAGCCAACTCAGGTGGAAGAATAACAGAATATGAAGTAGCTGCAATGGTGACACAAACTTTCCCACGCGTTTCACGTTTAGATATTGCGAAATCTGGATTTCAATGCATTGGAATTCTGCCTTTGAATTCAAACATTTACACAGATTTAGATTTTCTGCTATCAGCTGTAACCGATGTTCCTATGCAGTCTGTTACTGAAGGAAATGTTTGCAATGACGCAAAAGTGGAAACACCCCAGGATCTGCCTTAAGAGACTTTCGACGTCAATGGGAAGGATAATGTTGCGACACAACCGTCGACAAGCAAAGGTATTATCACTGTAGTTCATCAGCTATCACCAGTCCCAAACGCTACATCAAAACGAGCAGTGTCGCAGACGAAAAGCTGAGAAAAGTGAGATCTTAACATCCTCCTCCTATAAAAATGCGATCGCTCAAAATAAAGCAACAAAAGCTAAGCTTGTCGTGTTTAAAATGCGAGAAAAATAAAAAAAACAATGAAACCGACTGCAAAACTCAAGACAACGATTCCTGCAACATCAGTGACCGAAAATCCAACAACTTGTTTGATCTGCCAAGAAGATAACGATGAAGATTGGATTTGTTGTCAAGTTTGCAATCAGTGGGCTCATGAAGCATGTGCTGATGTTGAAAAAGGCTCATTTAGCTACATTTGTGATTTTTGCAGGTTGTACGATTAAAATTTTGTAATTTTATAGAAAACTAGTCACGGCCAAAGTTTATTAATTTTAGGTATAGATTTCTTTGTTAATCGTTGACTTGTCCTAGTCTGATTCTGAATATTTACGAATTTTTTGTTTCTTAGAGTCTACTACATTTATAGTAATTTTTGAGGCTGATTATATGTCTGTGATAATTACCCATATAATTGAAAGTTCTTTAAACCTAAAAAAAAACAAATCGCACTACTTAAGATTTATATATATATATATATATATATATATATATATATATATATATATAAATATATATATAAATATTTAATTTTCCAAAATTTTTTCTTAAACCATCTTTCTATATAAATGTATGGTAACTTTTTTGGATTAGGTTTCAAAAATTAATACTACTATTCTGTGCTTGACGTTTCGCCCAACGTAGCGGGCTTTTTCAAAAGTATAATCTAAAATAAAAACAAAATACAACTAACATGGTCACAAACGCACACTCACAAAACTTAGAATTAACACTCAAATGGTACAATATTAATTAAAAATATCAATTGATAAAATAATGTGACATTAAAAATCGAAAATTAAAATTAAAAATTACAAATTAATCCCAGATAAGCACCTCAATTTACTTTGGCCATGTTTCTCAGTGAAGTATTTGACGATTCCTTCAGTTACGATCAACTTAATATTTTTTTTTTATTTGGAAACCTTTTTACTCAGTTTTTTCTGATTTATAAATAAATTTTATCGATATTGACTATACAGTGTGTTGCAAACAATAAGGGCTACAATAGGTGGTTTAGTTTATTAGGTTAAAATATAAATGGCTCAGCTTTTTGATATCTTGTTTGTCATTGATTGCTTGTTTTTCTTTTTTTATATGTAGCATTTCCTTTATTTGAAGTTTATGGTAGTTTCTTTCCTGGGTTAGAATCTTTGTGTTTGAAAAATCAAATTCATGTTTAAAATTTGTCTCGTGTTTATTTAATGATGTCGTTGCGTTTTTTGTGTATTTATGTCCGTTCAATCTGCTGTTTAGATATTGTGTTGTCATTCCAATATATTTTTGTGGACAATTTAGATATGGTACGGAATAGATAATGTTAGATTTCTTTTTTTGGGTCACCTTACTTTTTAGCTTTGTAAATAGTGGTGACAAGTGGTTGTATGTTTTGTGGCAAACTATAATATCGTGCTGTTTGAGGATGTGTGTAACTTTTTCTGACAATGAATTTATGTATGGTATTGCAACATATGTTTTTGGGTTGTTATTATTATTATTTTGTGTAAGGGCGTTCTTATTATACAGTTTGTAGGTTCGTTGTTTTATTATTCTGTTTGTGAGTTTTTCGGGGAAATTATTATCACGCAGGATTTGTCTGACTTTCTTTAAAGCTTCTTGACGATATTTCGGCGAAGTTAGGGTTAAAGCTCTATCAGTCAAACCTATTATTACGCTGATCTTTTGGGGTTTCCGATGATGTGATTGATAGTTAAGGTAGCGTCCCGATCATGTATCTTTTGTGTACCACATCGTCTCAATCTTTTTACTTTCATAATTTCGAACTAGTGTGAGGTCAAGGAAATTTATTTTTCCATTTTATTCGACTTCTGATGTAAATTGCATCTTTTGGTGGAAATTGTTGAATGTATTTAGTATGGTGTCTATTTTAGTTTCGGGGACAGCTGCTAGACAGTCATCAATGTACCTCTTGAAAAACTGAATCGGTATATTAAGTTTTTCTATGACATTTTCTTCCAGATATTCCATGACCAACTGTGCTACTGTAGATGATATTGGTGAGCTCATTGCGCAACCATCAAGCTGCTGATAGGATGTATCTTTATATTGAAAGTAATTGTTGGTTAATGTCAAATTTATGGCTTCAGTGAAGGTTTCTAGGTTTAAAGTGGTAAAGCTTTTTAAGTTATCCCACTTTGCCTTTATTATATCTGTTAGTAGGTTATTGGGAATATTTGTATATAACGAGACGACATCTAGTGAGATTAATTTATAGTTGTTTGGAATACTTGTTTCGTTAATAAATTTTTTAAAAGTAAAAGAGTCTTTTATATAATAATTGTTTTTTTCCAGTTATATTCGATAAGCAGCTGCAAAGATATTTCGATAATTTGTAAAATGGTGATTGTATACTCGATACTATTGGTCTTAGAGGAACACCAGGTTTATGTAGTTTGGGTAAACCATATATTTTTGGTGAAACCCCGTTGTGTATTGTTAAATTTTTTTGCTTCTGTATCTGTTATGAGTTTTTTAGACAAAAGTTATTTTTATTTTGAAATATGTTGGTTGGGTCGTGTCGTAACTTTTTGTATGTTCTTGAGTCTTTTAACAAATAATGGACGATTTATTAAAAAAGCTGAGCCAAATATATTTTCCCCTAATAAACTAAACCACCTATTGTAGCCCTTATTGTTTGCAACACACTGTATAGTCAATATCGATAAAATTTATTTATAAATCATAAAAAACTGAGTAAAAAGGTTTCCAAATATAAAAAAATATTAAGTTGATAGTAACTGAAGGAATCGTCAAATACTTCACTGAGAAACATGGCCAAAGTAAATTGAGGTGCGTATCTGGGATTAATTTGTAATTTTTAATTTTAATTTTTGATTTTTAATGTCACATTATTTTATCAATTGATATTTTTAATTAATATTGTACCAATTGAGTGTTTAATTCTAAGTCTTGCGAATGTGCGTTTGTGACCATGTTAATTGTATTTTGTTTTTATTTTAGATTGTACTTTTGAAAAAGCCGACTACGTTGAGCGAAACGTCAAGCACAGAATAGTACTATTAATTTTTGAAACCTAATCCAAAGGAGTTACCATACATTTTTATATATATATATATATATATATATATATATATATATATATATATATATATATATATGTTAAGCAATGCAGTTTTAAGGCCCTGTAAGTTATACATAAAATATTTTTTCAAATTATATTCTATTTTAGTACTAAATCTAATTCATGGCCACCCCAAGAAAACGCACGCCGAAATCATAATAATAAAAACGACCTTACGAGCCAATGCGGAAATACCCTCCGCACGATATCACCAGCCATTATGGCAAAATGGCGTCCTGAAATCCCCCGCAACCGAGATTTTCAATATCTGAACAGATCCGATAATAATTTCATTCGTTGGCGCTTCTTTTTTCAGCTGTGTTTACTGGAATCCGTGATCCACAGGATTTTTCAATCGAATCTGCGAATGTTACAGTTGATTTTGCAGATTTCTGCTCACATTTATATTACACGATTTGTATACATTTTCTACGACTTTCCATAAATAAAATTGGATTTTTTTCTAGCAGAACTTTTTGGAGCGAGGAAAAATTTCCTTTCCTATCCTAGTATGGGAGCTTTCCCTTTTATACAGGGTGATTCAAAAATCGATCACGAAACTTAAGGGGGTGATTCTACTTGACAAAATAAGGGTAGAGCTTCATATAATTTTTTTTCAAAATGTCATTCGTTTTCGAGTTACAAGCCGTCCAAGTTCAAGTTTTTATTTTTTGTTTTTTGAAATACTCGCTTACAGGAAAACCGATTTGACTAATATTTGAAAGATAGGCTAAGTCTTCTGCGCTTCATCATTTTAGTAACAATTCACATTGATTGTTTGCCGCTAGAGGGCACTTTACCTACATTGAAAATTGTTTTTTTGTCATAATTTTTTAGTGTTGACAGCTACAGTAGTTTTTGGCATAATTTCTGAAAGACTGATGCCAGGCCTTTAAAAAAGGTGCTCTTTATTTACATCGCTAAACCCAACGGTTTAGACGTAAATCACCCTTAAAAATTAAGTGGTAAATTTACTTTTCTCATTTCATTACCACCAGCTACCAGGTAAATAGCTATCAAAGTATACTAGAGCTGTCAGTTTAACATCAAATAAATTCGCTTTTTAAACTATTTAATTTATAATCTTAAAATAACTAATAATGGCTAATCACCAATATTCAAATATCGAATATTGTGATATCCATTTTTGTTATGGAAAAGCAAATGGTAATGCAGAGTTGGCAAGAAGATATTATATGGAGAGTTATCCGGAAAGAAATATCCCTCATGCTCAAACATTTTCCAGTGTGCACAGGAGGCTTGCGGAATGTGGTTCCTTTAAAAGTTATAATGGAAATAGGGGAAGACCTAGAACTGCTAGAAACGTGCAACAAGAAGAAAGAGTGCTTGAAATTATTGAAGATAATCCAAGTATTAATACTAGAAAAATTGGGAATGAAGTGCGGCTCTGTCAGGCTAGTTCATGGAGGATACTAAGAGAAGAACAACTCTACCCGTTTCATTCAAAAAAGGTGCAGGCTCTTTATGACGATGATCGGCCGAGACGGTTGGAAATGTGCAATCAGATCCTAGCTAAGTATGAACACGATAATCGATTAATTGGCGTCATATTATTCACTGACGAAGCTGGTTTCACTCGTGATGGCATAACAAATCTACACAACATCCACACATATGCTTACGAGAACCCAAACAATGTGGTAGAAACGAAACATCAGCGTAGATTTTCACTAAATGTGTGGGCAGGGATAATAGGAGATTACCTTATTGGTCCTCATTTCTTTGATGGCCCATTAACTGGTGACGTATACTTAGATTTTATCCAAAATCGTCTCCCATTGTATCTGGAAGATGTGCCATTGGAAGTAAGGGCCAACATGTGGATCCTCCAAGACGGAGCTCCGCCCCACTTTAGTATACGTGTCCGACAGTATTTGAATGCAACGTATCCTGAGCGATGGATAGGACGAAGTGGACCATTGGCATGGGCAGCGAGGTCACCAGACCTTAATCCTACGGATTTTTTCTTTTGGGGTCATTTGAAACAATTGGTGTACGATATTCCAGTAATCAACGTCGAGGATCTTCGCTTCAGGATAATCGAAAAGTGCCAAATTATTAAAGAAACACCAGAAATTTTTCATCGAGTTAGGCGACATTTTTTGAAGAGTGTTAGGAAATGTATTGAAGAAAATGGGGGACATTTTGAGAATCTTTTTTAGTTTGTTTAGTACTGTTTCATTAATTTTTATCAATTAAATGTATATCGCAATAATCCATTATATGAATATTTACTGATTAGCCATTATTAGTTATTTTAAGATTATAAATTAAATAGTTTAAAAAGCGAATTTATTTGATGTTAAACTGACAGCTCTAGTATACTTTAATAGCTATTTACCTGGTAGCTGGTGGTAATGAAATGAGAAAAGTAAATTTACCACTTAATTTTTAAGGGTGATTTACGTCTAAACCGTTGGGTTTAGCGATGTAAATAAAGAGCACCTTTTTTAAAGGCCTGGCATCAGTCTTTCAGAAATTATGCCAAAAACCACTGTAGCTGTCAACACTAAAAAATTATGACAAAAAAACAATTTTCAATGTAGGTAAAGTGCCCTCTAGCGGCAAACAATCAATGTGAATTGTTACTAAAATGATGAAGCGCAGAAGACTTAGCCTATCTTTCAAATATTAGTCAAATCGGTTTTCCTGTAAGCGAGTAATTCAAAAAACAAAAAATAAAAACTTGAACTTGGACGGCTTGTAACTCGAAAACGAATGACATTTTGAAAAAAAATTATATGAAGCTCTACCCTTATTTTGTCAAGTAGAATCACCCCCTTAAGTTTCGTGATCGATTTTTGAATCACCCTGTATATCAATATCAAGTTTAGACAATAGTTGGAACTTTCATTATCTTTAAGAAAAACATGAATTTTTAGTTGCGTATCAATTAAAATATTTACACGTTTATGCTGACTCAAGAACTCCTGCCAGCTGATTACAGAGAGCGCAGAAACTTTAGCAACTAGAGCTTGAACCAACCACAAGTTGATGATGCATTCCGTAATAAAGCCATTTTTAGTAACTAGACTCACTTTTACTCCAACAACTTCAAAAATAAGCAGAACTCTGGATTTGACGTCGTGCTTGTCACAAACTGTACTTCAAAAGAACTGTCTGATTTATAATAGGGCTTTGTTTATAAGATTTATTGCAACTAGTGTTACATGAAATAGGCAGGAAGGTATTTAGGATAAATGTTAGAACCCGAAAGGAACGTACAGAAAATAAACGTTGTAAACCCGACAATCATATTCATTCTATGAGTTCTAGTACAAAAATGTATTTTTAACTTAGTAATACAATCTGTGTGCGAAACACCAATCTTCTTAAAACTTTTTACGTATTTTATGGGAAAACATTTTGCAGGTGCTTTTGATTTCGGTTAAGCAATCATTTTGTGGTTAGAAAACATATTCCTGCTCCCTTTCTACAAACTTTTAAGACATAAAAATTACATCATTTATAGTGCGGGAGCTCAAGGGGTATTCCTAGCCTATATATATATATATATATATATATATATATATATATATAATATATATATATATATATATATATAAATATATATATATATATATATATATTATATATATATATATAAATATATATATTATATATATATATATATATATATATATATATATATATATATATATATATACAGTGCCTTCATTTCAAAACGAATCATCCTTAATAACTTTGTTAAATAGAAAAATTTAAAAAAAAGAAAAAACACGTCAATTTAGATATACAGGGGGAAGTTTAATTTTGCATTTGTTAAAAGTCTGTCAATCACCTCCTCACCTCCAGCTAACCTCACTTTGATATGTCAAATGGGAACCCCCACCTTGTGACACATCATTGTAAGCAGCATAAAATTGTCTATCCAACCGTATAAAAAAAATTAAATCGGTTGACGTACAAGCGAACAGTGTGCAAAAATGTCTTGTAATAATGCATAATATATCGGCCTCGAACTTTAGTATGTCAAATGATTACCCTATAGTGTGATACATCATTTTAAAGGGCATACTATCTCCTATTTAGCCAATAAAAAAAAACAAAATCTGTTGATGTACAAGCGAATAGTAAGAAAAGATGTGTGGTAATAATAGACACCTTATCACATTAAACTTTATTATGTCAAATGGCTACTTCATAGAGTAAAATATTATTTTAAATTTAAAATAAATATTTTTTTAAAATAATAAACAGTTAAAATATTTGCGAGAAAAAAACTAAGCCTGTTTTAAAATTCATCGCAAAATTCATTGCAGTCTAATCAATCTAGTGTATTTATTTCAATGATATTTTTTGCGGGTACCTGATAGGTACAAGAAATCACTGCAATAAATAAAATTTTTAAGATCTTTAAACACCAGTTGTTTATTATTGTTAAAATTGTCATTGTGACGCCTAGTTGAAACGTGAATATAAATGGTGTATACGCTAGCCGAAAGAATAGAAATAATTTTTCTCTATGGAGCTGAAGATCGGTGCGCTCGTAGAACCGCCAGAGCATTTAAAGAGAGGCATCAAGACAAAAACGTGGGCCATAAATATGTACTCGAATTGGTACGAAAGTTTGAAGAAACGGGATCCGTTTGTAATAAAAAATCTATTGAGAAAAGGGTTGTAGATGAAGCATGCCAAATCGAGGTACTAGGACAGTTTGCAATAGATCCAACTTTATCCATCTCAAAGGTCGCAGATTTAACCAACATTTTCTGCTGGCTCTGTGCATAAAGTTTTAAAACAAAATAAGTTTTTTCCTACAAAATTCAAATTCTTCAAGAACTCGGAGAAGACGATTTTGATAGGAGAATTCAATTTGCGATTAATGTGCCAACGAATTGACGAGGACTCCCATTTACCTAAGAATATCTGCTTTAGTGATGAATCAACTTTTTTTCTAAATGGACTGGTTAACAGACATAACTGCAGATACTGGGATAATGAAAATCCGCACCTTTTCCGAGAAGGGCATACTCAATATCCCGAAAAAATTAACGTGTGGGCAGGAATTTATGGCAATGAAATCATCGGGCCATTTTTTTTGGAAGATAATTTAACTGGGCAAATTTATTTAAACCTTTTAGAAAACACAATATACCCTGCCATTGTGCAATCTTTAGAAAATCAAGTGGATGAAAATGCTGTTATGGTACTAAATGAAAATAATTTGCATTTCCAGCAAGATGGAGCTCCCCCGCACTACGCTTTGGCAATTCGAGAGTGGCTTGATGAACATTTTCCAGGGACGTGGATTGGCAGACGTGGTGCAATTGAATGGCCAGCACGGTCTCCAGACCTAACCCCTCTAGACTTTTTTCTTTGGGGGTATTTAAAAAGCAAGGTTTATAAAAACCCCACCTGAAAATATTGACGATTTAAAAGATCGGATTGTTCGGGAATGTAGAGGAATTAGCAGAGAAACCCTTGCCAATGTTCGTGGGGAATTTCAAAATAGGCTTTTTTATTGTCTCGCTAATAACGGCGCACATTTTTGAACATTTAATAAAATAATTTTCTTCAACTGAATAAAACTGAATAAACTGCTTATATTTAACACACATTTTTGCATCCTAATTGCCTATAACGTCTATTAACTTAATTTTTTTTGACATCATTGGATAGCAGATCGTACGTCCTTTAAAATGATGTATCACACTATAGGGTAATCATTTGACATACCAAAGTTCGAGGCCGATATATTATGCATTATTACAAGACATTTTTGCACACTATTCGCTTGTACGTCAACCGATTTAATTTTTTTTATACGGTTGGATAGACAATTTTATGCTGCTTACAATGATGTGTCACAAGGTGGGGGTTCCCATTTGACATATCAAAGTGAGGTTAGCTGGAGGTGAGGAGGTGATTGACAGACTTTTAACAAATGCAAAATTAAACTTCCCCCTGTATATCTAAATTGACGTGTTTTTTCTTTTTTTTAAATTTTTCTATTTAACAAAGTTATTAAGGATGGTTCGTTTTGATATGAAGGCACTGTATATATATATATATATATATATATATATATATATATATATATATATATATATATATATATACGTTATCTTGTCTTAACCTAATTTTTATCAGGATATTTGTTTATATTTTAAATATAAAATGAAGCAAAATAAAACAGTAATTGCGGCAGTATTTTAATCTAGAAAGAAAGTTACAAAATGTAATGAGAATATTGATATATTTCTTTATTAAAAAAGCAGGAAAGTCGTCGCTACTGGGTCCGGTCTGTATTTGAGGAGAACATTGAAGAAAGGCTTGGACATACTAATAATTTAATTAATTCAGGAAATGTGAGAAAATCATCCTGATTTTTGTAAAAATATTTTTCTGTTACTATTCATGAATTTGAAAAGCTCTTCGCTGTTGTTGGGCCAATAATTAGGAAACACGATATGGAAATGTGTACAGTTATACCCTTATTACTAAGTTGCAAATAACATTGTGATATTTAGCTGATTAAATCAGCATGTGAAAGCAACAGTGCGAATTGCGAGTCGGAAGACAGTTTTTCTGAAATTATTCAGGTAACTGTGTGGTAATATGGGACTCTTTAAAAGAAGTTTTATTTCCAAAATTTACCACTTCTACCTAGTAAAGAGTTCAAAGACGAAAATTTCAATATAACAATGTATTTTTAACAATCGTTTTAATAATTACAATTGTTTGTAGTTTTTAGGAGAATACATTACATATGATAATAACTGAATTTCTGTTATTAAATTTCCATCAATGTTAATTTTTACTTTTTAATTGTTTATAGTAGGTTTATGTATATAAAGTTTCCGAAGGGTAGAGTTACCAGATGACAGGAATTTTCCTGACATGTCTGAAATTTTAGCCTCCTGTTAGAGAAACAGGAAAAAACTGCAATTGCCAGTATTTTTTTTTTTGAAATTATAAGAGAAAAATATAAGTAATAAAAAAATATTTATTAATCAATCTAGTAAGAAAAAATAAATTAATTAAACGTTAACAAAATGAGTCAAATGTCAATTTATATGTTAATAAATTTAGTTCCGTATTTTTTATTGCTTGATGTTTCTTTTGGCAATCGCTGGGCTTTTATGACAATTTCATGACTTTTTCGCATGATACTCTTATGGATTAATAGATAATTATAGTTTAATGTTTAATACTCTCTTAAGAAGTTATATCTTAAGTAAATTTATATTTTAATAGGCTCAAACAAAAGCATGCCTTAATATCCGAAACTCTAAAACTTTACTTTTTACAGAGACCATTAGCTTTGTTCATATTGTCATCGTCCCATAAATACAGATTTTTTCATTTCAGTAATCATGTAAATAAATAGTTATGTTATATTTGTTAGTACGCCTATGACTGTAAAATAGTAATTTAGATACAGAAATAGAATATAACTAGGACATGAACATAGAGACGAGGGGAACTAAAATTAAAAAACTACAAGAGTGACATTAAATTAGTAAGTAAGAAGAAAAACTGTTGATTTGGTGAACATTTTAATAAAATATTAAAAGTAATATTAGAAGATTTATTTGAATCATCGAAACCAATGATAAACCAAAAGCAGAACCAGCAAAGTTATAACATTGGTGGCAGCGAAAAGCAAAGCTTATAACAATATAGATAGCCTATTTCTATCCTTAGTCCTCTACGCTCCCAATAATGAGAACACTAGCTCGATATTCGTATTTGGTTCTTCGATTACAAATATTTTGCAAATCTTACTGCCTTAACATACCACATACAACATTCAGATAAAATGTCCGGATATTTACTGAAAAGTCAGGGATATATTGTCAGGAAATCTCATTATTTGATTTGGTAACCATAGCTAAGGGCATGTCTGTGGATAAGCGTTTCGATATCAGAGATTGTCGTTGAATAGAAATTGTATCATATAACGGCCTTTAATTATATAACGAACAACTGTATTATTGCAGCAATATTAAATTTTAGATCTTTTTGATAAATAAATAATTACATTTTAAATGTATTTATTTAGGCGCATTTTTAATGTAGAACTTTTTCCTACATAACAAGAAACTTTTCTTTTATTATACTTTCAAGAAAAACAAAGATTTTATCGAATGGAGAGCCATTTTTAGTATTCAAAAATATGCACGCCCCTGGCTGGCGGGAAACATAAACAAATCTGTATTGCGACACACTCCGGTTTCGCATATGTTTTATTCAACTGGAGTAAACCTCCCAAACCGTGTTTAATCTGGTTTAATTTTCTTGCTTGGTAACTTTACTTTTCTTTTTACGATACCCAGTGTTACCGAAAAGTTGTTAAATTTTTAACGTAAAATATAACTGAAATGCAAAAATAACAAAAAACTTGTTTTTAATAAATTTTAATAATTAATTTTTTGATTTACAGATAAGAAAAATTCTTGGTCTATTTAAACTAAAGGACTACCGCCCCCTTTAAAAAAAGAAAATAAATTCAACTCTCCCTAAACCCTAATTATATCTTATACTAAAATATTATATTAAAAATGAAAACACCATCAAATGTTTTAGAAACTTGTTTATTATGAACTAGCGACCCGCCCCGGCTTCGCACGGGTGCAATGCTGATACTAAATACACTACAGAAAAACTGTGACTATTTATTTTATTTTTACAACAATTATTACATCGGCCTCCGACGCGCTATTTATAGGCACGCTGCCGCCGCCCCGGTCGGCCAGTACCGCCGCAAGCGCTACTTCCCGCAATTTTAAATCTGTAATATCTTCGAAAATATTCATTTAAATCTTGTGCTGTAAAGGACCATATAGATCTATATTAAATCAACAATGTATTTAAGCTATTTAATTGGATAAGGATTAATGCTGTATTGGTTAAAATCGCTTCAAAATTTGCCATTATTTGTCGTAAAAAGTAAATGACAAAAAAATGTTGTTGTGGGATATCCATGAGAGATAGACATATACCATCGCGGAGTTTTCTGTAGACCTTTTCAATGTGTACAAATAATTAGTACATTATTTTGATAAATCTCGTAGGGTTCAGCCTGCGTTTGCAATGTAAGCGGAAAAAAATATGATAATTAACGACATCACATTAGAAACCTCAAAAATAACAGTATTTCTCCACTATTTAATGGATGTTATTATACATATAAACCTTCCTCTTGAATCACTCTATCTATTGAAAAAAACCGCATCAAAATCCGGTGCGTAGTTTTAAAGATTTAAGCATACAAGGGGACATAGGGACAGAGAAAGCGACTTTCTTTTATACTATGTAGTGATTAAAAAACAGACATAAAAATCAGTAACTAATAAAAAAAAATTAATGTTGAAATTAGGCTTTCAATTTTAATCGCCCCTCAATAAATTCTAGTCTGATCCTTTTTTTTTGGAAAATAAATTTACGACCGCACCAATCCCACGCTCAAACAAATATTATGGGGGAAATGTAATTATAAATACTTAAAGTTGTTCTAAAAATCCAAAACACAACTTGGTATGTTCATATTTAGAATATTCTTGAACTTCTCCGTGTTCGTCATATAAAAAATATTTGAAAAATAAAAAATATGTTTTGTACGTATTTTATTTGCCACCAAAAAAATGCTCAATATAAATTTGGGCAAAACTCGAAAAAGACGTATTTTTCATTTATAATACATACGAATTTTATATCTAAATTTGAAGCATAAAACCTAATAATAAAAAGTAATATCTTTTTCATGATCAAAATAGCTATGATTGAAGTAGGTATGAAAACAAGTGAAAAAAAAAAAAGAATTAAACATATGTCATTTATTTGATTGTATTGTCAAAATGAAAACTGAAAAGTCTCTACAAGAAAAATTGAAATAATTCTAATTTATTGAGAAAATTATCAAAAGGGATGGAGAGAGACATGTACAGGGTGAGTCAACGATTGGATGAAGTAGGTTTGTGCCTTTTCGGTGAAATTAACAAAGAAACTATATTTATTGTTTGATACAGTTTATTTTTACGCAAATTTTAAAAATATTTAGGACTCTACAGGGTGAGCCAAAAAACTAGGACAGCATAAAGTTGTATTTTTTTAAATAGAACACCCTATATACGAGTCGTATTTTCGATTTAGCTTATAATTTTAAATCTTTTTTATTAAGGGTTTACTATAACAAAACTTTATAGTTTCTGAGATAATTAAGTTTAAAGAAAAAAAAGTCACATTTTCAAGCATCAATTCAATCCTAAATAACGTTTTCAATTTTGTGACAAATATATTCAAATTTGGAATTTTGCAAGGCCAAGGACAAGTTAACATAATTTGTACCTAATATTTGCAATAGAAGCTACAGGGTTTTGAACACATCGGCTCAAATTTGAACAAGTTTAAATGAATAAATATCTTTTTTTTTAAATAGTACACCCTATACCTATTTATAATAGTTTTTGAGATATTTCAGTTTTTATAATTTTCCATACTTTTCTACAGAAATAGTCTTCATTATCATAGTAGCCATGGCAAAAACAATGTAAAAGAACATTTTTCTGTGTGTCAAATTTATAACCGCAATTGCTTCTTTTGGTTTTTATGTTGTGTAGTTTGGTTTTTTTTTTGCATTCATCTTATATTGTAAAATGAATTTTCCAAAGAATGAGTTAATAGATATGATTTATTCAATAGGAGAGGCTCAAAAAAATTGCCTTCTTGCTCAAAGAATTTACAAAATGAAGTATCCTGATCGATGCCAGCCTAATACCCATACTTTTCAAAACTTAATGCAAAGATTTGATTCTTCTGGTACTGTTGATTATCCAAAACGTAAAGTGGTCAACAAACCAGTAACTAATGAAGAAAAAAACTACAAGTATTGTTAAATGTTCAGGAAAATCCTTATGTTGGTAGCCGTCAGTTAGCAGCATTATGTGAAACATTACAATCCACCGCTAATCGTACTACCAAGAAATATAGGTATCATCCATATCACATGGAATTACACCAAGAATTGCATGGACAGGATTTTGAAAGTCGTGTAAACTTTTGTCGTACAATAAATGCGGAGATTCAATTAAATCCAAATTTATTATGCAAGGAGATGTTTAGTGATGAAGCTACTTTTAGAAGTAACGGTGCCGTAAATAGACGCAACATGCATTATTATGCCACAGAAAACCCATTTTGGATTAGAGAGGTGCAACATCAAAACCACTGGTCATTAAATGTTTGGTGTGGTATTCATCATAATCGAATTATTGGACCCCACTTTTTTAATGAATCACTAAATGGCCATAGTTACCTGAACTTTCTACAAGAAGAACTACCCCAACTGCTTCAAGGTCTCGATAGGGATGAGCTCGACAGTATGTGGTTCCAGCACGATGGTGCGCCTCCGCATTACAATCGTGAAGTTCGTGCGTTTTTGGACCAACGATATCCGCAAAAATGGATTGGACGTGGGGGTTTCATTGAGTGGCCACCAAGGTCTTGCGACATCACCCCATTAGATTTCTTCCTATGGGGTTATATTAAAAATAAGATGTATGTTAATCCACCAACAACAGTGGAAGATATGCGAAACAGGATTAGGGATACCTGTAGAACAATAACGCCACTAATTTTGTCCAGGGTCCGAGAAAATCTGCAAAAAAGACTAAATTTGTGCATTGCACAAGAGGGTCGTTTATTCGAACACTTATTAAAAAGAAATAATTAATCTCAGTATTTAATAGGTAATTTTTTTGTTTCAATTTAGTATAAAAGTAAATATGTATTTGCCTTGTCGTTATTGTTGTGTTAATTTTTTCACATTATATTTAATTAAACTATTGCCGTTGTAATATAACGAATAATGTATTTCATCATATTTAACCACATTATGTTTGTTTCTGTAGTTTCTTTTTATTATTTTACATGGCTACTATGATAATGAAGACTATTTCTGTAAAAAAGTATGGAAAATTATATAAACTGAAATATCTCAAAAACTATTATAAATAGGTATAGAATATATTGAACAAAACTTTTAGGGTTTTTATTACTCTATTAAATAACATGAAAATATACAGGGTGTACCATTTAAAAAAAAGATATTTATTCATTTAAACTTGTTCAAATTTGAGCCGATGTGTTCAACACCTTGTAGCTTTTATTGCAAATATTAGGTAAAAATTATGTTAACTTGTCCTTAGCCTTACTAAATTCCAAATTTGAATATATTTGTCACAAAATTGAAAACGTTATTTAGGATTGAATTGATGCTTGAAAATGTGACTTTTTTTCTTTAAACTTAATTATCTCAGAAACTATAAAGTTTTGTTATAGTGAACCCTTAATAAAAAAGATTTAAAATTATAAGCTACAATCGAAAATATGATTCGTATATAGGGTGTTTCTATTTAAAAAAATACAACTTTATGCTGTCCTAGTTTTTTGGCTCACCTGTAGAGTTATAAATATTTTTAAAATCTGCGTAAAAATAAACTGTATCAAACAATAAATATAGTTTTCTTTGTTAATTTCACCGAAAAGGCACAACCTACTTCTATCCAATCGTTGACTCACCCTGTACAGAAGCAGAGAAAATTATGGAGAATATTAAGAAGAAACAAGCTAGAAGTTAAAGATACCGTGAGAACTAATAAAAATCACATTAGAGCAGTGGGAAACATGCTTTAAAAATCTATATAAGGAAGAGGAGAACATGGAACAGATACAAAATGAATATGAGGAGAACGATAGCATAGAACTAACAAATGACAAGATAGAAAACACCTTAAAGTCCCTTAGGAATAGAAAAAAGTCCTGGACCTGACGAGATCACTAATGAAATGCTTAAATACGGAGGGAAAAAGCTATGGAATGAAATATTAACCTATTCAAGAATAAGAGAAGAACAAGAAATACCGAATGAATGGAAGAATAGTGTAACATTATCCATTTTTAAAAAAGGACAGAAAACGCACCCAGAAAACTATCGAGAATAACACTGCTTGATAGCATTTTCAAAGCATTCACAAAAACTATACTGGAAGAAATCACCAAAATTATAAGTATACGGGAAGAACAACAAGGTTTCAGAAAGAACAGATCCACTATTGACGCAATATTCATTGTCAAACAAATAACTAAAAAATCCCTAGAATTCAATAAACCTGCCTACATATGCTTCGTCGATATCACCAAGGCTTTTGACAGAGTACGCCTAAAAGACGTCTTAGAAATAATGAGAACAAAAGGTCTAAACCATAGGCTAATTAACCTAATATAGGATATTAACATCCAGTGCAAAATAAAAATCATAGTAGAACATAGAACAACGGAAGACATGTATGTCAACACAGGGCGATTCGCTGAGCCCCTTCATATTTAATCTATTAATGGATAAAATAATAGAAAATCTCCCCAGAACAGCTGGACAGCAAAATGGAATCACATTCTTCCATACCGTCTGCTATGCAGACGATGCTGTTCTTATTGCAGACTCTGAAGATAACTTCCAAAGACTACTGCACTGTTTTAACACCAAAGCGAAAGAATTAAATATGCTCATCAACACCGAGAAGACCAAATGCTTAGTAACATCCAAAGAACCAATACGGTGCAAGTTGGAAATCGACTCCAAAATGGTTCGAACAAGTAAATCACTTCAAATATCTGGGAGTAGAAATAACGAGCGATGGAAACCTTTTTAACGAAGTAAGAGAGCCAATAATGAAAGCGGCTAGAATTTCTGTATGCCTAGAAGAAATTGTGTGGAAGAACAAATACCTTAATACCGAAAGCAAAACTAAGATATATAATACGGCTCTAAGACCCATCATTACATACGCGACAGAAACAAGATCAGATACAGGCCGAACTGTACAAATGATGAGAACAATCGAAATGAAAACATTAAGAAGTATACAAGACAAAACTCCACACGATAGAAAACGGAATGAAGATATCAGACAACAATGCGGGATACAGGACATAGGAAGATGGGTTAGGCAAAGGCGAAGATTCTGGAACAAACATATAGGGAGAATGGAGGACGGTAGACTCGTTAAAAGCGCAAAAATGAATAACCCAGTAGGAAAAGATCACAGGGAAGACCACCAAAACGATGGCGAGAATGCTAGACTGCATCTTCCGGGGAAGACGTGATGGAAATGACAAGCAATAGCTTACTAGCATGGTTAACTGTGTTAGAAAGAAAAAGTAGAAGAAGAGAAAATTGTGAGTATCGAATAGTATATATGTATGTGCGTAGAGTTGGGGGTCTGTACACTGCGATCTGGTAGATCTATTGTGCCCTCCTACTACTGCCCAGTCGTCAGGAATTCTAGGATGTTTGCACGGCTTCAAGGTGGATGCTCCCCTTCTTTCATTTGGTGTGTTCCGAAGAACCGCATCCTAGGGTTTTCTAGAGCGCTTCACTCTGCAAGGATATGAATAGAAGTTTCGTCCTGCTCCTCACAGAATCTGTACTCTTCTGTACTCTCTCTTTCTACTCAGGCCGAGTTTCTTGAGAGTCGCTTCAACTGGCAATATTCCGTCAGAACTCTGAGTTGATTTTTACTCAGACCTTATGCGTTCTTTGAATCTCTTTTGGTCGTAGTACCCCAGAAGTATCTTCGCTTGTGCGAATATTATCAGCAAGTGAAGTTCGTAAGATGCTCTTGTCTGAAAGATAAGAAGAAGTAAGTATTTCAGGGAAGTCGATTAGAAGAATTCTTAAAAAAAAATAGGTACCTACCATACAAACCCAAACTTATCCGTACGTTTTAAGAAAGGGATTTAGATGCTAGAATTGACTTTAGCTCTGCTTGTTTCAAGAAAAATATTTTTTACGGACCAGATCAATATTCATTTTAAACCAATGTTTGGTGTGATATATTAAATACTCAAATAGTGGGGTTATATTTATTCCGGGAAAAGTAAAAATGCCACTAGATATTTAAAATTCTTACGCAAAGAATTCATTTTCAACTACGGAATGGCTAAATCAACAATTCCCCAACAAATGGATCGTACGATTTTCTCATAATCCGACATTACCCCAATGGGTTTTTTTTTTCCTGAGGTTACTTGAAAGTCAAGAGTATAAATAATGGCCTTTTAGAACTTTACACTATTTGGAAAATGTTATTAAAGACTATTTCTCTCGAATCAGTAAGTGTTAAAGGTAAGTAAGTAAGGTTTACCAGTTTATGGACACTGCTGATAATGTTTGAAAGTGGATGTACTCACCTCTACCCAGACTCCTCTTAAAAAAGAGAAATTTCCCATAAAACTAGCTAGGAGGGTTTTTTTGTTTTAGCTAAATTCAATCATCACCCTGCAATTGTACAGGGTGAGTCAACGATTGCTGAAGTAGGTTTGTGCCTTTTCGGTGAAATTAACAAAGAAACTATATCTATTGTTTGATACAGTTTAATTTTACGGCAGATTTTAAAATATTTAGGACTCTACAGGGTGAGCCAAAAAAACTAGGACAGCATAAAGTTGTATTTTTTTAAATAGAACACCCTATATACGAATCGTATTTCAGATTTAGCTTATAATTTTAAATCTTTTTTATTAAGGGTTTACTATAACAAAACTTTATAGTTTCTGAGATAATTAAGTTTAAAGAAAAAAAGTCACATTTTCAAGCATCAATTCAATCCTAAATAACGTTTTCAATTTGTGAACAAATATATTCAAATTGGAATTTAGCAAGGCCAAGGACAAGTTAACATAAGTTTTACCTAATATTTGCAATAAAAGCTACAGGGTGTTGAACACATCGGCTCAAATTTGAACAAGTTTAAATGAATAAATATCTTTTTTTTTTAAATAGTACACCCTGTATATTTTCATGTTATTTAATAGAGTAATAAAAACCCTAAAAGTTTTGTTCAATATATTCTATACCTATTTATAATAGTTTTTGAGATATTCCAGTTTTTCTTATTTTCCATACTTTTTTACAGAAATAGTCTTCATTATCATAGTAGCCATGTAAAATAATAAAAAGAAACTACAGAAACAAACAGAATGTGGTTAAATATGATGAAATACATTATTCGTTATATTACAACGGCAATAGTTTTAATTAAACATAATGTGAAAAAATTAACACAACAATAACGACAAGGCAAATACATATTTACTTTTATACTAAATTGAAACAAAAAAATTACCTATTAAATACTGAGATTAATTATTTCTTTTTAATAAGTGTTCGAATAAACGACCCTCTTGTGCAATGCACAAATTTAGTCTTTTTTGCAGATTTTCTCGGACCCTGGACAAAATTAGTGGCGTTATTGTTCTACAGGTATCCCTAATCCTGTTTCGCATATCTTCCACTGTTGGTGGATTAACATACACCTTATTTTTAATATAACCCCATAGGAAGAAATCTAATGAGGTGATGTCGCAAGACCTTGGTGGCCACTCAATGAAACCCCCACGTCCAATCCATTTTTGCGGATATCGTTGGTCCAAAAATGCACGAACTTCACGATGGTAATGCGGAGGCGCACCATCGTGCTGGAACCACATACTGTCGAGCTCATCCCCATCGAGACCTTGAAGCAGTTGGGGTAGTTCTTCTTGTAGAAAGTTCAGGTAACTATAGCCATTTAGTGGTTCATTAAAAAAGTGGGGGTCCAATAATTCGATTATGATGAATACCACACCAAACATTTAATGACCAGTGGTTTTGATGTTGCACCTCTCTAATCCAAAATGGGTTTTCTGTGGCATAATAATGCATGTTGCGTCTATTTACGGCACCGTTACTTCTAAAAGTAGCTTCATCACTAAACATTACCTTGCATAATAAATTTGGATTTAATTGAATCTCCGCATTTATTGTACGACAAAAGTTTACACGACTTTCAAAATCCTGTCCATGCAATTCTTGTTGTAATTCCATGTGATATGGATGATACCTATATTTCTTGGTAGTACGATTAGCGGTGGATTGTGATGTTTCACATAATGCTGCAAACTGACGGCTACCAATATAAGGATTTTCCTGAACATTTAACAATACTTGTAGTTCTTTTTCTTCATTAGTTACTGGTTTGTTGACCACTTTACGTTTTGGATAATCAACAGTACCAGAAGAATCAAATCTTTGCATTAAGATTTGAAAAGTATGGGTATTAGGCTGGCGTCGATCAGGATACTTCATTTTGTAAATTCTTTGAGCAAGAAGGCAATTTTTTTGAGCCTCTCCTATTGTATAAATCATATCTATTAACTCATTCTTTGGAAAATTCATTTTACAATATAAGATGAATGCAAAAAAAACCAAACTACACTACATAAAAACCAAAAGAAGCGATTGCGGTTATAAATTTGACACACAGAAAAATGTTCTTTTACATTGTTTTTGCCATGGCTACTATGATAATGAAGACTATTTCTGTAAAAAAGTATGGAAAATAAGAAAAACTGAAATATCTCAAAAACTATTATAAATAGGTATAGGATATATTGAACAAAACTTTTAGGGTTTTTATTACTCTATTAAATAACATGAAAATATACAGGGTGTACCATTTAAAAAAAAAGATATTTATTCATTTAAACTTGTTCAAATTTGAGCCGATGTGTTCAACACCCTGTAGCTTTTATTGCAAATATTAAGTAAAAATTTTGTTAACTTGTCCTTGGCCTTGCTAAATTCCAAATTTGAATATATTTGTCACAAAATTGAAAACGTTATTTAGGATTGAATTGATGCTGGAAAATGTGACTTTTTTTCTTTAAACTTAATTATCTCAGAAACTATAAAGTTTTGTTATAGTAAACCCTTAATAAAAAAGATTTAAAATTATAAGCTAAATCGAAAATACGATTCGTATATAGGGTGTTCTATTTAAAAAAATACAACTTTATGCTGTCCTAGTTTTTTGGCTCACCCTATGGAGTCCTAAATATTTTTAAAATCTGCGTAAAAATAAACTGTATCAAACAATAAGTATAATTTCTTTTTTAATTTCACCGAAAAAGCACAAACCTACTTCATCCAATCGTTGACTCACTCTGTATATTTACTTCATTACATATTTGATAAAGGTCTTTCAAATGTGCCACGTCATTTTTGAATATTGTCTAATTGACATACAGTTCTTTATATCTGTTTTCAAAAAAAACCGACTGCTAAATCAAATAGTCTACTACTTTTAGAGAGCCAACGAACTTCTATGTGCCAGATAATCTGTCATACAATGTTCAGCGGGTACATATAGTACCGCTTATTTCAAATGCTCTATAAAATCCTTGTGATGTCCGATCATTGCTGGAGTACCATGAGTAGACGCTGTCCAATTGTATGTTAAATATGTATACATCATCGAAAAAACGTCTTTATTTCAGAAAATTTCATAAAATATCACGAAAAGACGTAGAAAACATTAAAATACTTCTTTAACATTTTTATTTCATTAAAACTTTAATAAACTAATCTTAATTTTCAAATTTCTATTTATATTACTCTCTATTATCTAAAAAAAGTCTGTAAAAAGCTTGAAGAAGTATTAACAAAACTAACAAAATAAATATTCAAAGTAAAGCACGTTTCAAATGCAAAAACGAAGAATTAAAGCATAAGAGAAAAATTATGCAAACTACACAACAAAGGTCCCATTAAAAACAATTTCTGCAATTTCCAGTGTTTCATGTTTTTTCTTTCGTCTGCTCGATCTTTTAAAGTTGGAGAATGTCGAGTTTAGTTAACTTCGGTTATAAAACAGGTTGGAGATATTCTTCAAAACTTTTTAAATAATATTGAAATAACTTCAGAAAATTAATGTTTAAGAACCTCGATATTCTCCAGTCGAATCAGGTACAAAAATAGCTTCGATCTGGTGGAGCTGAAGGTAGTTTTACTCTGCATAAATCATTCCTAATAAATATTTGCTCTTAAAGTTATAATATATTCCGTTTTTGTCTCATTTTCTAATGATAGTGAATGAATTTATACTTATAAGTTGCTTTGTCCTGAATGACTTATCAAGGCACAGCCCTATAATTCTTAATTGTTTAATTATTGAATGGTTATAAGTTATTAAAGTTGATTATATTAAGTGGTTAATTTTCAATTCTTTAAATAATCCTCAATGCCTGCTCTTATTGTCCTGATAATTATAAATGGATGGGATTTTAATTTACTAGATGCAAGATGCGAAAACAGCACCTTCTGAAGTTATTCTTACCGAAAGATCAAATTGAAGGCGCTTAAAACTGATAAAATGGTAATTCTGGTGAGACTTATTTTTACAGATAGACTCTCAAGTTAGCCAAATAAGACTAAAGATACTTTTACTACTCCATGGAAAATTGACTCTCGTCAGTAACATTTCGGCATCCTATAAAACATATCTCGATGGTAATTCTGATAGACCTGTGCAAAAAAAATGGCGGACCAAAAATGGTCACGATTTTCGGTTTTTTGAGTTTATCTCAAAAAGTAAAAAATTTATCGAAAAATGTTTGAAACAAAAGTTGTAGAGAACTAAAAAACCTATCGATTCATATAATATAAGTTATAGGTGGCGCCACTAGTTATCGAGATATATTTTTTTTCGATAAAATTTACAGTTTTTGTTTTATTTAAAAAAAAAAGATATTTGTTAACAAATTACCAATTTAAAATTTAACATAAATATAGGTATTATCATTCTTAGAAAGTATGTCTAACCCGGAATCTGTGAGTTTTTTATTTTCATTTTATTTTAGGATACAATACTCAATTTTTAATCTTGGATGAAAAAAACGTTTTTTTTTTCAAAATTCATAATGGCGTGGCAAATGAATATTAAGAGCTAAATTTTGCAGAAGATGCTTTTTAATACTTGTACTTTAACAAAACTATAGATTCGGCTTTTACTTGGTGGAAATTCATTATAACTATAGGTTGTAATTACAGTAAAACAATTTTACACTTTCCACAAATTTTTAATTTTAATTTTAATCACTCGACATGTTTCGCAAACACTGTTGCTTCTTCAAAGGAGTATTACAAAATGAACATTAAAAGATAAAAACAAAGTGGTCTTGATACAGGTAAAATAAGGTTTACAATTCAGAATAAGAGGAAATTCCATAATTATATTTCCAAGAAAAGTTAAGGTTAACTAAACAGGTTCAATAAAGGTGATGGGTCTAAATCTATTTGGTCATTAAGCAAATTATTGGAATTTTTGAGTTTATTTATTTCCAGGGATTCGAGCAAATTTAGTTTTAAACCTTTGTTTTCAATGTGTAATATGTCATAATTATTGTTGAAGGTATGGTTTTCTTCTATTAAATGATTGGAATAGTTAGAATCAGTTTTATTTTTTATATAACTAATGTGATGTTCATTAACACGTTTATTAAAGTTTCTACCAGTCTGGCCTATATAAACTTTAGGACAATCATTACATTTTAATTTGTAAACACCGCAATTGTTTCCTTTGTTTGATTTGGTTTTACTATTTTTGATATGTTTACCTAGAGTATTAGTGGTTTTGAAAGCTATATTAATATTCAAGTTTTTCAGAAATTTACTTATTCTATTGCTAATGTGGCCTAAGAAAGTAATTACTTTATATTTATTATTGTTTTCTTTTTTTGAAGGAAAAACTAAGTTTATGGCTTTATTATATAGTTTTTTATTTAGTATTTTGTCTATTATTTTTGGGGAGTAACCATTATTTATAGCAATTTGTTTAATGATGTTTAGTTCATTTTGAAAGTTGATTTTGTTAAGAGGTAAAGATATCAATCGATGTATCATACTGAAAAAAGATGCTAGTTTATGTTGTATTGGGTGTGAAGATGTATTGTGGATTGTAATGTCAGTATGGGTGGGTTTATGATAAATAGAAAAGTCATGCTTATTGTTTGTTCTTTTAATTGTTAAGTCTAAAAAGTTGATAGAGTTATTGAATTCTTTTTCTATTGTAAATTTTATGTTGTCGTGTATGTTGTTAATAAAATTTAAGAAATGGTCTAATTGTCTGTCTGTACCCGTAAAACAAGCTAAAACATCGTCTACGTATCTAAACCAATAGATAAATTTATTAAAAAGGGGGTTTTTTGAAATAATTGATTCAATATGGTCCATGAAAATTTCCGCTAGGAGAGGGCTTAGAGGGTTACCCATGATAAGTCCTTCCTTACTGGTGTAAAATTCATCGTTAAATTCAAAATAATTTTGATTCAAACAACTTTCTAAAGCATAAAGGATTTCTTGATTTTTAATCACATTGTCATTTTTCTTAATTAAAAGTTTTCTAACAAGTTCTATTGTATGTTCAATAGGTATACTAGGGAATAGATTGGTAACATCAAAGGAAACAAATTTGGCGTTATTTGGTAGATTTAAGTGTTTAATTTTTTCGACCAGATCGTAAGAATTTTTAATAGAATATTTAGCGGAGAAATTTGTGTTAATTTTTATAATATCAATTAAATATTTTGAGAGTTTATACGAAGGGGCAGTAAAGAAAGATACTACTGGTCTAATTGGGTTTCCAATTTTATGAATTTTTAAGAGAGAGTACAGTTTGGGAGGTTGTGGGTTCATTAGGGTAAATTTGCGTAAATCCCAGTCTGAAAACAAACTTTTACAGTTTTGTATAACTTGTTTTATATTTATTTTTTTTTTTTATAATTTTTTGATATTTATTAGTGGGGTCTATTTTTAGTTTTATGTATTTAGTAGGGTCTAAACAAATTGCTATAAATAATGGTTACTCCCCAAAAATAATAGACAAAATACTAAATAAAAAACTATATAATAAAGCCATAAACTTAGTTTTTCCTTCAAAAAAAGAAAACAATAATAAATATAAAGTAATTACTTTCTTAGGCCACATTAGCAATAGAATAAGTAAATTTCTGAAAAACTTGAATATTAATATAGCTTTCAAAACCACTAATACTCTAGGTAAACATATCAAAAATAGTAAAACCAAATCAAACAAAGGAAACAATTGCGGTGTTTACAAATTAAAATGTAATGATTGTCCTAAAGTTTATATAGGCCAGACTGGTAGAAACTTTAATAAACGTGTTAATGAACATCACATTAGTTATATAAAAAATAAAACTGATTCTAACTATTCCAATCATTTAATAGAAGAAAACCATACCTTCAACAATAATTATGACATATTACACATTGAAAACAAAGGTTTAAAACTAAATTTGCTCGAATCCCTGGAAATAAATAAACTCAAAAATTCCAATAATTTGCTTAATGACCAAATAGATTTAGACCCATCACCCTTATTGAACCTGTTTAGTTAACCTTAACTTTTCTTGGAAATATAATTATGGAATTTCCTCTTATTCTGAATTGTAAACCTTATTTTACCTGTATCAAGACCACTTTGTTTTTATCTTTTAATGTTCATTTTGTAATACTCCTTTGAAGAAGCAACAGTGTTTGCGAAACATGTCGAGTGATTAAAATTAAAATTAAAAATTTGTGGAAAGTGTAAAATTGTTTTACTGTAATTACAACCTATACTTGTACTTTACTTGTGAATTTTTTGGATCTTAGAAATACACATCCATACGATCTGTGATCCTTCGAAAATTGTGTCGAATCTAGTCGAAAATAGCCGTTGCAGGCCGCTGTCGGCGGGTTGCCATAGTTTAGGCACATTCGGAAATGATACATCTAAATCCAATGCATGCATTAAAAAATTTTTATCTCCATTCGGTGAAAAGTTATCGCAATTTTTCTGGTGCAAAAATTGGTTTCTGCAAAATTTCTCGGCCCACGATTGAAATTTTTTTTTAATGGATCTTCAAAATATTAAACAATATAAATAATTTCCATTAAAATTGAGCATTGTATCTTAATTAGGAAAGCGGAAAATTGAGGTTGAATTTCCAATTTTCACATCGAATTTCTCGGAAAATAAAAAACTCACAGGTTTCGGGTTTGACACACTTTTTTAGAATGATAATACCTATATTAATATTAAATTTTACATCGGTAATTTGTTAATAAATGTCTATTTAAAAAGAAACAAAAACCGTAAAATTTGTCGAAAAAAAAATAGCTCTTTTTTGATCTAAGTTCCATGGAGTATACTAGATTGTCAAATTTACTTTAATAAAAACATATGATCTCGGCCAATGGAATACTTGAAAACAGCGCAGCATATTTTTTTTGGATCTATTGTAGGATCATACAAATGTCTTTTGTGTAATTGGTAAATGTGGTCAAAAAGAAATCAGAGTCAACACATTCACCAGCAAAAGTAGTTGATATCGGAGAAGTATGTAGTATTTCTCTAACGACGATAAAGTTTCATGGAAAAGGGGGAAGCCATGCATAAAAAACGGAGATAAAACTGGAGAAAATACTGTTGAAAATTGAATAAAGGCTTCAAAACTCAAAGTTAAATCTTAAAGAAACTGAGATAAATGCAACTAACTGCGATTATAACGACTTTAAATACGTTATAAAGACTTTAAATGCGTTATAAAGACTTTAAATGCATTATAAAGACTTCAAATGCGTTATAAAGGCTGTAAATGCTTTAAATGCGTTATATAAGCTTTAAAAACTGCCTCCTGAAACAAAAAGAAACATCGGGGTCACTGTATATAATAAGTAGAAATAATTTTTAACACGCCATGATCATAAAACTTTATCATTTTAATGATTTTTCTTTTTATTTGCTCTTCTTTTAATTCGTCTCGCAGTCGACTACGTTGTTAAAAATAATAATTTTCACGGTAAATACCTTTAATTGACTTTTTATTTTGTTATGCTCTTATTTTTCTACGTTTAAATTTTTAAAGATGAGAAAATAAATTTTTCATATTAATGAATATTTTATAAACGGTATTTTCGGGAAGTTAACGTGGTTCAAGAGTTTAAATTGAAAATTGGAATAATAAACCAACCACGGCATGAACCTTAAAAATCTAAGAATAAAAGAATTGCTTTATTTCATTTAAAGAGTCAAAAATGGAAAATAATGTTGGTTTTCTAGAAACAACTATTTCTGTTGTTGATTCGATGACTTGTTTGTCCATCATTGTAAAGTTTGACATTTTAGACGATGTAGCTTCTCAGAGCATTTTGACATATGTATTTGCGAAATGGCGTGTGTCGTGTAGTTTGTTTACAAAGTTATTCCGTGTTTAAAATCTTGTTTCGGTGGTATCGAGAGTGGTTTAACATATTGGGCGATTTGGTGTCTTTAAGATCGTTCACTGGAGTCGCAGAATAAAACACAACACAACACTTTTCACTAAGACTTCCAATAGTTATACTAACTACTTATCAACACAGCTAAAACACAATCTTATTACTACTTCTTAATCTTCACTATTCAAATACAACAATTCAACTAACCATACAACTATACTACTCTTCTAAAACTAATATCCTATCCCTATTTATTAGGAATTAACAAGAAAAACGCAAGCGTAAAATCCGAGAACAACCTAGAAATATGATTCATCCATTTAATATTTTTTTCGACTCATCGGAATATTTGTATACGAGGAAGTATCAATAAGTTTTTTCTAGTCGTTCGCAACAATATGAAAAACACAATTAAATTATATTGTTTTTCATCTAATTTCAGTATTATTTTTAGGATCTACATTGCTTTCTGATCAAATTTTTATTTTATATCATATACTAGCGACCCGCCCCGGCTTCGCACGGGTGCAATGCTGATACTAAATACACTACAGAAAAATTGTGACTATTTATTTTATTTTTACAACAATTATTACATCGGCCTCCGACGCGCTATTTATAGGCATGATGCCGCCGCCCCGGTCGGCCAGTACCGCCGTAAGCGCTACTTCCCGCAATTTTAAATCTGTAATATCTTCGAAAATATTCATTTAAATCTTGTGCTGCAAAGGACCATATAGATCTATATTAAATCAACAATGTATTTAAGCTATTTAATTGGATAAGGATTAATGCTGTATTGGTTAAAATCGCTTCAAAATTTGCCATTATTT
Organism: Diaprepes abbreviatus; assembly: GCA_034092305.1. Lineage (NCBI taxonomy): Eukaryota > Metazoa > Arthropoda > Insecta > Coleoptera > Curculionidae > Diaprepes > Diaprepes abbreviatus. The sequence goes on from JASJET010000415.1 coordinate 1,173,196, forward strand.
GTCGTAAAAAGTAAATGACAAAAAAATATTATTGTGGGATATCCATGAGAGATAGACATATACCATCGCGGAGTTTTCTGTAGACCTTTTCAATGTGTACAAATAATTAGTACATTATTTTGATAAATCTCGTAGGGTTCAGCCTGCGTTTGCAATGTAAGCGGAAAAAAATATGATAATTAACGACATCACATTAGAAACCTCAAAAATAACAGTATTTCTCCACTATTTAATGGATGTTATTATACTATAAACCTTCCTCTTGAATCACTCTATCTATTGAAAAAAACCGCATCAAAATCCGGTGCGTAGTTTTAAAGATTTAAGCATACAAAGGGACATAGGGACAGAGAAAGCGACTTTGTTTTATACTATGCAGTGATATACGGTAAATACCAAGCAGAGAAAAGTGTGAACTTCTTTGTCACTAAAATCGTCCAATTGGCGATACGTAAATTGACAGAATAGAAAAACATATTTGGAAAGAAAATTGCTAAAGTTCACGCAGAAACTGAGATCCTTATAAAAAGGACTGATATTTTGTAGCAAGGAAATAAACTAACTCAGTTGATTATATATATATATATATATATATATATATATATATATATATATATATATATATATATATATATGAAGTAAAATACGAACAGTAATTGCAAACTTCGTTCCATCATATCCTTTCCGTGTTAGAGGTTGCACAATTTGAATGAATTGCTACAGAACATAATTCATCCCATGACACCACCATCGAGATGATGGCCTACCTGTACCACCATACCGAGAAGAAAGTATAAACATATCCTCCCCGCCATAGTGATACGGCAGAGGTACATGTTTCGTCTCTACTAGACTCATCAGGGTACCGACACGCACCTGTTTGTGCATCTCACACGGAGGAATCCGTGAAAGCCTCATAAACATATATATATATATATATATATATATATATATATATATATATATATATATATATATATATATATATATATATATATATATATATATATATATATATGGGATTACTGACAATAGCAACGAACATTTGAAAAAAAAAGTTCCAAAAGTCATAGAAAATAATCTTCAATTACAAGTTTGTCAAATGGAAGACCGTTATGGGTCAATCCATTTGAAATCACTGTTAATTTTATAGATATCAAGACAGAATCACAACCATAATTATCAGAATGATATGCTCTGATTTTTTGTCTTTACATAATATTATCGAAGTAGTGAGAAAAATGAAGAACAAAATTCACAATTATAAAATGAAAATTAACTTAAAATTGAACGTTTAGTAATAATAAATTTTTAAAAATAATAAAGAATTGCTTTTAATTGTTTTTGTATAGATTTATTATAGAACTACTTGCTATAGAATTTTTAAGCTTGAAAACTTTGTCGTTTTTTTATATAACTTTTCAAAAATGTCGAAAATTGTTTGAAGATTGTAGACAACGTTGAAGATTGACTAAAAAAAGTGTTTTTGTTTTTGTTAATTGAGCTCTAAGTGTATTTCCTGATTTAAAGGCTGTTTTTATATTGTAACTACAATTCATCTTATTTTCTCCGAGATCCCGTTGATGAACTGATGAATTGTGAAGAAGGAATGTGTTCTTGCTGTCCAGTGGTCGTTGTTCTAAAGTTATTTATAACATTGCTAATTAATTTTAAAAGATAACCATTCTGTTGTAAATAGGATTTAATGTTTGCTACCTTTTTTTCCAATAATTCGGCATTATTGCATATAGATATAGCGCGATTATAGAGGTTGCGTATAATTCTTCGTTTTCAGAAGTATTAGAACTATTTACCTCTTTTTCGATGATAACCTTAATTATAGGTTGAATGGTGTTTAGATGTTTCAGGAAATCATTAAGTTTTTGATTATTGCCCTTCCATACAATGAAAGTATCATCGACATATTTCTACCAGACTTTCTGTTTCACTGTTGCTGTTTCTATGGCATGAATTTCTCACCATTCCATATATATATATACATATATATATATATATATATATATATATATATATATATATACATATATATATATATATATATATATATATATATATATATATATATAAGGGGAAGAGTAGTTCTTGACCGACTAGTTAGAAAGGAAAACTCTAATTCTTGGGATAGCGGTCCTAGGGCTGAATGAAACTCTGTTTTTTACAAACGCCAAGCTTTCGGAAGTTTATTATTTCCTTCTTCAGGGCTACAATACAGAACAGTTCTGTTAATTATAGTTTTAAATTTTACAATATATGATATTTAATAATAAAAAGAAAATGATTCTAAATTCAAAGACTTACGTGCAAATTGAGTCCATTTATGGCTTTTAGAAAATGAAACGGAAAATTCATGTAGAAACTGTTGATTTTTGCATAATTATCACATTTTATTATTGAAATGGTTTTTTAAACACTAATATATAATTTTATTTTGTGGGTCATTTTAGTTGTACTGAATGTAGGTTTATCTGATAAGAAAATCCTTGAAACACTCTTTTTTTGGTAGATGTGATATGTCAGAAATGTCTAATTTTATTTTAGCGGCAATTTTGAATGTGCAATCGTTGTGTTTTACAAGAAATGTTAATTTTAATTTTAATTTATAAGTTAGGTATTTAATAATATTATTATTCTTCGTATTTTTATTGATGAGATTTATGTTTATTTAATGAGTAATTAAGTTTTTATGAGTATTGTTGCGTTTAAAAATTGTACTAATTGTAAGAAGGTAATAGGAAATGATTAATGAACATTATTTATATAGAACAAAGTAGGTTAGAAAACAGTCTACCAACCTCTCGCCCTCTCAATATTCAAAATTACAAAATATCTATTAGCATTGTAGTTGTTATAGGTAAGTGGCAAAAATGCACTTACATAATTTGCAGAAAACTATGGAGAAACTGTGAAGTCAAGAGGCTGGGAGGCTTGTTGTCTAGTATTTTTATTATTTAAGGTGGACAAGAGATAAGAGTAGATTACACTGAGATTTTCAATATCTTTTCTTTTGTTGATACAGTTATCATCTAAATAAATTTCTACCATCTCCAGAAACTGCCTTTTATTATTATTTTGTTCTTTGTTGATCACCTCAATACTGACAAAATCAAACCTGTGATCCTCATCGATTACAGGTTCCGACAAGGTGCATGTCCTCTTTTGCAGGACCGCTATACCAAGAATTAGAGTTTTCCTATATATATATATATATATATATATATATATATATATATAAATATTAGCGCCGACTGGAGAGAGTCAAGAACCCATCGGAAGCCGTGGTCTTGAGCGTAGAACTTTTACTTAAAAGTAAGCACTAAGCAGGCAATTTTAGTTAGTCCAAAATTGTATTTTGACAATATTTAAAATTGAATATATCAACAGGGACTAAGTGAAATATTATGAAATTAATACAAATTACACCTCTTTATGATATAGACATATGAAAAAGATTTGGTTACTGAGACTCAACTGATTCCATAAGTTAAAGTGCATTAAGGTTGGCCAAAAATTGCGTTATACGTCCACAAAATTTAATAGTATTAATGGTAAAAATTCATTTAAAAAAGGGTAATTTTTTTTAGATAAATTCAACAGCAACATGAGAAAATCTATTAATTTGATTATAATATCTTATTAAACAGAGGCAGTACCATAATAAAAAAAACTCATTTTAATTTAATATACAACTTTTTTCTTTAATTTACATCACGTCATACGTATAACAGGCCCTCCCATTAAACATAACAAGTGAGTAGACGCACCTGTGAACGACAGGTCCATACCAAATTGATGCGTATGCTCGATCAATCCCCACAAATGCGATTCAGTTTATTCTCCAACGCACGGAATCGAAATTGAGAAACGCGTACTTATAGGAATTGATGTAATTTGTGTAATCGGAAAGTGAAAATGAGACGTACGTGTGTAATTTTTGATTTTCACTTTTTAAGACGTATCAGTGGGGTTTTGTGAACTAAATTTTCAGTGGAAAGCTAGCAAGTATGAATTATATAAAGGAACTAGAAAGTCTCAATAGTATAAAATGACTATTGCGTAGGTAAAATTGTTAATGAATATATTATAATCAATTTATATATATACAGGGTGAGTCAACGATTGGATGAAGTAAGTCTGTGCCTTTTCGGTGAAATTTACAAAGAAACTATATTTATTGTTTGATACAGTTTATTTTTACGCAGATTTTAAAAATATTTAGGACTCTACAGGGTGAGCCAAAAAACTAAGACAGCATAAAGTTGTATTTTTTTTAAATAGAACATCCTATATACGAATCGTATTTTCGATTTAGCTTATAATTTTAAATCTTTTTTATTAAGGGTTTACTATAACAAAACTTTATAGTTTCTGAGATAATTGAGTTTAAAGAAAAAAAGTCACATTTTCAAGCATCAATTCAATCCTAAATAACGTTTTCAATTTTGTGACAAATATATTCAAATTTGGAATTTAGCAAGGCCAAGGACAAGTTAACATAATTTTTACCTAATATTTGCAATGAAAGCTACAGGGTGTTGAACACATCGGCTCAAATTTGAACAAGTTTAAATGGATAAATATTTTTTTTTAAAATGGTACACCCTGTATATTTTCATGTTATTTAATAGAGTAATAAAAACCCTAAACGTTTTGTTCAATATATCCTATACCTATTTATAATAGTTTTTGAGATATTTCAGTTTCTCTTATTTTCCATACTTTTTTACAGAAATAGTCTTCATTATCATAGTAGCCATGGCAAAAACAATGTAAAAGAACATTTTTCTGTGTATCAAATTTATAACCGCAATCGCTTCTTTTGGTTTTTATGTAGTGTAGTTTGTTTTTTTTTGCATTCATCTTATATTGTAAAACGAATTTTCCAAAGAAAGAGTTAATAGATATGATTTATACAATAGGAGAGGCTAAAAAAATTGCCTTCTTGCTCAAAGAATTTACAAAATGAAGTATCCTGATCGACGCCAGCCTAATACCCATACTTTTCAAAACTTAATGCAAAGATTTGATTCTTCTGGTACTGTTGATTATCCAAAACGTAAAGTTTTCAACAAACCAGTAACTAATGAAGAAAAAGAACTACAAGTATTGTTAAATGTTCAGGAAAATCCTTATATTAGTAGCCGTCAGTTAGCAGCATTATGTGAAACATCACAATCCACCGCTAATCGTACTACCAAGAAATATAGGTATCATCCATATCACATGGAATTACACCAAGAATTGCATGGACAGGATTTTGAAAGTCGTGTAAACTTTTGTCGTACAATAAATGGGGAGATTCAATTAAATCTAAATTTATTATGCAAGGTAATGTTTAGTGATGAAGCTACTTTTAGAAGTAACGGTGCCGTGAATAGACGCAACATGCATTATAATGCCACAGAAAACCCATTTTGGATTAGAGAGGTGCAACATCAAAACCACTGGTCATTAAATGTTTGGTGTGGTATTCATCATAATCGAATTATTGGACCCCACTTTTTTAATGAACCACTAAATGGCCATAGTTACCTGAACTTTCTACAAGAAGAACTACCCCAACTGTTTCAAGGTCTCGATAGGGATGAGCTCGACAGTATGTAATTCCAGCACGATGGTGCGCCTCCGCATTACCATCGTGAAGTTTGGGTGTTTTTGGACCAAGGATATCCGCAAAAATGGATTGGACGTGGGGGTTTCATTGAGTGGCCACCAAGGTCTTGCGACATCACCCCATTAGATTTCTTCCTATGGGGTTATATTAAAAATAAGGTGTATGTTAATCCACCAACAACAGTGGAAGATATGCGAAACAGGATTAGGGATACCTGTAGAACAATAACGCCACTAATTTTGTCCAGGGTCCGAGAAAATCTGCAAAAAAAACTAAATTTGTGCATTGCACAAGAGGGTCGTTTATTCGAACAGTTATTAAAAAGAAATAATTAATCTCAGTATTTAATAGGTAATTTTTTTGTTTCAATTTAGTATAAAAGTAAATATGTATTTGCCTTGTTGTTATTGTTGTGTTAATTTTTCCACATTATGTTTAATTACACTATTGCCGTTGTAATATAACGAATAATGTATTTCATCATATTTAACCACATTTTGTTTATTTCTGTAGTTTTTATTATTTTACGTGGCTACTATGATAATGAAGACTATTTCTGTAAAAAAGTATGGAAAATAAGAAAAACTGAAATATCTCAAAAACTATTATAAATAGGTATAGGATATATTGAACAAAACTTTTAGGGTTTTTATTACTCTATTAAATAACATGAAAATATAAAGGGTGTACCATTTAAAAAAAAAGATATTTATTCATTTAAACTTGTTCAAATTTGAGCCGATGTGTTCAACACCCTGTAGCTTTTATTGCAAATATTAGGTAAAAATTATATTAACTTGTCCTTGGCCTTGCTAAATTCCAAATTTGAATATATTTGTCACAAAATTGAAAACGTTATTTAGGATTGAATTGATGCTTGAAAATGTGCCTTTTTTTCTTTAAACTTAATTATCTCAAAAACTATAAAGTTTTGTTATAGTAAACCCTTAATAAAAAAGATTTAAAATTATAAGCTAAATCGAAAATACGATTCGTATATAGGGTGTTCTATTTAAAAAAATACAACTTTATGCTGTCCTAGTTTTTTGGCTCACCCTGTAGAGTCCTAAATATTTTTAAAATCTGCGTAAAAATAAACTGTATCAAACAATAAATATAGTTTCTTTGTTAATTTCACCGAAAAAGCACAAACCTACTTCATCCAATCATTGACTCACCCTGTATATACGGGATAATTTAAAGTTATTTTAAAGCGATAGTAATACCAAAAACATTTGATAATTTCGTAGCCTACCTAAATAAGTTAGTATCATGTTTACCAACATTTTTCAAAACTATTTGAAACGAACCGTTCTGAATTTATTTTCTTCTATTAACGCTGCTATATTTCAGGAAAAGGGAAAACTTATTTGCAAACTGATCCCTTCTCTATTTGTTTACAGGAAAATCTCCTGGGGATTCTTTTTACCTTTACAGATGAATTTTTATAAAACTTCAAAGAAACGTAAATACGTTTCAGCTTTTCAAACCGTTCAATCTTGTGAATAATATTCGGGTTAGGGATTTTTCTCAATTCATTGAGTGTTTGCCGAATTCGATTTAATTTACATTAAGAATGATACAGCTCAATCAGTTATATATACATATTCCCTTTGAAAAGTATTGGATTAAGTCAAATTATATAACCTTATATTAATTTGAAAATTTGGAATTTCGGGAATTTTGGCATCGTTGTAAAGTCTCTATTTTTTTCTCTTCAGTAAGTACAACAAAATTTTTGTAGTACCTTTGTTTCTTTAAAAATCAGCTTATAATATTTGTGCTCTTTTATTCTAAACTATACAAAAACCTTCAAAAAATTTCTTTTATATCTAATCTAGAAAATTATCTAATATATATATATATATATATATATATATATATATATATATATATATATATATATATATATAAATATAAATAGATAAGTTTTTGTCCGTGTAATTTAAAATAAAATAAAATCGAATATTGGCGAAGCGGACGTGAAAAATTTGTCAATCTACATGATTCTCGTGTTAAAAAGTGCGGAGCACTCCAAAATATGGAAAAACTCCGGGTCCGACAGATGGCGACAGCGCTGTTTCGTCCTAATATGGGACTCATCAGGCCACCGCTTTCGGTACAAACCATCATCTCGCCTCGCCAATATTTGATTCGTTTTTATTTAAAATTACACGGACAAAAACTTATCTATTTATTTATTTACTTGTTTGGCTTTGAAACACGCTAAACGATGCTCTCATGGTGGGATCGTTTGGTGCGACACGTGGCTTTGGCTGCTGAAATGAGCAGTAGGCTTGGTTGCCAGTACCGAAAAATGCGACCCCTATCCTTTGGGCACCATATGGCGGTTTTTTTACAAACTTTGTTAGTCTGTATGGTTCTTGTGTTATCAAGTGGACCATCGAGATGTCGCCTTTGTCGTCTTGTTTGCTGTTTTTTGATTTTTTGATTTTAAACTCAGCTTTATAGGATGTAAGGCGAGATGATAGTTTGTACCGGATGCGGTGGCCTGACGAGTCCCATATTAGGACGAAACAGCGCTGTCGTCATCTGTCGGACCCGGAGTTTTTCCATATTTTGGAGTGATCCGCACACACACACGAGAATCATGTAGATTGACAAATTTTTCACGTCCACTTCGCCAATATTTGATTGTACTTTATTATATATATATATATATATATATATATATATATATATATATATATATATATATATATATATATATATATATATATATATCTGATTTTTCTTAGGTAGGTGGTTTTTTGTTTTTTATTTTTAAAATAATCTAATCAAAATTTTAACGTTTCGCCCATTCTTTTGGGCTTTATCAAAAATATATTATCAGTTCATGGATAAAATCTACGAAGAAAAACAGAACAATCAGCAATCACTCAAACAATTAAATGCACTTAAAATAGACATACATATTTTATAAAACGTACACACTGTACAATATCAAAAATGTAAATTTAAAATTCTTTGCTAGATACGCACCCGTTGTAGCTGTGCCGTATAAAATTCAACTTAGAGTATACATTGCCAGGACGAAGGAATTTGGTGTTATCAGTAAAAGTTTTTTATATATTTTTATTAATTATTTGTGAAGCAATTATTATATTATTAAAGACCCAATTATTTTTTCTGGTATTTTAATATTGCATTTGTTATAATTTTGAATGGAGTTTTTAATTAATTAGGTTATTATATATTTGGCTAAGATTATTTACATCTTGTTTTTCGTTAACGACATGCTTTTCTTTTTTAATGTGAATCATCTCCTTAATAAGCAGTTTGTGGTCGTTTTGGTCTTGGGCTAATATCCGTGTATTTGCGAAATCAAATTCGTGTTTTTGAGAGGATTCATGCTTATATAATGCAGTTGAAGCATTTTTGGTGTACTTGTGACTATTCACTCTATTATCCAAATATTGCGTTGCCATGCCTATGTATTTTTTTGGGCAATTAAGGCAAGGAACAACGTATATTAAATTTGACTTCTTTTTGGTTGCTACTTTACTTTTTAACGGAGTGAAGAGCGAAGACAAAAGATTTTGAGATTTTGTGACATACAACAATGTCGTGTTTTTTTAAGGTGTATTTTATTTTTTCTGAAAGTCCCTGAGTGTACGGCATAGCTATTTGTCTATATTACTAGTATTATAAAATTTATAAATTCGTTGTTTAATAATTTTATTAATTTGATATTCTAAAAAGTTATTTTCAATCAGAATCTTTTTGACTTTCTTAAGGGTTTCGGTTCGATATTCAGGAGACGTTAATGTTAGTGCTCTGTTTGTTAGACCGATGACAACGCTGTTTTTTTGAGATAGGGGATGGTGTGAATTGTAGTTCAAGTATCGACCAGACCATGTTTCTTTTGTATACCACTTCGTCTTAAGGCATTCATCAACATTGTTTCTTATTATTGTTAAGTCTAAAATGTTTTGTTAGATTTCTGTTGTAATTTGGGGTGAAAGTTATTGAAACAATCTAAAATGTTTTGTACATGGATTTCTGGAATGGCAGTAAGGCAATCATCAACATACCTTTTGAAAAAAGTCGTAGGGATATTAGTATTATTTAAGACAGTTTCTTCCAAATATTCCATTACAAATTGTGCAACTGTGGAAGATATGGGTGATCCAAGGTACAGCCATCTAATTGTTGGCAAAAAGTACTTTGGAATTGGAAGTAATTATTAGTTAACGTTAGATTTATAGACTCTATAAAAAGATTTTGATTAAGGCTGGTATGTTCCTTTAAAATGTCCCACTTTTCTTTTATTATTTGATTTAAAAGTTCGTTAGGTATATTGGTATATAATGATACTACGTCAAGAGAAAGTAAAATATAATTATTTGAAATTTTTGTTTTGTTGAAGATTTCCTTAAAACTAAAAGAGTCTTTTATATAATATTCAGTTTTACAAGTAATTTTTGATAAACAATTACTAAGATACTTAGATAATTTGTAGAATGGTGATTGTATGCACGAGACTATGGGTTTAAGTGGAATGCCTGGTTTATGTAATTTAAGCAGTCCGTAGATCTTCGGTGCAACTGCGTTATGTATTAATAATTTCTTGGCTTCCGTCTCAGACATGAGTTTTTGGATATCATTTTCTTGATCAAGGTATTATTTTTGAATTGAAAAGTATGAGTAGGATCACTGCGAAGTTTCTTATATGTTAGGTTGTCAGATAGTAAACTATTTATTTTAAGTCGTAGTCCTTTGTGTTCATAACTACAGTTTTATTTGTTTTGTCTGGTTTTAAAATAATTATATCGGGATTATCCTTAATAAATTGTTTTGCTTTATTTAATTGCTTGGAATTTTTTTTCTGGAAGATATTTTGTTTTTGATTTTTATGTTTCAATTTAATTTTATGATTTGTAATTATATTAACAATATCAGCGCGTATGGTATCTTTAATTTTAGTGAGTTTGTCATGTATAGCAGATTCTAAACATGCTATATATTCAGTTGTTGCTAGTTGTTTATTTAGTTACCACTGGTTGAATTTTATACGGCACAGCTACAACGGATTTTATCCATGAACTGAGAATATATTTTTGAAAAAGCCCAAAAAAATGGGCGAAACGTTAAAATTTTAATTAGATTGTTTTAAAAATAAAAAATGAAAAACCACATACTCATGAAAATTCAGAAAAATATATATAGTTGGTTTAAGAAAACAAGATATTATATATATATATATATATATATATATATATATATATATATATATATATATATATATATATATATATATATATGTTACCGGCAATCTGTATAATTCAGGTATTCTATACAATTCTTAGGCAATGTATGAAATATGAATATTATTGTTAATTAGATACTTTACCTAGGTATTCTATACAATTCCTAGATAGATTATACGTTACAACTGTACGTATTGTTACAATAATCAAGTCACATAATTCTTGCAGTACAATACATTGCCAGTTCTGACACTGTTGTAATTGAAAATACACTGCAACATAAGCTTAAATTGGCTTTACACTTAATCAAATAAAGACAGAAATGATTACTGTAGCACTGTACACGTACGTCGCTGCTAGATGCGATGTGCAACAAAACATTAGTTATTAAAGGAAATATACGACACACGTTTCTGGTAAATTGGAACGTTATAATTGAAAGTGAGGCGAGACAAGAATTAGAAAATATGAACGTTTATGTTTATCCAATATACAGCGTCATTTTCCATATTTCGTCAAAAAGGAAAATTTAAGTTTCAATTTTAAATTTAAAATATTTTAGTAAAGGGTGTTTTTTTATAGAGGTATAAAACTTTAAGTTGGCAACACTTTTTTAACTGGCGGCCATTTTGTCAGCTGTCAAGTGATTTATGTTTAGTTTGGTTTGGCATTTCAATATGAATAGACTGACGCCTGAACAACGCTTCCAAATTGTGCAAATTTATTTTGAAAATCCTGGTTCTGTTCGAAATACAAAATTGATTAACTATGGAACGTTTTCGCACCACGTTTACTCTAAATGATAATACACATCCACAGAGACGTCGTACAGTGCGTACAGAAGAAGTCATTGCTGCTGTAGGGCGTAGCGTAGAGGAAGACCCGAATCAGTCTATCCACCATCGTGCACAGGCATTGGATATGTGTCCATTCACTTTATGGAAGATTTTGTGGAAAGATCTTGGTTTGCGTGCTTGCAGAATCCAACTCGTGCAAGAATTGAAGCCACACGATCACCTAGCAAGGCTTAGATTCGGTGAATGGGCAAAAAACAAGATTGCCGTTGATCCCGATTTTCATAAGCGAATTTTGTTTAGAGATGAAGCTCACTTTTGTTTGAATGGATACGTCAATAAACAAAACTGCCGTATTTGGAGTGATGATAATCCTCAAGTGTATGTTGAGACACCGTTACATTCAGAAAAACTGACTGTTTGATGTGCTTTATGGGCTGGTGGAATCATTGGTCCGTACTTCTTTAAAAACGATGCTGGTCAGAACGTTACAGTCAATGGTGACCGCTATAGAGCCATGATTACTGACTTTTTTGTTCATCAATTGAACAACCATGATGTGGAGGAGCTGTGGTTTCAACAAGACGGCGCAACATGTCACACAGCTCGTGCCACAATTGATTTATTGAAGGAAACGTTTGGTAACCGCATAGTTTCACGTTTCGGACCCGTGAATTGGCCTCCAAGTTCGTGCGACTTAACGCCGCTAGACTATTTTCTGTGGGGATATGTGAAGTCGCTAGTCTACGCCGATAAGCCCGAAACGATTGATCACTTGGAGGACAACATTCGCCGCGTTATTGCCGATATACGGCCATAAATGTTGGAAAAAGTCATCGAAAATTGGACTTCCAGATTAGACTACGTCCGAGCCAGCCGTGGCGATCATATTTAAATTATAATGCCAGAAGGTTATCTTTCGAATAAAGTAAATTTCATGTCAATTTAAAAAATTCATCTTTGTTTTACTCCATTTAAAAGTTCTATACCTCTATAAAAAAAACACCCTTTACATTTGGCGGTGTATATTTTATAATAGTGGTTCAAAAAAAACCTTTTTTTATTTGCCACCCTTTTTCAATTTTTTAAGAATGATCAGTAAACCAAATATTAGAGAGCGTGAAAAAATATACTTTAGCACCTAACATGCTCTAGGTGATGTTATGGTCCTCTGCAATTCCCATAAAATTCCGGACAGAGGTCTCAAATAGCACTAGCCCCTGCATTCTGCAGTTGTTCGCTGAGGCCCATTTTCTGTGCATCAAGCAAAACATCATTTCCCATAAAAGCTAGTCGTTGGTGCATAATTCAATGACACATGATCAAGACCCGGGGCTTTCCAGTTATGAAGTCCCTCGATAATGCTAGTAATTTCTTCGATGATGAATAGCCTAGATTGCATCTCACTATAGTTTTGGCAGAATTACTGTTCTTCATTTATCCAGCCATCGCACTAACGAGCATTTGGCCTCAAAAACCGGACAAAATTAATAACGTCGTTGTTTTTGACTCTAGACTTGTCAAAATCAGTATCCTGGGATTTTTGAGGGCGCTAACTTGATTTCTGGCATTATTTTACTAATCGGCTGACTTAGGGTGGGGAGGGGAGTAATATTAAAAAAACGTAATGGTTACCGTTTTATATGTTTTTAAGTGCTCCGATTTCATATCTGGCATTACTTTACCAATCGGGTGAAGGGGCGCTGACTTAGGGTGGGGAGGGAGAGGGGAGTAATATTAAAAAAACGTAATGGGTATCGTTTTATATGCTGACTTAGGGTAATTGAATGTTTTCCCATAAAAAATCTATCTCAAGATAAAAACAAAGTCTCTTTACTCTGTGATCAAGTAGGTCCTGAAGCACAACTTCAACACTCGCTTCCGTAACTCGGATTGACTCTGGTTTTGGATAGCAGTTTCTTTGCTTCTCTAATTAGGGTATAACAAGGAAATATACCCTTATTGGAATCGTATAACAACTCCCACTGCCTCCTTGTAAAGTCACCTTTAACAAAGATTTGCAAAGCTTGTTCAGGTGTGTAATTTTTTACTTTCAGTTTCTGAGCAGTATTTATTACCTTCCTGTAAAGTTTGGCTCTTGTTGGTGTTGAAGTTGCATCTATTAAAAGTTTAGAGGCGGCGGCATTTCCAGACATTCTTTGACTTACGCTGGTTGCATAGGTAAGCTCCTCAATAGGTACCTGTTCGCGGAGTTCTTTTGTATTTCGTCGTTTACTATGATCATGTAATTCTTGGAAATGCTTCCTTGGACGTCCCGTAGAATTCGTGGCCCAGTTATGTACTGGTATTGATGTATTAAGCCATTTCTCGTTTTTTTTCAAAAATCTTTTTTTCAATATAGTTAAATGATATCCATCTTTTCTTCAAATCACTATTAAAATGTTTTAAATCGTGACTTAAGGCATGGTACTCGTTTTGGAGACGTTTCATCATTTCGCAAAGCTTATGTTCCATAAATGATACCTTATCTTCAAGTGTGTTGGATGTGCTTTGTTTAAAAAGCATGTATATCGTTTTACGATATACCTCAATAAAATTTGATGTAAAATTTGTACTTATAGGAAGAAAATATGTATGTTATAAAAAAATAGCCAAAATTATTGCAAAAAAAAACCAGGGAACTCAAAGCGATTTTTTGAAGAGGTGGAAACATGTGGAAAATGTTTTGACTGTTATGATATGGCTAATGTCTATTGTTTATTATAAAAAAAGAATTATAGCTCGACCTAGCTCGGAACATTTTCAAAAACACTAATTAGTTAAAAAGAAAAACAAAAAAATAGAAAATTTTCTTGCATATTGTTTTAGATCCATAAGAATACTAAACAGTTATTATATTTTTAAATAATATATATTAAAATTAAATACATACCTTGTTCTTCAGATTCCATCACAAAAAAAAATTTTTTTATATTCATTTTACGAAATACGAAACACCAAACACAAGTCTAAAAAAATCTATCAAGAACGAATGCGTGCGTATTGAACGAAGCTTAGATTGCAGTTAACTGTGCGAAGCGTAGCTGCGTTTAGGGGCTACTTTATTATATTTTTATGATAGTACGGTTATTTAGGTATACAAAAAAAAATAATTTCGATGATTACTTGTCTAGTTTGCATTTCTCCTTTTTGTCCGGTTTTTGAGGCCAAATGCTCGTTAGTGCATCGTTTATATTGCAGTAGGTGACTGTAGCTAGTTGACTTCTCCAGAACTCATGTACTTTCTCTTTATTTAGCTGCCATGTTTGATAAATGGTTTAACTTCAGATAAAAGTCCTTTCTGATCACTTAAAAAGGGTGTTGTGTCGTTTTCGGTTACTGCTGGTTTTATATATCTTAAACCGGCTTGCAGTTACGAACGTTTTTGTTTTAGTACGTATATCGAGGCATTGTTGGGCAGTATTGTTTTTTGGGTCGTATTGGGAGTGTTATGGGAGTTGATTCAATATTTTTTGTAATTGTCTCTACAGTTTTCTTATTCTAACATCTGCAATATACTCTGTCGACCTTTTTATTAAGTCTTTTCTCCATGATGGGATCCTAACTTGTAGGCTTGGGTAGTCCTTTGGCTAACTCGTGGTTATCTTAACCTCCATAATTTAATATCTTTGATTTCAAGCTTCGCACTCCCTCCAGGGAATGTTGATTTATACCAGGTATACAAAGGTACCAAAACTACGAAGCTCTGTGGGAACCCTTTCCATGTTATCGGGTCCTAGGTGACGTGGTCTGCTGTACTTCCCACCTAACTTTCGGACAGTTCGCGCGGTTGCAAGGAAAATTGCTTTCTGCATCGTCTTATACAGATGCTCACTAAGGCCCAGTCCCTTGATGTTCTGCAGGAGCTTCTTTGGTAACACTCCGGTTGTTGACAGTATTATAGGAATCGTTTAGACGCTGTTCGATGCCCATTGTCTTCGGATTTGCACCTCCAGATCTCTGTATTTGGCGATTTTCTCGTTGTATTTTGGCCTTATGTTGTTGTTGTTCGGAAAAGCAATGTCGATTAGTGTAGCTTGCCTAGAAATTTTGTCTATTAGTATAATATCTAGTCTGTTATGAGCAACTGTGTGATCCGTCAGAACTGTCCGGTCCCAATATAACTTGAACTGGTTGTTCTCAACACTTATTATTTACAAGCCAAACGGCTTCACACTCCCTCTAGGGAATATTGACTCATACTAGGTGCACAAAGATACCAAAAGTATGAAGCTCTGTTGGAACCCTTTTCATGTTATCGGGTCCTAGGTGACGTGGTCTGTTGTATTTCCTACGAACTTTCGGACGGTTCGCGCTGTTGCTAGGAGAATTGCTTTCTGTATCAGCTTATACAGATACTCGCTAAGCCCCAGTCCCTTGATGTTCTGCAGGAGGTTCTTTGGTATTACTCAAGTTGTTGACAGTACTATGGGAATCGTTTGGACGCTGTTGATTGCCCATTGTCTTCGGATTTGCACCTCCAGATCTCTGTATTTGGCGATCTTCTCGTTGTATTTTGGTCTTAGGTTGTTGTTGTTAGGTACAACGATGTCGATTAATGCAGCCCTCCTAGAACATATATTAATATTATTATTATTGTATAATAGTAAAAACGTGGCTTGACTCGAGAGTGCAAAACATTATATAAATATATTCGTCCTAATCAACAAATATATATCTGCAAACAAAAATATTTTATAAACAGTGAATTATATTTAAAACACCATGTTCTCGGTATTTCCTTTTTTAATTTGTTATGTTCCATAGATTTTCAATTTAATCCAGTCACATAATTCCGTATTTCAGTGGAATATCATTCCTAAATGATATAATTGAAAATGTACTCTGACAAAGGCTAATCAAATAAAGGCGAATCTTATTACGAGAACACAGCTACACACACGGATGTCGCTGTTCGATGCAGTTTTTGACAAAAACAAGATTATTAACAGAAATATGGGATTTTGGGTTCCTCACAAATTGTATGAGTTTATTTGAAGGTAGTTTTAAAATTGACTCGATTGGTGTAATTATTTCTTTCTGGTGTAAAAGTTTCTGTATTACCCATAAAATGAAGGTGGAATTTAGATAATAAATTAAAAACACTTTGTTTATATTTTCTTTAATAACTAATATTGTCCTTATTTACAATCTTCATGCACAACCTTTGAATCTTCTTAAACATATCACATTTATTACTGCTTTTAGCAAATATATAGAAGGAGATGAGTTTTTTTATTTCGTATAATTCCATCTTTACAAAACAGAAGGATATTTGATAATTAGTGAATTGTAACAGTAACCCGTGGGTGACACTGAACGAACAAATTCTCTAACCTTTTAAAGGCTGAAGTAAAACTGGATTGATGGGGTCTTAACATACTGAAATGTTGAGTAAACCTAGAACGAGAAAAAGTTATAACTCTCAAGTATGCCAAGTAGAAATTGATTGACGGAAATTCATGAATAGGAATATGTGGCATACACCGAAAACTAGAAAGCATCTAATATTTGTTAAAAGCAGAAGACGACACAAATCAAACTTTAACAGATAATTAAGAAATGGCTGATGAATTTAACAAATATTATATTGAATTGAACAAAAGTTATGCTGAAAAAATATAAACCCCTTCACGTTATAAAAATAATTTAAAAATAACACCAAACAGATTATACCTGGAAAACACTATTGAAATAGGGATAGAACAACTAATAAATTCTTTAAAAAACAAAACATTGCCTCGTTGAGATTGCATTAGAAGCGAAACACTAAAAGAAATAGCTTCACAAGTTTCTCAAGTGTTAACTTTTTTAATCAATAGATCCTTTGACACCGAAATTTTTCCCGATAGCTTGAAAAAGGGAACATTTAAGGAATTATTTGAAAGTGGAGATAAATATTCTATAATAAATTATACACCAGTATCACTTTTATTGTAGAAAAATCTTTAAAAAAGAGGGTTGTTGAGTTTCTGGAGAAGTATAAGGTGTTGTCCACGTCTCAGTTTGGTTTTAGAACAGGGAGATCCACTTAAGACGCAATTCTGCTTCTGATTACCCAGATACAGAACGCTCTCCATGAAAGTCAATCATAAATGTGTATGTGGATCTCTCCAAAGCTTTCGACACTGTATTTTACAAAATACTTCTAAAAAAGCTCAAGAGCGGCGGTTTAAGAGGTAAAATTTATAATATATTAAAAAGCTATTTGTTAAAAAGACAACAAAGAGAGGAGATAGATGATGTTGCAAGTGAAGAGAGAGAAGTAACCTATGACGTCCCTCAGAGAAGTGTTTTGGGACCATTGCTATTTATAATTTATGTGAACGATCAATTGGAGCTGAATGAAAAACTTGGTGGTTTCGCTGATGACATCGGCTGTTTTTGCAGGGTAGGGACTTGGCAGGATCTTAAATCAAGAATGGAAGAGGACATTGCTTTATTGAAAGATTGGTTTAGTTTTAATAGGTTAACCTTAAGTATTGAAAAAACAAAAAATGTTCCCTTTTCCACTTATAAAAATAATTTATCACAGCTGGGAAACTTGAACATTGAATAAGAACCAAACACTTCGGGATTAATAACCAGTTAATAACCACACTTTAGAAGCCTAGTTAAAAAAATTAGAGGTTTTCTGACAAAATTTCTGTACCATAAGGACTTTCTCACCCCTAAGCATAAGAAAATTATATATTCTTCTTTAATACAGTCTTCTAACCTGTGGAATAGTAGGGGGGAGCTTCAGAGAGCCATATAAAATACTTAAATACTGTACAAAAATGTTAAAATCACGCATGGTAGGAACAGGCTTTTTCTGACTGAAAACCTTTTCCAGGAGTGCAAGTTGTTGGATATGCGACAGATATATTGTTTCTAGATTTGCAAATACATATTTAAAAACAAAATTTATCTTGAAATGACAACACATCAGATAAATACAAGAAAGAAATTAGCATATCCCACAACTTCGCAAAAAACTGGATGACCATGGCATTAACTCTTAGTTGTAACATATCCTGATATTGTGATATTTTTACCTTACTAAGGAGTCAGGGGAGTCAGACAAGGGTGTATATTGTCACCTATACTATTTAACGCTTATTCTGAAGAGGTCATATTGGAAAGTCTTGAATCTGAAACAGCAGGGATGAAAGTAAACGGGGTTTTAATCAACAATATTAGGTATGCAGATGACACCGTAATAATAGCTGATAGTTTGAAAGACCTAGAAAAGATAATGAATAGAATATTAAGAGTTGGTGGAGAATATGGACTCTCTCTTAACACAAAAAAGACCAAGTTCATGATAATTAGAAAAACAACACCAATAATAATGAAACCCTAATGGTAGGAGGCCAGCACCTAGAAAGAGTTAAGAAGTACACTTACTTGGGAACCCTAATAACAGAAAATAATGACTATACCGTCGAAATAAAAACCAGAATCGAGAAAGCACGTGCCAACTTCATTAGAGTGAAAAAGGTTATCTGCAGCACAGATCTAACGTTAGCCCTGAAAATACGACTGACTAAATGTTACGTATACAATGTTCTATATTATGGAATGGAAGCATGGACACTGAATCGAGAGGCAATGAGAAGACTTAACTCTTTTGAAATGTGGACTTATAGAAGAATTCAGAGGATTTCGTGGGTGGATCGAGTTACGAACGCCGAAGTGTTGAGAAGAATGGGGAAAGAAAAGGAAGTCGAGATAACAGTAAAACAGAGAAAACTGCGATATTTCGGACACATTATGCGAGGAGAAAAGTACAGCATCTTACGGCTCATTCTCCAAGGCAAAATAAGTGGCAGAAGAGGCGTGGGACGACGACGAATTTCATGGCTAAAAAACCTAAGGGAATGATTTGGATGCAGTTCAAAACAACTATTTAGAGGAACTGCCTCAAAAATTAAAATAGCTATTATGATTGCCAACCTCCGCAATAAAGAAGGCACTTGAAGAAGAAGAAGGAGTTTTCACTAGATAGTGACGCTGTAGTAGTACTTGTATATTGTTTTTTTAATCCTAAATCACAGACAAGCATTTAAATATTTCAGTGATTTTTAATTTCTCAGCGTTGTTTATAATTTCGTTGATTATTGTGTTAATTGTAATTAAATAAACATTTATATATATATATATATATATATATATATATATATATATATATATATATATATATATATATATATATATATATTGGAGTAATTAAACATTTTTGAACGTCTGAAGGCAAAAAAATATCAATTTGTTAAAATTCATTTAAATGAACGTAAGAGTTTTTTTTATACTTTATGTAATTTTTTAGGCTATACATTCATTTCTGGTAGTGTAGAAAATGACCCTCTTAAACATATCGATATTACTGAGGAAAACTCACGCTTCAATACAGCCAATATTGCGCTGTACACGTCAACGAAAACTTTCATTCTGTCCTCGTACAAGCTCATTTAAGTACGACAAACGTAAAATTTTCTACTATTTTGCATGTTTTTAAGTTCTAGAGCATCGGCTAAATCATGTATATCCGAATTTATTAAACAACCGGACTCGCGATGGACATGACAGTCACAGCCGTCCATATTCACTTGATATGTATGATGAAAGGCCTCGTTGTTTACCCGATGTATTGAAATGCAAAAAGTGCCTATGCGAACTCAAACATTGATCGAGAGCGGCTTGTTATTTAGATCGGTTTGTGAAATTGGTGGAGTGCCTGAAATTTGTTTATAATCCTTTGGATCTGTCATTCTTTTTGGGATTTTGTTTATTTATGGTATTTCCAGTAATAGAAAAATTCTATTGATTTTCATCGAGAGGGTTCAGTGAGTCGGATATTTTCGTTTAATGTGTATAAAAGTACTTTATAAATGGGATTAAAAATTATTTCGCGTACTAAATAATTTAAAACGAGTAATGAACTGAAACTGGAATGCGGTTTTAACCAAAAACGACACTTCAATCATAGATTATTTTAGCTTACAGAATTTTTGTCAATAATTTCTATATTTCAGACAGTAGAGTAAAAGTTTGCTTGAATATCATAGACAATGATGGCACTAGAAGCCCGGAATGGACCCGGTATAAGTGACAAATTTCAAGGCTACGAGAAATCCAAGATTAAGCTTACAAAAGAGGAGATGCATATCCAGTTTCTAGGACAAGCACGAGACCAGGGAATAATACCAGATAGTTTTCTTATAAAATCTCCAGTTCCAGGACAACGGGCAAACAGGATATTGGAAAATGCTACTAAGGCATTAATACGTTCACAGATAAACTATCATCGTTTCAAGAAGGCAAAAATGCTAGAGGACATCCGCCAACGGTTCGGAGGAATTAAAGAATATACATACACAAAACCCGTCTATTGCTTACATTAGAAGAAGACTACACCCCCATCCGAAGAAAAATTGACGCCACTTGTGACAAAGTGAGAACAAAACAAGAAATCATACAGCAAAAGAAATTTTCCAAATATCAGAGCAGACAAGAACGACAACAGCCTTCTCAGAACGAGAAGACAATTGTTAATATATTTGCCAAGGAATTAACCTCAGCGGAAAACTCACTACTTGCCAAAGGTTTGAACTTCACGGTTGATCCAAAAGAGGTTCCCATTCTCGATATAATTAGCGCCGCAGACTCAGCGAATATCGAAGACCCTTTTGCAGATGATTTCAGGTGGAAAATAAGAGAAACTTTACAAAAATCTAGAAAAATCGAACCAAACATCAGCAAAGACGAGAAAACTGCCCTAGCCAACCCACAGAAGGACTCCAGTATTAAAATTCTACCATCGGATGAAGGAAATGCTACAGTCGTAATGAATGCTGAAACATACAATCAAAAAATTGACGAAGTTTTAAGCAAAGTTAAGTATACATCTCTTTCTAAAGATCCCACATCTGCAATTGAAGGAAGAATCTATCGCGTTCTTAAGAAACATGAACGGTATATTCCTGAGAGGATCCGGACTCAGTTGACGCCACACCATAGCAAAATTCCACATCTTTATGGACTCCCGAAAATACATAAGCAAGACATGCCCTTACGACCTATCACCAGTTCCCGGAACTCTCCGACTTCTGAACTTGCCAAATTTCTTCTTCCAATCCTGAGACTATTACTGGACTCATGGACACCACATAAAATGGTCTGAAGCTAAAATACTACACCGAGAACAACATTGGAGAAATCGGAAATTCAAAGAAGCCGCGGTTATACATCAGAACCCGAGTTGTTTTAGTAAACCATCTTTAGATATAAGACAAGTGTGGAAACCACTTCTTAATAATTGTAAACTAAAACTAAATGCAGCATAAAAAAATGTGATTTTGCCATTGCAGGCATGACTGCACCCATCTCAGTCATACTCTACTGCATTTACTTTTAGTATAAATAGTCACATAGCTAAGGGATTTATTTAGTTTCACTTGAAAACGGCCAGAGATAACTACTGGTCGAAACGTCGTGATATTCAACAAAAATAAAGACAATGGAAGTCCAACAGATGTCTACTACTTCGCAAGAGTAACAGTTATCAAGATTTTTGTTATCTCGTTTCTTCAAAAATGAAATCAATTCTACATTTTGCCAGGAAATTGGGATTCTATCTTTAGTCCGGGAGCCTACTACGTTTTCGGAGCCGATTAATAGACATGGCTCCACAAAAGTGTTATGTATTTTGATGTGCTGATTATGAATTATTAGCGGTATTAATAACGTATCACTTAAAACATGAGCGCATATTTTCAGCATCGTATTTTTCAACTGCTTTAAAGTGTTTAAGAATTAATATTTATTGGTCTCAGGCATATAGTCTGAACTAACGTTAATAATATGTTTTTGTTAAATGTGCTCATTTAAATTTCTATTAAAGTTTATGATAGAAATGTTCAAGGGCTTCAATAATTCGTACTTTTCCTATCACAATAACTCCTTCAGTAGCCTCTATGTTATTCTCCTTTCAAGCAGAGAAAAACGAAAGAATGTATAGAAACGCCACTTCATAGTAGTCGAAACGTGTGTAGAGAGAGGACCAGAGTTGTATTTGGAGGAAATAAATTGTTTCTATATCTTCTTTCCTTTTCCTCTACTTGAAAAGAGAATAACATATAGATAACTGAAATTTCGATTCTTAAAAACTCCTTCAGTGTCTTGAATTTTCCTCGACTCCTTGATAAATTTTTTTGGAGTACTTTCATATTAGATCATTTTTGTATTGTTTCTATCAAATCTTTCCGGATGTATTTATTAACAGATCTGTTTGGTTTTTTTATATTCTGATGTACATCTGCGTATATTTTGTTTTTGAATAGAATTGCACTCAAAATATCAGCCACTTAAAGTTATATCTATTAATTTATCAATCCAGTAAATACCTATTATAATTAATTGTCAATCAAATTCATCTCTTCCCCATATCTATCATGATCTAACAAATAAATTCAACATAGTTTTAAAATAAATTTTCTTAGAAATTATAACATTTTTTATGTTATTGTGTTATCCTTGTGTCGGATATTTTTCGTGTTCCCCCTAAAATTGCCTTTAAAACTTGAAATCCCGCGACGACGACAGTTAAACGACGGTGAAAGTCAGTAAAAGACGTTTATTGTGCAGGTTATTGTTTCAAAAGTTACATTTAAATTTAAGAAAAAATAAATATGGTATGAAATTTTTAAGATTATGCTTTTTTATGAGTATCAGAATTATATATTAATGAAAATAATAATTTCAATTTATTCTGAGGTGGGTGAATGTTATTTTCCTAGAAATTCTAGAAGAAAATATTTTTTTAATTCAATTTCCTGAATTTCCTCACATGGAAAAAATTAGGTTTTTTTTGTGCAGGGTATTTATCGACTACGATATGAAATTTTAAAATAATTTTGCGATAAAAAATGAGTTCTACGAATTTGAACATAACAGTATTGCTCCACCTATAATGGAGTAATAAATTCTCAAGTATAAATCACGTTCTGAAATATACGTAGTGTTAAGATTCTTCTGCATAATTTGATTGTCAAGTTATTAATTAGTCGAAAGGAATTTTTTATTAATCGATTCATTTTTTTGAGTACTTCAATTTTGTATTTGTATTTGTTATTCAATTTCCAAAAATTTTCCAAGGCTTTTCTAATTATTCAATCCAAAAGAGTTCTAATTTTATTATATATATATATATATATATATATATATATATATATATATATATATATATATATATATATATATATATATACGCAAAGAAATTGGTAGAGTATATATTCTTTATCCTCCTCTTCCTCTTAGGTTCTCTCATATATACACTACTTGGATAGGTCAATCATAATTCTGAGATTATTTATCTAAAAATTAATCCACCTCCGACTACACACACCTCATTGTTTAATTTTACTGTCATACAACGCGCTATAATGAATATTGTTATGATTATATCGAGATTTGTACATCTTTTATTTCCTCTCTTTTTATATATAATATATTTACCAAACATATAAATTCACACTAATAAAATTAATACCCAAAATATCGTGAGAAAACCTAAAAATTATTTATTCTGGCACTGATGTCTTTTACTCTCAAAATAGTCAATTTATACCGCTTCCTATATGAGTCGTTACCCGTTTTCAGTAAATTTTCGTGCCTTCGAGAATCAACTGAATCATGTTTATAGGAATTTATTGAGCGAGCGAAAATTGAAATGGACCTGTCACTTACAGGCGCCTCTATTCACTTGTTATGTTTAATGAGAGAGCCTGTTGTTTGCCTGACGTATTAGAATGAAAAAAAAATTGGCAAGGAAAGGGTTTAGATTTTAGTATGACTTGTAATGCTGACCTGTTTCTGTTGAAAATAGTGTCTTATCTAGATAATAATATAATGTACTATTGTTTGTAATTTGTTACTTTATGTTGTATACGATACTTTGTTTAAGAGATGGATATATTAAAAACTATTGACTCTATTGTGTCTTTGAAATCACGAGTTACCAAGCTTTTTGAACATTATAAAAGAAACAGGTCATATCCTGAAATCACAGTGAATACAAAAAAATGTGGAAATTATCAAGCAAAAAGAAATATCTATTTCTAAGAAAATTAGATAAAACTTTTACAATTGCAGTTGCAATTCTTGCATAATTAACTTTTAGCAAACATAAAATACTACATTAATATTTAAAAATCCCATTTCATCTCGGTGAAAATGGCCTTATATCAAAAGTATGTATGTAAATGCAGGTGTTCTTACAGCCACAGGGATATTATAACTTCGTGCAGCCACGAAGTAGCTTAGAAGCATTAGCTCACCGCCAGAGGTAAAATTAATGTTTCATAATCGAAACTACTGTCTTAGGCAGCAGAGTTCATTATCTATAATTTATGACTCAGTTGGAAATACGGTTTTGTTTCTCATGGAGAAAGCGGGAGGATTATCTTTGGGTCTGCGTGTCTCCTGCAGTTCGCCCATTTTTAGTCGCTCCTGAAGGTCTTTGTTTCTCAATTGTACAACTAACTTTTAATTTTTTTTTATAAAGTTTCTTTTTTACAATTGTTTTACCATAATTGTAAACAACAATATACCTACAGGATGAGTCACCCTATACGGCACGAAATATTGCGGCCAAAATATGTGACTCTTAAAAAGTTTTACTTACTTATATACAGGGTGTCCCAAAAGCTCTGAGAGTATCAAAGTTGTGTTTTTTTTAGTGGAACTCCCTGTATATTATTTCATTTTTGGATTTTCCGATCAAAATAAGTGCCTATTTTAATAAGGTTTATAGTACTTAAACCTCAAAGGTTTTTAAATAATTTAAATTTTGACAAAATCTAACGAATGAAGAACGAAAACAAGTATTGAACATTCCCTATGTTAAAGGCATTTCAGAAAAAGTTAGAAGGATAGGAAAACGATATAAAATCAACGTTGTCTTCAATTCAAATAACTCTCTGAGAAGTCGGCAACCAACAACTCAAAGAGACATGAAGAACTGTATATATCAGATACCATGTGAATGTGGCAATTCCTACATTGGCGAAACAAAGAGACCTCTTGACGTAAGGATCAAAGAACATCAAAAATGCATATCTCGGGGAGAAACAGAAAAATCTGGTGCCGCCAACCATGCCTGGACTCATGGACACCACATAAAATGGTCTGAAGCTAAAATACTACACCGAGAACAACATTGGAGAAAACGGAAATTCAAATAAGCCGCGGTTATACATCAGAACCCGAGTTGTTTTAGTAAACCATCTTTAGATATAAGAGAAATGCGGAAACCACTTCTTAATAATTATAAACCAAAACTAAATGCAGCATAAAAAAATGGGATTTTTACCATAACAGACATGACTGCACCCATCTCCGTCACACTCTACTGCATTTCTATTCTATCTAGTAGCGCTACAACCCTACGTGGGTTTTTGCTGCAGAAACGATTTGCCTCCACTGGTCTCTGCCCATCATGGCTTCTCTCCAATTGTCGACACCCATAGTTTGTAGGTCTTTGGCTATATTATCTCTCCACCTTAATTTTGGTCGTCCAAGGGGTCTAGTTCCTGTTGGGTTTTGATTCCATACCATGTTAATTAGTCGGTTGTCAGGGGATCTCTGGACGTGTCCTGCCCATCTCAGTCGCTGGGATTTTATTGTTTTTATTATATTTGGGCTATGGTACAACATCTCTAGTTCAGCATTACTTCTTATGCGGTATTGTCCCGTAATTGGGTCTTGTACAGGATCAAATATTCTCCTTAGCATTTTTCGCTCAAAACATTTAAGCAGAAGTTCGTTATGCCTTGTGAGGGTCCATGTCTCACACCCGTAGCATACCACTGGTTTTATTATTGTTTGGTAGATTTTTATCTTTGAGGACCTTGACAGGATTTTTGATTTTATCAGCGTTTGCAGAGAAAAGAAGCATCTATTACCACTCTGTATTCTGGCTTTTATTTCTTCTGTCATGTCGTTATCCGATGTTATGACAGTTCCCAAATATTTGAATTTTTGGACATTCTCGAAGTTATAGTCCTCCATTGTTACGTTTCGTCTGATTCTATCTCTGCGGAGATTGCGTGCTACATGCATATATTTGGTCTTATCTTCATTAATTTTAAGGCCCACTTTCTGACTC